>OY365749.1:10000000-11200000 GCA_959347395.1 Mechanitis mazaeus
TAATAATTTTAATTTGCTCATCGTTACTTAAAAAAAGGTAAATAAATAAATCAATATTAATACTGGGATTAAAATTAAAAATATATAAGATTTAAAGCTTAAAAAAATACAAAAAATATTTTTTTATCATCTTCATAATTATTTTTTCAATGATTTTGTAACTTTTTTATTATAGACGACATAATCAAATCTAAGACGGAAAATTTCAGTCTTTTTTCTTTGTCGTGATGCTATACCCACTACCGGATATTTTTGCAGTATATTTTGTATACAACTCCATACAAATCCATTCAATAGAATTAGCGGTGGTGGCCCTAATACTAAGTCCGTCACTGAACACGGCGGGTGGAACTGAGCGAAGCTTTGTTGATGAATGACTTATTAGTAAATAGTGGCTATTATCTTAAGTCTAATAAGAACTTGCGCGTGCGATTTCAAAACGTTCCACATGTTATTTTATGTAATAAACTACAATCACAAATATCTCAAAAAAACTGCAGGACCTATATAGTCACTGTCCTCGAGCCCTCTACCAATTTTCGTCATCCTACCATTATTCGTCTAGGAAGACTTGCATTAGTAACGAAACATACTTTTGAACAGTAAGAGCTGTGCTTCGTTCAGCTCAATTGAGTGAATTAGCTCATTTATTCAATCATAAAACATATAAACTTCAACATGTGTAGATAATAATTCTTTACTTGTTGCTGTATACATTTATTTTAGGTGACGTCATCATAATGAGTTGTTAACTCAAGGACACAGTGTTTACAAAAATATCTTACTTCGTAGAAGTACATCTTTTGGTAAATCCTAATGTAACGAAACTTGTTTCTACATAGATTAAGGAGAATTTTTTGGCAATATTGGTCACAGTTTTAATAGTGTATTTCTAGAACCTCAAAGTCTTAAAGCTAATGTCAATTTTATACGATTCGATCAAGAGGAACAATAAGTAGAAGTAATTGAAGAATTTAGGCAATTGTTATTCTATTCTATTGTTTTAATTGAGTAGTAGAAAACGAGTGTTATGATAGTACGCTAAGTGTTTGTAATAATTTTAAATTCAATAAAACTATTTTAAGGATATAACTCGCGTTCATTTTCATATTTTAACCTGACGTTTCGAATGCTTTGCAGCAAACGTGCTCGCGGTAAGACGAGATGATGGTGTCGATACCACGTCGGGTTAAAATGTAAAAATAAACGCGAGTTATATCCGTAAAATAGTTTTATTGAAATGTGTAAATCTTAGAAAACATTAATTTTAAATTGTATACTATACATATAAAAATAAAATAATATTCATTCCAATTGCTCTTTTTATTCTCCTTTTTATCCCAAAAATATAAATTGTACTTGAAAATATAAAAACTAAGTTCAGTTATATTACAAAACCGGATTAATTTTCATATTATACTAGTATCTGAGTTAACATATAGGCTTATTTTGGCTCTGGGAATTGTCTAGTTTTCAAAATATTATACACATATTATTAAAGTTCATTTTACTCCCTCTCATTTAATTTAATAGATTGATGAAAGAGGCGGGTAGCAGATACAGTTGGAAAAGGTAATATTTAAACAGATATAAAAGTACTTTAATATAAAAAAAAATATAATCACTTATTTATTTTAAAATGTTGAAATAAATTGTCTATCCAGGTGTCAATATGAATATGTATTAACAAGTTTTATGAAACCTGTTCACGAATTACTAAGAAATTTATGAACATGATTTAATATTCATAAATCGTATGTCATTTATCAATCATTGGTAAAAGAACAAATCAATTTCAATATTTATTGAAGACACGAGTATAGTAGGATTAAGAGATTATGGGATTGCTTATGGTATTTTATGTTTTTTTTTTCAATATTCAGTATCAAGTAGAAAAGTCAAAATCAAAAAGAAAAATTAATTTGTATAGACAATGTTATCAAATTTAGACACATCTTTGTTTAAAAGACATACTAACGTCTTCATTTACTTTACTATGTATGTATATATAAACATACATACATATATTTATGAATAAGAATAGAACAATATAAAATAATATTAATTTCATGCAATTAAAAAAGAAAAAACACTCCGTTTCCGTTTTTAAAGTAAACGTCAAAAAAAAACTTCACCGTCTCACATCTCTGACATTCTTGTACAGCTATTTCGATGTTATCACTTTTATAGCATTTCCGTGATTCCTTCTGAAATGTACTTTAAGGATACCTGTCTAAATACCAAGGTGGGCTTACAAAAATTATATATAATTATAAACAACAGTGACGTCATGTCAAATATAATTGACGCTACATAAAAAGCCATAATTGTATTGCATTTCATAATAAGAGGTCAATAAATATGACTCATATAACATTGTAGGTATTTTTCAATTCCGCTATTAGTAATTTATTTTTATTCAAATATTTTTTCTTCGTTATGCACTATTTATTCTAATTTGCGTGCAAATACATTGATTTTTAATGTCTGCTGTGACCTTTTGAACAGGAACTGAGAATGCAACCATTAGGAAGATGATTATTTATATTGAAAAAAATGTAGACAATATTACGTCCTTTTTTTTTTTTTTTTTTTTTTTATGGAAAAGGAGGGCAAACGAGCATGCGGGTCACTGATAAAATGTGATCACCGCCGCCCATGAACTCTTGCAACATCCGAAGACTCACAAGAGCGTTGCCGGCCTTGGAGATAGGAATGAACGCCTTTTTTGAAGGTACCCATGTCGTATCGATCTGGAAACACCGCCGAAGGAAGCTCATTCCACATCTTTGTGACACGTGGAAGAAAGGTACTTGCAAACCGCACAGTAGAAGAACGCCATGCATCCAGGTGGTAAGGATGGTAATGAAGGCGGTGACGTGCTGTGCGGTGATGAAATTCGGCGGCAGGCATCAGATTAAATAGCTCTTCGGAACACTCCCCGTTGTAAATGCGATAGAAGACGCACAAAGAAGCCACGTCTCTACGCAGTGCCAAAGAGTCCAGCCGTTCACAGAGCACCGGGTCCCCGACAATCCGTACGGCTCTAAGTTGTACGCGGTCAAAAGGTAGAAGCTGATATTGGGGTGATCCGGACCAGAGATGAGAACAGTACTCCATATGTGGCCAGACCTGCGCCTTATAGAGCGCAAGTCTTTGGCCAGCATTGAAATACTGCCTCGCTCTATTGATCACACCCAATTTCATCGAGGCCAACTTGGCCTTGCTCTCCAAATGACCACGAAACCGACAGTCGCTCGAAATGTCGAGTCCCAGTATTCTGATACTTGGCGAGGCGGTGAGGGGTGTGCTCTCGAAGAGTGGCGATACGACAAATGGGGTTTTCTTGGTGGTAAACGCGCAAACCTGTGTCTTTTGGGGATTAAACTGGACGAGGTTCAGTTCACCCCATTCTGAGACCATCCCCAGGGAGGTCTCTATAGAAGACACAAGTTTCTTTCGACACTCGTCGACGTTTTCCCGAGAGAGACCTGCACGGCCGGAATATACCGCATCCCCAGTGCTGTCATCCGCATAACAATGTATGTTGGAAATATCCAACATATCATTGATGTGCAGGAGAAACAGGGTTGGGGATAGCACACAGCCTTGGGGTACACCAGCGTTCACGGGCTTGGGGTCCGAGCAAAAACCGTCGAGAACGACCTGTATGCTCCGCCCAGTGAGAAAGCTGGTGATCCACTTGCATAAACTCTCGGGAAGCCCATAGGAAGGAAAACCTTATGAAACGTATAATAAATTATAAATTTGTACAGACGTCTGTTTGTTGGTAGTTTCATTGCTAGTTATAAAAGGCAACAACTAAGTAGTAACACAAAAAAATATTCGATGTATGTTAAGTATCTAACCTTTGTTGAAGTTATCGCTGTTGCGGTTTGAAGTGGCTTAAGCAGACTCTTCGAAACAAATTGTAGTGACTCTTGTATTCCAGTAGTTTTGTATTCCACTAAGTTAGAACCTTATAATTGGTTCTTAGTGTAATTAAATTCCTAATTAAATCCAAGTGATTTTCACAGACCAAAGTAATTTAGTAAATTTCGGTAAAACCATGGAATACTATTGAAACATCCCTTTAGAAGCAGTGGGAAAGTCTAAAAATTTATTGATTGAGTGTGGGTCAATTATGTTAGAGGTCAATACTAGCATCGCCACAATAAAGAATTACGTATCATACGAGAAGAGGTTAGTCTTTCAATTGCAGAAGGATATAACATAAATCGCCAAAGAAGGCTCTAAAGAACTAAAATAAAAGCTACTCTATCTTAGAAGCGGTTTCTGATAGAATTTTATAACAAAAAATCCAAACTAACCGAGTGTTTTTAGTTTTTTTTAGAATGACTTATTTTTGAAAAAGGAAACATATTTGACTGGAATACAAAAATATTAATAGTTGATAATTTCATCCGTAACGTCTGTCAGTACGATAAAGTTCATTCGAAAATAAGACTTATATTATACTTCTCGAGGCCAGGTCAAGTTAAATTTAAATGCACAATTAAATCTAAGCTCTTCCGGAATTCGAGGAGTATATTAGAGAATCCTGGAATCTGCAATCTTGATTCTGAAATCGTGTCTCATCCAAGGACCAGGACAGATCCTGGTCATATTCCTACTAAAGACTTGGTAAAAATTACTTAGGATGTCACATGAAGTATGGACAACTATCAGATTATGAAAGTTAACATAGTAATCTGATGATGGACTTCCATAATGCATTTAATACTGTTTACTTTGACATTTTACTTGTGGTTTTAGGAAGTCTTAATATATCTTCATTTTTACTTGGGCACTGACAACGGTGACAGTTTGATGACCCCTACTCTGATTAGATGATCAATACTGGTGTTCTGCAAGGTTGCAAGCTTTCTACTTTATTATTTACAGTGTTAATAAAAACTATTTTGGATACCATCAACCTTCCAATATCTTAGAAGGGTTATTCCCTACAAGTCTAGAGGCTTTTGAGAATTTTCGAGAAATCCTGAGATTTTTGAACAAAATTTATCCTGGAATCCTCAGATGTGAATCAAGTAGAAAGATTTTTGCCTCTGTGGAATTGAGGAGATTTCGTAATTTTCTCACAAACTCGACGAAAGTTGTCTTGAGATCTCTCCTCCATTCGATTTTTTGCCGATAACTATTATCTTAATTTACGGAAGGATAATCTAAATAAACTTGAACACCTTACAAAACTTTTCTATGAGATTTATATTTGGTCCTCGTCAATAATCAAACTTTTCTCATGTTTAAAAAGTTCTAGTTGCTCCCGATTTCTTTCCGAAATATTCATATTCTATACAGTCTGCTGTTTAGGACTTTAACTCTTCCCTACTTAAACGACCGATCTGAATTTTTGAGTAGAAGTCATAATCGTTTCTTGGTTCTAATAAAAATTTTATCATTAAAGTTTCTTACCATTCTTCCTCTTTTTACTCAAATTCCGTACATACCATTCGAAGTTAGAATGACCTTCAGTTGAATATCAAAAGCCAAGAGTCATGCGTTTTATTTAAAAGAAACCTTTAAGCTCATATAACATTTTAGTTACATTATAGTGTCTATAATTAGATTTTTATGTGGATATATGTATGTTTGTTTATAAGAGTATGTATGTATATAAGTAAGTAAGTATGTATGTATATATGTATAGCTTCTTTTACTGTTTTGTATGCACACAAACTCACGAGTCGTCTTCTGTAAGTTTTCCTATCCACGTAATAGGTTACTTGGGAGACGTTGCTCTGCAACGATGGGGTAACTACTTTATACCGTTTAGCTTATTATTTTATCTAATAACGTGTTTAAAAAAATACCAAGCAAAGTAATACTATATCCAGTAGTTAAAATATAGGTATTTTAATATATAAATATTTTTTTAAGTTGCATTTTAGCAGATGCTAGGTTTTCATTTCTTATGAGCTGCATTTATTTTATTTTTATGTGTTTTCCGTAATTTATTCACAACAAATGTGTACTCAGTGATGATGAAGAGTAGTTTTTTATTATACTTAACATTTTATTGTAATAAAAGTAATTAAAATAATAAAATAAATGTTTTTATATTCCTGTTAATGAATAATAATTAAAAAATTGGAAAATTAATTCTTTCATTTAAAAGCAATTACAAAATAGCAAGTGGTTAAAAGTAGTACTGAATAAAAATTAAAGTAGTCAGTAATCTTTATTTAACAATGACAAGTTATAAGCAGATAATATTCAAATTATATCTATATATTATTATTAACGCAGCAATATAAAACAAGACAACAATGGAGGATCACATGATTGAAGGCACCATGGCTTATTCTGTATCTTTTAGTCTTCACCTTGATGAAAACTATCGTATATAAAACTATTAAGTCTCTGCTTATAGCTTAGTATCGGTGCTGTCACACAGATAGACATACGTACAAAAAATGGTTCACATTTTTAATATCTGTTTATCATTATGTGTGTTAAGTGGAGGAGTTTTTGCTAAAATACGTAAGTTTTTATAATTATATTATCTGAATATTATTTTGATTGTTTTACAATATATATTTTTAATTAGAATATATAAACAAACATAAATTGTTCTTTTATATAATACGTAAATTATTTTTTACTCTATTATATTATTAATTTTTTAATTACAATATATATTAAATTAATTAGTTAATTCATTTGTGGTATGTCATTTTATTTAACATATAATCACACGTTTATTATACTTTAAATGTTTTTTTTATTAAAATAATATATTTATAATATTAATATTAAAATAATATTACAATGTAAAATTTATTGATTCTTACATTAAAATGCAGTGTTTATGATTTTTATCACGTAATTCACTGTTTCTGCTTACGAAGTATGTCATTATGAATAATATGTTATATATTGTTTTGTTATATGTTACATAATGTATAATTATTACTTTTATAGTATAAAAGTGAGTAATGATAACAAAGACATAAATTACTTGTACAAAGCAAATATTTCAGATATTTTTAGTATTTATTACGTTTTATCCTTAGTTGGCTTAATTACTTTAGTGTACTTTAGTGTACCTTAGTGTATCTTGGTGTACTTAAGTGTAATTTAGTGTATTCTAATCTATTTACAAATAAGGAATATTTGAACTACGTTCTAAAATTCTAAAATCTTATAATATATCTTACGCAATATATTTTGAATATCGTTTAGGTTTAGTTTATAATTTTTTTCTATATTTTCAATTAATTAAAACTTCCTTTTACATTTAAAGTATTTATAGGCAGTGGAATATTTTCTCTATTTTGTCACTTTCACACCTATGTCATAAGTTATAGTAAAAAAGTGACAAAACATAAAATATTTTCAAGGCATTATTAGTATATTCAGAAGATATCTAGATAATCGCAATGTTAATTTTAGTGACCTATACATATATATTTTTACATATATTTGACTCGGATATAACAACCTTGTTATAGTTAACTTGACATTTGTGTCTTCAAGGGGAGTGTGGGGCTTCTTGTAACAAAAATTCATTAATAGTCAGAATATTATAGAGAAATATTAGTTTTTTTTTTGGTATGAAAGATATATTAATTTTTAATCTTATTCTAAAAAGTACCTATTTATTACAACTCTTACTCTAATTTGTAATAATAATACATAAATTTAAATTAGCACAAGAAAAAAAAACAATAAAAATTGCAAATAATATATTTTTTTATAGGAGTTGAACATGAATTTTAAACATATAAATTTGTATTATTCATTTCAATACGTAGGTAACTCCTAGGTCTTCTAGGACTCCTAGGTCGAAATCTTTATTTAGTAAGTACGAGTAGTCTTATAGTTGCCTATGTCCCCCATTTATATAATCTGTGTAAATTTCAGTGGCTGTATAGTCAAAGACGTTGGGTTCGAATGTCATACATGACAATTCTTTCTATTATAGATAATTCTTTCAAGTCTAGCTTTTCCATGTTATAGTTTAAGTTAATTTAATAGCATTCTAACTTCTCCGTTTTCAAATGAAGCTAGAATGATTTACAAATTAATTATTTTGTGTTTAATGTTACGGGAATGTAACAAGTAGTTTAAGTTAATTTTAATTATGATATGTTTTATCTATTTGTATCAACCATAGGGGTGACATATTCATTTTTGAAAAAACCCCTTTAATAATAAAGAGAAAAAAAAAACAAGAAGTCCAATTTATTTATATAGATTATTTTTCTATTGCGGTACTTATTTTTTTTAATGAAAAATAAATAAAAAATATTCTCTTTGGATTGAGTTTCACCCTGAAGCTATCAAGGTTCATTGAAATTGGTTTAATATCATTCCAAATATAAATATATAGTTTTAATAAAAATAATTTGAAAATTTTTAATTAGAAGTTGAAATAAATTTGTCATAAAATTAAAGAAACCTGTGTTGCGGAAATTCGTAGATTCGTAGTTTCCTGGTACACTTTATCACTAAAATGTAATAAAGTTACGTCAAGTTAAACCGGTTTGTCTAGTTATTTAGCGATGATATGAATTTAATAAATTTTGATACGATAGATCAATATGTTACAAGGTCGAAATTAATAATTAATCTCAAAACTGACATAGAAAAAAAGCCTGCCTTCTAACCTATCTACACTTCGGCTACAAGTGTAGTGTGTGTCTATCTTTAAGCAAGGATCAGTTATTAATGTCGAATACATGTGGTTATATAAACTATGGTGTATGATATGATTGGTAACCATAGTATTTTCTTAGATTTTCACGAGTACACATTTCAAATAAAACTATTTTTACGGATTAAAACTCACGTATATTTTTGTTACATTTTTATTTTAAGCCGACGTTTCGAATGCTTTGCAGCAATCGTGTTCACGGTTACCCGCCACCTAATTATACGTGAGTTTTAATCCGCAAAAAAATAGTTTTATTGGTAACTTTCATCTGTTATTTTAATATTAACAAACAATTTTATTAAATTTTTTTTTTGTTTTTTTTTTGTATTTGAAGTTTTTGATTACTATTATATATAATTATCCGGCTGTACTCATGACAATATCGGAATTAGCCCCACAAGTATCGAACCAATTCCGGGTACATATTCATTACTCATGACTTTTAAACATGGCGGCTTCGCGACGTGAGTATCAATTAGTTCCGATAGTATTTGTTTTGTTGTAGATATATTCTGTCTTATCGTTCCTCTCGTATTTTGGTAGTACGGATTAAAACTCGCGTATAATTTGGTTACATTTTGATTTTAACCCGACGTTTCGAATACTTTGCAGTAATCGTATTCACGGGTAGACGAGTTGTAAGTGTCTGACACTGACACTCGGGTGAAAATAAAAAATAATCCGTAAAAATAGTTTTATTTGAAGTATATAAGCGTTCTAAAAAATCTATGTAGGTTATAATTCTAGCGGAATTTATTTATAAGGTTGTGAAGACAATATTTAGATGAAGGGAGGATGACAAAACTTGATAACTATTTTTCTAATAATAATTACTCATCTTATAAAAATAACAATATCTCATATTTATAAAAATAATAAGAAAATAAAGGTGGAACGTTTTTTCAATTGAAAATTTTGCGGTTTTTTGAATTCGTGTTATAAAACATTATCAGTCGCTGTAATATTTATTATATGTATACTGTTTAATTATATTATATATTGTTAATAATTATGATTAATATATGTATATAAAAAAGATATGTATTTATATATGTATGTATGTAGATTACCTGTAAAAATCAGTTTAGTGCTAAGGTCGCCCATTGCTTTTTTTATATTTTTGTGTACTGTATATATCTTTAGTGTATACATTAAAGTTATTAAATTAAATTAATTAAATATATATATATATATATATATATTGCAAATTTTATTTAAGAAAACGTATTTTATTTATAGCTTTGAAAAATGTTATATTATTGTATTTGGAGTATGTCTTTAGTATTTTTTAATAATGTTATAAAGTTTGTGTTACTGTAAATTTTTCTGAATTTTCTGACACTGGGGAGTTTTAAAAGCAGTGTCGGTTGTGTCAGAGTTTTTAGAGATATAGAGTTTTCCTTATCCAGATATCAGCTCTTTTTTTTCTCTTTATAATGAGAAGAATATTTTATTTTATAGAAGAATGTTATAGAATTGTAGAAGAATGTTGTTTTTTGCTTAACAATATTTTTTCTTTATATGTATAAAGTAACTTGTGTTAACTATCACATTTCCTTCTTTATTACGAAAGAAATGTAATAGTTAACACAAGTTATAAAAATAAAATGAATTATTATTCATTTTATTTTTCACAATATTTTTTCTTTATGTAAATGAAGAAACTTTTCTTAATTATTATCTTACTTTGGTAATAATTCATTTTTTAACAATATTTATACAATATATTGTATGTAAATAAAGTAACTTGCGTCAACTATTATCTTTCGTTGGTAACAATTAATATTCTTTTTTGTTTAAAAATATTTTTTCTTAATACAAATGAAAAATCTTGTGTACATTTTTTATCCCCCTTTCGTAAATAAATCATCTTTTTTTAAAATTTAAAGTTAATTAAAGACATTTGTGTTTTTTCTTTTGTATATAATAATTTGTTACTAATACACGTGTGTCTTTATGTGGATAATAATATATTATTATTTGAGCATTATGCAGCAGTTCTTAAATCGTTTCCGCTTTAGCTAATGTAATGTATTGAAATCCACGAGTAAGCATTTTAATAATAATAACGGCCTTTTTATGTTTACAAAAAAATTACAATTGTTTTTTTTATTTATTATAATTTCTTGATATTTACTTTGTAATCACCGTTTCTGGAAATTTGTATTGAATATTATGTAAATTATTTAATGTTTAACTGATGCTTGTAGAAATCAAACAAATTTTTTTTGTTTGATTTTTGGAACTTGGCCGACCTGTTACGAACCCATTCGGGGCGTTCTTCTTGAGCTCGAAACGCGACAGCAACCAAATATTCAACCATGCTTTGAGCGATTACAGTTGAATGTATACGATAAAAGTTAATTTACGATAGTAGTACATCACTACTTTACAAATGCAACTGGATACACTAATATTATTTGTCTTTCTAATTAACATACTTTAGGATATTATTTATATATATTGATGAAAATTAAAACAGAAAAATCCGTTTAATAGTATTTTAGTTCATCGCCTTTCTACAGACAGATAGTGGACGCGATGATAGATATAAGTACTTCATATATCTCGTGAATTGTTCTATGTATAAATGTATGTAAAATATGTCAGCATCTACGTCTATATGTATGTATGTATGTATGTATGTATGTATGTATGTATGTATGTATGTATGTATGTCTGTATGTATGTAAGCCTACAAAGCATTGAAACGAGATAGTGATGATTTTAAACTCTATGTTATAAGGAAGAATATTTTCATTTATTATTGAAATACATTAAAAAAAAAATTCAAATTAATTTTATTGAGCGAAGCGAGGGGAGCGCTCTACTGGAGAGAATTTGCATTGGTTTTACAAAGTTGGCATTAAAACGGCTTAACGGCACACATACCATGCTGATATGTGTGGTGGTTTGTAAAAAAAAAATCAAAAAAATTTATTGTCGTTGAGGAATAATGTTCAAAAAACCTCACTCTCATAGACTTCAATATAAAAAAATTAGCGCGAAAAATTGAAGTCTCATTGTGGATGCGCGTGCCGAATTTTTTTAATCGAATTGTACTGTCCCACTGTTCAATGTTTTTTTCCCACACCAAGACGAAGCCTTCGGCTTGGCTCGCTTCGCTCAACATGCAAACGGCACCCGAGATTTCGCGATCGCAGCGAGTCGAAATTGAGGGTCTGGTGGCATTCCTAGTTATTTTTATTTCTAAACCTGTATTGTTCGATAAAAAAAAATGTGAGCTCGTTGAAGTCTTTTCTAGGACTAAGTATTCTACTGCTTTTTGCAAGTAATTTTTACTAACATATTAACTTAACTATGGAATATTTTTATATTATTTAAGGAATGAAACCTTTTCATCAATATATATAGTAAAGTTTATCAATATTAATTGTCAATACCTTGATTGACAGTCATACAAGTGTATTTTTCCGTGACGCTCATCTGACATCACAGACAATGGATAGTTTCATTAATTATTTATGTTACTGACTTTCAAGTATTTCAATAAACATAGTTGTAGATTATTATATTATAAATAATTCTAACTATTTTATTAATAATGGTTAATTTGTATTTGTTTACTTATTAAAATATAATAAATAATTTATAATTATACGTAAATACTATCGATGTTTGACGGAGTTTTGAATCAACTTGGTTCTTATTCGTGAGATGGAAAGATGGAAACATGATGAAAATGATACCGTCGGGCTTCGTCTAACTAAAATAGTCGGGCAAATTCTGATGTTATTGAGTAAAGTCGACGAATTATATATAATATTGAAAGATCATGAAAGATATACAAACAAAAAGCAATAAATTTGTAAATATATATTTGTATATTTTTCTGTACTTATTAAATATTTGTCTTATCAATTCACCCATCAATTGTATATTAGGTTTATAAATACAATTTCTTTTAAATCAAGGGTAGCTGGAAGAATTTTTTTTGAAGAGATAAGCTATCCTATGCATTATCTGTTTAATTTAAGAATCGTTTTAACTTTTATTGTTTTTAAGTAATTAAATAAATAATTATTGCCCTCTTCTTGTCTTATTAAGGGCTGCGAAGAAATAAGTATAGCGTATGCACTTGTTTCTAACGACGTTCCATCCCCTATCGTGGAGGTTGAAAACCATTGATACCTGATCTGGAATCTCATTCAGTTTTCATTATTGGTATATATTATTTATGTTTATTTTTATTGTTCATTGATATAATCACTGGTTTTTCCAGCGGACTACATCAAAGTGTGTAAGCGAGATCAGAATACAATAAATGAATGCGTACGTGACTCCATCGACAGTTTGCGACCCTACCTCATCAAAGGTATCCCTGAGCTCAACGTACCATCCCTGGAACCTTTCTACATTCCTGAGGTAACTAAAAAATTGGTATATTTGTATATACTTAGATATGACACAGGAGCTTAGTTTTCAGAGCGAAATGGAGTGATTCCTGGCAACCGCAGGTTCGACTCCTTTTCATGTCTGGAAATATTTTCTATCAATATTTTAATGTTTATATACCAAAATATTTAAAATGTAAGTGTCCATATATGTTGTAAAATTTTACCATTGAAGTCTGTGGGATTTTAGTTTTCCGTGATTATTAACGACATCGAATATTACAATTTTATTTTTCAAACCACCTCCACACTGATGTTTATCAGTATGCAAAATTTTCCTATATACCGTTTTTGATTGATGCTTACACAAAGGTTGCAGAAACGTCTCTCATAGAGAGCTTCACTCAATAAAAATCTTGTGGAACATACTAATCGGCGAATAAAAACAGCTTTTAAATGACATAAATTATTTAAATCAAATCGTTTCGTGAATCAGTTTTCTATTAAAATTCAAAACAGTATAAATATATCATTAATATTCAATGAATCTCAGAATTAACGATTATAATGTTTCACGGAAGAATACGTATTTTAGAAAACATTGATTTGCCACAAACATACATATGTATGAATTTATTTATGTAATGTTTGTATAAAATGAATATTTTTATTTAATTGCCAATGTTTTATAAATATTTACGCTCCAATTATAATAAACATAGGAAAAACTGTGAATTTTTGTCATGCCTTGACATGGGGTTTCTAGAACCTTCGCTTGAATACCAAGGTCACTTATAATGACTTTATAATAAAAGTATCAAAGATCTGGGTTGCAAACCTTTTTTCACGATCCAGTGGTTTCACACTCAGGCGATGAGTGTAACCTTTTTAATAGATAGCCTTAAAAGAAACAACATCTTCTATGCTGCCGGCTACACCTACATAACCCCCCACCATCATCTTTTTTTACTGATAGATATTTACAACGCTAAAAATAGGGGGTAGTTTGAATTTGTAAACTTTGTAGAAATGTTTCTACAGACTGGGCTAAGTTAACATTATTAATTTAAGAAAGCTTTATACTAACTAGACGTTGACGGTTTTGAATAATAAGTTGCAAGAAAGAATTATATATATAATAGGCGTTCCCGCGACTGCTTATATTGATTTTATTACGATATAAGTATATTGGAGTTCCAAAGAAAAGGTCTAAACAATTACTAATAAAAAATCTTTCAGAAGTTTTATAATATTAAATCATATAATTAATATTAATAATATTTATTGTTTTGCTTAAACCATTTAAACTTTTTTTTCAGATTGTTGCAGTCAGTGGGGATCTTTTACCTCTAAAGGCATCGGGTAAAGACGTGAAGGTTTCTGGAACCGGAAACTTTAGCATAAAGAGTGTGGAGTAAGTTTCTACTACTACTAATTAATATGTTTTATATTTAAAATTTTGTGACTAACACAAATATAACAGCGCCATCTGTTTTGTGTTAAATATATTAAAATTGTTTCTTGAACTCATAATGCCAGAGACTAGATGTAACAGAATGGTACCTTATCCAAACAACAGATGGCGTAAAAATACATTTCTTTACTAAAAAAAATGTTTAACTTCCAAAATAAGTGTAAGTAGTTAAAAATTACGAACAGAAGAATCATATAATATTTACCTTTTTATATGTGTAACAAAGTATGAGATTTTAATACAAACAACACAGTTTATATTTTATCGGAAAATGAATAATATAGTTATAGTAATAATAACAATAATAATAATAGTAATAATAACAATAATATAATAATTATTAATGTAATATTCCCAGTTACTTTAAGTAATTAAGAAATAATGACTTTATAGCGAGTTATTAAAACTTAAAATAACCCACATTTGTAAATCACCCAAAAAGCTTGAAAGCTTGAAGTTTTTTAAACCACAGACAGACAAAATGTATGAATAACCATAAATGATATTTGGCTGTTCTTTACATAACCATAACATAAAATATGAACGGACGACGACTTATGCTCAGTACTAAAAAAATATATTATACCAAAAAAAATACAATAAAAGCAACTGTTGAAATCGTATAAGTTTTTTTGTTTTTTTTTTATTTATTTAATGTAAACAAAAAGTACACATTATAGAAATAAGATAGAATTTATGCAACGAAAACCTCTTAAGATTTATCTGGGCAAATGGTCATTTAGAAACATAGTACCATTAATTTAAAAATATAAAAATAAAAATAATACATTTATTTTAGGGTATAAATAAACAAATACATACACAAGCATAAGCATATGTCTGTAAATCAATATATTCACGCAAGCATACATATATACATCTGTATGTGTGTACTAAATTTGCATATTACGTATGAAACTCTTTAAACAGTTATTTATTTATATTACAGTGTAGATTTAGACACATTAACAATACACGCGAAGGTTCGCTTCCCGAGGCTTCACCTGGACGGACGGTACAGCCTCGACACTCAGATCCTGATCGTACCTCTGCGGGGAGAAGGCAGACTACATGCAGATGTTGGTAGGAATCTTTGATATAATTAAATATAAAAACTTTTCATAAGGAAACAAAAAAAGATGATGCGGAATAAACTCTTTTAAAAATTTGAGACTATTTAATCTACTAATTGGCTTTTTGATTTATTTTACAAATATTCGTGATTCTTGATTCTCTTATGGAGCGAAGTGAAGCTCTTACTTGTCATAAATGTGTTATATTACTAATGCTACTCCTCCTAGACGAATAATGGTAGGATGTCGAAAATTGGCAGAGTTGTTGAGGACAATGACTTATGATTCTGAAGTTTTTTGGAGACATTTGTGATTGTAGTTTTTTATTATATTGTCAAAATGTTTCCCATAGAATTGATATGTGGAACGTTTGAAATCGCACGAACGAGTTCTTATTAGGCTTAAGATTATAGACACTATTTACTCTGCTAATTTTACAAGTATGCATAACTTATTCAGCAGCCAGCTCCTCCTGCTGTGGACCTATTTCTATTTCTGTTTTATTCTGTGAGAGTCATATACATGTAACATACATTTAATTTATTTTGTTGTAGTAAAATGCGATGCGGACATCTTGTTAAAGTCTGAAGTATACCAAAAAAATGGAGTTGACTATATGAAGTTTACAAGCATGACTATTGAAAGCAAAATCAAAGACTACCGACTCAAATTGGATGGTTTATTCAATGGGAATAAGGCTCTTGGTTTGTAATTTATTAAGTTGTCTTCAGATACTAATTATTTACTGTTTTATTTTTGCTAAAGTACAATTAAAGTTATTTAAAAAACCGATTGTACTCCTGTCAATAGTATTCAATTATGACCGACTATTGGCGATAGTATCCGAAAGATACCGAAGTGTTCCGAGCTCGTAAATACCTCGAATGGGTTCGAAATGAATCGGGAAATTTCGAGTATTGACATGAGTACAGTCGGATAATTATATTATATACAATACATTTTTATATGTTTGATTTGTTTTTTTTTTATATTTTAGGAGACGCTACTAATGAAGCCATCGATCAAAATCGCGGTGAATTCTGGAAAACAATACAACCGTACATAGAGAAGTCGGTCTCAAAAGTTATCTTAGACTCGGCTAACAAAATTGTGTCTCAATATCCCTTGGACGAACTTTTGATTAAAAACTAATTTAGTTAATTTATGAAACGCATTTGATACACTTAGGATAATTAAATTTAGTGATGTATGAGCGAAAATATTTACGAATTTTTGAAATATTATTTTTATTTTATATTAAAATTCTCGAGGTCACATCACTAAGTATTTAAAAAACTGACTATAAACCCTTTTATTTTATATAGTTATAAATTAAACCTAAATTAAACTTAAATCCTTCAACACTCTTAGTGTTATTAAAAATATATTTGTTTATTTTCCAAAAAAAGTAATAATTTTTAACTAAAAATAGTACATTCAAAATTAAAATATATTAATAATATTTAAAATTAAGGCAATATTCTTTTTATTATTAAATAACAAAATATATACGTACTTCGATTGACCTTAATATGCCTACGTAATAGTATGACGCCATATTTATTTCGGTTACGTGTTACATGTGTACTAATAATTTTGTAACGGTAATTATAAAGCAATTATTGCACAGACTATATTTGTATATATAGATAATTATTTTATTAATGGCCATTTACAATGAAGATTTTAAATAATATTTATTTAATGTAAATATTTATAATTTTATTATATTAATAAAACAGATACGTTTTGGTATGTTTGTTTATTTCATATATTTTTATCAATGAAAGTAAGATTATTTTTTGGTTATTTGAATTATTTTGATTAAATGTCAATTTATATACAATTTATGTGTCAAATTAAATGGCTGTCACTGATGTAAAAAAAGTGATTTTGCCGCTGTTTTATCAAAAAGTGACATATGTGTTATGGCGGGTTTTTGTTTTAAATTATTATAGGTGGGGTTATTTTGTTATGTGTGACATGAACGCAGCTGCACGAGGGTTTAATAAATATAATGACTTAAGTTGAATACTCCAACTTTCATAAACCTTGGCTGTTGTTTTCTAATCTGCTAATTTGCGGATAATAGATTCCTTTGCTTACATCCTTCTGACCATCCGTTCTGAAACAGCGTATGTACCGGTTAAGAAATATATGTTGGATAATAAAATAGGCGATTTAGTGTTGAACATATACATATAAAAATAATTAATATTATGAGTTTCGTGATATATTGTATTTGCTTTGGTGTTGGTTATATATGACATATGGTGTTTTTATTGCTATTAGTTTTATTAAGGCGCGTCTTTTGGGTAATTAATATTTATTTAAATTTTGTTCACAAATTCAAAGAGAAAAAAGCATTGTGACAATTTTATACTAAGTTTATAATAAATTATATATATTTTAATAACTATTAGTCAATATTTCACTACAAAATATAAAAAAGTTAATAAAACATGAGAGTCTTAGAACACGGTAGTTTATTTGAATCAAAACTATTTTTACGGTTTAAAACTCGCGTATAATTTGGTTACGTTTTGATTTTAACCCGACGTTTCGAATACTTTGCAGTAATCGTGTTCACGGGTAGACGAGATGTAAAATAGTTTTATTTCAAATGTGTACTTGTAAAAATCTAAGAAAATACTACGGTAGTTCATAGGTTTTTTTTGTTAGTCATGAAAATTGCATATATTTTTGCATATAAAATACTTTCTAAATAGTATATAAAATTTTTATAACTAGGCTGACAACATGGCAGTTTATATTGTTTGATGACACTTACGTAAAGGTAGTGAGATCTTATTTCTACAGTTGCCAATATCTGTGGTTGATCGCCTTGACCACGTTGCCACACAGCCTCTCGCCGACGGAAACGGAATTGATGTCATTCCTCTGAGAGATGATGGCTATTATATTAGAGTGAAGTTAATGTTTCTTGCTATGAAATATATATTTTAATCAAAGAATTGACAATTATTATCAGTTAACCAAAGTATGTATATGTATATGTTTATGTATATGTATATGTATATGTATATGTATATGAGTTCTAAATTCGTATCCAGCAGCTAACGAGATTAACCAGGTGTATTTTATTTTTATTCAAATATAAGTTTAAGTGAATAAGTGGATAGAAAAACTTTTCAGAGGGTATCTTTATTAGAAATTATTGAATAGAATAAAAATGTAATGTATGTAAACGTCTAATATAGAACATCATAATTAAATGAAAAACAAAGTATTGTCAAATAGTATAGTATACATATTATTTACAAATGTATGAGTAATTTATGATAAAAAAAATATTATTAATTCTGATATATTTTCTTTTTTGATTTATTAAATGCTTAGAATATAACGATATCGTGAACTATATTATATTGATGTAAGAAAAGAATAATTAATATATTGTCTAAAACTACCCCTAAAGTTCATTATATTGAATGTTATGTATAAATTATAGATGGTATAGTTTAAGAGAAAATATTGTTAACAAAAAAAAACTATAAGAGGTACGTTTTCGATAACTTTTTTGATATAAAAATAAAACTATTTTTAATGCATTTAACTCGCCTATACTTGTTGTTCACATTTTAATTGTTACCCGAAGTTTCGACTGCAGCATATTCACGGGTGGACGAGACATATCTGTACTTTTACATTTCATGAAATGGGTCAATTTTAAAACTCAAATATATATGATCAATAAACCTGGAATAAAAATACATATATAAATACATACGTCTTTATTTTGTTTTGTTCCTACAAGTAGTCAATTTTCTAATATAATATAAACCTTGTTACATACAAACATACAAGGTCAGGTTTGTTAATGTTTATAAGTAATTAAAAGCAATTATAACGGAAGTTTATGTTTTTTTATTAAAGAACTTGAATATGTTTAATGTATAATAAACAGGATTGCTACATTTCTATGAATGTATATATACATTATACAATTTTGCAAGTACTACATCATCTAGGGTGCTAGAGTATTGTGAAAAGGTTCTATGTGCTAATTATCATAAACAGTTGAAGTACAGTACAGTACAGTACAGTACAGTACTATAGGTACTACTGTACTGTACTCAGTACGACCCCAAAAATATGGCTGTACTATACTGTACTACTGTACTGTATAGTACAATACTATTTTTGAGGTCAATTACTGGTCAAATTTGGGTAGTGTGATAGATGTATAAATATAAATATATATATTAATTACTATATGAGTACATGACACAAATTCCTAAACAATAATATATTAATCTGTCTGGTTGTCTATTTGTTGGCTCATCTAGTACTGGACGAATTTTGATAAAATTTCATTTGGATATTTAAACAGTTTTTTCGAATTGCCGTTATAATTTCTAAAAATTTGTATAAATTATAGGAGGTCTATGAGATAAATAATGGGAAGCGGAATGGAATTAATAATAAATTTTTCAAAACTATCTAGTAGTTTCGAAGATTATTGGTTGAACGTCCTAATTTTCGAAACTACTAGATAGTTTTGAAAAATTCTTTCTGATTATAATAGGATGGTTCATGTGGAATGCCAGGAAAGGAAAGAAGGAAGGTATGACCTGTCTAGCATTATGCTTTTTAATAATAAATGAAATCCTTGGGTAGAACCGCGAGTAACAGCTAGTTCTAGATAATGTTTCTTACATTTCTAACAAAAGCTAATGTAACGGTATCTAAAATTAAAAAAACGTGAGTGCTCTTAATTGTTACTTGAATTTAATTAATACTTGACTATTTAATTAAAATTTTTTTTTTTCCAAAGAAGAGAAAACGGTAAATTTAATATATGAAAAATGTTAAGTTTAGCGTTTGACGACCAAGGTCAGTTAGACAGTTTTAGGGTCTAGTTTAGCATTTTATTAACTTGGTTATTTTACATTTGTTATGCTCAGTTTGTCTATATCAGGTTAAAAGTGATAAAATTTTCAGGCTAAAACACATTTTGCATGTTTTTTGGTCTAAGGGGATATTTATAGTTAAAAGAGAGAGTGACTGAAATCTTTTATTTAATTTTTTTACTTGTTACTGAGTAGGTCAGGTCGGTGAACCATTACCTGGTTCACTGACCTGACCTACTAAAGACGGCTAAAGTGTTTTGGGCTTTAAATTTGGATTAATAATAAAAAAATGTCGCATCAAATTTCTTTATTTATTAAGCTTAAATTAAAACCGTTTTTTAATAACTTTATGAGATTTTCCTTAACAGGGAGAGATTTAAATTATTGTTTTTTTTTACATAACTTATAATACATTCTTATTATGTAATAAGATACTTACGTAACAAACATTAATTTTTTATGAAGTAATAAAAACAGAAAATTTCCAAGGGTAATAAGGAAATATTTTGTCTGAATTAACAAATTCATTGTAAATGGTATTTGGACACCTGAGACACTTAGGCTTACATTGCATTTAAATTAAGTACATTTAAGTCTTGAAGGACATATTTTAAATGTTTTTTTTAATAATATCTTCGTGACTGAATGAAAGGAATTTGGGGGGAAGAAAGAGAGGTAGCAATGGAATTCACTAGTGGACACTAGTTAATTCCATTGCTACCTCCCGTTCTATAAGACGGACGTCTTTGAAAGGACTTGGAACATTCATATTCATAGTTTCTAAGTTATATTGGAACTAATAGAACCAAAATGTTAGGTCTTGAGCTTGTTGAATAACTTCATTGATATTAAATAAAATGCGAAAATATTATCAGTATATAAAGATTAAGTATTATTCCATGAATATTATTTGTATAAATAAGGAATAGAAGTGATCATAATAGAAATCTTTGTGGAACACCAAATATGATCAAAAAGTTGGTACTGAGATTTGTTACTTAGGATCTTAATATAACGAATACTGCCTTTAATGCTAATACTTTATTACTTTTATAATAGTAATGTCTCCCTTTTTTTTATGACCACAAGGACAGAAAAATACAAATCCAGCTATATTTTTCAATCTTGTGTTTAATTAAGTAATTTTACTTGTCACTCTGATATGCAACTAAATGTTAAATAATATACAATATTTTTCCAAACAATTTTGTTCTGTTATACTAATTTACATAATCCGTATTTTAATATTTATTATGAGTTCAGTAGTACTATATAATGTTACTGTATGTTGACATATGTAAGTAGTCCAAAACTATTAATTCTTGGTATTGTGGTTGAACTGCGAAGCTTTTTAGAATTGTTAGTAGAATTAATTAATTGATATTAAATATACATTTCAATACTGTTAAATATACATTTCAACATATAATAATTTTTGAGAATGAGTGAAAATGTACTTTATAGAATTTCTCTACCAAAAAGTTCTGAATCTAGTCTAGTGTGAGATTATATTCAGAACTTTTGTAACTAGACCACGTTCAAGTCGCGATTCCGCCATACTCCAAGCTCATGAATGAGAACCCAAATGGGTTAAAACTAGACAAGCAAACCTCGATAATATTGACGTAAATAAAGATGGATAATTATATGATGGATTTGAAAAATTCTATCTCATTATGATGGACAGGTTCATAAGGAAGGCTATGGAGTATCTAGTATACTACTGCTACAGGTTTATAGAGTATATAGAAAAACTTTCAAGTGAAATACTTTTTTAAATGTGAATGTAATTTAAATAAATTTATTTTATTTTCGTTGTACTTAAAATTATAAGCTTAATAAATATAATAAATAGATGTAGTAATTAATTGTAAAAAAAACTGTCACAATTGTACTTATTTATTTATAATAACAGCACTGTATATATTATAGTAAATAAATATAAAACAAATTCTTTTTAATCAATATTATATCATTAAAGATTAAAGCAATTTAAAGTTTGTTGACCTTTAAGCATATGCTTCGAGGATTTTATGAATAGTTTCAATAATATTTTATATCAAGGCTTGGTTGCTGTGAAATATTATTTGAAACAGTCTGATGATGTTAATACTATAAATAAAAAAAAAAACGGAAAAAATTTAGTACTTCGCATGAATGAATGACAAAAAAATAAAAGAAATTACTATTCTGAATGAACATTTTCATATTTTCAAGTAAATATTAATATTCTGCAGTCACGTGTAAATGTAAATATAGTTATTCTGGATAACTGCTTCCACCTGCAATGAGCGGAAATCGCGTACACAACAGATTTACTATCTTTTTCACATATCCTAAATTAGACAAGGTACGCAATAAAACATTGAGTAAGTTAGCTCCAGAGTAGACATTCACATGTGTCCTTAGAGTTGGTGGTGGAATGGTGAGACGGCGCATTGCCGGTTCATACCGCGAGTCGGCTGGGCGAATAAATGGCGCCTATTGCCTCACTAGTGCGTTTAACGAAACATTCATTCATTGTGCAAGATATGTTGACCACCGCTGTGATCTTGCTAGCGCTGCAGCTAGCTGCCGCAGAAATACGTAAGTATACTTAATTTTTTATGGTCTGGCTTTAAAAAGTTATTTATCATTTTATGTTTTGGCTTTAGAAATATGTATAAAGCGCTTTATAAATAACTTTTTTTCATATTTATTTTTTGGCTTTAGAAAAATGCTTTAGAATATGAAATAAACGCATTTACATTATTTATATATTCAGGTATTTTGTAGTTTATAACGTATATTAAATTTAACTGATATTTATATATAATTAAACTACTAAAATACATTTTACTACTACTATAGTTCTCTTGGATTGGAGTGTAAGAATTCACGAAATTGATATAAAAACAGAACATTTAAAAGAAATCTCTTATTATTTTATTTTTACTGAATGTAATATATTATAAATACGAATACCACGTAATATATTTCATAAATAAGATTGCTGTAATGTAAGTCATGGTCGGTTACTTATAATATTTACAAAAACTTAAGGTTCGCTCTCTTTGATGAAGTGTTGTCAGAGTTACGGAACACGAGTTATATCACAAATAAGCACATTTAATTATTATCATGAATAGATTATTATGTAAATTTAAATGTTTTTTTAAGAAAGAAAATAGTTCTCGTTATGAAAGTTACGTCAAAATTTACGCGTCGCTGCATAGCAATTCCTATTTAGTAAAAATCTTTATATATTATAAAATAGTACTTTGGATGTGCCTGTCTGTCTGTTTGCTAAACTTAAAATCCCCATTGTTTTTTTAATGATATTCATCTAAAGTGAATGCTGAAGAAGGTTTAAAAGTATAATTTGTTTTATCGTAAATTGACTAAAATATTGATTATAATTGAAAAAGCCGCAAAAGCCGCTTAAAAAATAAAGAACCATATATAGTATATTAAGAATATTATATAGAAATAATTTCACTTTTTAATATCAACAAAAGAGATACCGAAATTTACGCGAGCGAAACTGCGGGCGGAAGCTAGTTAATAACAATATCGTAGAGCAATTATTTCCGGAACCGTTGTTCTCAAAGCAATGAATATATTTTTTATTATTGTATTTTAAAACATTGTTATGCCAGTTCTTTCATAACTATATATATTAAATCTTTCTATTAACTTCAATACTTTATATATTATATTATTAATTAATATACATACTACTTGCACGAAGTGTTTATCATTCCGGAATATACAGACGTCTGTCTTAATGTCTTCAATGACGCAATTTAAAAATTATACTTATATATATATATAAATTATTAATATGTACATTCTGTCATATCATCTTAGTAGGCCATCCATCATTAGCTGATTGAGCCACTCTTGGTTACATGTTTACTATCTTTAACATACATTACATATATTACACACTAACTATTTATATGTTGGCATGTTTACTAAAGCCATACTTAAATAAGTTGATTATATATGATATATACCAACAATGTTTTAATTTATATATATTTATATATAAATAGATCTCTTATTTTAAAGTGTGAAAGTTATAAACGAAGAACCTTTTCGATAGTGCTAATACACATGTATATATATTAAAAAAAATATTTTAAATTGAACCATGCGATACATGAAATATATTCATAACAATAATATAATTAAATTGAAATAACTACCAAATTGCTTAATTATATAATAAGAATTTATTTCCGCTTGTTCAATATGATCCTAATTCTTTGATAAGTTAAACTAATTAAATAATTATAATTATAATATATATATTTTTTGTATTTTATGTATCATTTTGTAAACAAATATATGTACTCAGTCTATGTAAACTAAATGCTAAATAGGTAGGTATATAGAAAAAAATATTATTGTATTAAGAATTATGTTGTTAAATTTTGAAATTTTGTTAAATGGAGATGCTTTTAATAATAATCGATACATATTTCAGCTGAAAGGTTTGCTGAAGGTTTCTCATGAAAGCTGTTGTTAATTAATAAGGTTTAATCATAATTTTATAATAGCTTTAAAAAATCAAGTGTCGTCAAACCACTATTTTATTAGAAAAATTCATTACCAATTAATTCTATACAGTTATAGTATTTGGGGAATAAAAAAAAATTATCATCAAAAAAAATATTTCTATATATATCAATCGATGCGAAATTATATACTGTATCTAAAAAACTAACACTCATGACGTACCAAAATTTTCACATTCAATCAAATTGAAAAATTTATTGTTTTGTCACTATCCTGCTATGATCAGAAAAATTCCTTACCCTGGTAGGTTAGGTAGGTTGGTAAGTTGTAATATGAGAACTAATTAATAGTTTAATAACCTTAAATATATAATACTAAGTCACTCTCTTTATTTATATTTCATTGCCTTTTAATATTTTGAATGTCATTAAATTTTAGATTATTAAATGGTTTTAATTTTTCAGCATCATAGTACGTAATAAATTTTTATATTACATACAATTAATATAAAAATGTATAAACATTAGTTATGTATACAGGTATATGATATAAATATTAAAATCTTTTATTTTTTTTTTTCAGCTCCCTACATTAAAGTTTGTCAACGAAATGATCCCAATGTAGACAAGTGCATCATAAATTCAGTAGAGGAGTTACGACCAAAGATGAAAGAGGTATATATAAATTATATATAAATAAAAATTAAGTTATTTAACCTACGGAGAAGCTGTCTCATCAGCTGGAGGATTATTTTCTTCTTTTTTTACGTCAGGTTTCGGCTCTTTTGCACTCTCTTCCGTTTTGCCAATTTCTGATGGACTCGATAATACTGTATCTGGTGCTGCATCAGCTTCTTTGTCAGTTTCTGAAGGTGTTTCTAGCTTTTCGTCGTCGTCTGCTTTGGGTTTGGGATTAGATTCTGGTTTTTTGTCTTTATCCAAGTTTGTTTCATCTCCTGTTTTTTGTGGCGTTGTTTTTTCACCTGCAGTTTCCTCTTCTTTTGTGGGTTGTTTTTTCTCTGAAGCTGTCTCTTTTTCTGGAACCAGTTTTTGTCCTGATTCTGGCACTGGTTCCGGATAAGGCTTTTGCTCTGAGGCAGGCTGTTGATCTGGTGCTTGATCAACTTGTGGCTGTTGTTGTGATGGTTGATCTTGATCTGCAACCGTTGTAGGCTCTGGAGTAATTATTTCTTCTGTTTCAAGATTTCCTGCTGAAGCACTTGCTGAACTTTTTGCAGAGGATTGTGAAGTATCTTCAACATAAACATTTTCAGTGTTACCAGGAGAACTTCCGCTATTTGGATTCTCACCAAAAGCAGCAATTAAAGCAGTATTCGTTGTTGATGCTGCTGCAGATGTCGTAGCTGCAGCTCCTTTTTCTGATTTTGCTGTAGAATTGCTAACACTAGATGCAGAATTTTTATCTCCAACATAGACTAGTGTGTCGTAAATATCTTTTTTCGGGTTATCATTTTTATTGTGGTGTCCTTTAAGATCTATAACTATATTAGTTCTGGATATTGAACTTCGGTTTGGCATTGTTTGTGCGTTTGGATTGAATTTGTTACATTTTTGACATTTAGAACCGCTGCATTTGAAACACTGAGGGTCTGGCTGGCTGGGACGTGGAACAAATTGTACTGGATCAATTTGGGACGGATATTTGACAGTTACATCGGTTTTATCCGGTACTCTTACTTGAATTACAGTGCTTCGACCATTGCAGGCACGGGCTTCCACAAATTCATTCTAAATAGTGAAAAAAAAATATATTTAAAAAAAATATATATTAAAAAAATATATTTACGAATTTATATTATTTTAAACTATAAAGTCAATGTAAAAATTTAAATAATTTTTGCTTTCAAATTAATATTAAATAATATATAACTATACTATATATAAATATATTTACCTGATAGAAAATCACAAGTCCAAAAACAATAAGCGTAATATACAACCCCATGTTTAATACTTGTAAGAAAATTAATGCACAAGCCTTATATACATAATAAATATTGATATAATATTAAAACCCTTTGTTACTGCTGATTCATTTAGTTATCAATACATTAAAACGCACGTAGGGTTTTTTGAGATCTCTCTGTGTTATCAAATTCCACGTGTTTTTTTTTTATAATGAATGAATATTTCTTAGATAAGTTATGTGATTTACGTCAGTACTGACAAACGATAGGGGGGGATTAGGGATATTTAGTCCTGGGTTCTATTAAATATTAGGTGAAAAAACTTTCAATTATAATAAATATCTTGGAAATTTAAATTACTTAGTTGAGACGGGTGAATATTTTAACAAAATTTAAAAATGGGCTTGACCCTTCCGTACAGAGTATTTATATTTTTATCGAATATAAAATTTTTAAATCAATTCATTTTTGCACTAATTTTATTCAAATAATCCAAAAACGAGGATCAGAATATTATCCAAAATAATTGGAATGTAAACCATTCAAAGAAAATTTTCTTTGAAATAATTTTTATTATCCAGCTGTACTCACGTAAATACTATCGGACTTTATCCGACTATTTTCAAACCCTTTTCATTAAGGCTCCTTTTTCGGGAGCGCTTGGGCTTCAGACGCAGTTGGGCAACAGCCGGATATATTATATAATAACAATCATGGATCACGAAAATTTCTGTTTTAAAATTATTTGTTAAACAATAAAAAATATATTTAAGACTGGAGTTTAAGTCATCATTTGGTAAATTTAAAACAAATTACAGTTTTGCGTAATGTGACTCCTAGTTTTGAATTACCGTACATATATTTGTTTATAACAAGCAATGCAATAATTTTCTGTCACTTAACTTCGTAGATGTTTAGCTAAAATTATTTTATTAGATTTATTTATTATCCTCTTATATTTCTTAAAAAATACTTTTGACAAATTTGTATAAAAGGCGGTTAAATGCTAATACATATATTTATATAAGAGAGAATGCTAGTTGTCTTGCGAAAAAAAGGCTAATTAATAATAAAATATAAATATAAAACCATATAATACAATTAAAATATAGAATTTTCAATTGTATTGTGGTATATTGTTTCAAAATAACTATTATTCTAAAACAAAAAAAAAAAGTTATTCTTATTTCATTATTTCTTTCCTATGCGTCAATTACGTCATTAAATCTGAAAGTTGGTACGGAACTGTTATATTAAAAAAGAAAAGAAAACAAAAAGAAAAAAAATTATTTTAAAGCAAAATCGAAAGTATGTCATTGTCAGAGAATTTCGTAAATAGCGAAGTGTGTCATGATAAGTGCAAACGCAAATACAACATAGATTCGCATTATGTTTATTTAAATAAGTAATAATCATTAAATAAGCATTTATATAGCGACTGCACAAACAGAGCTTTCTAAACAAAGTATATAACACCGTACTCAAGGATTTTTGTTACCTACCTCAATCATTAAATAGATTTTTGTTACCTACCTCAATCATAAAATAGTTTTTTGTTACCTACCTCAATCATTAAATAGATTTTTTTTACTTACCTCAATCATAAAATAGTTTTTTGCTACCTACCTCAATCATAAAATAGATTTTCGTTATGTACCTCAATCATTAAATAGATTTTGGTTACCTACCTCAATCATAAAATAGTTTTTTGCTACCTACCTCAATCATAAAATAGAGTTTTGTTACCTACCTCACTCATAAAATAGTTTTTTGCTACCTACCTCAATCATAAAATAGATTTTTGCTACCTACCTCAATCATAAAATAGATTTTTGTAACCTACCTTAATCATAAAATAGTTTTTGTTACCTACCCCGACCATTAAATAATTTTTTGTTATCTACCGCAAAGCCTCAGTCATTTGAGATTAAACCACAGAATGAATGAAATGTCTTGCGGGTTTTTATAAAATATATACTAGATTCTGCCCGCAGCTTCGCCAGCGTGGCTTTCAGTAACCGTCTTTTTGGTCGTTATAAAAAGTGAGTTATGATTTTTATTGGCTGCCCGCCCGAAGATTCGAGCTTATTAAGTCAAGAGTCGTTGGTATCCAGTCCAATGGTGTATATTTGAACCAATATTGGAACAAACGAAAGGTTAGCTTTCCTCATCATCGTAAAGATTAAATTAATATTTAATAAACAAGAATCAGAGATATAGAGTTTTCTAAACGAAATATATTACACCGTATTCAAGGATTTTCGTATTGACCTACCGCCATTGTTACTCCTTAGATAATTTTTAATCAGAGAATATATGTTATAAATTATTAAAATACAAATATAAGTTATAAAAGTGATATATTTTCTTCATCTCAACCATATTAATTTTTTTTTTGTCAATTTAAGGGTATCCCAGAGCTGGACGTACCTTCGATAGAACCTCTAAGCCTTGGTCAGATCGGTCTTGCTCGAGGCCCTCAGGGGGCCAAGTTGACAGCAGTCGTAAATGATGTTAAAGTTAGAGGACCTAGCAACTTTATAATACAAGAGTTAAAGTGAGTTGATTTATAATAAATTTTACATATATATATATATATTTTTTTAAAAAGATTTAGTTGGCATTAAATATAATAATCTGTTAATTTTATCGAAATTTGCCCAATTAGTTGTAAATTCACAGTTCACGTCTCGATTTCGCCATGCTCATAAATAAGGGCTCAGAACGTGTTTGAAGCTAATCGGCCAAATTCCATATAATAGTAATCATAAATTAAGAATGTTTTAATGAAGAGTTGGATGAAGTGTAATATAATAGCTATATTTTGTTTTCCAGGTCAGACCTAAATAAGAATAGATTTGATTTCAAGCTTTTGTTACCAAGATTAGATTTTGCTGGAAAGTACAAGATGGACATACACGTGTTGCTGTTGCGACTCCAAGGAAGAGGAAATATTACTGGATCTTTTAGTACGTTAACTTATAATAATTATGTAATTTATTAAACATATCATCAGTATTATAAAGTTTATATCTTTTATATAATATGTTTTAATCAGCCACTTCGTTAGTAAGAATTTATTTACATATTGATTTATATCATTTAGTGGAATCTAAATCATCGTTTGTTCATGGTTTGTTCATAAGGACTTTTTTGTTCATGGTTTTAGAATTATGTCTGAAATTAATATCTAATTATAAAGCACGTTGCAAAATTTTTCTTGAATCACTAATGAAATAAGTTCGAATTATGAGGCTAAGTTCTTAGTACTAACGATTAAGGATAAAATATAAAAAAAAAAGACAATAAAACTTACTGATACTGATGTTACGTAATTATCTAACATTATATATATCTAACATAGTAAATTTTATTGTCTTTAATACAATATAATGAGTAAATTTAGTCATTTATTTAGGCGTGTGTCAATCGAAATGTTACGTAGTAGAGCTTAACGGTCTGAGTTTTTGGCATTACGAGACGAAATACAAGTGGGTTAAAGACAGTATCGTAAATATTTTCAAAAATTGTTTAAAATGTCTCCGTTAATTTGTTTTTAACGTAAAACTTTAGTGGACAATTAAAGTAATAGAAATCAGGAAGGTTGCATTTCGGTTTAAGATGGCCAAACTATCTTTAATTATGATGTCTTCTTGATGATGATGACTTATCTATGATGATGAGATTGTTAGCATCATCATTAAAAATTTTCTATTTTACAGAGGATTACGCCTGTAATGTAACCATGCGTGGTCACAAGGAAAAGCGTGGTGATGATGAATACTTGACTTTCGAGCCCATGAAGGTAAAACTTCGTGTTGGGGAGTCTTCCATTTACCTGACCAACTTGTTCGATGGCGATCCAGTGCTGGGTCCAGCTACCAACAGGGTTATCAACGAGAACTCCCAAGTTTTTATATCAGAAATCAGTCCAGTTTTAGAAAGATCTCTCGCGGATCTCTTCACTGAAATGGCGAATAAAATAACTTCAAAGTTTACATATAAAGAACTTTTCCCTTAATTAGTTATATACATATAATGTTTTAAGAAATCTGATGTGATATTTTAGAAAACGGCTTTCGAGCTAGACATAACTAGTGCGAAGCACATAAGTATTTAAAACTTGGTAACCAATTTTTATTTTCGAAAAATCTATGCACTTACTTATATTCTGATAGACATATTTTTATTTCATCTCCATATTTTTATGATTGCTATTAATATTATAGTTTTATATAAATTTAGCATTTTAAGAAACGGTTCCTGGTGGCTTTGGAATATTTGGGTGTATAGAATAGATTTATTGACATCATTTAAGTGCGCCAAATCATACCTTCACAAGAAAACTGTAAATGTTTATTTTTAAACTTGAATTGTAAATTTAAAGATAGTTGTCATAATGTATAAAAACAATAATTTTGTAAATTTTGCAGGCTTTAAATACTTTAGAATAATAGAAATTTTAATATAGTTAAGCTATTTGTAAGATTAGGGTTTGTACAAAAATATTTTCACGAACATATTGTTTCATTACAGTCCTCGTATTGTTTAATATCATATAAGATCAAGCATGAGTTTTGATAGAATAAAAAAAGCTTTATTTTTCTAGCCCGATTCAAAGAGAAAGGAGAAAAAGAGAAATAAACAGTAGACCATGAGGTGAAAGGGAGTCACAACTCTTACACAAAGGCACTACGACTGAGGCACTTGTCCTTTAAGATTAGCAGTACCAGTTTTCACTTCCTGTGTCTGTCTTGATGCGTGATGCAAAATTATAATTGCTTTTTTAAAAAAGCTATTTTAAAATTACTTTTTTAAAGTTATTTAAACTATCTAGCTGGATATGCTCAAAATTTAGAAATATTTGTTATTAGACTTTTTACATACAACTCAATTCAATAGAATTGAAATAGAATGAAAGTAGAATAATGACAATGAAAATGTATTGAAGAGGTATTAAAGTCTTCATATTTCTAATAGATGTGTAATGTATACCAACTCCGTAACAGTGAATTTCAACAGCAATTAGATTTTTTGAAAAACACATTAATTATTTACAGCTTTTTATAAAGATTAATGTGTAAGTAACCTTAAAACGAGGGATTTTGCAATTTTTTTTTATAAACTAGGAAGAAAAATAAACATCGAGTTACAAACAACTATACAGCCACAACTGATAAACTGATAATCAAGTTTGGAAAAACATTATATCAAAACATAAAACTGTCAAAAATATATTTGAAATATCCTAAATATCTACGGTTATGTAATGTATGTAATATATATATTCAAAATATACATTGTGGTAGCCGGACAGTAGCCCATTTGGCAGAGGGGCGGGAAGGTTACCCAGACTCATATGTCCCACCTTTTATTATTATTAATCAACCATTAATATTTATTTTAAAATATAGGCGAGTATTTTTTATTGCTTACTTGACTTATTGCGTTTTTGAAGTCAGTTATATCTACCGAGTCAGTTATCGGTAGTACCTATAAATAATTCGTTATTTAATGATAATTTATAATATACATGCAATCTGATATCTGAATCATTTTCTAATATATAAAATGCATTTTAAATGATATTCAATTTTAATGTTTTTTTTTTTAAATATTTTTGTTACCACATTTACCACTGGTAAACCACTGCCACTGGTTTAGAAAGATTACCTTAGTCCTAAAAAGCAAAATCTTAACACCCTGCTCTAAATTTAATTTAACTTTGTTCAACACCATCTAGTGACAAATATTGGAATTAAGTCTTTATATTATTAAATTTACATAGCATTAACTTTAAGTTTAACGACATCTAGCCGTAGTTGCGACAACTGTGGTAACTTGCGCATAGTTAGCTCTTTTTAATTTGTTTACTATTTCAAACAATCATGGAAACTAAATATTATCTAATATAATGACATTTTTCTATAATATATAAAATAATGGTCAAAATGTTGAATATTTTTTAACTTGGTTAAAATAATAAAAAAATAAAAAATCTTGCAATTTACTTTGTAATGAAACGAAAAGCCGAGATGGCCTGTCAGCGACACTCTAGGTCAGAACTCGAATTCAATAGGAATTTCACCGGTTATAATCGATAGGTTCTAGATTATTTATAAACAATGGCATGAACTACAGGTACTTACAGTTAAAGATCGTAGCTATCCAGAACAAGCACCCGAAGATTTTCAATTTCTTATATTCACATTCAGGGGGTAGGAGGCACATGGTAGCACCGCCAATTATCATATAGCAGGACGTCCTCACTTCTATGTTCTACACACACTCGCGACAATCCCTTAGCTAGGGTAGATGCTAGACTATACGTGGATAAACAAATCTCTAAAGCAATTAACAGTTTTAAATGTTTTGCAGCAGACAATTGAATTGTTCGCGCGGCGTCGCGATCACCATTTTCGAATGAGGTCTCCGCCAATCACAAGATACTGTATGCAGCCTTGCTATTGGTCAGACAAAGTGACGCGCGATATTCAACTTACGAATTCGTTTAATAAATAAAATCAGCGAATAGCAAACCATCTTAATATTCCTAATACTCTATTCACTTCACTTCACTTGTGCTTGCCATATCTTTGTTTTATTTATTGAACAATATAAATAAAATAAACGCCAAACATTATATCAAAATAAATATTTCTATAAAACTGAGTAATCTTTTTTAATTATTTATTTTAATATTTATAAATTCAGGATATAATTCATGAATACAATTCATTGAAATTAATCTCAAACTTGCTGTTAATAATAAATTGAATTATTTTTATAATATAATACTATTCATAGACAAGAGTTATTTATTTTTTTCTAGAAATTAATGTTTCTAGAAATTAATGAAATTAATGAACTGAACTGGATTAAAATGGCGGCCAGTCAAACAACATGCTGCTTCCGTCTAATTATTTGTAGAAATTGACTTAACTCTTTTTTAGCTTATTGCGGTTTTTAAATTATATGTTTTATCGTGACAGGTTGAATTGGTGATTATATCACATGTCAAGGTTCTGATTAACCATAGTTTATTATTACCCAGGCTTCGTAATATCCTGAACACGTTATTATTACATACTCAGACAGCATTGATTATGAAACTTTATATACGATTATAGCATTGGAATAACATCCCTTCTTACAAAATAAACCATAATTACTAAATATACGAGTATATTTAATGTAACATTTTTAATGTTCAAAGTAATTATCCAGCTGTACGCCACGCTAATACTATTCGAATTTTTAGCCCGGCTAGTTTTAAGCCCATATGGGATTACTATTCATGAGTTGGGAGCATGGCGGAATCTCATAATGAATAAACCCCGAATGAGTTTGAAACTAGTTAGGCAAATTACTTGAGTACAAACGGATAATTATATATAATAGTAATAATGACAGCTTAAATACAAAAATGTTAATGATAAAATAATAATGAAGAAAAATAATATAGATAGTAATAATATTAAATAATCACTGATTTTTTTTATTAATACTGTTTAATTATTAATATAATATACTCCAATATAAATTGTAACATCGGTAATAATATCGTAAGTTTCAAAATATCGTTAAATATGACTACAGATAGAAAGACGAATTCATATTTTTTTAACGCATTTTACACTACAAAAAATAATTAATGTAGTTAATTATTCTTATATATACAGTTTAATATAAACTGTGATGCAAGTAACAGATGCTTGAAGATTTATTAATTGCACAGAATAATTTCAAATATGATTTCTCAAGAATTGCAACGGAACCTGAAACAAATGAAAGTAAGAACGTTCTCTTAATTTTGTTTTGTATATTTGGTACTATCTTTTCTGTATTTCTTTTTCGTCTTCTTGTATCATCTTTTTCGTAAATATACCAAAGAGATTTTTGTAAAAAGTTTATAGTTTAGTCGTTATTATTTGCTTTTATTGCAATGATTTAGGGTTAGCAATATGCCAACTTGTTTTACGTCTTTTTCTTTTTTTTTTTTTTCTATACGTCACCTCAGTTCTGATTCACATTCATTCTTATCATTTTTTTTATCTCTCATCAACTTATCAATGAATAATCTTAATTTTTTATATATTAAAAATTCTCTTACATTAAAAATCAGAAAGACAAATTTTCATATTTTAATTTGTAGTTTTTCTCATAACTTCTAAGGAAAATTTTGACTCGTCATGAGTGTTGGTTCCGTAGATACAGTATAAAATTCCTCATTGATTTATGAATTTATTTAAAAATAAAATTTTCTCCAAAAAATATTTCTATATATGTATAGAAATATTTTTTGAAGATAATTTTATTTTTAATCCTCAGATACTATAATTATATAGAACATACATATTTCTTGTTTTATCCATTCCCATTATATCTCAAAAATCGTTACAAAATTCGCATTACACATGCACTTCCTTTTAATTTATTCCTTTCATAGACTATCATTCTGATTCAAATTTACAGTTTCAGACTAAGAGAGAGACAGCATGTTTTTTGTCTTGCTGCCATTTTATCCACTGCTTTGACTTTGCTTTTGACAGTTCCATTAATTTATAGATAGAAAAAAGCATAATAGGTATTGTAAGGGAGCAAAATAGTATTTTTACGGCAAGGGCGCTAATTTGAAACACAAGTGAAGCAAAGGATTGTAATGTAGAATTGAGCGCAGCGAGGAATTCATAGTATATATCCCGAGGGCAAAATGATTACAAAAACAGAGTCGTCATTGGCGCGCTTTTGTATTTTTTTAGTTAGCGCCGTGCAACCAACACATACAGCCAGTAATTCATACAATTTTCGTTCGATTTCTATGAATTTCCATACATATACGTATGTTCCAAATTCAAATCATATTTCCGCCCGCTAAAAAGTTCTTATCGGAAAAATGCTATTTTGCTCCCGCGTAAAGAGGAACAAAGCGACACTTTTTGATTAGAAGGGATGAGTGAATACTTTAATTAAATAAGGTATTTTATTCTTAATTTATTAGACAGATTCCATTAAAACATAAAACGAACAGATGCATTAAGAAATATATTATGGTTTCATATGAAAATAAACTAAATAAATAGGCATTTGTGTTAATACTATGTAAATAATTAGAAATAATACAATACAAAACGGTTATATATTTGTTATTTTAGTCCTAAAGTAGGATTTCCATATTTTAACTAATAAAATCTTTTTGCTAAGAATAGCACGAAAGCTTTTATATTAAAATTTAAAAAATTATTTAAAAAACCTGTTTTCAAATTCCATTTCAGTCCATTTTCCTCTTTTGCCATCAATATATACTTGGAATTGTGAATGAAGAAATTTTCATTTAAATATATGTTTATCAAGAAGATCTTATATAATTATTACTTCGAAATACTTAAGATATATTTGATACATGCAGATGTCTAAATTATGTATATTTTGTAAAATCTTTAAAATATAAACTAATTAGGTAATTAACAATTAGATATTATTTGTTTTCTTATTTTTATTATTTAATTCCTTGCAAGTTACGAGAATCTCTTTGAAATATATATATAGGTTTTCCTACAAAATGGTGAAGATATATCTTCCCTTAATATTTGTTGTATGTTGTATGATTGTTGCTATTTCATAGTTTTACTCAAACATTTTATGTTCTTGCAGACAGCAATTTACTTTGTTTATGTTTAATATTTCGTGTTAGGCCTCTTACACGCAACTGCAACTTTAATGTTGAGTATTTTTAAACATAATATTAAAAAAGTTTTTTTCACCCAAACTCAAATAAAACTCTAAACTACGGAAAATATTGATATTCGAACTTAAAACCATCATAAGTAGCATTTTTATTCTTTTAAGAATTATACATATTTTTTAATAAAATAAAATTGTTTTTTAATTACTATAATAAAATTTTAAGTAAATAATGTTCCAGTTACAGTTAAATTGAATAACAGTGAAATCATAATACTGTTTAAAAATTACATGTGTAATATTATAATTACATATAAAATACTCTGGCAGTACAAATGGCTGGGCACATTTCTATGTCAACATGAGTTAATACTTTCGAAATTCGCCCGACTAGTTTTATACCCATTCCGGGTAATTTATGAGCATGGCGGAATTTTATTTATCATGTGACATAGATGTTTCACGATTAAGCATAAGAATCAGTCCATTGAGTAAACAAGCAGTTATATGCTTGCTAAATAAAAATTACGAAAATACTTCTAAAAACAGATTGGACAGATGATATTTTGGAAGGTTTTTAGTAATTTAATTATGTGTCAAACAAATTAACACAGTTTTAATTTCTAAATAGTTTGAACTATGTTTTATTTTACTGGCAAGTTTTATTTAATTATGAAAGCCTTAAGTGTATTTTAGGTATAGTTGTAGTTTTTTTCTGTGGCAAATTAATATACTCTCCCCTTTTAAGTGACTGGTGAAGTCTATTAACATTTACAAATACATTCACAAATATGTTGCCATTGCTAAAAACTATATTCATCAAGCTAGAGAAGTTAGTTTAGCCCTTCAGCTTTCTCACTCACCACGAGTTACGAAATTTCAAAGTCTTTCAATCTATGCGGGTACATTTTGACGGCCTGTATCCGCCATGTTGTTTTGGAGACTTCTGTCAAACTTATTGTTGTATATTCAGGTACTGATGCCAAATCAAAACATCAAGTAACTAACATATTGAATTTTCGGTATATCTCTCATTTTATTTAATTTTATTTCAACAACTACCCTTTTTATTGAAAATTCCTATATTATAGCTACATATGAACTACAGTTAAGTGATTACAGCTACGTATCCACGAGGTACTGCTGGTGTGAGGTACCACTCGTGTCGATTGAACCAGCGAGGAAGTCTGATAATACTGAAATGGTAATCGCAGTGAAATAATTAATATTACATAGCTACATTACATAGTTAGATCGGTAAAATGTGTACTAGCTTTTGCTTTTGATAAAGACAAAGTTTCTTTTGCGTTTGTCTTTATCTTAAAATTATTTTTATCTTGAAACTAGTTTTACCAAGTAAAAATATTTATAAATTTGATATCAGATTTTTATATCTATTAATATAATAATTTATCTAAAAAAATTTAAAACAATTGCCTAAAATTCTTGCTTTTCAGGGTTCCATGGGATCCATAATCTCCCCAGCAGGCGAGGAGGTTGAGCGTTGGTTTTTTTAAATGTGGTAGTATCATCTTTGCTACCAGGTACTTCCACATAGCAAACCAGCTATCACCTAGAGGTATCCACAAAATATATTTCCAATAAAAAAAAGGATTGGAAATCGTAATCTAATAGCATATTTATTTCCAGTTTCTCTTACAAATAATTGAAACCCAGCATAATCTATATAACAGTATTGTTGCTGAGATAAATTTATTCTTGAGCAACGTAATTTTAGCATTTACGTAACATGCGGCGGAACTACGGAACCATTTCAGTAAAATTTTGATTACAAAGACACCATTCTGATTACAATATAATAACTGCAATAAAGTATAAAGGATATATAAATATATATATGTGTATGTTATTATAAATTTTTAGTATCAATAATTGATCTATGTATGTTTTTTTTATTCCTTTTATTTGTGCTTCTCTAAAGTATATCAAAGGATTTTGTACTCATTAAGTAGATTACTTTTCTATATAACAAATATTATTTCATTATCATTTTAATAAGCGACGATAGGATGTGTACAAAACGAAATGTAATATAACATATGTAAAAGTTAAAAAGATATCAAAAGATATAAAAAGATATAGTGTAATAAACATTTATAATTAGGTAGGTCAAGACAATTGTCATTGTTAAAGTCAATTATTAATACGACACAAATGCTCGAGATATGAGGAAGACTTATCTGTATAATAATAAATTATTACTAAATGTTATGAATAATTCCCCGAAGATTTTATTTATTTTCCTTCAATTGCTCAATAACCTCGATACAGGTCGCAGAACACCTTTCCTTTCATACAAATATTGCTAGATTCGGCGCCCGCGCACATTCGCTTATAAGCTGTTGATAGCTTCTAACTTGTAGCCTTATATATTTTTTAATTATAATTTTTATTTACAATATGAAGTTAATAATATTTATAGCTGCGTGTTCCGTCGCTTCAGCGAAGATTTTACGTAAGTGGCAAAGTTTATTAATAATTTTCTGTTTTTGTATTGTTACCTTTAATTATATATATTTAATTATATCTAATTTCAAAGATGCGTAAAACCTTTTTTAATCATTAATACATGGTGCATGGCACTGCATGCATGCAATATGCATGAATCTATAGAATGTAAAAATAAAATTTTTTTTGACTGGTTTCTAATAATATTATATAAGAATAGAATTTCATAATAGGATATTTTTTATTGGCAAATTGGTCTAATATTTAATGGCCTTACTTACTGAGGCAAAATTAGTAGGTTCGATTCCCACACAGGACAGTTGTTTGTGATCAATAGATTGTTATTTCAAGTCTAGGTGCTATTTGTGTATGTTAAAAAATGTTTATTAATATTATTTATATTAAGGAAAGGTTGTTGGCAGTACCAAAATATTATATAGAATCGATAAGAAACACATACCAAATATTATACAATTATTTTTTTATACTTAACTATTCCGTAATATGATTATATACAACCCTTTTAAATTTTGTATACTTTTGAACCTGAAGTGTGTGTGTATGTATGTGTGTTTGTGTGTGTGTGTTCTAGTTAAATATGAAGGAAACAATGTTTTTTTATTTTACTTTCGATAACCCGATGATAAGATCGGAACACGTGGTCTTATGTATTAAATCTATATGTAATATTATAATGTAATTAATAAATATTAAAGGATATGATTAAGTAATAATCAGTGGCAATTGGCCAAGGCCATTCGAAACTTACATTATCCTTAAAGGTTCTAAATCTATAAAAAAAAAATATACTTTATTTCTCAACAATAAAAAATATTTTGTACTTATTTGGAAAATTATAGTTCCACCCTAAGATGAAAGATTTTATTCAAGGTATCTAAAAGTACTATAAAATAAACTAGAAATAATAGCATATAGCTAAAATAAAACGGCTATTTTCATGAACTAGCCTATAATAAAGAAATATATTTTTTTTAATCCATCCCGTAGGTTCGAAGATTCAAATGTTTAAACACAGAAACTTTTTCGCTTTACAAGGATTATGACGGTCATTTAAAATAATATTACATGATTGTAATAAATTTGTAGTTTTACCCTCACAGCTTCTAGAGAAAATTTTGATTCGTCATGAGTATTGTTTCTTTAGATTCAGTATAAAATTCCGTATCGATTGATATACAACATGTGATCTAAAAATCAGAAACACAAAATATTTTCATATTTTAATGTATAGTTTTTCCCTCAACTTCTAGGGAAAGTTCTGATTTGTCATGACTATTGTGTTTCTAGATTCAATATAAAATTCCTCATATAAAGAAATATTTATTAAATTTTGGCTCGTCATGAGTGTTTGGTTTTTTTTTATATTCAGTATAAAACTTCGCATCGATTCATATATATAAATATTTTTATTTGAATATATATTTTTTTATTCCGCAAATATTGTAACTATATAGAATAATATTAATATATATAACAAATACCATAACAATGCCGGTAGGAAAACATGTGTTATATGTAATATTGCTTATAAAATGTTAATTTAAATGTCAAGGCACATTTTGTCAGATAATCAGATTACCAACGAGGGGGTGTTGCAATGAAACAAGATACCGTGAAAGTGGTATACTGGACTTGTTAGGTTTTTTAATCATTAATATTAATATTTTTAAGCCAATTGATTAAACAAACATATTGCGGTTATGAAATCTGTTAATAAAAAAAATGATTATTTTTTCGGATAACAAAAAATCCATTATGGTTAGTAATAAAAATTAAAAAATTAAAAAAATTAATAAAATATATATATATCTATACTACTACTCTGTGTCGGGTATCACAAAAGAAATAACGTACAAAAATAACACTCAGACTGAAAACAGCCATCTGGATAAAACAAACAACTCTCACGTGTGGGAATCGAACCTACTATCTTTGGCTCAGCATGCAAAACCACAAACTACTAACCACTTGGACAATTGGTAACATTGTTTATATAATTTAGTTTTACATAATAAAGCAAACTATATATCAATGCCAGAATGTATTCTAGTGGTATTGTGGTATTCACCAGGAAAAAGCTATAGATTTTGAAATATTTACAATAAAAAACCACAAGCGTATTTCAGCAAGAAATCGTAAAAAATTTAAACCCAATTCGTTACAGTATTTTTTAGTAATTCGTATTTTTAATATTTTGAGTTACGACAAGATTTCTTTCGTCGATATACATAATTAATACATATATTATATATATATATATATGATAAACGGTTACTCTAAGGACCTAATCCAAAATGGTCAGGGCCTCAGATGATTAGTTAACCAGCAGGAATGCACTCAGCTGCAACTATGTTACAACTCATTGCTTAACACACACATGCTGTGTTTACAGTCCGTGAACACGTATCTTATAGGATAATGAAATATTTTGAAAATTTTTATTATTGTTAATTAGTTTCATTAAAGTACAGACGTTATTTGACTTGTTAGCAAAAGAGCGATTGCTCTTTTTAACTCGTTTAGTTGATTAGCTTAGCGCTTAGAAGCTTAGCGCTTAGCTTTCTTTATAAACAAAATTTGCAATTTTTTTATGAAGAATTCTGTTTCCAGCTGACGACTTTCCACAATGCAAGCGAAATGATCCAGAGCTTGAAAACTGTATCTTGGCAGCTGTAGAAGCAGTCAAACCAAAGATAATAAGTGGTATTCCTGAAATTAGTGTACCACCACTAGAACCTTTCAATGTGCCAACATTGAAGTTGGACAGGACTGCCAATAATCTCAGACTGAAGGCAAACATTAAAAACATGAAAGCAATTGGAGGATCGCAATTTAAAGTCGAGAAATTAAGGTTTGTCTATGATTTAATACTATAAAAGACAATTTTATTTTAATAGAATTTTGGAAGGTAGCGTTAAGTTCAATTATATAGTTTTGATACTTTCGATTACTTACAAATTTTCAATTGGTATATGCGCGGTTCCTAACTAATTTAATAAATGTGTATAAACTTCTCCCTGTTTATTTGTTTGCACATTTATAACTCTACTGATCTTGATGAAATTTTTCACATATTTTATCAAGGCTATAGAAAAATTAATGGAGTAAAAATTATTGAAGGATAAAAATATAAATTGTGTGTATTTCACGGGATCGCAGGTGCAGGGCAATAGCCAGTACATTTATATATACTAAAATTGATTGGTTGATTGAATTAGACACTATAATTAGTAATTAATTGGTTCGGCTTAAACTCGTTAGAATGTAGGACAAGTTTAATATGCACTGTCTGTTACAACCTAATCATTGATATCTGGGTTACAAAGCACGTAATAAGAATTGCAAATGTACTTTCAACAATTCATTTTGAATAAACAAGAATTAGCGAATGGTGTTGCAAAAATTACAAATAATAATCACTCACGCTAATATAATAAATAGCCTGTACTCGTGTAAATAATATCGAGATTTTCCTGACTTGTTTCACGTTTATAATCCGTCATAATTCCACCCCATGTATAAGATCCCCGAATGGGTTCGAAAGTAGTGGGGTAAATTGCGATAATATTAAAGTGAGCATAGCCAGATAAATTGTATATAATCATGGATCACAAAAGTTTAAATACAAAAATCAAAAGTAAATCAATCATTATGATATTTTCAGGTTAAATCTAAACAACAAGTACGTAGCAGAAATCAAAATCAGTATCCCGAAGCTTGTGGTGTCAGCGGACTACGACGTGCGAGGATCCCGCATCCTCAATTTGGACATCAACGGCAAGGGACACTTCAGAATCAACATCAGTAAGTAACAGATTGAAATAAAATAATGATAATTCTTTATTTACTTTATCATCTCATCATATCTGCCTATCGCAGTCCACAGCTGGGCATAGGCCTCTCCGAGTTTGCGACATAATACCCTGTCTTCTACATTCCGCATTCATATTTAACTATAAAGTTTTTAACTGTTAACTAAAATATGACATTTTAGTTCCAAACATCAAAGATATTAATCATTATGTTTGTTTATAGCTGGAATTACTGTAGTTGCAAAGGGTAATGCTAAGCCAATCAACAAAGATGGACTAGAACACCTGCAGGCTGAAAAGATGGTGACCAAGCTTAAAATCAAACACGCACAAATCGTTATTGATGATACTGAACGACCAGTCGCAGGTAAATATGACTTTCGGTGGCATTATTGAAGGCTTCAATTATGTACTCCATGTTCCAGGGTACATAATTAAATCTGACTGCATAGGAGTTATCTTAAGAGAACCTGAGAGAATGGTCGTGTCCTTTAGGGGCGCGTAGCAAATTTATATATCCCCCTTTTTATTTTCAATTCAATGCAATCTCGATTAACAGCTTCCATCAACATTAATAAAATTGAATAAAATTTGATAGCAGAGTAAAATTACCTACCATTTTCACTTGTCATGTCGTCTTATCTGGCACTTAAAATAATCGAAGTGAAATACTATTTCTAATGTTATGTTAATACTTCATATCTGGCTTGAATATCCACCTACCCGAATTTAATGGGAACACCTTGATTCCAATATACCCCGAGGTCATTAATAAGCTCATGAATCGAAGTTTGCCGGGAAAATTCCGACAGTAATACGTGAGCGCAGCCGGTAAATTATGTATACTTATGGATCACGAAAGTTTAAATCGAAATTGTTATATTATTTTAATCTCTTGAAAAGCATATGTTGCATATTCTTATGTAACCTAATCTAGTTTAATATTTTCATAGATTTTCACAAGTACACATTTGAAATTAAATTATTTTATTGATTAAAACTCGCGTATAAATTGGTTACATTCTAATATTAACCCGACATTTCGAATACTTTGCAGCAATCGTGTTCGCGGGTAGACGAGATGTAAGTGTCAGACACTCGGGTTAAAATCAAAATGTAACTAAATTATACGCGAGTTTTAATCCGTAAAAATAGTTTATTTCAAATCTAGTTTAGTTATCTGTGTAGGTGTTTACTAAAAGCTCATGATTCTCTCTGGTTGCTTCAAATTCACAAGAAATTTTTACGTTAAACCAAATTATGTTAAGCAACATTTTAACATCATTGTTAACATCAAATAAATATTTTTATTATTATTTATTTAACTATGTTTTGCGGTACTACTATTATAGCCTATAGCATTTCTAATGAACTTATTTATCCATAACCAGAAAGAATTTTGAAATACCACGTTTATACAAACATCTTTTTCACTTTATAATATTAAAACAGTTTATTACATATATTAATAATGAAATTATTTCTCAGCTACCTCCGCTGCAGCGTTCTTCAACGCCAGTCCCAATGTTATTTTGGATATCCTGAACCCACTCATAGAAGAAAGCAGTGCTGCCATCTTTAAGGCTTTTATTAATAAAATATTTGATACAATTCCATTGAAGGAAATCCTAGTGGACGGCGAGTAATTTACAGATACGTTAATGCCATGACTATTTATGTTTAGCTTTAAGTTTTTTAATATAAATTAATTTTGTATAGTTTTTGGAATTATTATTAAAGCAATAGTTTTATGTATTTTGAGTATATTATAAAATATGCAACTTATCAAGACATTTTAAACGTATTAAGAGACAATAGACTTAGGTCTATTGTTCAAAATAAAAAGAGAGTTCTTTTAAATTATTTATGTATATAGATATTTTGACACAAATCAATACATTTGCAGAAAGATACGCTAAAAAATATATCCCTAAATTGTGATAATTCTAGTTTTAGTTAGTTGAAATTACTTGTCTCAATTATTCTCACAAATTTGTTGTACGTATAAGTCCATATACAATTAGTATAATAATAATGTTTCTAAATTGGTATCTAATAACCAAAGATTTCAAATCTTTTTAAAACTTGAATATTACTCTTTATACATTGTACTTATTGTTTAAGAATGATTTTTAATAAAATTTATTAAAACTTTATTTCCTTATTATATGACCTATAAATATCTGTTCTTGTTCTTATTGAGATATATTTGCCTTCCAATGTTACTTCCTCTATCTTGTTTAATAATAATTAAATAAAAACCAATATTATAAAATAAATTAAACATTTGAAAATGTAATATATTTATTATAGTATAATAAAATTGTTGAAAATAATTTTAAGAGTGAAATGAAATTTTAAAAGAGTGAAGAAAATTTAAAAGTTGTTGAAAAAAAAACTGTGAAATGAATGAATAAAATAATGACATTATAATTATATAATTCAATATATGTTCCTGATGATAAATACACGTGTAGAAGACATACATTTATTATTGTAAAAGTCTCTATATATAGTGTTCGTAAATAATTATCCAAAAAATTTATGTAACAATGAAATATGTTTCTAGAGTGAAAAGTATCTATAATTTTGTCTGAGTAAATAAATTACAACCATATTAAAATTTATCAAAATTTAGTAGTTCTCTCTTAATAACTGCACAGAGAAACATGTTACACAAACTCATAATAATTAATATTTAAATATCTATAAACACGTATTAGCAGTGTTAAGATTTTCAATGTTATTCTCTACTGGAAAGTTAGAAACATCGGTTAGGATTTTCGACAGAAGTCTAATAGAGGGCACCTCCGATATCATCTATAACGTTCTATAGTTATAAAGAGAATGTCAAATTCATCGAAACGGTAGCTCAACCGGTAGAGCGACAAGACAGTTTTCCTGAAGTCTTGGGTTCGAATTCTAAATATATCGATAAAACAAATAATAATTTTAAATATTATTAAGACTGCATTAAATTATCAGAAACATTGAAGGTATATAGGAAACAAGCGCTAAGTTTACATTCACGTAAATAGACTTCAAGTGTATACATCAATTACTCCAGTAGACCTTAGATACGAGGCTAAATTCTCCACATATGGTACCTGTTTCTATTATAAAGGTAAATATCTTATTTGCAGTTTCATATGTATTCCGAGTCAAAGTGGTCAAGATGCTGATTGCTCTGATCAAGTTTATTTTGGTGGTTCTTTTCTCCCATCATGTTATTTGTAGGCACACTGAACGAAATAATACTTTGAATGTTGGTGATAGTGTGGAAGAAATGGGTGAGTGAATCAAAGTTTTTAGTTTTTTTTTTTTTCATTTTTATCTCTAAAATATGATTAATGATTTTACACGTCCACGACATCTATACATATTCAATATTTGTGGGTCTTTTCTACGTTTTTTTGAAGGTATTTATTGGTCTTAAATATTGGAAGGTAAAAAAATATTGGAAATAAAGACTTCTAAACCGAATTGCACCGGCTGACGTCTTAAGACATGTCGAAACGTTAAGATTATTTTTGATTAAATAAAATAAAATAAAATAGTTTTTATAAAAATAAAAAAAAAAAACAAATAACTATATATATAAAAGAACACTGTTCAAAATGACTGACAAACAGTTTTTAAGGCTCCTACTAACTAACTCGTGTTTTGTGCAGGTTTTAATTGTTTCAAAATAACACATTTTTTAAAAAACAAAAATAAAAAAAAAATTGATTAACTGTATGGAAAGTGAAAAATCCCGTCGGAAATATACAAGTTATTTAGTATCTTTCAATTTTTACAAAACTAAGATAAGATAAGATAAGATAAGACCCGGGAATATTTAAAATACATATGATATTTGTAATACTATTTGTAATATTTAAAATAAAATAATCTTATATATTAATGCAGGAAGCGATTTCGTTGGCACACTGTAGCTCGAGAACCACTAAAGGGAAAAATATCGTTGATGGCTCAAATCAAAGGTCTCATTATGCTACACTGCTGAAAAATAGTGTCAACTCTCAAATCTCATTAGCCTAATTGCAGTAATTAGTCAAAAAATTAATTTTTCCCATAGTCTTTGCATGGGGAAATTTTGCGCGCGCTTTCAAATTTTTTGTATTATCTATTGTGACTAGCTGGTCTTAGAATACTAGTCAAAGATTTAAACGTCTATTCTAATATTATATTCCAATCAGTAAGAAGATTTTGCAAACACTAAACTATCTAGGTTACACATATTTATAACTTGCATTTTATTGGAACCTCGAAATATATATTTATATTTTCAAATTTATCATAAATATTTTTAGCCAAAAAGCCAGTATGCCACTACAGCGATCCCAATGTAGCCGAATGCATTAAACGAGTAGCGGAACAAGCCAAGCTGCTCCTAGCCAATGGAATACCGTCCTTCGGCATCCAACCCCTGGAGCCGCTTAAGATACCAAGCATCAGGCTGAGACAGCACAACATGCCACAGGGTCGTTTCAAATACGATGCCTGGCTCACTGATCTCTCATTAAACGGATTAACTAACTATACTTTTAATCAATTAGAGTAAGTTTTTTAAAAAGAATTGTGTATTATTAAGAAAAATTATATTACGAACTTGAATTAATTTACATTATAAATTATTAGAATATGATAAGGGTTTTCAACTTTACGAAAGTACAAGATAAAAGAAAAGAGAAATATTTAAACAATAAGTTTTGCTACAATATGTATTTCCTAATCATTTGGCATTTTTTATTTACTGTTTTATACTATTAATATTCAAAGTACTGTTTTCACTTCACATAAGCCTATGCGCTTATGAAACGATATACTTTAGCACGGGCTCCAAAGTGAAATCAATGGAAAATAACGAGAAAAAACTCTATACTCTTTTCATTTATTTATAAAATTAAAATTAAACATGGTATTGACTTCTTTAGTTACTGTCATTTATATACCATCATTATAGAAATAAATTATGTGTTCCTTTACTTTCTTTTTAGCGTGTACCCTGATGATTTAAAGGTGACAGGAAACATCAGCTTACCTCGACTTGTGATGGCCGGAGAATATGTTGTTATTGGGGAATTCCAGATGCTCCCTGTGGAATCCACAGGACTCATGGCGGCTAACTTTAGTAAATGCCCTTTGATTAATTTTTGAACTTAAACACATAAAATAAGTTAATGTCTTTAAAAACCTTTAAAATATTTCTAATTTTCGCCAGACGCTACATTACGTAGTAATAATAATTATTATATTTTCAGCGGACTGTTCAGCTGCTCTCGACGCCATAGGTGCGAAGGTTCATAAGAGGATTGTTATCAAGGATGCTAATGTCAAATTACGCTGCACTGGACCACTGAAGGCAACCCTGATGGAAGCTCATTCGACCACTAGTGAAATGGGTAAGACCGAATATTTGATGTACTGCTTTGAAACATCTCCTTATGTGAAAAACCGATGGTTAAAAATTATTATTGAAGAATTGTCTCGTTACAATAAAAATTTAAATGGAAATACTTAAATTGGTTAACAGCTGAATTTATTAATCGATCTACAATCCGAGATAAAATTTAACTGCAATTAGCTTCCTATAAGGCAATCCATTGCCGGTTTTTGTTATTGAAATCTCAAAATATGAATAAAAAAATTTTTCATAACCAAAATTTTATCTTAAAACATTAAATATTAATTTGTTCCGTAGTAAGTAAATTGCAGTAATAAGTAAAATCATTAATATTTATTTTTAAATTAGCTGTTACTCGCTTATTTACTATTACGATGGCCAGAAACAGTATAGCATTAACTAGATAGCCTATTTATATATATATATATATATATATATATATATATATATATATATATATATGCATATAGCCTTCTCTATGAACCTGTCTTTCACCATTAGAAATAATTTTTCAAATCCATCCTGAAGTTTAAAAAGATTAGCTCGTTTAAACAAAAAAAAATCTGATTTATAATATTTGTATATTTTAAATATCCGTATATTTAAACAAAATATAATTTTCAGAAATGATAACAGATCATATAATCCAAATGCATGCAAATGAGCTCGCTAAAGAGGTCCAGCCAGCGGTGGAGACTGCGCTGGCCATGGTTCTTGAAGACATCGCGAACAAATTCCTTAAGCACATTCCAACCAACATGGTATTCCCTATTTAGTATATCTCATGGTCACTCTAGTCAAGTCCTAGTAATTACTGATGACATGAGTATTGAAAAAATACTAAAAATAATTACTAATTGTTATTTACATTAATTTATTTTTTATTGTTTCTTTATTTTTAGTTCTTTTGCCTATTCATTAGTAATTATTATTTGACTATAATATTTTCGTTGTTTTTATTAATATAATTTATTGTATTATGTGAAATAAAGGCATCCAAATTATTGTTATTATTTTTCTATTTTAACTATTATTATTTAATTAATATTTTGAGTGTTGTAAGTTAAGTTAGGTATAGGTTTAGTAACCTTTTCTTTTTAAATACTTACTGTATCTTCGTCTTTTCCGCTTACTTCACTGGAACAATATTCCATCAAACAGTATTTGTCTGTTGGTATGTTTACAGTTGCTTACATCATCAAAAACAATCAACGAATATTTAAAAATTAGAGTAATATATATTTATTGTCTAATTAATAAAAAATTGCTAATCGAAAAGTTCTGAATCATGTTCTTGATATGTAGTAATGGTATATTTTACATTAAAAATCCATATCTTGTCTCGTTACTATTTTCATATATAACATTTTTATGTATATAATATATACATACTAGCTTTTACTCGTTGTTCCACACGCGAACAATTTTATTTAATATAAATTCAAATTCAAATTATCTTTATTCAAATAGGCATTTACACGCACTTTTGAATCGTCAATTATTACATTATAAAAATGTCAGTAGTCAGTCCGTCCTTAAGCTACCACCAGCTCGGAATGCTGTTCTGTTGAGAAGAGCTGGCCAGAAACTCAACAGTTGCTCTTTTTAAAATATGTGAACAATGTTTGATGTACAGATTAGAATATCCTGCAAATGAGTCAACAACCAAAGCTCCACAACCTAACCTGTTACTTGATCGAAATACGATCAACTAAGAATTCTTGTATGCTATAATAAGCTTTATTTAACAGTATACTTTTAATTTTAGATTTAAAAGCAAGTAGAGGAAGGTAAGAACAACTAGAAGCAGTAGCGTAATATTATATATAGCCTATACCTTTCTTATGAAACTCTATCATCATAATCAGAAAAAAAAATGCAAATCCATCAACTAATTTCGAAGATTAGTGCGTTTAAACAAACAAACTTTTCCTCTTTGTATTAGTGTATAAATGAAATCCAAATATTTTAGATGACATACCATTAAAAATAGTCTAAAATAAGCTATGACTTACACAAACCGCTTATACTTGTAACACTTAACCAAAGTGTGCCACGGTGCCGGTCACAGGCCTACAAACCATTACGTCATTCATTACAACATTGTACCTCGATCACTGCGCTACTTACACACTATATGGCATTTAGTTCTGTATTACCTTTGTAATAAGGCGGTGTTTTCCGTACATCTATTTCGTTTCCAGGTCGACTTGGGTCTGACGACATTTATAGTATGAAAAATTGCAATGTCATCATGACCGTGTATATTTTTGCAAATTTTTTTTATTTATATATTAAATAATTTGTTTATATAAAACTAGCTGTTGCACGTGGTTCCACCCGCGGATAGACGATTTTTTATTATTAGGGTAAATAAGAGCCGAAGCGTAATATGATAGATAGCCTTTCTATCATAATCAGAAATTGGCACATTTAAACTAACAGCCTTATTCATGAATTTGGTTATCGTAACCAGAAAGAAAAAATTAAAAAAAAAAACTAAAAAAAGAAAAAATTTAAAATCCATCCGTAAGTTTCGAAGATGAGCGTATGTGAACAAACAAACTTTTCCGCATTATAATATTTGTAAACATTTGAAGATGTGATATTTATTTATACAATCTATTCCAATATTTTAGAACTAAAGTACATTCTGATGTAACTTCACTTCAGTTGCCACATAGCAGTTACATCAAACTGTAATTTTGCGTTTGTTGAACTTCAGCTTTATAAAAATAGAAGCAAAATAGAATTTTAAATTGTGGAAGAATATTTGATAAATAAACTCTTAATAAATATTTGCCGTCGAAGTAAATATGTCATTTTCTGAAGAGACTCCACCACAGAAATAATCGGGGGGGTTTCAAACATAAAAATAAAGGACAAAAATGACACCAAGATTCAAAACAGCAATCTGTAGATTGTACAAACAACTGTCCCGTGTAGGAATCGAACCCACTTCCTTTGTCTATTGAGCCAATATTGAGGCAGGGCTACTAATCCCTACCCAAAAGACTAATAGACCAATTGACCTATCTGTCAAATTGGCTTGATAAATGTTTTATTATCCATCTTTGTAAAATTTCCAACAGAATTGATCAATACTGATAAGATATCACATAAAGATCGTGATTAATATATCAACTATCATCACGTCCCTTACTTGTATTTAAATTGCTGATGATCTATTAGATCTTATTTCTAAGAAAACCTTAGTTGATATCTGTCTTTATTAGCATAAAAATGTTTAAAATAATATGTTTAGTGCTTGCAATACATATGGTGTATGGAGAAAGAACGTTCATCAATTGTAAGTATAACACTTAATTAAACTCAGATTAATTATAATATACTAATTTTAAAATGATATAAATTATTACAGTTGGTGGTTTTATTTGTCCTCGAGATGAGAAAGCTCTGGGAAAATGTTTACGAGATGCTTTGAATACTTACATACCTCAATTAGCTACAGGTGGGTATTAAGTTATATCATAAAAAAAATGTTTCGTGGATAACTATCCTGTATTTGACCTGCCAGCTCAACTACAGGTCTGAATTCGATTCCCATACAGGACAGTTGTTTGTGTGATGTATTGCTGTTCGAGTGTCTGAATGTGTTCGGTTCTGGGTGTTCTGTGTCTGTTATATCTATGTGTATAAATCCCATGACAAAGAGTTTTTTTCAATAATGCGTTTGTTGTTCCAAATAATATAAAAACTAAATAAATTTAGGAGTACCAGAATTCGACGTGCCACCATGTGAACCTCTGCTGATACATTCAATGTCGATACAGCAGTCTGAAGGACCTATATCTTTGAGGTCATTGTACACTGATGTTACTGTCAGAGGTCCATCAACCATGCGAGTGAAAAATGTTGAGTAAGTATTATAATATTAATATCACTATTCAACAAATTATATATACTAGCTTGTAACCGTACTTCCACCTGCGGACGAATGATTTTATTAACAATATATAGTATTTTATTTTTAAATCAATTCATACATAAACATAATAACCTTTCCTCGTGATAATATTAGTTTAGATAAATTTTATTATTCATATAATAAAATTTATCATCATCAAAAACATAATTTATTTATATCGAAAAACAATGCTCTAATAATTTGGGCATAAAAAAAATTATGAAAAAATCATGTCGACAGATACGCTATATATAATAATTGGTCTTATAACTATTTGGTTGGTAGCCCCGCGTGTAGAGGCACACGAGACAGTTGATGGTATAATTCACAATTCGCTGTTTCGAGTCTGGGTGTTATTTGTGTCTGATATTTCTGTTTTAAAGTAAATTATCTTTGTCTATAGAATTGACTCAGATAAAAACAAAATAGTGGCTAAACTTCATATACCAGAGTTAAGAATGAAGGGTAACTACGATCTCAAAGGGAAGCTGTTAATGTTACCCCTTGAAGGAAGTGGGAAATTCACCGCCAAATATGGTATGACTAATATATGAATATATTTTTATATATTTGGAGTTTTTTTTCATCATAATGAATTTACAGGAGACATCGATGCCATAGTGACAATAATTCTGGGTAGACGACCTCGACCTAATTTAGGGGATGCCCTCGCCTGCAAGAACCTGGATGTGAAGTTCCACGCTGGACACGCGTCTGTGAAGCTGGATAACTTATTTGGGGGCGATGGGGAGTTGGGTAATACAAATTTTATTAAAATTTACAAATGCTTGAAGTTATCCAACTATAGATGAGTTTTATTACAGGACGTGCTATGAATAAATTCTTAAACGAAAACTGGGAAAAACTGTCAGAAGAATTTCAAGGTCCCATAGAAGAGGCCTTGAGAGATTTTTTTAAACCACTAGCAGATCATTCCTTTGGAACTTTAAATGCTGATGACATTCTGCTGGCGAACTAAACTAACATACTAACTACTATATATTTATTTAAGGAATTTCGAAACCCATGACAGTTTCTATTTGTTTTCATTTCATTGTTAGTTGCAAGTCAGTCCTCATTTGGCGCACAAAATAATGAAACCTTTTTTTGTTTTACCTTTTTTACGCTCTTTATTTTTCTGCACATCTACTGCTGGAGCGCTTCAAACTGTGACCATAACTGATTTTTTACGTGCAGCTATAATCCCATAATCACTGGGACAAAAAACTTACTCTATTAATTTATAAGTTAATGGATAAATTATTAACATATTGCTATTTAGCATATGTTTTGGATTAGTTATTGTATATATTATGAATGAAACATGTATCAGATTATTTTAGAATTATTTTATTATGTACTGTTAATATTATTTAACTTATTTCTATGCCATCACAATGTACATTGATCTTAGTTAATAATGAATAATGTACAAGTGTTTAACTAAATAAATAAAGCTTAGTTCTAGTATCAAGAGAATTACCACTTAATTTACACGATTTTGAACTTTTATTTATATACTTTTGTATATAATCTTGCTGTTTCTAAATACTATCGGAATTTGCCCGTCTATTTTTGAACCTATTCAAGGTCCTAATTGAGCTCGAAATATGGTGGAATCGCGCCGTGAACTATTCACAACTTGATTTGAAACTATTCAAACCAATTCCGATAGTATTAACGTGAGTACAGCTGGATTATTAAATATATTACTTTTTTACTTTTTAGGAAAAACATTCTTGTTTACTTTTTTTTTACTTTTTTTTTCATTAATTAGTCTGATTTGAAATAATACTTGAATAAAGGAAGTAGTAAAAAACTTGATGATTAAGAATCACAAGAATTCTTAACGTAAGAATTAATACGTGCAAATTAAATGCTAAAGCTATGGACTTAATTATTATTTAATTTTTAATCACAAATACAATTAAAAAATTACATTTTGATTTAAGTCATCTCACATCACAACTTGAATCTGTGTTAAATCTGATTGACAAACAATTTTTGATAATAAAATACAACTTATATTTGTTACAAATAGAAACTTTTAACTTAACAAATTACGAAACAATCGGTCTGCAACTTAAACTTACTCAAATTAAGTTTGTCTCTGTAAGTATAAATTCTTTTAGGTATTATTGTATAACTGTGATGAAAATTGCCAAATTTGTCGTCTTCAAATTATTATATATGTTGAAATAATGTTAAATTTGCAACATAAAGTCTAATGAAAGTGACGTTTCTATGGTGTGAGCCAAACATCGATGGGTATTCTCTCGAAAGCAGCGTTAAGGAATACCTTGAAGTGTTTCGCGATAGCCGCGGATGCTGCGGGACGCATCTCGTCAATGATCTCCGCTGCATTGTTGTTTAGGAACTGGTTCATTGCCTCTCCTGCGATGAGGTGGCAAAATTTAATAATCAATTTTTAGTGTGATTAAAAATGCAGTTGAAGATAATGGAAGAACTGATAAAAGTTACTGTTAGAGAATGCTATTTAGCATTCATTCCATTTTAACATTTTTTTGGAAAAATAAAGATTAAATAAATAAAAGAAATCTGCAACAAATCTTGATGTCAAAAATTATCACTCCATTATTAGAAGACAAGGTTCACAATGTACCAAAAAAGCGAGGGCGAACCAATCAAAATCTCATTATCACAAACTTACCAATAACACTTCCATGGTTCACAGTGTCTCTGACCTTGAAGCGGGAACTCTTCAACTTGAAGTCAACTTGCATGCGATCAGCAGTCATGTACTTCACGCTTTGACGCTCTATCTCCTTGCCGAATATCTTCACTATTGCCACGACATCATCTGTAATATAAACTCTCTTCTTTCTCGTTCTTTTTTGTTCTTTTTTATTTGTTCTTTTTTTCGTTCTAAGATTAAATCCACATCTCTTAAACTCCTTTTTTAGATATGATAATGTAATGTAATATTTTTATAATCTCGTTTAAGTGTGAAAGCATATCGGTAATTTTTTCTTAAACGTTTCCAATCACTTAATTGAACTATTGTAATCTTGTGTCTAACGATTATTTTCGTTAGAACATAATGTAAATCCAATATAATTATATTTATATATCAGTTATCAAAATTATAATAAATAATAAAGATTCTGTTTCACCAATAGACAAGCTATTTTATTTGCCATTATGATAATTAGAAATAGGGATATATAAACTTGAATATCATAAGCAGATAGAAATTTTCTAATCCATTTAGTAACTTAGAAGATTCGCTCGATTACAAACAAATTTTTTCTGCTTTATAATATTAGTAGAGACAACTCTATCTTTTCAAAACTACATTTTCTAAGGAATAAGTTCATTTATTTATATACCACAATACCATCTTTAAATAACACGTTTTCATAATAAAAAAAATGGCTTTTAAACTTCAATGAAGGTTGCGACAAAAATAATTAAAAGTTTATTATTTTGGTCTTGGCCTTTACATTGATAATTAGGTCAACCTGTTCAGGAGACGACCTTCAGATATGCATAACCATATGGATATTAACCTCGGTAATCATTTTCATGGAGGCTTTTTGTTTAACGTCTTTTTAACTGTGGTCTTGACATGCATACGTAAATTGAATTTGGGTACAAATGAACCTCCATAACGTATGAAAGGTCTCTTTTGTGTTGAAAAATATACTTAAAATGGTTGGAAATTAAAACATACCATATATTTTCTATATTATGATACCAATACTAACTGAAGGAAGCCCAAAAGTCTCCCTGCGAGCGCACTGGGAACAACAACACCTGTCCTGACACCTCGTAGTGCCCCGTGACCTCAATCCGGGGCAACACAATACCCATGTCGATACGTAACTTCTTCAAATCAGACCTGGAAATAACACGAGTAATATACATTTAAACGGGTTATTAATATGTGCTGATATTATATCTAATATTGATATATATATATTTACTTTAAAACAAAAATTCAACAAAAAAACTTATAATTTCGTTTAGAATAAATCAATGATCTTGACCCACATTGTATTGTCTAAGCGATGGTTATAACAAATTACATTGTATTCTTTTAGTTATTTCACGATAGCCGACAAAAACGCGTTTCGAAATCTCGCCATGTGGTGGGTGATTAGTCAACCATTGCCCATAATACTGTCTAAGCGAGTATAACATTAACTTATAAGATACAACTGATGTTGGACATAAAAGAAGTCTGTCTGTCTGTTCTTCGTAAAATAGTCGTGTTATTTTCACCAAATATTGAGCAAGAGAGACGAGGTGCCACTTTCAAAGTTTATTTTGAAATCTTTAGCGGTTTTATAATTGCTTAAGTAAGAATCGAGATGTAGTCCAACAATTATTATGTCTTGTTTTTAGAATTCTATTTTACCTTTAAAGCAACCAAAATTAAATTTTAAAGGGAAGGCGAAGCAACACCAATTTTTTTTATTAAGTAGAGAATGAGTCACAGAAGACTTACCTGATTTTCGTAACTGTATAATTGCTAGGTCCAACTACAGTAATGTTACTGAATGTGGCCCTAACTCGTACTGGCCCAGCTTCATTTTCCATCACCAACTTATCAATCAGCAGAGGTTCTACGGGGGGTACGTCCAAATCTGTGAGACCTTTCGCCAGGTAGGGCCGCAAGTGGTTGAAGGATCTCTTTACACAGTTGTCCAGTTCTGGATCACTTCGACTGCATGGTAACAGATATTCAGCTGAAAATGTAATTAAATTTTAAGTTCATTTAAATGTTATTTGAGATATATCATCTATTAATAAAAACACATAATGCTAATGCTAAATTTGTATTTAATATACAAGAATTTTTTATTTTTTCTTAGGTACCTGTTTGTCTGTTGGTTTGTTTGTTTATTCGCCTATACAACTACAAGTACTAAACTAATTGTTGCGAATATAATAAAAAGGGATCATGAAAATATTTTTTTAAATAAATATCCCGATTCCGAGAAAAGTCAAGATTTAACCTACGATTTAAAATAAAACTAAAATACTGTACTAGTTTTGATAAGAAATTTGTGTGGTGTTAGCTTATTTTATGAGACAAATTATGTTGACTTTAACTGCACAAGCATATTAAAACTAGTTTGTGATATATATTAATACTAGAAGCAGATCGGTATTGAATATATTTTATAATAATAGATAATAGAAGTGCAGCAAATGAACAAGGGAAGCTGTTTCGTTTATAAGTTCAATGAAATTTTGTGTCTTTCAATGTGCTAATCTGGAAAACTACAAAATGGATTTGAAATATTTCGATAATAACTGGCAGGTTCAGAAGGATATAAGCTGTCTAACATTACGATACTATTATTTTCTTCACAGAAAAAAAATCGTAATCCGCGGATGGATTCGCCAGAAACAGCTAGTATTTATGATAAATAAAATAAAATTATAAATATAAAACAGTAATAACAACTAACAAGGCATTTGACGGTATTATAGTAATTATGTAGTATTATAATAAATAATAACTTGATTTCCTTTGTCATATTATTAAAGTTATCTTGATCATTTAAACTTCATAGTTGAGGGTATTTCCATATAATTTAAAAACAAAACATACTAATAGAAAGAGACAAAAAAAAGAACAAAGACAGTAATATTGAACGTATCTTGATAATTTCAACTTCATAGTTGAGGAAATTTCCAGATAATTTAAATAATAAAATTGACTTAAGACTAACAGAAAGAGACGGAAATGAAGACAAAGACAGTAATATTGAACATGATTTAATTGTATAATGCGGTACTTAGGAATTAACGCAATAAAAATCTGATAAATGCGATTAGAATTCGCCAAATGAAAAGAAGATGCAATTTAATGTTTTTAGCGAAATATTTTACATATGATAGTGGACCTAACCTAACCTGTTTTGAATGTATCTAAAATTCAGATTATAATAATATTTAAATGCAGATAAATGAGCATCGGCAAACATCGTAAAACAACGGACACATTCGTATGAAAAGGACAAAAGCTGGTGCAGCTTTAGTCTTTTTGGCTTCCTATATTTTCCGATGTTTTCCGATATTTGCCGATGTTTTCCGATGATTTACCGAAGCCCATTATTTATTTTAAAGTACTGTACAAATAATGCGTAAACATACATTACGTATATAATATTTATTTAGTGTATGAGTTAATCCAGAATCAATTTGGGTTATTTAATATTAGTCAATATATTTTAGATATGACAAATATATTATATAATATATTTATTCTAGCTGTTGTAAGTTGGCCAGTTGTGGCAAGGTAGTGTTGTGACCTCGATTACGATACTATATTATTTACGGTATGTTTTCTAAAACTATTTTTTTTATTTAAAAATTGGTACATCATAATCAATGACATATATTAGTCAAACAGTACTTCATATATTTATATATATATATATATATATATATATATAAATATATGAAGTATTTAAACTTTCGGATCAATGATTACTATTATATATATTTATCCATCTGTACTCACATAACGTTTATTTAAATGTGTCCGAATATTTTCTAACCCAGCTCCGGTTTTTCATGAGTAACATGGATAAATCGCAGTGTGAACTGATACAACGGGGACGTGAGTATAGCCGGATCATCTTTACTAGTTATAAGAGTGGGATGGGGAAATCCTTTGTCTATTTATGTGAAGTTGGTGCCAAAGTTGGTTCCAACATTGGAACCAACATTGGACTGGATATCAACGACTCTTGACTTAGTAAGGTCAAATGTTTGGGCCAACGTCTAATTACAAATAATAATTAATATAATCAGATTAATTTATCAACAATAATATAAATGACTTGAACTTGAACGTCTATATCAAGTCTTGCACAAGGTCAGTTATACAACCTTATATAACGGCAACCTACTTTTCACCAAATTCGCACACGTCGTAACTACAGACATAAAACTAATATATTCAAATGATCTTGACTTCTGTTTCATAATATTATTTTAACATTTATATAGAATTATTATATAATTATGTATTTGTAATATAAATAAATCAAACCTCTTTTTTTCAATCTCATAAGCAATTATGTACATAAATTTGCGATATGTTTTTTAGCAAATAAAAAATATTAACTACATATTATAAAGAAAATAATCTTTAAAATTATCTAAAAAAATATATTATGGAATGAAAAATTATCCGTGACAAGATTCGAAACCAAGACCTCTGGATATCGTCCGTCGCTCAATCCTAGCAAGTCACGTGTAGGTTCGTATCAATTATTATTTTTTTTATTTACATATTTATAAACAAAGGAAAAATAATATTTGTAAAAATCAAAAATGCTTGGGGCAATATTTAATATATAATATGCTAACTGTAACCAGGGTTCCTCTGCCTATCATGCTAAAAAAGAATTTTTCAATTCATTGTAATATTAATTGCAGTAGTAAAAAGATTATTGAATTTAATTAAACAAATTTTTCCGTATTATAATATTAATATTAGAAGTAATGACTCCCTTTGTGTTATTTATAATTTATATAACGTTTGTGAAGACATAAGACAGACATTGCATTTTATTTAGACTGAAAAGATAACATCTATTGCCGTAACCAGCTAACACAATTAATTGTAACATGCCGCGTAACATTTTGGTGAAAAAAGTATTTGAATGAGAAAAACATCAGTAATTTCTTGCGAGAAAGGTTTGACATTTTAACGTTAATAACGAAATGGCGGAAAGTGACTTTCCAAACGCATTGTTACAAAAACTTTGTTATCGCCAATGATATATTATACAACATCTATTTCTTTTTTTTTTGACAAATTATTCATAATTTATTAAAATCTGAAACTCTTAAGCGTAATTCCGATAGTTTCGTAAGTTTACAAAACCAAGTGTCAAGGCCTGTCCCGCCTTTTCGAACTCGGTTTGGAAATAAAATTATAAATTATGACTAATTATTTAATATTCCAATTTCAGTTCTTGCAACATTATTAAATTATTTTAGGTTTGTTATGAATTATTTGTTTTAAATTAACAAAAACATGGATATATTTGTCCTTATAAAGTATTTTTTTTTAGGATAAGCTAATCACTTCGTTGCTGCGGCCATTTTGGATTGACAACAATATGAGTTAATACATTTGCATTTTCATCTCAACTAAAGGTGAATTCAATCGATTGAGGTTAACTGGTTTAATATTTACTTCCAATGATAAATTAACAGACAACACAACTTAAATAAAAGCTAATAAACATAATAATAATAATGTGTCACATATATTACATATTATACAAAACAATCAAATGCAATGGTTTGATTTACAGCATAACAATATGAAAAATAATCTAAGGTGGTCGCCATCACAAAATGGTGGAAGACATAATTTAATAAAACCCATACAATATGGCTGTTTAATGAAAGGGCTTCAAAAGTAAAATAAAATGAAAATTTGAAACAAAGATAAGTATTAAGATAGCGTTATATTTTTTTAAAGTTTGCTTTTTATCGTATTGCATTTTTTATATCTTAATACTATTAAATAGCTGTTATCTGCGGACAAACGATTTTATTTACTATAGAAGAATTTGTCGAATCCATGCAATAGTTTCGAAGATTAGACGAACAAACTTTGCCGTTGTATATTATTATTATAGATATACCTGATATACAGCATAATTTATATAACCTTGAAACAACATTATTCATAATTTCATAAGTTCATAAGTTATATAATCGTCTGATTTTTCTCTATTTTCAAAAATCATTGGGTCAGTGTAATATTATGGAGTAGTATATGTCATTGTCCTAATATTTGTCCATACTTCAGTATTCGTAACACGAAATACACATTAAAATGTATGCTGGCCATACAAGAGGCAAGGCCGAAACCGATCGCCATCTACAAAATAATATATTATAAAGTCCCCCGCCGTGTACGTCGTTTGTATTAACGCGAAAAACTTAAAAAATAACGAACGCATACTTTTGAGGTTTTACCTATATATAGTGTGATTCCTGAGCCAGATTAAATGTATAATTTATTTAATATTACGATTATTTTTAGATCGTAGGGTGACGAAAATACTACCTTTAAAAATAAAATTGAACAAAGCAAAATTTTTCGAACAAAAATAATATACAAAAAACTACATATAAATAAACTACATATTCATTTAATTTATGAACGTTTAATTAAAATTAATCACTCTCTGATGAGTTCATGGTGGCTGTTGTCGTACGTCGGCTTTATTCCACAAAAAATTGGTCCAATGTTTGTTGAACAAATTTTTTTTTTCAATGTAAGATAAATTTCCTTGTAGCAATTGAAATTATAGGAAAAGAAATTTAAAAAAAAATTAAAGACTCGAATCAAAAAACAACGCAACTTCGAAAATCTAACGACGCACAGTGAAAATCAGTAACAATTAAGCCGCGACGCAACTTCGAAAAAAAACGCAAAACGAAACGACGCAAAGCGAGGTATTGATGTATCAACAAATCATAACCTGTATGTCTGTATAAATAATAAATTATCGTTTTCGTGTAATGATAAAGTAAACAATCATTTTATATTCATCAAGCGACATGTCAGCGCTAGAAGCGCTATAATTGTTTTAATAACTTCTAGAATAAGGGCTCCTGGGTCAAGCGTTATCAAATTGTCCTGACATACGATTCAACTTGTAGCAGAGGCCGAATTATGTTTTACTAGCTGTTACTCGCGGTTTCAGCCACGGTAAATGATTTTTTGTACTTTTAAGATAACTAAGAGTAATAGTGTAATGCTAGATAGCATATAGTCTTCCTCACGAAGCTAGTGCTTCAACATACAAACTTTTCCCCTTTATCGGATTAGGTTGTAAAGATAATATTTTTAAAAACATGATTATTATTTTTTATTTTTATAACATGAAACTTATATATAGAATACAATCTTTAAAACTTGTAATCAGATGTAAAATATATATATATATCAATATATTACAAAAAATTTTACAACTAATTTCAGCAACTCCCACACCAGACACAAAATCTTTGTGTCGTAGAATATGTCACAAACAGAAATGACGAACACAAATAACACACAAAAATGAATGACACAAACAACTGTCCCATCTGGGAGTTAACGCGCGATCTTTTCTCAGCAGAAATACTTGTATTTAAATAATTCATAATAAAATCGATTTTGTAAAAAACACCCATCGATAAATGAAAATATCACATATAGTTTACATATCGAAATCACTTTATCTAAATAATTACAGAAATTTTAGTGCATGAAGCCTGGTCTTATAAAACTGTACTTTTGCTTTTCACCTTGGTAAGTAAGAAAAATATATATACCATTAAGAGGTTATATGTTTGTTATAAATTTATATTTTTGTAAGTTTATTAATATTATTATTATTTTAACTAGCTGACCCGGCTTCTTACCACCATATTTTATTTCTCTAGAAGCGACTGAGGGAATATAGCTCTTTCAGTGTCAAATAAGCTCGATTTTGAATAATTTGACAATATATTGATTTAAATTTAATTTATTATTTATTTACATAAAAATAGGCAAAATCTTCTGTTTACAATACGACCATATAATAATAAAATAAAATTATAATGAAGTAATTTGACCATAATTATTGTAACGCGTTGTACAACAGTTTTCGTTTTTCCTTCTTTTTTTTTAATATGAAAACCTTTTCCTGACAATAAGGAACACATAAAAAAAAGAATCATTCAATTTGGTGCAGTAGTTCTGATTTTTTTTTCATTCTTTATCACTTTAACTTCCTATTACATAAATAAATAAATAAAGAATTACTGAACTGATTTTAATTTTTTTTTCACCATTACAATGCTACATTTTGAGTAACATATTTTGTACGAATCATTTATCTATATGTATATATATATATATATATATATATATATATATATATATATATATATGAGAAATCGCAAGTGAAGCTAGTATATAAGATGCAAAAAAAAAGATGATTTTAATGTTTATGGTAATTTATATTTAACAAACTTACCGGCTGTTACTTCTCCCTCAGATTAAAATCATTAGCCATGAAACCACATAAAATATACATACAAATTTATATAAATATATTTATTGCAATTATATATCTAAATATTTTGATTACAATGACAACAGCAGAACCTTTTCTAATTTCGTTTTACAAAATTCATGAATTAAAATAAAACTAAATGTTGCTACAATATAAAAAAATATATAATAATGCTAATAAAGATTATAATGATAATTCAGAAAACTTTTTAAAAATGTTTTTTAGTTTAAAAAAAACTAATCAATGACGTCATAAATTATACATTTATGTCTAGTAATATATACATTATATTTAATTGAGCAAAGCTTTCGTAGTCTGATTTATACCTAGTTTCTTTAAGCAGTGTTCAGACGCTGACTCAGCCTAGACTTGCAAGGATATGTCGCCGTGTGTAGAATTAATTAGATGTTTTGTCATATAAGATGGGGAGTAATATGACATTGGAATGATGTAACCAGAATTAACTGTTTTAATCTACACTAATTATTTCTTTATAAACTAGGTTTTGTGTCTGAGATTTGATATTTTTGTGTATGTTACAAGCGACACAAACAAAATAAAATAGTATTAAAAACTATAAATTTGAAAACATTAATTAAAATAATTTGATGTACAAATTAGGCGACAAAAAAATTACAAAAAAAAATTAAAACTTAATAGAAATATGTAGAAATGAGACTTAACTGTGCTAACATAGTTTATAAGATTCCTATAGATTTTGTGTTTGAAAACATATATTTGTGTTGTATTAACCAATGATAGCTATAACAAGAAAATTATTAAAATGTATAAAAAAGTTATCTTTTTCTCTTTCTGTCAAATTGAAATCATATTAATTATAAATAATAAATAAATTCTGTATAAATATTATATTTATTATGACTTTGAAATGCTTCCGTGTCGGCCATTTTGGTCACGTGACCTGCGCAACGCAAACATGGCGTTAAACGAAATCTTCGAAAGTGACCTTGGCATGAATGGCGGGAATTCTTCAATTCTCACATATTAATAGTGTATTTTAATGTTTTATTTGACCTGATTATGATGTTATTATGATCGTAATATGTCATTTTGAAATACTAGAAACAAAAATTAGCTTCCTTAGTTATAATAATTATTTTTTTTTGTTTAATAGTTTGTTTGCCAGTTATAAGTGCATTTACTTGAAATTAATACAAAAATACAAGTATATATTTATTTAACAAGAATTATTGTATTTCTTTTATTAGATGAATATAATATTTCTTTGTTAAATTAATGATTGCTTAATAATAAAATAATCTATAAAAAATATTCTTCAATACTTCACGTTCAACAATAAACAATTTACTGAATTTTTATGATCAGACGATTCATAGAAAACAATAGAACTCTATGGTTCTATAAAAACGTTACAAATTTAGTTTATGGGCAGAGATGATATTGTTATAGATGTAAATAAATTATTATAATTATTTAAGTACACAGTGAAGTATTTTTATGTGATATATTAATTAATTAATTCTTACAAATCTTTGTGGGTGCACTCTTGAATAAAGAACATAAAAAAAACATTATTTTTGGATTTATTTCATACAAGTTTATAATTAATTAAATATTAAGATCCTACATTTTATTAAGCATATTTATAATAGAGTATAATTTATTTATTTTATTTTTTATTAAAGCAAAAGTATAAAATACCATTTATAACTGTTATATAATCTTAATAAAATGCAATAAGGCAGAGGTCAGTTTTTCATCACAAGTTGCCAAATGATAACATTTCATCACCATTGAAACAAGTATCATATTACAAACAATCCCTGCTTGCAAAACCAATTTTAATACAATCTGAATATTAATATTAATATTCTGTCTTATAAAGTGACTTAATTTTAAATATGGAACATTTTCTATTAAAAAATATAAAAGCCGATCTAACTCCAAACAGATTTATGCATTGTTTTTTATTAATCCGTTATATTTAATTTTATTATATGATTTAAATTTCGAATATAACAAGTACTTACGGATAGTAGGTTTCTCATTTTCCGCAGCTTTCCCCGTGTGTGATGTAAACATAAAACAAAATACTATCAGCGTTTTTAAAATATATTGTGCCATTTTTATTAAAAAAAAATAACAAAATTTTATTATATCAAATTATTTAAATTTAATAAAACAGTTTCAGAACACAAAACGTCAACCACTTTTATTTTTATTATTTTTTATTTTTATTGTTCGATTGTTTTTCGTATTCAGCCGCGTCCGTTGTTCGGCAGATTCAGTGGGCAATAGCCTGCTCGGTTGGGCGGACAGACTCACGTCTCATTTCGTTTGAAGTGAAAGCATCAAGCGTTGTGTTATATTCGGGCAGAGTTTTCGTCATCCCTCACCTGATTTCCCCCCATATTCCCCCCTATATTAAACACGTGGTTGTATCTTTATTATAAACACTGGGTATCACTGCTTGACTTAATCTTTATCACTTGTGTAACTGTCTGTAATACTGTACTATATTGACGGCTTCCTATATGCTTACATCGTGCAGTTTAGTATGACCATTTCGTAAGATATTACGAGAATTAATCAATGTAACGGTACAACAAATATGATTTAATTTAAGATTATAATTAAGCGAAGCTATCTATGAGAGACTTTTTTGCATCCTTTGTGCAAGCATCAATCAAAAATTATATCCGAAAATTTCCAAATTTTGCACATTGACAGACACCAGTCTGGTGGCGATTTTATTTTTTTTTTTAAATATTCGATGTCATTGAGTATAATCATAGAAAAATTACAATCCCATAATCTTCAATGGGAAAAATTTTTCGCGCGAAAATTTTGCTTGAATAAAAAAAGAAAAAAAAATAGTTAAGGACAGATTGCGTCGAAGTTTTGTAAATGCAACTTCAGTGCTGTTTGCACCTCGCTTCGCTCAATATGCTAACACATACAAAGATTTTGCGAGCGCAGTGGGTCAAAATTGAGGTCTGGTTAGCGCTCCTAGTATTGTAAAAGAACAAATTAAAAGAAAAAAATCAGCTATTATTAATTAAAGGCGGTATGTTTTCCTAACACAATAAACAATTTTCGAATAGCAACATGCTTTGTTTTGACGCAATTTCTTAATTATGATTCTTTAATTAAAATCATGAGAAGTAAATTGTGCAATATAATTCATTCATTATTTTCATTTGAGTTATCTTTGTCATATTCTCACAGTATTTTAATTAATACAAACTAAAAACTATACTAAACTAATAACTTTTCATTTTTTTTTAATTTTACTTGTAAAAATAGTTGCGTCGGACTTTTTTGGTGAGTAATTCTTTATTATTTCAGACAAAACATTTTCAATTCAAAAAAAAAAAAAAACGTTATCCATCTGTCACTTGTTGCTCATTGTTCATCGCTCCACTAAAGCGTTTTTATATTATAGTATAGATAAAAAACAATCTGAATTATTTATGTAATAGTGGCCCTTTGCAAATTCAGGGGATGGGGCCCTCCGTTCCCTAATATAAATATTTATTTTTATTTTTATTTTTTTGTAGATAAATTTAGTATAATAAAAGATAAAAATAATAATTATAAATAAAACCTCGTATGCGATCTTCATAAGTCTGAGGCCTCTTTCGACTGGGGGCCCATTGCTACACCTTTGTCTTACAAACAACTGGTAGAGGAGTAATTAATGCACTTAATTTTCATTGAAGTATATCCTCAATATCATAGTTTTTTATATGCATGTGTGCTAAAACAGGCGTCTGTCAAATCAAATGTTCTGTTAGTATATTCTTAGATTTTCACGAGTACACATTTGAAATAAAACTATTTTTTACGGATTAAAACTCGCGTATAATTTGGTTATAAGTTAATTTTAACCCGACGTTTTGACTTCTTTGCAAAAATGTTTTAATCCGTAAAAATAGTTTTATTTTAAATGTTCTGTTGTTTAGAAAAATCATACAAAGATTTCAAGGCTCTCACACACACACATTTAATTATATTTTACTAATGTCTATCGATGTCTGTCTCACACATATACAAACAGACACATTTAATTATATTTTACTAATGTCTATCGATGTCTGACTGTACATTCGCCCGTGAACATGAAAACTATGTACTGTCTCAGTACATAGTTCGGGGCTGAAATTTAGCATGTTTAATACTCCATTGCAGAGGATTATATGTTAGAAAGTTTGGTCTTCTAACCTTTGACTTTGATTGGAAGTTAACAGGTGGACATGCATGCACGGTCACAAAATGCATGCTCTGTATATGTGAAATGTGCAAATTTTAGACAGACTTCCACAGTGAATTCTATAGCAGTTGGTTTGTGAACGACGAATTATTATACCATTTGCGCTTGTACTACAAAAAAAAAATAAAAACTTAAATTTGTAATTAGAATATTACAAAAAAAAATTATAAGGAAGCAAAAGACAGGAGATTTCAATTAAAACACGAAAAATTCAACTAAGCCTGAAAACACTGAAACTTCAATATTTCAAGTTAAATACATCTGCAAATAGATGTCATTGACACCAAATCTCAAGTTGTCGATAAATAATTGTTTACAATAAATGAAATTAAACATTTTAATTTAATCATATTCATTTATCACGCAGAGTTATCATGTCTTCATTCATACCAAATAGCTGAGATCTTCTGTAATTTTCTATACACTAGTGGTTTGATACACACGCTCATTCATTTGAATATACACTCGTCAATGTATATCATACAAAAGCTTATTAAATATTGTCATATTATAATTTAGATAGCGTGAAATAAAATCAGTGTACAATCCGCTTCCAGAATATAATGACGTTTTAATATATAATATGTTAATGAATTAATAAGTGTATCAAAAATGGGTTTTGAATTCACAAGACGTCAGTGGTTAACTGCTATTGTTATATCTATAGCGGATTTTTGTAATGCTATATGTGTGGCATTGCAGGCTCCGTTTTTTCCGCATGAGGTCAGTATTAATATATATTTATACATATATAACCTGATCTTTTAAATTAAACCAGAAAACATTTTTAAATTTCCTTTGTATATAACCCTGAATATTTCCTCCTTTCGCTTAAAGAGCTTTCGTAAAAGGTTTAAAATCAAGTGAACTTTATCAAGACAATAATTTATATCAATAAAATCATACATTACACCAGTCTTAAATTAAATTAAAATATATTATTTTATAAGGAATCTATCGTATTGGTAATGTTATTGTGTGAACATGTCATAATAAAAAAAATCTGTATGTCTGTAAATAAAAAAAGGATAAAATTATTATATTATATATAACTATAGAGCGTTCCTCATGTAGGAATTTACGCGACAAATTTTTAAGCCATTTGGGGTTATTCATGAGCTCGGAGCATGTAGTAGGCATGAACTGTTCACGTCACGTTGCCCTCTATTTTTGACAGTGTTGACGTGAGACTTATAATTTTTTTATACAGAATAGTAATTCTGCATATAAAATATATGCAGAATAATATTTAATAAATTATCCACATAAAAAAATGTAAAAAACTATTTCAGAAACATAAAATGTGACTATAAAACGATTTTAAAATATTTAAAAAAATGTGTGGATAGCGTGGTTTAAAGAAGTTTATTATCCATAAAAAAACAAAGTTTTCTTTTGTAAATTATTATAATATATAATTAATTAACACCGTATATAAATTGACTGTTGTCAGTAAATACTTAAGAAACTTACTAATTACTGCTTAAGTCATTTGCTGAAAAGAAAACTTGTTTTTGGTGTTTCCAAATAAAATATGGCATTTTATAATAAACCACACACAGATACAAACATACACACATTCATACACACAGACACACTCAAAATCGAGCCCCAGACTATATATTATAAAAAGTTCATACCGACAAATAAAAGGTTCTACAAAAAAATTCTTTTATATATATTTTATTTATAAACATTACTTCATTATAATAATTTTTAATTTCTGTATAGCACGTTATTCACTTGTATTAATATAGAAATATTAAAATTAATGTTTTTTATGAATTTTATAAAATGAAGTCCCTGGCCGTATCTGTCTGTCTGTATAAGCTATATAATCTTGATAAGTATCAAACAGATTCCTGTATAGTTTAAAGTAATATATAGAGTGATCTCTAAGAAAGATTTATTAGTCTAATCCAATATATATTTTGATTAAAATATAACGATGTGTTGAAAAATTTATAAAAAGAAATATTACCTAAAAAGAAATTGAGAATGTCATAAAAAATAACTCACTTTTTAACAACAAAAAACAATATCGCGTAATTCACGCGGGAGGAAGAAAACACACATATATATATATATATATATATATATATATATATATATATATATATATTTTCTTCCTCCCGCGTATATATATATATATATATATATATATATATATATATATATATATATATATATATATATATTTGAACCAAATGCCTAGACATAAGACATGTAAATATAGATTCGACATTGAAACACTTTCACATTTATAATATTAATTAAAATTACATAAACAAATAAAATAATTTACATATAAGAAAATTCACAAATCATTTAATTAATACATTACTAAACCATGAAAAAATATATATTTACATATATTCCAAATTATTATTTTCAATTTGATATATTTTTTTATTTTATGCCCTCTTAATAATATTATTTTAAACAAACATTGTCAAAATATCAAACAAATCTTCAGTGATCTATACACTACAATAATATTATAAAATGATGATGAAGAAAAATCTATATGTATCGTGTTTTTCGAAATTAACAAGCTTCATCTTCAGAACATGAGACCTGCCAAAAACAATATTTTTTAAAAATATATTGGGCTTATCAAAAATTAATTCTTTTATTAATCTTAAAACGGCCGATTATTTTGGGTTTTACTTGTGTTGAGGTTTGTTCGGGAGAAGCCACGAGTAATAGCTAGTTTTTAGTATTGAGAAAATTATTAAAAATTTAATTGATCGGTGTTAGAAGACTGTTCAACTAGAAATGATAAACAATTTCAAATTTTGAATCCGTACTATACGAAATATACTTGTAGTATCTTAGTGCTTCTTGACTTGATGATGTTGATTGTCTTATGATGACGATTTGTAATCGTTTTAATAATAATATAAATATAAATAACAGGTCGTCAGTGGTTCAGGTTTTTATTTATAAAATAAAATATTTATGGTGTCATTCATATAACCCCGCCCATTTCCCCCCAAAGATTTACAAAAATTACAGACATACAGACACTTAAATCTCGTCTACCCGTGAACACGGTTATTGCAAAGCTTTCGAAAATCAGGTTAAAATAAAAATGTAACCAAATTATACCCGAGTCTTAATCCGTATAAAATAGTTTTATTTGAACTATATAAAAAGTTATTCAGATTCTCGTTGAGTGAACCAACATTTCATCGAAAATTTAAGGTTTCTAGACTTGTTTTGGATATTGTTGTATTCAATTGGAAAAAAGAATTTATGAGAGGCTATAGATAACAGAATATAGGACGTTGAGACCTTGCATATTTTCGAGGTTTTTAGAGCTAAGGTTGAGTCCGGCTATGATAATATAATCTTAAAGTGTATGATTTTTTGTTAGTCTTATATAAGACGTTATAATATTACTGGTCTTTTCAAATTCTTCTTTAGCAGGGGAGACCAACCTGTCGATCGCGGGCAAGGAAAAAATATCGGTACCTACCTACTCCCTTCCTAAATATTACGAACATTATTGAAATATAGTTACAAAATTCCTAGTCGGTAGACCGCATAGACTTACAATGGTAAACAGTAGAGATTCCCAGTCCGATTAAGTTGACCACCCCTGTTCTATAGGTATATATAAAAATGTAATTATATATATTATGTCCATCTGAAACTTCATGACTTAAGAACGACTGGAAAATCTTAGCAATTTTCTCATATATACAGTTTTGATTATATTGAAAAATTATAATAACAAAATGAAAAAGTGATTTGAATTTGATGAAATTTGGTGTTTGTAGCTTTAAAATCTGTACCAACCGTTACGGTGCTTTTCCACCGGAAAATAATTATTAATTAAAATATTATTAAAATAAATAATTTTCAATTGAAACACAACAATTAGTTTGAGCTTGAGTTTTCTAATTTTAGTTTAATTAAGAGTTTCTAATTTAGTTTTTTGTTTTGAGTTAATTATATAAAAATGTCTACGTTTCTCAAAATATTAAGTGATGGTTTAGGATTTTACTTGGTAAACTTACACCACAGGAAGGCTTTAGTCAAACATCCTATTGCACAATACATAATAATATAAATAAATAAATAAAAACCCTCTGAAAACATCCAATATTACATGAAACAGCCAATAAAATGTCTCATTAAGATATTATCCAATTATTCATGTATATTACATATTTTAATTATTATTATTATTATACATTATAATTAGTAATCTATGTTATTAGATATATAAATTCTTACATATAGTGTCCAGTTACCAATGTAACCGTTCATCCTACAGTTGACGTAGTACAGGGTTATCAGCCTGAGGTTATCAAAAACAATACAATCAAACTTGTTCAATAGGACCATTGCATGTACTGCTTATATACAATATTATTTACATAAGGAGACAATAAACGAACTAAAATCTAATAATAGTCTTTATTTGCAATAAAAATAATAAAAAAAAGAAACAGCAAAATAAATAAAAAAATGTAAAAAATAATAAATTTATAAAAGTAAATAAATAAAATATGTTTTAAGTAATTATTTGTTAAGTATACTCAAATCGTTTTTAATTATATCTGTTAAAATTAATTTTTATCTGAAATAATATATAGGATTCCTCTTGTTGAGAAAAAAATTTCTTAGTTTTAAGTAAAAATTAATAAATATGTGTGGTCTGAAATTACTAGGTTGCGGTTTTGCGATTAATTCTTATTTGTAATAAAATAACTTTGTATTGATTTAAAAATTTGCAAAAAGAGAAAGAGAGTTTGTGTCGGTGTTTCTGACTATTATTGTATATAAATCTCAAATATTTAATAAAAAACTATCAAAAAATAATTAGTTTATTACACAAATCTTTATTATATAAAAGTATGATAATTGTTATTTTTGCTAACTCCTAAAATATTTTTAAACAATGTTCATAAGTTTTAAATCCTAATCTTAAAACTTGACATATTGGGTGGTCTTTTGTTGATCAATCTATATTATTTTATTCAGTGTCTGCGTGAAATGATATATTACAAAAATGATTTTATTTGAAAAGTCAGTATTCGCAAAATAAAAAATAATTATAATAATTACAATTATAATTAATATTAATTTTATCAGTATTATTTTAAATTATATAATATTCATATACATGTACATTAAGTATAATATAATATTAATAATGTAATTAGCAGTACTATTGAACTAAATAACAAATTGTTGATACCAAAACTAATTAAAATGTAGATAAGTAACTCTTATCTTAAGTGACGAGCTTAGAACAATCACCTTAGCAACTTGAGTGAGTATCGAGTAAATCATAGTAAAAACAGGATTATTAGTCTTACTATAGCAGGGATGGCCAACCTTTTTTTATGTCCCTGCAACAAAATCAAAAAATTTTTTTTTTAATAGATAACATTTTATTCGAAATGTTAGCGTGGTGAAATTATACGTAAGTATAATTAAATAAACAAATAGAAACAATTCTTCTTTAAATATTTTTTATCAATCAATGTATCAACAATAATTTTATTTTTGTACGTGCCATAAGAACTTTTAAACGTGCCACTTGTGGCACGCATGCCATTGATTCACACTTCAGGAACTAAAGTATAGTAACTAAAGATACGCCTGTTAAAAAAAAGATGAGAAGTTCGATGTTAGTGTTAATATTGGCTTGAAATCAGGAGGAATGAAATGAATGGGATTGCGAGTGTTATGAAGGTTTCTGCTAGAGGAGCACAAAAAACCTAGATACGTTGTATTAATGACTTGAGGATAAAATAAGTTGTTAGGTGTGAACGAAGTGAGTGGGAGAAACAACTTGATATATCCTCCACACCTTGAGTGGAAAAAGGACAGGAGAATGATGAAGTTTCTTGCTGTATCTATGGAGTATCTTCTCCAGAGACCCCTAAGAATATAACGTCTCATGAGTGCCTACATAAAATTTAAAAAATACCATGTGAACGAATGTTTAGATAAAGGTGTAGTTGAATCCTAAATTTATAGTCATTCATTTCGTTTAAATAACATACTGACCGAAATATTATATACTAGCTTTTACTCGCGGTTCCCCTGGCGGACACCCGATTTTAGCTACTATTAGGGTAACTAAAAGCAATAGCATAATGCTAGATAGCCTTCCTCATAAACCTGTCTATCATAATCAGAAATAATGAAACAAACAAACTTTTTCGCTTTATAATATTAGTATAAATATTATGTTTGTTCCAGGCGGAGCTAAAAGGGTGCTCAGCGACAGAATACGGTCTAGTATTTGGTATATTCGAGTTTGTGGTTTTCGTCATCAGTCCATTTTACGGCGCCCATCTTAACAAGCTTGGTCCAAAATTAGTTTTTAATGCTGGTATTTTGACAACATCCACATGTGCTATTTTATTTGGGTGAGTTAAAAAAGCATTAAAATATACCAAAATAGTTATTAAATATTTGAACATATATATCCTCATAAAGGGTATTTTTGCTTGCGAAACGAATAGAGTTTCATTGAGCTGAACGAAGCCAAACTCTTATTAGTCAAAAGTGTGTTTCGTTACTAATGCTAGACGAATAATGGTAGGATGGCGAAAATTGTCAGAGTTGTCGAGTACAGTGACTTATAGATCCTGAAGCTTTTTGGTGACATTTGTGATTGGAGTTTTTTATTAAATGGTGGAAGTGTGTCCCATAGAGTTAACATCTGGAACGTTTTCAAATTGCACGAGCGAATTCTTATTAGGCTTAAATATATGGCCACTATTTACTTTGCCAATTTGACAAGTATGTGAAACTCATTCAGCAACAATGCTTCGCTCAGCTCAACCAGCCGTGCACAGTGGCAGACATAGTATTATTGACTTTTATCTATGTATTGTAATTGGCAGGTTACTAGATAAAGTAGATGGACACATCCCATTCGTGACGTTGGCGTTTACGATACGAATTATTGAAGCTCTTGGAAATGCCGCCTTCCTCACAGCCTCCTTCGCAATCATCGCAAAAGAGTTCCCTAATAATGTTGCAACAATGTTTGTAAGTTTTATGTAATTAATATTATATATTATTTAGCAGTAAGCCGTTTGTTAGTAGTAAAACTGTGTTGGAGTTGATGATAATATAATCTGCGTTAATTGGAATTTAGATCTCAAGATATTAATACTATATAACTACTATGATGAATTTTTATAGGACTATATTAAACGCCTTTCTAAAACTTATAGCAAATTCATATTTTAACGTTTTAGGCATCCTTGGAAACATTTTTCGGTCTTGGTTTAATCGTGGGACCAATGGTCGGTGGAGCGCTGTACAGCTGGGGGGGCTACTCCCTTCCATTTGCAGTACTAGGCTTTACACTTTTCTGTACAGCGATTCTGTGCTATGTTACTTTACCGAACACACCCGATGATGAAGACATCAGGCCAACTGGACGTAAGGAATTGATTTTTTTAGGAAAATTGTAGAATTTTATTTAAACACAAAACATTATTTGTCCTCAGCATCACTAATGTCTCTGCTAAAAGTACCTGGAGTTTTGTTAGCTGTCATTACTATCACAGTCACGAGTTTGAGTATTGGTTTTCTACAAGCAACACTTGAACCTCACCTACGACAGGTAAATTTGGGAAATTATAATTGACCAAAATAAAAATTTTGAAAGACAAAATAAAAAAAACAATAACAATCTTGACATGAGCAAACAAATTTTGTGTATATGTTTTTGTTATTCATTGGTTAAGATACTCGAAAAAATGTTTAAATAGATACTATATATAAAAATCCAGAAATGATTATATGTAAAATGCTATACTCATCCAGGTGGATACCAGAACGGTAAATTGTAGGTGAGACCGTTTCCCAGAAGACGAAGTTTCAAGTTCTGTTCTATAGAATTCTGCTTTTTAGGAGAGTTTGATCTTTTTATGTCTGTTCTCATTAAATGTTTTTGAGTCTGTCTTATATTTTAGTTCCACTTCTCCCCAATCATTCTGGGCTTGATCTTTATCATCAACGGTGGTATTTACGCGATATCTGCGCCCTGCTGGGGTTGGCTCTGCGATCACCCCACCATCAAGCCGAAGTACATTACCGTTGTCGGTCATATGTTTGTCGTTGGAGCGTTCCTTCTCGTTGGTCCTGCACCCTTCTTTGATATGCCTACGTAAGTATACTTTCAAGTTTTACGATTATGCTTTTGCAAATCATAAAACAACATAATTTGGACCTTGATCCCTGAATGCTCAAGTAGTTCTTAGGGTTCAAGGCTTATTTGATAAAGATAACATATATTATATGATATCAATTTGTTACAGGATATTATGGGTGACTATAGTTGGTTTGATACTCCATGGCCTCGGTCTCGGCAGTCTTCTCGTCTCTTCATTTTCTGATGCCCTCGGAACAGCGATGTAAGTGAATTATTTTATTAAATAACATTTATTTACATAACTTATGAAGATATTGATAACCTCACATAATTAACTCGTTACTGCGCAATGCGGTCCTAAAAATGACCTACCACCTTCAATAAAAATATTTGAGATAAGTTCTTGAAGGTAAATACCGTTAACTGTATTTTAATACAAAAGTAAATAAAAACGAAGAAGAATATTTAAGGAGAAAATATAATATTCTTTATATATTTTTCACTTATGCTCTATGTTATGGAATCAGCTCGTGGTGCTGAATTCTGTTCCTTTGATTATCGTCCATTTTGTTAAAAAATCATTATCATCTTGCTCAAGGTTTTTGCCTTTTTACTTAGTACTCATTTATTTGAGCTTCTACATGCTTGCATTCGTATTATATCTTTTTAACATTAAAGAGTACATAACCAACCTTTTGGTCTAGTCGTTACTAGTTAGCCGTCCTACCTGATAAGCAGAAGATCGAGGGTTCGATTCCCATACGAAACAGTTGCTGTTTCGAATTTAGTTTTTATTATTTCTGTATATCCATTATTTCTATGTTTATGAAAGCCGTAAGACAGGTTATTTCTTTAATACTGAGTTTGGAATTGTTTTAAATAATAATAAAAAAACAATCTAATATTACATATTTCTCAGTGCAAGTGGATTGCCCAATTCAATAGAAACCTATGGACTGGTATCTGGTATGTGGACGTCAACATTTGCATTAGGTGCTTTCATCGGACCGACAGTATCAGGTTTTCTCTTTGATTCCATTGGATTCAGAAGTTCAACACTATTTGTCGTCATTCTACATTTTTGCGTCGTAAGTGTAACAATTATATTAGTTTAAGAAAATAAGCGTTTTTCAAAAACTTATATTCAGTATTTTCAAGATTTTTACGAGTTTATTAAAGTCATATATCATTTCGAAAATATTTTTTATACTACACTGTTGCGACTAGAAAAGTTTTATATGCTTAAAACAAGATGGCGTTAGTGGTAAAATCGATAACGCTATGATTTACAAAATAGAATTTGGTCTTGCGTCTTACAAATTTAATAAATTGTTAACTAATTCATCTGAGATAAGTACAGAAAGAAAAGATTATCAGAAAAACAAATTAATAATTGCAGTGTCATTTTTATTTCAGATGTTACTAGTATTTTTGTTCTTGTTTACTTGCGATCGCTCAAAGATGGAGGTATCAGTATCAGCGGGTGACCTCATGCAGCTAGATGGAACTCTGGATGAGAGTGTGCTCATAGGAGAGAAGTTCATTCCTCCTGCCACAAGAACAAGAAGGTACCTTGCTGAATTTTATATATTAATGACTTTTTTATCCCAATGATTATATGAGTAATGAAAAAAGGAAAAATCTAAAATGAAATGTAATCAAACAAACCCTATCGTAGTTTTCGAAATTCTTAAAATATTTGATAAATAAACGCGTAGTTTCAAGGTATTGAAATTATTGATTATATCAATGGGTAGTCCAGTTTGATTGTTTGGTCGTTTCATAATAAATTACATTTATTTAAGTACATCTTTTGTCCAGGGTACAAAAACCAACATGTGGTATCTTTCATTCCTATAAAAATATTTTTAAAGGAAGTAATAAAATTAAATTTCTGTCTAATATCATCGGAAACAATAATGATATGAAGTCTGTGACATTAAGACATGGGGTTTTATAAATATTTACATATATTTATTTTTTTGTGCGTGTCCACGGATATACCAATTTTGGTGCATTTTTTTTGTAATCAGAAAGTGGCCTGTTGAAAAGGTTCCTAGATATAATTGATTTAAGCAAAAGCAGTCGTCTCTAAGATATTCAGCTTTCATTGGTATTATTGTCAGAAGCAAGTTATTTGAAAATGTGGATTAATGTGATGTTTGTTGATTTCATATTATTTTACTTATAAACTGTTTCCAAAAACTTCGTTTACAGTACCCCTTAAGCTAAATCATTTGTTTCGGTGGTTTCTTAAAAGTTTATACAAATTTAATGCATAGGAAGATAGTCCAAATTGTTTCTTTTTAATAAAAATATTCAAGAATATTTTTTATGATCTGAACAGTTTTCTATAGTATATCCGTCAAATATAAAAGACTGCACTAATCTAATTATAATTGTATCCCCCTAGTCGTCGATACGGTATCAGCGTGGAGCAGTCTCGTCCACCAGCAATGAACAGCTTGATAGCTTGCTCCAGCTATAAGAACCGCCGCAGCCCGTGGAGCCAGCGCACGCCGCTCTACCGACCGTCATACGGCAGCCTCGATCACCGCTTTAGAGCTTCACTATCTGTTACATAGATGGCGCTGTAGAATAATTTACAATAAGTTATTTTATTTATCATGGTATTTTAAATAAATTTAATTATCCTTAATATCTTTAAACCAAATATTATATAAGTCATTAAAATTATATCCAAATAAGGTAAATCCCTACCTTATTACAATGCAACTGAATTTTAACTGAATTATAACTGAATATAATTATAATATATATATAATTATATGTAAAAAAAATATATAATTGTAATTCAATGACACCATTAATTATGACAACAGGGGTGAATATATTATCTATTAAAAACCAGCTGATGAATGACATAGTGGACTGTACAAAAAAAAATATTATTTTAAACAAAATGTCTGTCTATTGTCCTAACTTGAAAGATATTACACAATTTACACATTTTTTTTTTAAATTTGTGAATTAGTTTCAGATTGTCGTCAAACGCTGTGACATGAGATTTATATAGATGTACCTATTTTGTAAATATAGACTAATAAATATAATTGAATACGAGTTATTTATAATTATTTCTGTTTCCCATCGTAACCTTTGACTTATTGGTTTAGTGCCAGTAACATTGCCTACAGCTTTACTTACTGTAGAAGAACAATGAAAAATCGAAAGAAACTCTCTTTAGAATTCGTTACAACAATACTCTTTATTTTTTAATATAGTATATAGATTTATCACCAAAATTATGATGATGATATCCCGCAGATTGCAGGCATAACATGAAAAAGAGTGGTTATAAAGGAACTGCAAATTAATAGGTTGGAGGAGGCTGTTGCCAATTATTAAACGGACTTAATAACTAAGAAAACATGAAATACAAGAACAGTTTTATTAACAGAGAAGAAGCTTCTTAGCACTATGAATTCACCGTACGGGTGCAGCGCCCATCAAGTTGCAGGGAGAGGCTGAGACTTGCGACCCAGTAGTAGGTGTGAGGGGCTCCTTTAAAAAGCACATACACGTTCACCAGCACTGTAGAGCTTAAACAGTGAAGATGAAGGAGAGATCCATAACCAAATAGCAGTGCAGTGTCAGAGACGACATTATATATATATTTAAAATATCTTAATAAAAGGCTTTATTATTTTAACAAATATATTTACACTCAATTGAGTGTAATTGTAATTACATATAAAATATTTTGGGCAAAAAACGACGGTTTTTAATTGTGCAACAATGTGTCCAGAGCTTTATAATATTGATGAATTGAATGTTTGAGTAAATATTGCACTCTGTGACATGATTATGACTTTGTGATGACATAACTTGACATTGCTTTAATTATGACTTTTAATCCAAACTGTTGTTTAATTTTACCTTTAAATTATATCTAAATCATAAAATGATTTAAATCCAATCACTTATAACATTGATTCTTGATGCATATATAAACTTATCAGCGGTTAACAAGCGTTGTGTATTTTTCGAAAGCAAGGACGTTTCGCGTTGTTATTGGCAAATGTATTTACAATTCAGGTCGTTTTCTCTACAGCAAATATCAGCTGACATTACATAAATGAGAATGATTTCTGTGACACGCACATCTCTGAGTTTAGTATTTATTAGTGAGTGTTTTGTAACTTTTACAAACTTTTACATAATTTACAAAAATTTTTGTAAATTTTGTAAAAAAATTTGTGATTTAGAAAACTATAATTTTTATAATAATTATACATTTCAAAATAGTTTTTTAAGGTAATAAAATTTTATAGAATTTAATTATAAAGATTTGCTTGAGTTATTTTTTGATAATATATTACGCAGGTTTCACACTTAGCTATAATTAACTTGATAAAATTATAATATTATAATACTATAATGTTATAATAACAACAAATATAATATATATGTAATATGTATGATTATATGTTAATAATTAATGACTCTAGAAATTATATTTAACAACCTAAAATAAAAAAAGCATACACAGGTGTATATTCTAAAATAGTAACTAAAAGAGTATATGCCAAAATATAAAGGTTGCCAGAAAGCAACGTATTTATTCCAGACTTATAAATGAATACATATTTATATATACGTAATGTCACTGTTATATCATGTATATGACGTGGCAATGACATAACAATTTATTTCGATTTTTCTGTATAGATTATAAAATAAACTAAACATATATCCGTGGGTTTTGTTGGTTTTTCTATGGTAACAACATCAAGGCAGCAAAGGTCGCATTCCTATAGTAATCGTGGAAAGGTCAAAGTGTCTTCTTTACCTATTACGTTATTATAATACAATACTAAATACAAAATTTATGTGATTTATTCGAAACTTTGTATTTTATTAACTATTATTATTTATTTATTTTAATATTTGATTACATAAAATTACTAATTTTAGTACAAAAGTAATCTTACTGCTAAGAGAGTATAAATATTTTGAAAAAAATACATTTATGCTCATGCATATATATATAGTTATTTAAAATAATGATTTAAAAATATTATGATGATATTATATGTATATGGAAATAAATAACTTGTAAAATAATTATATATATATACCAAATAATATATATTTTTCTAATTGAAGACATATACAGAAATACATATGTAAGAGTTGTAAATAGAACTATGGTTCTTCATTATCTACTTGGATCATCATTGAATAATTCACACACGTTGTCATGGGTTCAGAAAAGATATTTATCCTAAAAAACTTTTTATCCTGAAATAAAAATGTTGAAAGCTACAAAAATCACTTTTCACATAAATTCTTCTAAACAATACATCTTATAATACATAGCTATAAAATAAGCGAAACCGTTTGTAACAACTAGTTATTTATAAAATTTAACAATACGAAAAAGTTCAAAAATATAATAAAATAAATTTTGATATTTCTCAACGCATATATGTGTACTATTCTTAAACAAAATTTTTTACTAATTAGTGTTCTGAAATAAAAGTTATTGTGCATCATTTAATAATTTAATAAAATTCTAATAAAATTCTAATAAAATTCTAATATTTGTGAGACAAAACAACTACGTAAGAATATGTTCCAGAATGTACTTCATAAGAAAAGTCAATAGAATTACTTTATTTGTGTACGGTATTTCCCTATTTCCAGTCTTGACTTTTTAATTCAAACAAATAATATTTTATTCATTTTAGTTTCATTCATTACAATAAATTCAAATACTCTTAGTAAGAAATAATTGGAATTTGCATAGTCATAAATTTTTTTAAATATTTTTGTTACCTAAAATTTATATAAAACTATTATAGTTACATATTAAGTATAATATATAAGGGCAAGACTTTCAGTTTGTCGGTAAAACTACAAAAATGTCCAAACAGATAAAAACACGTCTAAAAACTACATTATAAAATTATATATAAAGATTAAATCCGCTAAATATAAAGATGACCAAACTTAAACGGGTTGTAAAACATTCTTAGTCACAGCGAAAAAATAACAATGGCCGCCACAAAGATTACTGAATCATCCAGATCTTATCCTCGTTCTCACAAACATTGATAAAAAAGAATATCCTTAGAAATTACGATAGTTATATATTCTTTTGAATCAATTATTAATAAGATAAGGGGGTATGAATCAGGGGTAACATTTAATTCTTAGTATTCTTATACATTAATAACAAAATATAAAAAAAATATATGTGGAATTTGTACTAAGGGTTTTCACGGAACAAAACAGTTAAGATTCTCTAAAAATACGCTAGATGGAGTAACTGTACTTTTCCCAACTATATACAATAAATATCTTTAGTTACATACAATTTTAATTAAAAAAAAGCACAAAAAATTTATTAACATTTTTATACAACATAATATTTTCAAAAAGATTTTTCTGTTACTTTAAAATATATCAATACCATAACAGTACAACATGAAATAATTTTAGTTTTGTCTCCCTCTCTCATTATAGCAATGAAAGAGCCAACAACATGGACTTGGCTGTTTTTACAGTACTAAATGTATGAAACCAGTTGAACTGCCTCTGGTCACGACTGGGTTCAAATTTCGAGTAACTGAAGACATAAAGAAACATTTTACTCATATTTTCTTAATAAATATTAGTCTATTAGTAAATATATATATATTATTAATAATATATACATAATTATTAGTAATATATTATAAGTAGCTACAATAAATTAATAAAATTTTATTTTATTAACCTTATTATAAGTAATTAGTATTGCCTCGTCAATGAATAATTGGTTTCTTGAGGGTTTTATATTAACAATAATTATTTATATGTCATTAATATATAAACATATATTTAGGTTGAAATATTTAGTTCTTCTAAATCATTATTTCATTAAACAATAAATAAATAAATCAGACATACTTTTAAAGAATCAATTAAAAGAAAAAGCGAAGAAGAAGAAGAAAGAAATAAGAGAAATATCTTAAGTTTAAATATGAAACAATTTTTTTTTAATCCAAATTTTGTTAAACTATTTTTTTATTTTAGCTTCTACACATTTTGAAAGGACTGTAAAGTATGTTTTTTTATTAATTATTAGCTTCTGAGCTAGAAAGATAATCAAATAGATTATAATGAATAAATTATACTTATTTCTACTTTTTTGAAATTGAATTAAAATTGGACTTTTGTTCTGGAAAATTAATCTGTCACATTTCAAGTACACCTTACAAGAATATCTAAGATAGATTTTTTTGAAATAAGTAATATTATAATAATGAAAAAATAATATGATTATAAAGGTGCATTTAAATTTTCATCGGCCCCACCTGACGGATCTTAAAGTACGGTGACTTCCTCAAGCCAGGTGTAGGGAACTCACGGTGCATAAAAAATATTTTACACTATGAATAAAAATGTTTTTTTTACTGACGTTATTATATAATTTTATTTAAACTTAACTTGTGGTAATGAAATTAAAATTAATAGTTTAAGTATTATTTATATTAAATAAGTATAATTTTATTTATTATATAATTATAACTTGTAAATTACAAATATATAAATATGATAAATTAATTATAATAATATATAATTAAATTCATATCATCCTAAGCGATGAATCATTTAAATTTGTAGTTTGAGACTTGACCAGTTTGAAGATGGTAAAAAGTTATATAACCTTGAATATATTAAATACCAAATTATAAAATGATAATCCTAATAATATATGTATATAATTTCTTTTATATAAAAATACATTTATTATTTAAACAGAACGAATTTTATTTTAAACAAAACCATATTAGTTTTTCGTTTCTTATGTACATATTTTACTATTAAAATGTCTATGTAAAAGTAAGGTACATAAATAAATAATAATAAAATAAATAAAAAAATATATAAATTAAAAATGTTATTGATTCCTGCAAGTTACCTGCGATGCTTTCTTCTGTGCCTGTATATGGCGGAACAAGGCTGACGCAATCAGTTATTAAGAGAATAAAAGAGGGTTCCGATGTTTAATGATTTTGAAGTTCATTTCGTATAAAAAAACTAAACAAAGCATATTAGTTTTAAAAGTATTTATTATGGAAATCATAGCAAAAAAGATAGAGGGAGAGAGAGAGAGAAAAGATATTTCTATTCAAAATTCTGGTTAGGAAATTCCTAATAATATATTTACTCATTCTGAGATGAAACTATTAATTGTACAGGGTTTTACTACAACAATAAGATTCAAGATTTATTATTTCGGTTATAATATATCATCTCACTCGCACCTTAATACTTCGTCGTACGTGTGAAAGCGAAACAGATATTCTTTTGTGAAACTCCTTGAATGAGTCATTCTTATTTATAACGTAACGGCTGTGTAGTGTTGACCGTTGGGAATCATCGCAACGTACACTTGTACATAAACACAAAAAAACACGCACACAGATAGATAAACACACACACATGCGCAATAGTAAAAAAAAATATTATTTATGAGAAAATCCAAAATTACGTCATAGACTACACATAAAATAACACACAAACACGACATAGACAAAAAGACACACACAAAGATAATATTGAAAGTAACTAACATTTATGAAAAATTCCAAAACTCCGTCAATACATATTAAACACACAGACACGCACATGAACAAAAAAAAACACACACACATACATAATAGTGAAAAAAAATTTCTTATATTGATGAGAAGTTCCAAAACCAAGTCACTACACTTAAAACACACGCATAGATAAAAACACACACACAGAGACAATAGTGAAAAAGTACGTGATGTGTACAAGAAGTTCCACAACTACGTTGATACATTGGGAATTCCACGTTATGTGAATAATATATGTAATTATTATTGATAATTGATAATAATTGGGTTGTTTTTTTTATGGGGTTATTTTTTAATACACACTTGGTATTTAAATTGGATAAATAACCAGTGGTGGACAATATTTATTGCAGAAATTTCTCAGTAGAATTAAATCGAGAGCTCTATATATATATTAAAGTCTCCTGGCCACGTCTGTCTGTCTGTATGGATATGATATATTTATAAACTATCGGTTTCAATCAAAAGATAGTGTAAATCCTGAAGAAGGTTCAAGTATGTTTATAATGTATTTTATGTAAATTAACTGAAATCTAAATTGAATCAACATATCTATAACATAATAAAAAATACACTAACGAATATATCCTTATCAAAAATCACTCACTTTTTATATTAAAAAGGTCATCTCTGTTACCGAAATCAGCGAAGCTGCAGGCAGAAGCTAGTATAATAAAAGAAATATGAATATTCCGAAATAAAAAAAAAACACAATATTTTAAATTACAAACTACATTCCTAAGCTATTTTTTATATTTAAGCATTTACAAATGAATCTTCATAATATTAGTCATAATATTAATGTCAGCAATGACTCGAATATAATAAAACATATTAATTTTATATTAAACGTTCATCTAAATACCATTTCATGAGTGATTCACGAATTTTATAATATAATATAGTAAATAACTTTTCAGAAAATGTTAAGGTAACACCGAAAAAGGAACTCTATAAGCAAAAAATATGATCTAGTTCCATCGTGTGGAATTAATAATTACTCATTTATTGTATAATTATATCAAATACTAAAATATTTTTTTAAAATAAAATGTTCCATAGGTAAGACTAAAAGAGGAACTCTGAAATAAAAAAATATCTGGTTTAGTTCCATAGTGTGGAATTAATACTTGGTCAATTGTAGTCATAATATATTAAACTTTAGCATATGAAGCAAATCTTAACAACTTATTATTTTATTGACCTTTCATATTGTGTCCTTTTGATTACGAAACACTTGAGACAAGGTTCTTATAAATTTCATAATTATGTATCGAAATTGAAAGTTATAATTAATTATAACTTCATGTAACAGTATTATTGTTTACTTGTACTTACTTAAAATATATGAATTATAATAATAAGGTATGAAAAAGTCTTGGCGCTTAACTAAAACAAAATAAGAAGAATAAATTAATTCCGCTTAAAAATAAGTATTTTTAACTCCAAATACATGAAAAGTATGAAATATTTTAAATATAGTCAATAAGCTCGCAAAATTCGTTCTATTCCCAGCATTCCTTAGAATTCCTTTTATTAGACTCCTCAAAGAATACATCCGCTTGATGGCTATCCATCCCCTCATTCATAACTCAGGTAACTGAGGATAAAAAGCTACGTGCCTTGATTTAACAAATCATTTGTCTGTTTGTCATGACATTTGAATATTAACATATCTTTACAAGTCTATAAACTTGTCAGATATCTTACGTTTATTAAGATAAGATATTCTTTCTTATATTTAAAGATATAAAAGAAAACACAAATACATAAGTCCATAATCAGGCTCATTTCCAAAGAAACCTTTGGATAGAGGACACGAAATATGAACGTGGACTTAGGAATTATAAATATATGAATATACATAGACAATATTATATAAAAATAGAATAGAATATAACATATAATATACAACATCCATCAATAAACATTAACAAATAATATTTATAAAATAATTGTGTAACCAGCTATTATTATAGATTATTGAATTTTAATATTGACAAAAAAATAATACAGACAGGTTTTGAACCTGCGACTTCTTGTATTCTTATCACATTATTAAAATACGTATATATTTATGTATATATAAATGTATATATGTATATTTTTATTGTTGTTGCTTGTATGTAATTCAATTTTATTTGTATTTATTAACACCATTATCGATGTTCATGTAATATTATTAATGTTATTATCTTGTATGTATGTATGTTTGTATGTTTATAAATAACTTATGTTAGGATGGATTCCTTGTGTTGATTTTCTGATCAATTATTTACTTGTAATGTTAATTATAAATAAATAAAAATATAAATTTGATCGAGGGCTTGGTAATATAAAAATAACTTAAATATATACATATAAACAAAATAAAAAAAAAAATAATTGCCAAAGAGTAAATAATAGTAAGTAAAAAATCTCGTTTTATAGTAACAGCTAATTATACTACAAATAAGTTAAATCAAACTCCAAGTAAACGGAAGCTGACCCATGTCTCAGTCGAGTGCTCGCCCCACTTGCTTGAACCACTTCCTTTTGACATGTGATCTCCTCACCTGTGACTATGTCAATACTTTCTTCACTGATATCTTAGGTCACAGGTCACAGGTCACAAACAAGTAGAGTATCCTAGAGACTTTTGATTTTAAAATACATTCAGATAAAAAAGTAATGATAATAATGACAATATAGAATTAATTATTTATATATAATTAGATAATGATAATGATAAATAACATTTAGTTAAAATAATAATGATAATAATAGAATTAATGATTTAATATATATACATACAGGTAGGTTTTGTACACCTTTCTTTTGATGAACCAAAATACAAAGTCTTTAATATTTGTAATGAAAAATTCGATAATAAGAACTGATTTCTAACAAATATATTGTACTTAAATATATTTATGAGATTTTAAACTTTATCAATAGAAACCTTGCTTTTTATATGTTAAAAATAAACTAATCAATTTTAGATGGACATGAAATCTAATAATATTTTGTTCTTAATAGTTCCAATTACTTAAGCATATATAACAAAATATATAAGTGAATGAATGATTGAATGTATTTCAATAAAACTATTTTACGGATATAACTCGCGTTTATTATTATTTTTTAATTTTCTAATTTAACCCGAAGTTTCGAATGCTTTGCAGCAAACGTGTTCGCGGTAAGACGAGATGATGGTGAATTTAAAAATCTAATTATAAACGCGATTTATATCCGTAAATTGATTTATTTTTAAATTTAGATGAGTGAATGAATCTACTTCTCATGTGAGTGGATGAACGAACTAGTTCTGAAATAATTATTATATTAAAAATCGATTACTTTTTAGCTTACACTTTTAACATAAAACAAACTAATATAGAACTCATTTGAGTGAACGAATGAATAAATTTATAAGTAAATTGTAATAAAAGTAATAAAATTTTATTATAAGTCTATTAGAATAGTAACTGAACTTAGGAATGCGTTATAACAATAAAGAGACATGATAAAGTATAGAAAATGAACTATATTCATGATATGTTGACATTATGTGACAGCCGACATTTTCCCGCGAATACATAAATAATTCAGTAATACAAAAGGAATTATTCATATGTCATCGCAATACGTATAATAAAGAAAATGGCTTTTGTTTTAGCACAAGTAAAAATTAATTTTACGTGTTAATAAAAACCTGGTAATAATTTAAGTCTATGACCAATTTATTTAATTGTTTTTTTATTTCAGAAACAGTATTGTTTTTTGTAGTTCTGTCAATTTTCAAAACTGACAGTTGTAAAAACGGTTTTTCATGCGTGTGTTTTGAAATTATTTACTGAATATATTGACGTTTGAAATAAAACTATTTTTACTGATTGAAACTCGCGTATAATTTGGTATGTACATCTCGTCTACCCGTGAACACGATTACTGCAAAGTATTCGAAACGTCGGTTTAAAATGAAAATGTAACCAAATTATACGCGAGTTTCAATCCGTAAAAATAGCTTTATTTCAAATGTGTTCTCGTGAAAATCTAAGAAAATACTATATTGACGTTTGTTTTACATTAATATAAAAATATACCTGGCTGAATTTGTGTGGTTATTTTTAGACCAAAGTTTGAAATACTCGTAGTTTTAATTTTAAGTTGCAGTGTCTTGACAGAAACGCTTATATCGACAAGTATGGTATCAAAATAGGTCCTCATGACACTTCCATTTGATACACACAAGTAAATAGATAAATAAAATTTAAAATTAATATTGATAACGTTTTGGTAACTTTTAATAATTTAGCAATATTTTGAATATACTTTTTTGTTTTAATGTACCTTGCTTCACAAATTCTTTCACTTAGACCTTACGATAAAACTCTTTTTTGTGACACCATATACATCTTCGGATTGAGAGATGCGTCATCTCTAATGCGCCAGGATAATTGTATCCTGGTTCTTTGAACGTGGAAAAAAAATGTATAAAAAACTATAAAGCCAAAAAAATTATATAATTGGATCATACAATTTACACTTCGTAAAAATTTTTAGTTTTTTAGTTCAAAATAGTACTAAGGGCTTTACTTATCTGTAATTCAAAGGTCAAAGGTCAAGTATATTAATTACAATGTCTCACAAATCAAGGTTAGTATCGAGAGGACGAAGCCTCATGAGATGATGTTAATTAGAGCGTGGCCTAACACTACTGGACACGCCTGAGTGCCTTTGAGGGTTTCTCTAATACAATATTATCTAAATTTTTACGAGTTAACCTTAATACGTCTATATTCACTCTCCAAATTAAAGCTAAGGGGTTCAAATCATCCCTGGTCTGAGAAGAACCAGAAACTAAAATTAGTTAAATATTTTATCTTTGTTTTACGAATATCAAAGATTTTCTAAATAATGAAAAATATCTCGTTTATATCTTCTGTATCTTTTTGTGATTAGGTAACAAAATTATATTTTGTGCAACTTTCATTAAAATTATTATTATTGTTATATATTATATGTATTAATATAAAATGAAAATGTTTGTATAAAATAAAATAAAAGATTTAAAAAATATATAGCTTATTTTTTTTTTAAATATATTAAATTTGTTAATATCCCAACTCATCGTTCCAGAAATATCGCAGTCACGTGACCATATTCTTATAATATTACAAATAATGCAATTCCTTACATTCTGGATAACATTTATTACTCAACTGTCAGTAAAAAGATAACAGCTTGAATGATCCTTTGGGGATCGTAATCAGACAATTCCAAGTATTTCCCGCGATAACTAAACCTACCTGGTCTTTGGCTTCATTCGTATAACACTGCCGAATGCAAAAGGTTGAGCTTTTTTATACTACCATATGTAAATATTTTTCATTTAACAATGTTAAATACTATTCTTTTGTATGTTATAAAGAAGTAACAATTAAATATGAATTTGGTAATAAATTTTATATTAAATGTACGATATAGTATTAATTTAATATACTAAAAACTTTGCCTTATATAAAATATTTGGAATTGTTAATATAATATAATATCTTTAATTGTTTTTTTTAATTATATGTAAAAAGTCGCACGACTATGAGAAACAATACAATATTTTAAAACTAAAAACTCATACATATTATTATATATAATAATAGAACTGTAGCCACGTTAATACTAACGGAATTTTTGAAAATGTGAAACCATTTACGCCGCGAACACCTCATACCTTAGAAATGCTAGACTAAATAAGTTCCTATTACTATTCTAAATAAGTTCCTATTACTTTTAAAAATGTATTATTTATTTCAGGCCTTGAAATATGTCAATTAAATATTGTCTCTTTATTTTAAGTTATAAGAAGTCAATTCACGCCGCAATTCAGACACACTCCGAGCTCATGAATAAGGGCTTCGGATGGGTTCGGAATTATTCGGAAAAATTCCGAACAATTTAATGAGAGTACATCTATAAAAAATAGTAATTATAGATCACGAAAGGCTTAATAAAAAAAATAGTTATGTAATATATAAAATTCTCGTGTTCACAGTTCTCACAGCGTTTGTATCTAAAAACCTCTGAAACTACTTTACCAGTTCCTATGAAATTTTTTCTTAAGAATGATTTAGTAGAAGAATGGTCAACCTCAATTTTTTGATATATTTTTCTTTATTTTTAACAAATTTTTTGTTTCAAAATTAAAAAAACACATAAAACCCTACATTTTCACCAGTCTACAAAATTCAAACCCTGTTTTAAAATAACTATATAAGTAATTTGATATTTTTTTACGCTTTTATAACTTAAAACGTTTGCGGGATTACCTGCTATATATAATTATATATAATAATGAATAAATAATAAAAATATATACATTATATTTTTCTAATGACAAATCGAGTTAAAACCCATTTTTCAATGTTTTAATACCACAGTAAAAAGGCCTGTACCTTGATGACGTATTCAACTCCGCAGGTTAGCACCGGTGGGCGGCGCACGCGACCGGGCGCCACTCGCGCGCGCACCGCGGACCAAGCCGCTTCGAATTTCGAACGTTACAAACGTCAACGCCATTTTAAATTTTTTCTTTTTTTTTGTGCTAGTGCTTTGGAACTTTTAGGATTTTGTGCCAGTATTTTGTGATTGAACAAACAGGTTAGTTATTTTAAGGTTTTATATATTTAAATTAAGATTCTTTTGGTTATTTCACTGCACGATTTATATGAGCTTTTGAGGTAACTGCTACCCACGACCTTTTGATTTTATTGCATAAATTGTGTTTTAAATTGTATTTAGAAATATAGTTAATAATTCTTTGACTTTGTATATAAATATTAATTTTAATACAGAATAAGTATATATTTAACTTTATTATAAGATATAGTATTCATTTTAAGGAACTAAAATGCTTTATATAATCTAGATCCAACGTCTTAAGAAAAGACATCAACGAGACTACACCAAAAATTTTAGCTTTTTGTAGTCAATATGTTGAAAGATCTATTCTTTATTCTTAAATAAGTATTCTAATTTACATATTATTTGTTAGTATTGTAACAGAGACTGGCCCCATTTGAAAATATTTACCATTACAAAAAGTTTTTATTATTGAATTTGAACCAAGAAAAAGTTATATTTTAAAATATGAAAGTTCATCAAACTTATAATCTAGAAAAAATTGTTTTTACATCAATGACATAAGCATGAACTGCACTTTCAAAAGTTTTTTGTTCAATGTCTATTGAATGATTCATTATGTTTAAAATATCATTAAACTTTTGTACAAAAGTTTTAATATGTTAAGTTAAATACAAAATAAAACACATAAATTGGTATTTGAATTTAAAAAAAAAATTCAAAATTTTTTTAAATATTGGTCATCCAAAAGATAATGGCAGAACTACACTATCACACACACACAAACACATACACACACACATTTTTTACCCTTAAGAGGGGAAGAGGGGGGCGTCAGACCTCTAAGAAATTTCAAATTAAATTATTGACAATAATGAACCTGGGATAAGACTGTCCTTTGTTTAATATTAACATATTTAATTAACATATTTAAGCTACTACGACTTTTTTGATATTACTATTATCTATTGTAAAAATTATATAATATTACTTATTAAATATTATATAATATACTTTAAAAGCTTTTTTTTTAGTCATTTTCAAACGGGTTATAAGTTATGGGCACAAATAAACGGAATAAGGTTTAATATTAATCTCAAAACCCTACGGTTATATCTGTATAGCCTCAGTCTCAGTCAGGTTCTCATGCTGCTGAGGAACAGCCTCACCAAATGAGGGTAATGTTAAGTGTTATGGGACTTATGGTAGCTTTGACTCCATACTGATAAACCCTACAGCTGATAGAAGATGTTGTAATATTACTGGTTATTATCTGTACTGAGAAAATTAATATTTATCATATAACGTGTCTTATCAACGTTTGCGTTATATCTTTATCTCATATTAAATAATATATATATAAAAAGCCATCTGTTTGTTATATCGTATATGTTGTATTAATTATAATCATTGTATTTGATTTCTAATTATAAAATCTTGGAGAATATATATATATATATATATATATATTATATTATAAGATATATATGACTTGCATTAGATGATTTTTCAAATGTTTTTTTATGATCGTTTCATAAAATTATAAAAAGACGATTTCAAAAGCAATATGATATCGAGTTTTATATTCCTTTGATAATTCAATAGATTTTTTTGTATTTTAACTTTCGTGATCCATGATTACTATAATATATAATTATGCGGCTGTGCTCTCGTATATATAATCGAAATTTGCTCGAGTTTTGAATCCATTCGCGGAGCTCAAAGCATGACGAAATCGCGGCGTGAACTCAAAATAATTAAATGACAATATTGAAAATTAAATAGACAGTTTAACTTAAAATAGACTAAAGTCTCAACAGCACAGACAGGACTCAAACCTACGATATTTAGATGTAGAATATTATTAACTTCGAACATTATAGTACCTTTGTTTTTTATTAGAATTGTCAAAATATTTCCCATGCTGATACAAACAGGTTTAAGTTTAAACCACTCCTGACCTTCTGACTTTGGGGCCGATTTAGGCTATCATTTTGAAACAAAGTCAATATAAAATAAAATTATATAGACAAGGATTTACTAATGGAATTTCTTTTTAATATACTAAAAAGTATTTAGACAGGGATGTACTAGTATAATTTCTACAGTTTAATTTCTACAATATAATTTAAATTTAAGATAAACCTCAAAATCCTTATTGTTTTTTGTATACAAGCTTTTGTTATTATAACAATTACTATATATAATTATATGTACTCAGGTTAAAACTATAAGAATTTGCCCTACTTTTTTCGAATCTATTAAAGGCTCGTCTTCATGAGACAGAACACGAGTACAAATAGAATTAACTTAAGTATAGATAATTATGTTTTTTAAAGATTGTATTGTTAAAAATGTTGCAAGCATCACTTAGTGTTGTCTCAACCCTTAACAAATAACCGGTATCGATTTAACAAAAAATAGTCAAGCGTCAACGTTAATCATTACAGTCAATAAACTTTATTGATATTTGATTGATTGATTGATTGATTGATTAATTAAGCGTTATTCTATTTAATTCTAAATTAAAATTATATATATGCAAGCAAGCAAGCAATGAAACGTGGTATATATTTTATTAATAATGACCCCCATAAATGACTAAAGATGAATTAAATCGCTTACATGATTCAGTATTATTATTATTACAGGTTTTATATTGTTTTTGTATTTTTCTAATGTTGGACAGTTTAAGTCCATATATTACACCTTGTGACCCGTTATGAACTCTTAAAACTATCATAGTTTAAAAAGTTTTGATAGACAGATTGATAGAGTTTTGAGTTTTTGAAAGAAGAAGAATAACCTAACACCTCGAAAATAAAGTAAAACAATATTGTTTTATAGATATTTTTTACAAAATAGAAATAAATATTGTTGTAATATTACTTTAGGATATGATAAGGCCCCAGGTCTGATTACTATTACATCTAATAGTACAGGACTCAATAAAAGGCAAGGTCACTAATGACAGGAAATCTGTAATTATTGTTAGCATTATAATTATAAACTATCAAGTGTTGTCAATAGTTATATTATTTAACTAAATGTTGCTATTAACTTCATTTGATGCCTCCGCCCCCAAAATCCTAAACTGTAAAATCATCAAATTTCATCGAAATCCGTTTAGACGATTTTGAGCGATGCCTTAAAAAATATTTAAAGAAAGACAAACAGACAATATTGATCTATCGCATTCTAAAATTATATATTATTTTTATTATACAGATATGGCATTTTGTTTTATGGATGACAAAAATATTCAAAGAATGCAGTTTGATAAATAATAAAAAGAGCATTTTATAGCAAATTACTTCTTTTTTTATTTTAAAGTTATTATTTTGATTTTGTTAAAATACCTAAATTGTATAAAATCTCTACAATATTTATATATAAGTCCATTTATATTCACAGTTGAGTTTCACTGTCTTTTAGTTTAAAGACAATTTAGATTATGAAAATAAATGTTTGTAAGCTGGCAACTCTTTGTGGGAAAGAGAAAAGAATAAATTGTTATGCTATTAGAGAGAGACGGGTAATACGCATGTTTTGGTTAGTAGGAGTGGTGCAGTATGCGTTTTTGCCGCAACATTCTGCACCTTTAGTAATGGTCTATGTTAGAAGCATTTGAAATAAAATAAAATAATATATATATGATTAAATAAAATTATTATTATAAATTAGATAAAAACATGCGATCTTTATGTTTATTATATAAAAATAGGCGCGCGAACCAAACCTCAATTTTTATTAGCTGTGCTCGCAAAATCTCTGTATGTGTTAGCATATTTAGCGAAGCGAGGTGCAAACAGCACCGAAGTTGCATTTACAAAACGTCGTCAAAAATTTTTTTTTCAAGCTAAATTGTTGCGCGAAAAATTTTTCCTTTTGAACTCTATAGAATTTCAGTTTTTCCGTGATTATTCCTCAACGACATCGAGTATTTGACATTTTTTTTTTCACCAAAAACCAACATCAACCATATCTATCAGTATTCAAAAATTTAAAATTTTCGCAGATACCGTTTTTGATTGATGCTTGCACAAAGAACGCAGAAAAGTCACTCGCAGATAGGTTCGCTCAATAAAGCTTAGAGGTCACAATTTCTATTTATAAATTAACAAACACGTCTTCACAAGGATAAAAAAATGATTACGTCAAAGGCATTCCTAGCAAATCTTATGACTTAAGCCCCCTCTGGTTGTCCTTCGAGCGACCGGTTGCGCCTGCGCCGCTTACTTTCGTACCAGCTATTTCGGCATTCACTTACAGTGCACTACTAACTTTATTAATTCACTGATTGATTGGTCAACGGATAACGTTTATGAAAACGTTATTTTGTAAAGCGTTTAAATTTTAAAAAACGTTTTTTTTTTGCTAACGAAAAATTTTTTTTTTAATTGCATTTACCAAATAATTGCAATAGAAATATCATTGTTGTTTGAAATTGTTTTAAACATATATAACTTTATATATACAAAAATTTCTGCCAAAAAAACGTCCACGGACGATATCACAAAGGTCACTTATTCGAATCCTGCTCGCATATTTTTTTTCATACTAAATTTAAAAAATAAATATAACCACAAATGCAAAAGAATTATCTTAAGCCCGTGTCATCTATACATATATAATTAGAGTAGAAAACATAAAATATAAATAATTACTATTTGACACTTAGCTGCTGCGCAGGCGCAGCCCATGTTTGCATATTAATTTTCCTTGAATATAACATTCATATAACATATAACCTGCTAATAACTTATATCATTTAATATAAAAAGATATTGCTTTTCACGTTAATATTATGCTTGCACAAGTCATTTCAAACAGATTTTATGAACATATATAAATCTGCAATATTAAATTGCATAATATGCAAGAGGTATAACGATAATAACTGAAAATGTTATAAATATATAAACTCTTATATATTTAGATAGATAATTTATGCTTGTACAAAGGATGCAGAAAACTCTCATAGAGAGCTTCATTGGTTGACAGAACGCTAAAAATTTCTTTCTGATTATAATAGATTCATGTGGAAACCTATCTATCTAGCTTTACGCTACTGCTTCTAATTATACATATAATCGTCCGCATGTGGAACCGTTATTACGGCTAATAAAAAAAATCAGTCATATGTAAGTGAAACCGCGAGTTACAGCTAGTAAAAATATGAAAGATTGATTGAATAATGCTTAACTTCTGACATTTTCTTATCTCATTACTAATTTGTAAACGATTAAAGTAAATACAGAAAATAACGTAACGGATTACGTAAAATAACGTATTTAAAATTACGTAAAATAAGTTCGGTAAGGTGTCTGTGGGTCAACTCTCCGAGGTCGTCTGCTGAACTGTGGCTTGACATTTGAGATATATCATTATATGTTATGAAAAGAGATATAAATTGTCCTCTTTTGGTAAAATTTGGAAAATATTTTAGATAGGTTTAAACAACTTAGTAATTTTATCTTTACCAGCCTTTTTTTAGATAAATAATGACAATTTTTTTCTATATTTTTTATTGGGAAAAAAACAGCATTATATTCAAGTAAATTTCACAAATAATATAAAAAATATATGCCAGTAAAATTTCCACGAAAACATTACAAGCAAAAAATAAACTATAGAAATAAAAAAAACGAATAAAAAAATAGAACAAAACGGAAAAAAAACAACTATACCTTAAATACATTTGACACACACTTAAAACTATTATTAAATAAGTCAATATGGTGGTGCTTTTCATTGTAATTTTTACAAGATCGTACTATGTAATTATTTCTCAAGTAATTTGTTTTACATAAAGGAAAAAACAAATAAAATTCTAGCCTACTTAATAATACCTATTACTATTATTTTGACTACCTTAAATACATATTTTAAGTTTTCAAAAAAATGCTTCTTTTGACTATATTATTATCATTTTGACTACTCTACAATAATTATTTATATTACTTTGGCTATCTCAAATACATATTTTAAATAATCAGACAATTACTTTTTTGACTATACTACTATTATTATTTTTGACTACTTAAGTATATGTTTAAGTAGTCAAAAAATTCTTTAATTTATTATTACCTACAAACCTCAAAACATTATATGAAAAGGGAGGTCGAAATAGATAGGCAGGTTGGTAGAACAGGTAGGAGGATTTATTTTAAATACTAACGTATTATAAAAAAACAAGTTTATTTATGTAATAATAGGTAATTAAAAGAATAATACCTATTGAAAAGCCAAGGATGTTTTTACATTCTCGATATTATTATTAATATTCATATCAATATATGTAGCTTCGAATAAAATAATTAATTTATTAATTGTTGTTTTGTATGAATATTTCTTGAAATTACTGTATAATACTATTATATATCGTTAGCCGTACTCACGTTAAGTTTGTCAGAATTCATCCCATTTGTCTCGAACTCGGGACCCTTATTCATGACTACGGAGAAGGGCGGAATCACGGCATGATTTCACGCCGTGAACGCTAACGCGAACGGTTCGTAACTTGATAAATTAATATAATAAAGTTAATAGTGATCGTCGAATCTTAATACAAAAATTACTTTATAATAAGATCTATTTGAATTATACAAGAAACAAGACTTGGCAAGAATCTTAAGTAAGTGACTCATGAAAACAGGTTATTTAAAAGGAAAAAAGAACACAATTAAATATACGACAACAATAATAAATTTATTCGGAATATTCCATTAACATTATTATTTGGTTTACATTGTGTCAGCGATGGACATTGAAAATAAATTAAGAAAATGTTTGTTTACATAACACTTGTGTAATCTTTATTGAATTATTTTAGTTAATATATTGTGTACTTTTTCTTAAAGCTACTTTTTTTAATGATAAACTGTTATTATTGTAATAATAATAGACATTTAATAAACAACATTGATCGAGTTGTTAGTATTTTAATTAATGTCTCACAAGAAATTTTAATAATTTTATTTAATTTTGAATGAGATAATTCAGAATTCATTTGATAAACAAGTTTCATTTAAATTTCAGGATAATATTTGACGTCAAACAACGAATATATTTTCATTTGTACAGAAATTAGTTACTTTACCGAACTCTTTACTATGTTTACACAAAATATAAGCACATCCATCAAATACTTCGTTGATCCATGGCCTTACAAATGACGTACTTAAGACAAGTGGGTGATCACGATCTTTAAAAGAACTTACAATTGAATATTCATTATTATTTATATCAATACTTATGTATTAAGTCCGCCTCTGTACACGGGGAGCTGGGCTAAGCAATGTTCTGAATTAGTTCCACATACTTGTTGAGCGGAGCGAGCGAAGCGAGCGGAGCGCTCTACTGGAGAGAATTTGCATTGGTTTTACAAAGTTGGCATTAAAACGGCTTAACGGTTCGGTTACAAATTTTGCACACATACCATGCTGATATGTGTGATGGTTTGTAAAAAAAAAATTCAAAACAATTCATTGTCGTTGAGGAATAATGTCCAAAAAACATCACTTTCATAGACTTCAATGCAAAAAAATTAGTGCAAGTGTAAGGTCTACAATTACGACATCCCACACCAAGACGAAGCCTTCGGCTTGGCTCGCTTCGCTCAACATGCAAACGGCACCCGAGATTTCGCGATCGCAGCGAGTCGAAATTGAGGGTCTGGTGGCGTTTATAGTAAAATTAGGAGAGCAAATAATCTTAAAATAAGAAGTGACGTGGATTTCAAAACGTTCCACATATTAACTCTAAGACAAACACCAAATATTACCAAAAAACTTCAGGACCTATAAGTCACTGTCCTCGACAACTCTGCCAAATTTCGTCATACTACCATTATATGTCTAGGAGGAGTAGCATTAGTAACGAAACACACTTTTGACCAGTAATAAATATATATAACCAAAAAAGTATTTTCTAAGTTTATTCTAGTCTAGTGTCTACCCGCATTTTCGATTTTAATAGAACGTTAGTTATTTTTACTCATACTATTCTCAATTTACTGAATTATTTTATAAGGCATTTTTGTGACCTCTTCAGCAATAATAATTTTTCATTTATCTTACACAAAACTATAATCAATCATATGTTTTTCTAAATCTCAGTATCACACTATCTATTTGTGAAAACCGTACAAAAATCTGTTAATTGTTATCGTCGTTATACAGACAGACAGATGTTGGGATATAAAATATATAGATTATATATGTTTCTTTGCTATATTTATTATTTATATTTGTATTTTTATTAATAAAAATTGTGTTGTTTCAGATCTTGATTATGCCAGCGATGATATAAACGGATTTATAACTTATAATGTGTTGACGTTTTTATCAAGAAAAGGATATTAGTGATTTTTGACCATTCAGTGTCTTGTGAAGTGCTGAAGAAATTGAGCCACGCTCAATAACTAAGCTGTATTTTCTTGGTGAGTTGTCTGCTTTAACATAAGCAATTTTAATTTTGTGAAACAGTGATCACAATAGAAAATACCTGAGTGATTTTGTTGTGTGGTCTTCTCCAGGTCTTCTCAGACCTGGGCGCGTTAGGAACCCTCGTAGCTTTAAGTTGGAGAGTGTTTTTACAAAAGTGCTTATTTTGATATCATAGTTCCGACACTTCCTTTTGACGTACACAAGTGATTACTTATATTGATTCAAAGTAGAAAAGAAATAAATAAATAAACTTTATTTTTATCCCAGTTACTTTTTCCATATCCCAGTTGTTTTCTCTTAACGCAATTGGTCTATTCCTTTCTCGCTCTTCTTTACATCTCTCTCAAGACCTTTCCATATGATTTTTCACGCATACTATCCTTGTCTTCCTTTTAAGTCTTTTATAGTTACATCCCTTTTCTTTTTCCGAAGTTGCAATAATTTTGTTGTTTTGTTATTACTTTTCGAATCATGTGATAAATATATAAATGACTTTGGTAAAATATTGGTATCGTGTATAGGATATAATATAATTTTATCCAAACAATCTTCATAATTTCATTAGAAAAATAAAATATAATTTGGACTATAATTACAAATACAAAATGATACATAATGGGTGCCTCATTACGCGGAAAAGAGCATAGCAACTGTAGCAACAGCTAGTTTTATAATAAATTTAATTATGTATATATTTTAATAAACAAACGAAATAAACTATAATCTTACGAAAGGAAACGCGTCGTGAACATAGTCTCGGCAAGCACCGAGCTCATGAATAAGAACCCCGAATAAGTTCGAAACTAGTCGGGCAAATTCTGATAGTACTTACGTGAGTACAGACTGATCATTACATATGTTATATATATAAAGTTTAAATACAAATATTTAAACTTTCTTCTTGCTTAACGATTACGTTACCGAAACCTGTTTACAACAGACCAATCTTTTAAATTTGGTAACATATATAAATATAATTTCTTTTTTTTTTGAGTCTTAAATATTAAAAACAATACCTAAAGGTGTATATAATAATATTAAAACATTCTTAAAAACACAATAGTATATAAATTAATAATTTATTATAGCTTTCGTAATAAATAGAATGACCTTGGTATGTGTCAACGAAGTAATTTCTAACACTTCAATACAAAATTAATTTCATACTGATAGAAAATATTTACTCAGTTTAAAAATACATCTACTTTGCTTCAGTAAACAGGTAGATTACTTGTGAAATCTAATACCAATATATTTTGTAAATAATTGTTTCGTTACTAATGCTACTCCTCCTAGACGAATAATGGAAAGATGTCGAAAATTGTCAAAGTTATCGAGGACAATAACAGTACAGTATAGGTCCTAAAAATGTTGGCTGACATTTGTGACAGTATTTTTTTACTAATGGTCAAAGTGTGTCCCGTATAGTTAATGTATATCACAAATAACACAACGTGCTACATTTAATAATCCAATAATTTTCATAAGATGGTTTTATTTTCTGTTGATCATCTTTAGTTCTCATTCAGCAACAATGCTTCGCTCAGCTCCACATGCCATGCACAGTGGTATGTATACTTGTATAAAAGTAACATTTTCTGTATAAACAAAATACGAAGTTAATGAACTTCCTAAATGCTATAATTTGTTCCATACACTGATTGCGTTATTAAGCGTTATTACGTTAATTCTAACAACCTATTAGTTAAATCATAACTAGATAGGTTGGCATCTAGATTCCCACATCAGGTGTACATCTAGATAGACGTCATATGGACATCATATAATGATAGTGTTCCGTTGATATGTCCTTGTATATAATTACCAAGGTCATTCATATAGTTAATAGAAAATGTAACGTATATATGTCAAAAAAAGGTTGTTGTGGAAATAATCACGAACATACAGACATATCTTTATATAGCTGGAATAGAACTTTCTTTTTAAATGCTAAATATGTTAAGCAATGTTGTTGAATTAATATTATTAAAAAAAACTATTATCCAATCGTCCAGTATTAAACATTTTAATTTTCTTGTGGTGTCTGTGAATGATCTGATAGTGGAATAATTGCTTGAGTTATTCAAACTGTCATTGTACAATTATTTTTCCGTCGGAAGTCAAGTGACAAGGGCTGTTCCGGTGCTGCTCTGAACCAAGGCCAGGGTCGCTATCTTGTTCACTCCTTACCTTGAGAATTAGCTGTAACAATCATAAAAAAAATTATTTACGGATGAGCAAATTATAAACAAAAAATACAAAAAAAAGATAACCTCTGTGCTGCAAAAAGTTTAATATTTATTTATTTATAAATATATATAAAATAAATATAATTTTATATTATTCTGTTGACCTTTCGTTGAAAATTATATCCAACCTTGATGATGCAGAATCAAATTTATTGTCACGCAGGTTGAATGAGAAAATGACTGTTTTGTTTGATAATGTTATATCATACTTACTAGTTTTATAGCATATTATATACTAGCTTTTACTCGCGAAAGCAAGCGTCTATACCCCACCAGACGCAAAAGACTGTGGGAGGCTGTCACCACTTCATCAAGTAACATATATGTTGTTTTACCTAACTTCTAATAAAAAGAAACAAAAACGGTGATTTTGTACTAACATATGATGTATATTTTTGACATATACATTTCTATTAATATTGATAATACAATATATTTCTTTCTCTCATTAAAACTAAAAATTACAGTTTACAGTTGCAACGACAGAATATAATCCTAAATTACTTATACATATTTACCAGTAATATAATAGTTCACGTAATAAAATAACATTTTGCTTGGCCAGTATTGAACACATTCTTTTTATCATCAGCTCTTTGAGAAAAATAAAATGCAAACTCAAGATATTAATTATTCAAAAGCCCTTATGGAGTTAATTAAATGATAATGTTATATTAAATAGTCTGAAGACCAGTGTAAATCTCGCGTGTCAGAAAGAGAAATGAAAATTTTCTCAGTATTATATAATCTGAGATGTAATCTAAACAGTGCCCGCTAATGTGATCTCATCTCACGAGAGTTTACAGCTTCACTTGTCGCACCTTTCGATTCTATGTCGAGTATTTATGTAATATCTTTAAAATATTTTCAATGATAAATGAAAACTGAAAGTTGCTTCGATTTGGCAACTTTATTGCAATGAATTATTCGACTTTTTTACAACTAGCGGTGTCCCGCGGTTCCAGTCGTTTATAATACTACTATTACTACTATTGTAGAATATATTGTATATTGTAGAATATATTATAATTATTTATATAGATTAAGATTATAAGAATCAGTAGCGTTGTGCTAGATAGCCTTCCTTGGAAACCTGTCTGTCATAATCAGAAAGAAATATATCCATAGTTTCCAAAATTAACTCGTTTAAACCAATTTTTCTGCATTATTAATATAGTTCTTATATTTGTAATAATAGAGTTTATCTTGAATTATTCTCTCAATAACCAGTATATTTCTCAATTATTTCATGAATATGTGCAAATCAAGGAAGTAAAACACCAAGATAGTTAATGCACTTGTCAATGGTTGTCACTTCAGGGGAAAATGTTGGGTGCGCCTTCAACTGGATTTCGAAAAAATGGTGACAAGAATCTTGAAGAGAATATATTAAACCCATTTCAGTGCCTATATATCATCGATATGTTTTTGCTACGTTCTACGTATACTATACTTAGATATCTATAGTAATATCATAAAAGAGAACTACATGTTTGTAAGAACAAATCCAAAAACTAATGGACCGTTTTCAAAAATGCTTACATCATTATGATAGTTTATTATCCAAGAATAATAAGCTATATTTATCTATATATTGAATAATATCGTCCATCCTTTGATGAAGAATAAAAACATATACAATAATTTAAGCTGAAAAGTTTGTTTGTTATTCTTAATGCGCTTTTTTTTAATTAAATGTTTTGATAGACAGGTTCATTATTAAGGCTACATATGCTACTGCTTCTAATTATCTTAATAATAAACAAAATCTTCCGCGGGTGAAACCGCGAGTAAAAGCTAGTGTAGTATAATATAACAAGAAGAGGTATTCGCTGGAAAGCTTTGCGACCCAGATGCACTAAACCTGTCTTTACATAAAGCGCGTTCACCTCTTATAGTCCGCGCAATACACGTACGTAATTATTATAATTATATCATTAAATGAATCGTTAATTGATCTGTTTGTTTGTTTCGTTTTAATGAAAAATATTTGAACTATTTTATATATAGATTTAATAATTATATGAATGTTATATTGATATTATAAATGATGACATTTTCATCTTTCTTATCATATGGAAATAATGAAACTGTATTGAACTATAATTTAGGCTTTGATGTATATAAATAATATATGTTTTGTATAAACAGACTTACGGTCTATTATGAATTATTTTTGTTATATTGTTTCGATAATTTCAAAAAATTTGCACTTACTTTTTGAAGTTACTTACGACAGGCGTGTAAATTAATAATTAGAAGACAATTCATATTTTGACATTCAAATGACATCCATAATTATTTTAAGACATTTAAACATCTCTAAAGATGTCAAATTATGTATAGATGTTACACAAACTTTACGGTTTAATACAATTCGTTCGATCAGACGTTAACCTCGAGACGAGAGCTGACCATTGCTAAACACTCCAACCGTTGCAAAGATCAATCCTTTATTCAGTTTTTGTTACATTTCTACATTAATTTCATATTTTTATAATTTGTACATAATGATTTAAAGTTTTGTAACACTTTTGTAGATATTGACAAATATTTGTAAAGATTGGACTAGTTCAGGGATGGCGAACCTTTTTTGATGTCCGTGTCACAAGTCAAAAAAATATTGTAATACGTAACGTGCAACCATAAAATTTCGTTCGAAATGTTAGCGTGATGAAATAAACAAATAAAAACAATTCTTCTTTAAATATTTTTTATCAATCAATGTTTTACAATTATTTTGTTTTTGTGCGTGCCATTAAAACTTTCAAACGTGCCACTTGTGGCTCGCGTGCCATTGGTTCGCCATCCTTATCTAGTTGGTTTGTCTGCTGGGACAAAGGGGTTTCAATTTCACCAAGGGATAGTCGTTTGTGGTCCACATGCCGGTGGATGGACGGTGAAACAAAGGTTTCTTGTACAAAATCTTAAATCATGATTATGTACCAATTATATCAATATTGCAAGTTTAGGTGCAATTTGTATCTGTGTCACAAAGATTTGTCTCTTTGTTATTTATATAAAAATATTAAACATTAAAATAATATACTATTTTCTTAGATTTTCGCGAGTACAAATTTGAAACAAACCTATTTTTTACGGATTAAACTCATGTACAATTTTGGTTACATTTTAATGTTAACCCGACGTTTCGAATGCGTTACAGCAATCGTATTCACTCACATGTATGTAAATAACTTTGACTGATAATCTCTAAGGAGGACAAATTATTCTGAAAGTGAGAAAAATTCGCACACGTCTGAAAGCGACTATAATTCATAATTAGTTAAACGAAACTTTCATCAGCGTTTAAGATAATGAAGAAACATAAATCGTACCAGTTCTTACTGTCAAAAGAAACAGAAAAATATAAAATCTTGAGAACTTAATACATTAATATTTGGTTTTGTAACACAAAACTTACAGGGAATGAACAGGTTGACGCCCTTTGTAAGTTTTTAGTTAACTTTTCGGACTAATTTTGATTAATAGATTGTCTTTTTTTATATTTTGGGTACAAATAACTAGTTTGTAGTAACTAGTATAGTCCATAAATATTTAACAAATATGGGTAGTTGCATATACACTTTCACTGTGTTGTAGAAAATACCCGTAATATTAAAAAAATACACAAAATTATCATAGTTTTTCTGTTATAACGAACATACGAACAAATTTTCACATATTTTTTGTTACTTATATAAAAGAATGAATTGAAAAAATTCTTGCAGTGGCTATTAAGGTAGTTAAACTTGATTATAGACAGACAAATCAAGTATTAAAGGCTAATAAACTGTCAAAGTACCAGGATATCAGAAAGTAGCCGGTGGTTTAAAACCCAAATACGGTACAACAGCTTTCTCACCTGTACTTCAATATCGATTAGCTGCAATAAAGTTAAATCAACATAAAATGCAACTTTCTGCATAAATTAACTTTTAGATTTTGTTTTAGTTTAATATATCACAAATTTTTAGTTTATAATATAATTCTATAATCAATGACTGTTATATAATCCTGTGACCTTCGATGTATGCTCACATATCAAGACTCATTAGCGTCATTAGGTGTAATGCCGCGACGTTACCATCAACTCTCAACAACATATTGTATTATATATTTAGTATTTGATACCTATTTTGATATTCCATATATTAAAATATATATATATAAAGTTAACTAACAAGTTAACTTTAGAGACCTATAAAATTTTAATTTAATGTTAGACCAAAGAAATTTTATACAAAATTAACCTTAAATAAAATTAATTTTCTTATTTATAGCAACACTAGTGTGACCAGATCAAAAAGTATTAGTAATTTTTGCAATTTCCCTGATTAAAGGCAAATAATATTGAAAAAAAACCTTATATAACATTACACTTTTAAGTTTTCTTTACATGAATATTGATTATCGGGTGTTTGTTAAAACATGGCAACACTAGTTGATCCACTCGTGATCGATGTTGACACACTCCTATGTAATACTTGTCAATTACTTAACCACTTGAGATGTTGTAAAACCAACTAAACACAGCTCATAACATTCTCAATGTACTTTTGAGTTAGCTTTTCATTAGTTCATTTGAAGAATGTATTTCGCAAACTTATTTAAAATAACATATTTCTAATGTAAAATATACTTCTTCCTACTAAGCGAGAAAATTATAACATTCTCTTTATAAAATTTGTTTTTCAAAAATTATTCTATTAGTTGAAGGTGGTGAATTGGAAAATTGTAGACTTTAAAGCAGAAGAAACTAGGGTTTTGTATACTATAACCATTTTCCATTTATGTTATTATATTATATTGTATACAACCAACTGCCACAATATAAAAATTATAATTTATATATTTTTGAAATCGGATATATTTTGAACATGCCTTCTGCACTAAAATTTACTAGCTTTCTTCCTTTATAGTATTTTCAACATCAAGATAGATTCCAATATATTTACAAAACGACATACGGTAAATATTACTTAATATATATACTAATTAATTGTATAGAAGTGTACAAAATTATATTTACTGAGATAAGTATTACAAATAAACTTAAGATAATTAATCATAATCCAATTAACTAAGCACTATTTGACAACAAAAATTAATGAGCTAAAAATATATTGAAAATTAACTAACACTTTTACATAATTTAATATTTTTATTTATGTATAATTATTTATATAGTTATTTTTTTTCTTTTTTGCACAACTTCCTCTCTTTTACATCGTAAGGTTGGCTGGTAGATAATGTTTTTAGAATGAAGCTGGCCGTATGTGCATTGTATATGCATATTGTGCAATAAAAAAATTAATTAATTAATTAATTAATTAATAATAAATATTTCACTTTGACTGAATATCGGTGCTTACTTGTGTGTATCAAATGGAAGTGTCAGGACCTATTTGATACCATAATCATCGAAAAAAGTTCTTCTGTAAATACACTCCAATTTAAAATTAAAACTACGAATATTCCAAACGCCTTGAAGAGAAACCACATAAAAATCTTAGCCTATCATTAGTGTTCTAGTTTACCAAGAAGTTTAACAAGCCACTAAGTTCATATTATATAATACAAATTAATAATTGTAAATACATTATACAATTTACTAATTGTATAATGTATTGGCTACTCAAGTGGCATCTGTTCATAAAAAAATATGTTGAATATAAGAAAATATGTTCAATGATAATATTAAATTTTCAATTGTTTCTTAATTATTTTATCTTAACATAAAATGTATGAATGTATTTTTGTATTCAAACTTTCGTGGTCAAACATTATTACTATATGTAATTCGTACTCACGTAAATACACTCGCAATTTGCCCGGCCGGTTTTGAACCTATTCGGGGTTCTTATTCATTATTGCGGAATCGCGGCGTGAACAGCTCCGCTCAGCTCCAATTCCGATTCTATTTACTTTAAATTTGATTTAAGGAAAAATCATTTTTAAACATACTATTTTGACTTTATAAACACGTAGAGTATTGCTGAAAATTTACACTGAATATCAAATTTTTTATTATTATATATTATTGAACTGAGCGAAGCGAAGCTCTTTACTACCCAAATTTTCAACTCTTTGTTACCCTACTTCTCCTTCAATTTACGAGCTACACGCACGAAATTTTGCACACATGCGCATAATGAGCAAAACTCGGTGTGGATTGAAAATCAGCCGAATCGTAATTGTAGTTTTCGAGATAATTGATAAAATGTGTCCCATATAGTTAACATATAGAACGTTTTTGTTTTGCGCGCGCTGCGTCGCGAGGCTAACCCCGCTTGGGTGGACCTAGTATACTACGTATTATATATTATATATTATATATTATATATTATATATTATATATTATATATTATATATTATATATTATATATTATATATTATATATTATATATTATATATTATATATTATATATTATATATTATATGTTATTACGCCATTACGCATGAAAACCACAAGCAAATTTATTGAAACATTTAAAAATGAAGTCATCTCATCGGCCTTTACATTATATAACTTTTAGGATCGTTATCAAATGATTTTTTAATAAAACCTTATAACTCACACACACTCATGTCATACATACATTCTTATATGTATGCATATATATCATACATTTTTCTATATAATTCTTTAGAAATATTTGCAATAAAAATATATATATTTTTATTAGCTATGATTAAATATAATTCGAATTATATTTATTTTCTTAAGATTATTACAAGTTAAAAATAAATCTTAGTTATTTTAAAAATCATTAAAAAAAATATTTAATTATTTTAAATATTTTTTTCCCATTTCAATTGATACTTAATAAATAATAATAAAAATCTAAACGTTACAATAAAACAAATTATTTTGTTAACAACCGCATTGTTCTCTGTTACCCAATCAGAGAGGCAAATATTTATTTTAATATAAAAAGGATTATATACCTTTGGTGTATGACATAAGATTTAAAATTGAATATTGCCTAAAATTGCTTACCTATATTGAGTCAAGATGAGTTAGACATCGATACGAGAAAATACTAACGGAACTTCTTGAAACATTTACAATGCAATATTTCTAACCAACATTTCTGTAAAATTTAATCATGTAAAAACATACAAACAAACAGAATATTCAATTTACATTGCATTTTTTTATAATAAAATACGGTATCAACAAAACTATTTTAAAATTTAAAGATTTTTTTTTTTTTTTTTTTTAAAAACTTAAAAACTAATGGACCGATTGTGAAAAACGTTTATACCATTAGAATGCTTCATTATCCTTGAGTAATATAGGATATATTTTTCAATAAAACTATTTTACGGATATGACTCGCGTTTATTCTTACATTTTTAATTTAAACCTGACGTTTCAAATGCTTTTCGCGGTAAAACGAGATGACAGTGTCTGTCAGTCAGTCAGATTATTGGTCCTGTTCTTGAGTTTGTGGTCATAGAGTTTAGGATGTTAGTGTCTATGGGTCTGGCAATGTGCTCATAGACGTGGTATTTAATACTTTTCATAAATCATGAAAAATGTTACATTATTATATTATAATAAACGCGATTTATATCCGTAAAATAGTTTTATTTAAATGTAGTACTCGTGTAAATCTTAGAAAACATTAACACATGATATATTTATTTATATATAGTGAAAAAAAAACGTTTGTCTGCGGGTGAAACCACAAATAAAAGATAAATATATTGGACTTAAGTCATCAGTTCAATGAACTTTTCTGACTATGCTACCTTGTATAATGATAACATTTGTATATAACAAAGTTATGAGATTAGCAGTGCTTGATTAGAGCTTAAACATATTGGTACTAAATAAATAATGCGAATAAATATGAAACAAAGAAAACCCTCTGTACAGACATTACTTATCTTAAGCGTACATACACACAGTCTGACGTAATAATATTAAATTATATATATACATAAATTATTACATCCGCCATTTTTTTAAATAAACGTCCTTAATGAGGTTTATTTCAATAGCAAATAGGAAATCTGAATAACTATTTCCTCTAGCAAGTAATTATTTAAAATGGAACAAGAAAAAACATAATTAGGTAATTTCCGAAAATAGGTACATTACATACTTCGTTTTAAAATTTTTGTACATTTGTTTTCAAATTTGGAATTTCCTGTTTCATAATTATATTATTTTTTTAATTTTAATTTACGAGAAGGAGTCGAATTGAATGCATGTTTGTATATTTCGTAATTTAATCCACAGTGGAACAGGACGGCCTTCAAAGGCTAAAACCCGGAACACCCGCATCCGTTCATATCAAGGACTCGTCTAATCGTACATTTCACACATACACACACACTATGTACACACACACCCAATTACAAAATGTACACACTAGAATACAATTTATAAAATAGTTTTAACTGTTTACCTGTGTATGTGAGTAAATGTGCTCTAAAATTCATCCAATCTTAATTCTCATATTAATATATTCATTGACCTAGACTGATTCATGTATTTATAATAATATGAATAAATGTTATAATTGCACGTCAACCAACAGAAAGTACAGAAAAACAATGACCAATTGTATTTACTGACACTTTAAAAGTCAACAATATATATTTTTGAGTAAATTGTTCTTAAAATCATATGAAATCGGCTGTCAACTAAGACTTTAGTAACCGCATAGTACATTGACCTCATATTATTTTATAAAAATAAACGCAATAAAATTAAAAATTAAAAAAGAAAAACAAAATAAAAAAAAAAGGAAAAAAAAAAAAAATAATAAAAAACGATAATTACACAGTTAGAGTAATTTTCTTGCGTAATAAAAATGTAACTAAATTGCCTCTCTATTTGGCAACGTGTTAACAAACGAGCTCACGGTTTTGGCTATTTGGTCAAGGCTTGAACGAGGCTTAACCAATTAAAAACAATTACACCAGAATTGCTACGACTTTCCATATATTATAAGTCAAGTCAATTAAGTATATCCATATTACTTGATACATACACTGTTGACGTGATCTATTTGATAAACAAAAGAACGTGGATTCGTTTCCTACAAAAGAGTGTCACTTTATTATTACTGTTTTGAGTCTGGGTGTTCTTTGTATCCGTAATAGATTTATCAAACCCTACAAAACAGTATTATATATCATATATTAACCACACTTCAATTTTGACTCGAAACGCTCGCAAAAAATCTCAGTATGTGTTAGCATATTGAGGGATGCGAGGTGCAAATAGCATCAAAGTTACATTTACAACCCGTCGACGCATTCTGTCCTTAACTATTTTTTTTTCAAGTAAATTTTTTCCAATGAAGTCTATGGGATTTTAAGTTTTCGGTGATTATTCCTCAACGACATCGAATATTTGATTTCTTTTAAAACACAACCACTGACTGATGACAATGTGCAAAATTTAAAATTTTCGGATATACCATTTTTTAATTGATGCTTGCACAAAGGTTGCAGAAAAGTCTCTCATAGAAAACTTCGCTTAATAATATTAGAATTGATATTTCCCTTCGTTGTATCGCAAAAACAAGAGACATATTATAATGTAACATCATGATAATGACATTATCATTACATTAGTCAAGGTCTAAAGTATACAAAAACCAACTGTCAGTTTTATGTCACAACTAAGACCCGCAGGCGGTACCTCAAGGTCTGCGCCCATAACTCTCGATTTTCATATAATAAGTGATAGTAAACTTGTATAATATAATCTATCTTCTCTTACCTTGACTGCAAGTATAATTTATTTATTGAGAAAACAACAGAAAAACTAACAATCATATGGTAAGTATACAACATATACAATCATAAATAACTGTTTTCTTCTGACTTTTATAATACTAACTATACACTTACATAAGTTGAAAGACTACAAACTATTGATTTAAAGCAAATAAATGAAAAAATATTTATGTATCTAAATGTATAATAATAAAAAGACGTACAATTTAATTTACTATTAAGATTTGGATAACTAAGAGTAGGTGTAATAAATTACTATAATCTATAGCCTTCCTCAAGATCCTTTCTATTATAATTTTTTTTTCTTTCTAGGAATTTCGAAAGTAAGATCTTTTAAACAAACAAACTTATCATCTTTATAATATTAGTATAGATTTATATAGAGACAACAAAGAGACACTTAGATTAGTTAAAATGAAACTTCAATACATGTGAAATTTACAGTTAATTAATTCTATTGAATATAATGATCATAATAAAGACTCCATTCTTAATGTTGTAATTGATGCAAACTTTGCATCTCAAATTTTATCTAACTCATGTAATATGTAACAATTTAACAAAGAGTCATAACATTTTTATCAGACTATAAAGTGACTTTGCACCTTTCTCTTTCCTTCTCTTTGAGTGTTTTAAGTGCTTAATAATGTATTGTCTTCTATTCTAAACTTAAGATACACGTTGTTATAAAGTTCGTATAAAACAATTACGTAACTTCATAAAACATTAACTATATAACAAACAAACGTACAACCAAATTTAATAATCGTTGAAGCAGAGCAAGATGTAAATGTATTAACAATATATTAGTTACATAAATGCTTTCTTAGACGTTCACAATTCGGTGTTACATCCGGTTGCAGGAAGTAACGGTTCAGCAAATATGGCGTCTTACGGTCTATGACATTAGACGCGTCTTGCATTTTTATTAATTATAACACTGATTATAAATAATATACACTATATCTAGTTGTATTTAAATGTTAGTTTTTTAGATTAAAACAATATAAATTATTTTTTTGATAATTAAAGTAAGTAAACAAAGAAACATATAAACAATAAAGTGAATTGCTTAGGTTGCACCATTTTGCAATAACAATCCCAAAACGGTGTACTATAATTGCAACTTGTCATTAATTAAATCAAATATATTATATAGTTTTAATAATAATATTAATTATATAAAATTAAAAAAGCACTGAAAAGTCAACATTTTTTAATTTATATTTCAAAAATAAATTATTTTTTATTATTCGGTTTTATTTCCTTCTTTCAACGAAAATGGCTAAAAATAATGTATTTTTAGCAAAGCTATGACCGAGGTCGACTTGAAACAGCAGTTCATTGTCAAGTAAAAGTTGTTCAAGGCTTACGTCCAAGAATCGACTAATTGACGAATCGAAAGCTCACTATTACATTTATTAGATGATTTAAATCAGACAATCTATTGCGGAATACTTTTATTGTTGATTGACTTTTAAAATAACTGCTAGAAATTAATTGGTAAGATATTGCTAAGTGATTGAATGGACTCTTATTGTAACTGTATGTTAGTTTCTGTTTAGAATAAAATATATCAAAATATATTTATTTTATTCTTTTTGATATATATTAAACAAAATTAAAGTTATCACTTTATATTTTTAAATTGCAACGAGAATTACGTTTCATAAGCGTAATATATTTGTAAATAAAAAAATTGACTATATGAGTTCTGAACCAAATTTCTAATCTCTGAAAAAAAATCATAAGAATGTGACAAAATTACTTTAAATAAGAACACAGCTTATTACAAGCTCTCATCAGCACCATGTTATTATCAGTAATTCAATTGTACTCCGAGGCGTGACTGCGCCGCGCCCGAATGCCTTGGTGACGACTGACGACTTGTCTCATACCGCATACCGCATCATTCCTAAGACAGGTTCCTGTATGAAGTACTAAGGCATTGTATACAACTCATTACTATATACATAAATACTAATAACAACACAAAATGTTTATTTATTTCTCAAAAATACTTTGCACGAAATTTGTACAATCAGCGGACTTAATACTGAACAATTTTCTACCCCTCAACTAATACATTGAACAAAAAAGTGATAGAATGAAATACAACAGCAAAAGAATTACAAGGTATACCTTTGTTATTATTCAATAATACCTTACAGTATTTATATAAGTTGCTATATTATAAATATTATAAAAAATATTAAATATTAATTTATTTTCTTGAAAAATTAGACATAGTATCCTTTAAGTAGATTTAAAAGAAATCGGCTTTTTCACTCATGTAAGCCTCTGATTTTTAAAGATCAAGATAATGATATAATTGTATAGTTTGTAATATAATTAAATCAACCTCTAAAACATAGTAAACCTACATTTTCTTCATATTTTCTCAGGCATATTGTTATATTCTTTGTAAGATAAAGCTGAATAAGCTTAAAATGCGGATATCAAAATATTACCTTAACAACCGCGTGACAGATACTGCAAATAAGGTTAGATACTGGTCACATTGTGACAATAGCTTGATCACGACTTGTATTTATATCACCTTGTCAACAACTTAGATATTATGATATTATTATTTAATATCAATTTATATAATTAAATTTAAATTATAAAAGAAAAATCTGTTTTATTGAATTTATCTGATATCACTTATTTATTTTCTTCAACTGTTTTATAATAATAATTTTAAAAAAATATCTTTATTATTTATTGTATTCTAATTCAATTAAATTTTTGGTTTATTTTTAATAATATAATATGTAATGACTTTACTCAATTTAATTTATTCATTGCATCTTAATGTAATGTAATTCAATTTCATTGTATGGTTTTATTATTTTACTACTTTGATTTTTTTTTATCTTATTGTTTTAATTGTAATTTTGTTTGTGATTACTGCATGTTGTAATATTTATAAATGACAATTCATTAAAAATATATATTATAGTGAATTGTTATAGAATGTAAGTTTTGTCAATAAAAAATTATTATTATAACGATAAGATAAAGCCAATTTTTGTAAAAATCTTTGTGATTATGATTATTATTATATACTAGCTGACTCGGCGACCTTCGTACCACCATATTTTATTTTTCTACTCGCGACTAAGGAAATATAGCCAAGAAATATAGCCCTTCCAGTAAAATCAAATGAGCTGGATTTTTTTTTTCGATTTTATTTTTTATAAGCGCGTCTTTGTGTGAAAATTACTATTATAATTTTTTAACCTTTTTAAATGTAGTAAAAAAAAAGTCTCTTTTACATTTTTTTATATGAAATCCTTGTCCTCACAATGAGGAACACAAAAAAAAAGAATCATCTAATTTGGTGCAGTCGTTTTGAAGTTATGCACGTACATACATTTCGGTGATTCCTTTTTATTTATATAGATATATAATTATTCATATAACTCACGTAAAAACTTCCTTGAAGCAACACGATATCGAGACAAAGCCTTACCCATTCCTCTTCTTTTTACAAAAAAGTAAAAAGTAATGTATACATTTATATATTATAATTTGGCGTCTCGCGTCATCTGTATGGTAGGGTCAGCCTTGCCTCCTATAAGATGAATTGAAGCTTAAAACATTGAAATAATCTTACTGGCCGAGGTTAGACTACAATACACCAGACTAAGAAAAATAGAGAGGCCAACACAGCAGTCGGTTCAGGAGTGATAATATCAGTGATAAAGATGACACTCAATGAATTAAGATGTTTATTTTTCTTGTTAAATAATTGCTTTTAAACAATATCCTTCAATTAAAGTCTAATGATATTTAATTACATGTAAGTGTGAGAAAAAACTTGTATACGAATTAATTGTAACTTTGTTGAACTGCAATAAGAGACTCGTTACGGAAACGTAAGAACAATAAAACTCAGTTTAATTGCAGTTTTCATTTAAACCCAGTTTAATTTTAACAGACGCTTCTGTTTCTAAAGCTTTTTCCAATTAAAAGAATTAACTTCAAGTTAAATTATTTCATGGTCAAGTAAAGAATATATAATTTAATGTTATAATATAAAACAGTGCATACAGGATATAAGCAATTATTAAATGTCCACATAGTCTAATATTATTTATAAGTAGATTACTATGTACTTAAAATAACTGGTTGCAATCAATATTTACGATATGGTAACGACTACGATACGACAATCCATACGACACGACAACTCATACGACACGATAACGCATACGATACTACTATCAAGTCCTCGAAATATTGTTAAAATATTAATCCTTTTTGTGCTAAACATGCTAGTAAAAAAGTGCATTTTCATAAATAATTTATATGAACAAGACAAATATTCAACATTTCTGTTACAATGTACCAATATTCATAATTTTTTCAACATTACCTTCAGAAGATTTCATACTATGATAATAAAAACAAAGAAATTGAATACTACATATTTATTGACAAAATTACAGAAACAGAGTAAACTGCGAAAAAGAGCGCTATCGCGACGCTGGCATGTCTCACAACTACCGAGAGCAGCGCGACGGCGCTCTTTGGCACTAAAAGGTTTAAGAAAATTAACTTGCACCAAAAAAGTTGTCACTCCGCTTGAGGTTCGGTGAATTAAGCTTTGAACCCGTACAGTTTCCAGTAAATCAGCACCATCAGCTACTTTACATTAGCAATTTGCTCCCACGCATTGGTCATTTACCTCCAATACTAAGTAGCGGTGTTCACTGGCAATTTGTTTTACAGTTACCACCTAAAATGGTAGTGACGTAACACCTACACTTACTTTGAGTAATGATACTAATTAAAGATTAAAAAAATAAGATTTGAATTATAGAGTTGGTATTTTAAAACCAATTCTATCGCTTTTAATAAACATAACGGAATAACATTCTATATAATAATTTATATATAAAAATTCGTAATAAAAGTATGAAATCGTTGTTTGATATGTCTTTCTTTTCAAATATTAAATATAGAGGTCAATTACCCTCAATCCAATAATAAAGAGAAAAATTAATATTCATATGTGAGGTCCTTAGAATTATTTGGTCGGAAAAAAAACAAGTTACAATTGAGAAAACACATACTTATCATACTTAAATTAGTTTCACAGTAAAATACGCTTGCATTTCTTTTGATTGCATTGTAAATAAACAACCTATCCTATAGATAATATATAAACATTTATATAATATAATCAAATATTAAAAAAGGAAGAGAGAAAGAGAGAAACGAAACTCCTCAACATTCCATGCTTTTACCATGTGGGTGCCGGACCCATCCCATATTACAGGCGGAGTGCAAACATATACAGATATTTATTTATACAATATTTGAAATTAAGAATTATTCTCTATTCTCAAAATGTAACCCAAAACCACAAAATTTTAATATAATTGTGGTTAAATCGAAAATAACAATAACTTTTATAACAATAAGTTACCTATATACCTCAATATTGTTGAACACAAATGTAACAAAGAGAGGATTAGTTTAAAACCTAAACCAATTAGTTTAGAACTATTCAAAGTTAGCACGAGGTCGTATTGTCACGACACTTACGAGAGCGATTATTTTATTTGCTTCATTGATATTATTAAATAAACTGATTTTCATTAAAAAATTTACTAGAAATTATTTGCATAATTTAGAAAATTTATAAATGTAATTGGTTTTTTGAACAGATTTTGTATTTACCAACATTTAATCTCTACATTTCTTATAATAACTGCGTAGTAAAATGCATAATTCTTTGGTTTTGACATATTTTTCATCTGTAACTTAAAAAGGTATGTATTTATCAGTAAATAATGAACTAAAACTTAACAATAAAAAAACATAATCGAACTTATTACATTAAAAACAAATTTCTGATTTGTTTTCAAAGAACATAAGATAACATTTATATAAACATAAAATTATAACAATGGCATCCGGGAATGCCAATCTATCTTACGTGTCATAAAACATAAGGTTTCAAATCAACTGAAAGCTAGTCAAGGTTCAGCGAGAGGCATGCGCGTGCGCATACCTCATGAGTCAAGTTTCTGAATCCCCCTATAGCATATTTGTTATAAGGTCAAGAATTTAATAATCCATGTATGATATTACTATTGATTATTAATAGATTATATATTACAAGGAAATGGTTTAATGAAAATTATTTATATTTTTACAAATATATATTATTTCGTATTATTCATTAGATATTATAGCAAAAATCATCATTTTAAGATAAAATTCTCGTACTAGAGAAATAATGTGTTCATAAACAGAAAAAAACGACAAAATAACTCTCAGACTCGAAACAGCAATGTTTGAATCACACAAATAACATATGTCACTTGTGGGAATCGAACCCATAACCTTTGACTCAGCACAGCTACCAACTACTAACCACTAGACCAATCGACTGTCTTTGCTAAATAAGCTTCGAAAGCTTTACACTTGTAAAAGCAGCTGTTTTATAAATTGCGTAACATTAATTGAATACAATGAAGATGTTATTTAATTAAGAATTTTGTTTGAGAAACCGTGTGGGTACTATTCTGATTCAAACACAATAAAACTACTCCCACGTATTAATAAATTTAAATTCTATGAAGTGACTAATTCATTAATAAATAACTTTTCATTCTTCAAAGATAAATTAAGATAACTTCTATATAGTTGTATTTAGGGGAAAAAAAAAATTTATCTTCAAAAAAAATATTTCTATTTATCAATCGGAATTTTATATTGAATCTGAAAAATCAACACTTTTGATGAGCCAAAATTTTCTCTAGAAGTTATGAGAGAAAAACGACAAATTAAAATAATTATAAAGTGGAAAAATCTCTTTGTTTAAAAGCGGTGTTTAAAACTATCGGAACATTAATTTGAAAGACTGTAGCACTACAATACTCTTAGTTATATTAATACTAAATAAAATCGTTCATCCGGGTGAAACCACGAGCAACAGCTAGTATAAAATAATCTTTATTATTACTATAAATAAATAAATTATAATAATTTATTATAAACCAGTTACAAATACTTGTATGCAGATCAAATGGCGTGTTGCAAACAGCGATTTGTTACCTAATATCGGCCGCAACGCTCCGCTCTGAATCTTTATCGAGGTATTTTGACCGCTTATATACCAAGGCTCATGCAAATATCTACCTTACAGCCTTGGGAGTACGTATAGTGAATTTTAAATATTCAGAACAAGGGCTTTTAAGCACAAATTGCTGTGCATTTAAAGTATTATGCTGAGAAATTCCTTTTAGTAAGGAAATTTAACTTAAATTTAAAATAAAGTTTGTTTAAATTCCGAGGTACAGTCCTTAATTTATCTTTAATCTATGGAGGACCACCTCAGGGTGTTTTCCTGACTTCTTAATGAAGCATAGGTATTTCCGTCACGTCATCAAAAGACCATCAGATGTCATCAGAATAAACCACAAAACACTTCAGGAAACAATTGAAAATAAATAAATATAAGTACTAAAGACAGCGTTTTTGTATATTAGATTATTTTGTGATTTCTCGGCTAAATGTGATCAGTAATATTTATTTTATTTTTTATTTAAAAATTTAATAAAAAAAATTATCGCCACAACTTTAATATCATAATTTCACAAAATTAAACGGAAACATAACATCATAATTTATTTCTTAAAAAGTAGAAATTATAAAATGCCGTTTATAATAAATAGATTTAATAAAAACTTGCAAATAATTAAAACTGTTTCAAGGTTCAAATACAAATTAAAAGAAAATCAATTAAATTTACAAAGATGGAAAAACAATTTCTTAATAAATAATTAAATCGTTTAATAATTACATAAATGGTCAATTACATAATTTCTTTGTTCTATTTATAGACAGCGGTTTCAACGTAATATCCGCATTAAAACAATGAATTATATTTGTAAATATTTGTAATCGAATAATAATAATAGAATTATTTTGCAAAATTTGTAATAAAACAATGTAATTATTTTAGTATTTTACATATTTACAAATTTATTTATTTATTTATACAAAATTAATTATCCAAATTTGAATATTAAATTCCAAATTTGAAATACCTTCCACGTTAAGTATGATTCACACTGACTGGAGGCTGGGGTCTTTCACAATGTACTCAGATTATCGTCATTCCGTGCACACATGAGGCCAATGAGCGTGAACAATTTGTAATACACCCGACCCCACACCGCACATACAAGTATTTGAAATTCAACAGCTTTAAGTAACATTGATGTGTCAACTGATGAATTAAATATATTGAGGATGTTTAAGTTTTAATAAAATGAAGATGTTATTTAATTAAGAATTTTTATTCAGAAATCTTTCTCCCACGCATAAATAAATAAAAAAAAATAATAATAATAATACAAATTTTATAACGCTAAAGAACATCGATAATAAATATGCAAATAAATAGAATTATCTTTCTTATTTCATTTTCATCTCTTGTAAGTCTTAAATTGTAAAAGCTTAACTGTAAGCTATTTACAATTTGCAGCAAAAACTGTTAAGTAACCAAGTATAGAATGTTGTTAGTCTAGTGCACTAAATAGGGCTGCAGGCTATTCTTAACTAATCCACTTACATTCCACATCACAGAACTATCAATTAGATATTAATTATGATAAAAAAAAAGTAGCAAACCCTTCATAAATAAAACGTAAAATTGTATTTACTTTGGTGTTTTAATCTTTTAATTAAAATTATATATTTTTTTATGATTATATTTTATTTATTTTTTTGGTTACGTGACATAAAATGCAATTATACTTAAACATAATTTTTTAAAATTCTAATTTCAAAAAATGTTTTTTTTTTTAATTTTTATAGTGCATTTAAGAAGTTTTTTTTATTTTTTTGGTTGGTAACTTGTCATTCTTTTATGTAACTGTCATCGCTCTAAAAGGTATCTAGTGATAGTGCAAAATATGGAAACAATAAATAATAATGAGCAACTATTAACCGTTCTCTGAATATCCGCATATTGACGTTGCTTGTATATTATACTTTTAGCATGAAGTCACTCTTGATGTAAATACCTAAATACAGGCTGTTGTGTTTTATAACGAAAATTATATACTAATAAAATTATCACAAAAACCTGACATTTTCTGATGTCATAATAAATTATATAGATAATATTCATTTATTAACGTATTTATGAATTATTATAGGTAATAAAAAAAATAATTGTATTATTCTTAAACCGTGTTTAAAAATTTTAACTCATGAATATTTATACTAGAATACATTTAAGAATACAAAATTAACGAATACAAAGTATTCTTTTATCATGCTTTTTAATTCCCCTGTACAAGACAATGCCAACAATTATTGTTTACATGATTATTGTCTTCGTCATCTGAAGCTGTTGGTGACTGGTCGTCAGTCCATCACTGTTTTATGATCAAGTCATTGTCAAAATACTTCTATCTTAGTATATTATGATATTAAATAATAGAGTTCTTGTGATTTGTAAATAAAATGATTATAGTTTATTGAGTATGTGAGTGAGCAAAATGCCAGGTGGCGGGAATTTAGTTAGGTGTGAGCGGTATAGGAAGACACCGCGGACTCCAAGGTCGGCGCATGCGCGCTACTACTATACTAGGTCCTTAGTACTGAACTCGCCGGATAAGAAATGTTCTAAAACGATAAGGACGAGGTAAACTCATAATATAATAAAAAATTATAACGTGTTATTTAAAAAATAATAATCAAAGGTTAAAATTTGTCTGAAAATATGAAAGAAATATTAAGTTTATTTGAAATCGAAATATGTAAAGACTGACTTGACAAACCCGAAAAAGACGTATGACTATGGAATGCTAGATTCATCATGGAGGTAGCTCACGGAAGGACACAGTAGCTCATTTTTTATATTTATCTAAATTTTTAATCCATATTTTATTTTTAATTCAGCTTTATAAAGCAACTAAACGTCAGTTACGTGTTATGTCTCCATAATAATGAATGATCGTAATTACTTGTTCAATAATATCAATACCCTCAGTCAAGGGCATACATACAACTTTATGTAATCACTTTATATAAGATATTATATAGTAATTTAGGATTAATAGTAATTAGTTAATAACAAATATATATATGTTTATTTTTTAACAAATATTAATTTGAAATATTCATAAAAATAGAATATAGCCGAAAGAAAACATCACTGCCTTTATTAAGATAAACAAGAAAAATGTTATTAATAGTAGCTATATAATAAACAAGTGACTTGTCATTAAGAGTTCTAATAGTAAATAGTGGAATGTATATAAAAAAACGATTATGTCTTTAAGATAAGTAAAAGGTGGCTAACCTCGGTATTGAGTGTAAGGACAGACCAACACATTACCTACAATGTGCAACTTTACCGGACAAACATGTCAGTATACATGCATATCACCAAAACGTGTTATATATTTAGGTCAATAAAAATCTGGCAATAAATAGAATGTAAGGCTTTTCCCTATAATGATCACGAAGAGGTAAAGAACCATGCTTTAAGTATGAAAAGAATACTAATTTAAAATTCTTTTCCAGACTACGAAAATAAAGTCAATCTTTTCCAGTTTTGACCTTAAATTCTTTTACATGGGTTGTGAGAATAATATTCCTATTAGTTTAACTTATTTTTTACGTAATGTTAGTCTTTATCAATAGGCGTAACAATAGGGTGCCAAAACGGCAAAATGCCCCGGGCTCCTAGCTAAAGGGGGGCCTCTGATATGAAAAAACCTCAGACGTAGATCTAATAAACCCCTATCTGGTTAGTTTGTTACGGGTCTCATAAACTATAGTTACAACACTGCTTCTTTTAGTTTATATTTTGTAAATAAAAATGTACAATTGTCTAAGCGTTTTAAAATTAACAAACCAAGTACAGTGTGTGGCTATCGCCGTATCTTTATAGCTTTTCGTATTACTTAAGCTTTAATCTTAATGGGTCTTGTCTTTACTGGTATTTAGTTATTTGTAAAACACGGTAACATATAATCTAAATATGTTACAGTCTCGTGTGGCTGCGGTGTTTAATAGGTCTTATATATTTACAAGTGCCGTTGAAACTTAAGAAACAAAAATGGAGTAGATAATATCCAAAATAACTTATCAATATCCGAAATTTTCACCAAGGATGGTTGAGTTTGGTGAATCCTAGTGAAAAATTTCTTATCTGTTAATTATCGAGTTTTTAAATCGAAAGTACCGATTTCCGGAAATCGTTTTATCAATTTAACATTAGTCTAATAACATTTTCATTGACCACTCCCTTCTAATTTTACTGATCATAAATAAAATTTAAAATATTTTTTGTAGAAAAAAAATTAAACTAATTAAATATGAAAAGCTGTTGCAACGTTTGTAAAGAAATATTTAAAGTCTAAGCTGGTTCGTGACCAATGAATTTCGTGCTACGCCATTTGCGATGGATCGCAACCAATGCCCCAGTGCAGATAATGAAAGCCAGTCTACGGTTATACAGCTTATTTCTTATAAAACCTGTTTCCTAATAGATACTTACAGGCTTAACGAAACTCGATTATAGTTTTTGTTGTTAAAAAAAAGCAACTTGAGCTCATCAATTACTTCATACAATGTACCTTTATAGAATGTATCTTTGTCTGATTCTTGACGAGTATTATAAATAATAAACTATGAAAAAAGAAGTAAATTTGTAATAAAGCTTTTTATTTATTAAACGTTTCTTTTCAGATGTCAGTCAGCTCCAAGAGTAATGGATAGTCACAGTAGATCGGCGTCCCCTCGGGACTCCGCAAGACCACAACACCGTCCCCCTTCCCCACCTGCGTCACCAGGTGCCTTTGACAACCGAGCTTATCAGCACGACGAATCTGACCCTAACCACAATGATTCCTTCACCTCTAATGGACCACACCAAAATGGACATAGCAAAGAACCCAATGGAGATACAAAAACACTTGAAGCAGTTAACTTAGAACTCATAAACCTAACCCCCAAGAATGGAGCCAAGAAAAAGGATGTGGAAGTCGACATGAACTCCACAAACCCTTATGATGAATACTTCGTGCCAGTCAACGAGCACCGGAAATATATGAGGTTTGTGGTTTTTATTACCTAGTTACTTTACAATGGACGGTATAAGATTTGATGATCAGACTTAAAATAACATTAAATTTTCTCATGCATATAAAACAATAAAATAACAATAAAATTTCTAGATTAGTCTCGAGCCTTACTATCTTAAAATAATATTAAAACATTCTTACTTTTCCTTCGTAACTCAACATCAACAAAATAATATTGTTTTATAGAAACATCGGCGATACATTTTTTTTACTGCTCTTAAAACTTAAAAGTAAAATTATTTTAATTAATTTTTATTAAAAATATTGCTAGAAAAAGTAATCTCTGTCGCTCATAGTTTAACAAACAGAAATATCCACACCAGATTCAAAACAGCAATCTGTGGATTATACAAATAATGTTCTGTATGGGAATCAAACCCACGTTAACTCAGGCAGGTTCACCAACTACTAGACCAATCGGCTGTCCAAATACATAAAACTTTTTAAAAGTATGATAGTTTTAAAAGTTGTAGATTATTTCAAAACCGCTACCTAATCCAATCCAATCCAATCCAAGCTATCAAACCCAATACCAAATTTGGATTATACATCAGATGTTTATCTATTAGTAATACCGTTTTAAAAGCACCTTCCTACACAATAGGTGACGTCATCGCTTGCTAATTTATAGATACGGTGAGATATTTTGATTTAACCACATTATAATGATTGTATCTGTTAATTATATATTAACATTATAAGCATACTAGCTCTCGCCCGCGACTTCGCTGTTATTTCCGTAACCATAATCCTTTTTACTATTATTAAACTAAGTTGTTTTAATAGGATTTGCTCAATGTATTGTTTTATTTATTAAACACTATCTATTGATGAAAACTAATAAATAAATCTTTTGGGAAGTTTTTGAGCTCGTCGGGTTTCTAAGGACAGATACAAACGCGGCAAGAAGACTTCTTTTTAAAATATGTATAAAAATTTCGACTTCATATTAAATAATGTAAATAAATCTATATTATTAAATATAATTGCATAACTAAGAAGGATTAATTCTATGTAATTGATATTTTTTTTGTTGCATTTGTAATCAAAAGACAGAAGCTTATATACAAGAGAACATTTGTAAATACACTGGACGGGACTAATATGACGAATATGAGCAGTATTTTGGTAAATCTTCAGATTTTCTTAAAATTCAATTGTGCAATTATACGGTAGATCACACACAAGAAACAGTTGAAAGGCATATTATAAAAGATTTTTTAAATTTTTACTGCGTAGGAAATAAAAAAAAATCTAATTAAGTAATTGGAGTTTAAAATTCTGCTTAATTTTTTTTAATAATACTATTAATATTTTAAGTAAAAGAGAAAGATTATTATATGAATAACATAAAGTAAATAATATAAATATGACAGTAACAGTACTGTGAGACGTTATATTGTCACAGACTAAAAATAGTTTATATTACAAAACCATTCAGCGAAATATAGATTATACAATAAATTAAACCATATCTTATAGAATATAATTTAGTAATTGAGAACGTTCTAAATTGGAAAGCGATTTCAAATGGTTATAGCATTTAAATTAGGTAATTTAAAACATTTTAAAATTAATTTAACTTAATTTATTTTATAATTCTTTATTTAAATTTTAAACTAAATATATTTTGAAATAAAACTATTTTTTACGGATTAAACTCGCGTATAATTTTGGTTACATTTTAATTTTAACCTAACGTTTCGAATGCTTTTCAGCAGTCGTGTTCGCGGGTAGATGAGATGTGTCTGTCAGTAAGTCAATTAATTAACTGACAACGTCGAATTAAAATTAAAATGTAGTTTTATTTCAAATGTTCACTCGTGAAAATCAAAGAAAATACTAAATATATTTTATTATGAACTTTGTTAAATAATAATTAAATCGATACACATGTCAAACCGCAACCTACTCTTCGTGTCCTTGTTCCAATATTAATATTCAAATGTTAGTACACACAAGTTGACCTTGTACTGTTGTCGCGGTTCAAAATATACGTTTGACGGCTCGTGAATTTTAATACAAAGCTCTAAGGAGCTGGAATTAAATTAACTGATTAACATAACAAGTTAACCCAAAATTCCTCTGTTATTATCTTTTTAACATATAATTTTTACAATCTTACATTATTTATATACAGTTATCTTTTTTTTTGTAACTATTATCCTGTTTAAGGTTGCCTACAAGTAATCGTCCTTAGGCGATAAGGCCGCCACTTGTACATCTGTTTTTTTTTGTTTTTCTTGTTATTTTTTTTTTTTGGTGTACAATAAAGAATATATATATAATTAAAAAAATATATCAACATTTCTGTCTTAACCTATATTTATAATAATGTATCAATACTACAATACGATATGTTCTAATTGTATTTTATTATAGTAATTGTAATTTAATTTTGGCGGGACTTTTACAGATCTAGAAATATTCAATATGGCTGCGCAACAATTATTTTTATTTGATTATTCATTGAGTCGGTAACTCGAGTGCCTAAAGTCGAGTGTTTTTTTTAATCAAGTACGATTTAGACAAACTGACTGACTCGAGTAAAAACAGGGCTCCAGTCACATCACTAGTTTATATATATATTTTAAATTTAAATAACGTTTCAACGCTTTCCTTTAGAAGTAAGTTTGAAGTAACTAATAAAACAATATACATATTAGTTTCATATGAATCAGGTCATATTAATAATCAATTTTTTATTCTTTGTCACAAGGTCATGTGAAAATGTTTTAATATAGATGATCTATTAAAATAAATGTGTTCGTATACTAGCTGCTGCTCGCGGTTCCACCCGCGAACGAACGGTTTTATTTACTATTACGATAACTAAAAATAGTAGTAATTCTACATAGCCTATATATAATCTTTCTCATCATCAGAAAGAATTTTACAAATCTATCACGTAATTCCAAAGATTAGCGCGTATAAACAAACAAACTTTCCCGTTTTATAATATTAGTTTAGATTAACATGAATATCATGAATAATAACATGAATATTAATAAATATAGGATTACGTCATGACATACTTTTAGATAATATTTTAAACTTAACTTTAAACTCATTACGTCTACTATCACTAATTACTAACTAACTAAAAAGTAAGGAAGTGAGATGGAATTCTTAACAAATGACGCATTTCTTTAAAACACTATATATATTAAATTTAAAAAGTTTTGTTTCAATATTACAGCAATGTTACTTTTTTTAATTTGTGTTTTAGAGCACTGAAATAATAAAATCTTACAAAAGGTTAATCGCACATTGAGTAAAACAAATTAGTTTAAAGATGTTATGCGAAAAGGTAAGGTAATATTGTTTTAATGTTACTTTAAAAGCCCAGCCTTCTCAAACATGAATTTGATAATAATGTCTACTACAGCTTACAATATAAATGACTTGTTTTAATTTCATATTAAATTAAATATAAAAATAATTGTGACATGAATAAAACTAGCGGAACTAATTAGAAAAAAGTTTCCAATCTTTTTTTATCATTAACAAAAAAAAATAACGACTATTTGTAATGCCGAGATAACATTTCTCAAATATTTTCTTATCACTAAATATTTCGATCTTATCTGTTACTTATAACCAAAAATGAAAACGAACACTACAAAGGGTTATAAGATCCAAAAAAATATATACCGAGGTAAAATTTCAGATAAGGTATAGAATATAAGCGATTAAATAAAACAACTTGATAAACTTGTGCCACTGCTACAACAAAAGCTATACTATAATAAAATCCTACACTTTATAAATACTACCATAAAATTTTTGATAGTAAATAAGTTAACGTTTAAACAAAGCCAGATCTCTGATCATAAATAATAAATGCTTATTATTAAATATATACAAAACCAAGAAACCAATAATATATATCTTTGAAACCAGTTTTATCCGGTCATCTCTAGTTTTGGCCAGTTAGTAATCCTTTATTAAATGCAACCTAAATAGGAAAAAAATTCAAACTGTTTGAAAAAACTCTAATTGTTATTTGAAATAACAAAGTAAAATATATTTACTTTCACGTCACGTACTTAAACGCAGTTTCAGTTTACAGTACTCAATTGTTTAACGAAAACCGGAAAGTTGTAGCAGAAAAAGCTGCTTATAAACAAATAAAAGTGGTTCTAATAACTAAAAATAATGTATTAAATCTGTGAGTTGTCAGTTTTAAGCAAAAAAAGTGTTAAAATATATATATAATTTGTATTTATGCTTTTGTGTTAATAACCTAAACAGACTTTCATGTTATTTTATAAGAAACTAGCTATTACTCGAGGTTTTGCCCGCGGACAAACAAGTTTTTTACTATTAGGATAACTATGAGAAATATAGTAATACTAGATAGCCTTCTAGAACCTGTCTATAATAATCAACAAAAAATATTAAAATCCATCTTGTATTTTCGAAAATTATCTCATTTAAACAAACAAACTTTTTCTTTATAACATTAAAATAAAAAATGTGTGTAAGATCGCCTAACTTCTAAACTATTTTGTTTGACGAGAAAGCCAATGAATATTCATAATTGGAAACAAAGGAACGTCAGCTGAAAGAAATTCAAAACAATGAGGCTAGACCACAATGGCCGACAACACATTCTTAGCTTAGCATTTAGTGATACGAATACTTTAAATAGAAGATAAAGGATGTTGTCTGTAACAATACATCTTCAATCTCATCTATGTACTTCTATAACTTTTATACTCTAAAATATTTTACCACCTAGTTGCGTGGCGATCTTCTACTGTGCGGTTTTCAAGGACCTTTCTTCCACGTACCACTAAGATGTTGAATGAACTTCCTTCCATGGTTTACAGATCGATATAACATGGGTACCTTCAAAAAAAGCGTGTACTCCTATCTACAAGGCAGGCCACACTTTTGCGAATCTTCGGATGTTGCAAGGGTTCATGGGCGGTTCATTAAAAAAACGAGACAAAATAAAAAATAATATATTCATTCTTATGTGAGACAAATCTAGAACATTATATCATATATGTGTAATATATCTTTTTTCGTATCAACATATATATTATAAGTTTATTCGTATTTTTTTTTGTAATGATGATTTTATTTACTATTAAAATAATTAAGAGTAGTACCGAAATAGTAGTAATATATATAGCCTTTGCCATGAAACTACCTGTCATAAGCAAAAAAATTCAAATCTATGCGATAGTTTTGAAAATTAGCATTTTGAAATAAAATTTAAAATATTAAAATATTAATATAGATATTCAAAAAAAAATATTAAGTTCAAAAATATACAACAAAATTATGGTTAGTATGATTCTTCTAGTATATTATACTACTCAGTTCTCAACAAACTAAAGATTAGTTCACACCGTAACTTATGGATAATCTGATCCATTACGGAAGTGTGGTTATGCAAGCACGTTTGGTCTCATTCATGAATGTCAAATTGCCCAATGAATGCTCAATGGAATAATACAAGACTTACAACACAGCAATCAATCACTTTCACGATGAATTTTAGAAGTTTTTGTTACTCTAAATATACATTAAAATAAAAAATAAGATTAAAAATAGTAGATTGTATCACAAGGGAGCAAAATAATATTTTTACGGCGAGGGGGCTAGTTTGAAGCACGTGCAAAGCGAAGGATTCAAAGCACATCGCCCGAGGGAAAAAAAATTTGCTCTCGAGTCATACAATCTACTTTTCATCCACTTTCTAGGAGAAAATATGTTCCTAATGATATGTACTACCTAAGACAGAGAAGTCATTTTTTTTTAGTTAGCGTTGTGCAATTAACTATACAGCCAGTAATTCATACAATTTGCGTTCTATTTCTATGAATGTTCATACCTATATGTATGTTCCAAATTCAAATCACTTTTTCGCTTTTTTTTAGCGGGCGGAAAAACATACATATAAAACAGAAACATTCATAGTATCAAACGCAAATTAAAGGAGTTACTGGCTGTATGTTGGCTGTACGTGTGGTACTCAAGCTATCTAAAAAAAAAAGTAAAAGAGCGCCAATGACGTCTCTGTTCTCATAGAAAGGGGATGAAAAGTAAAGTGTATGACTCGAGAGCAAATAATTTTTTCCTCGGGAGATATTTTTGAATTTCTATGTATCGCGTTCGCGCCGTAAAACACTATTTTGCTCCCTTGTGATATAATTTACTATTGCAGCTCTGGTATCAAGGCTTTTAAGTATAGGTTGTATTTTAACATGGTGTTGCCAAGTTTAACAACTATTAATGTTCTGAGGTGTTTTTTTATATTTACCCTAATTTTTTTTTGTTTAACAGCTTTTACAATAAATATAAATTGGAAATCACATTTTGTATTTCATGTCTTACAAATTTTAAAGTAACATATTTGCATTCCTACAAAATGTTATTGTTTTCACGCCCTTGGGGAATGAGTTTCCAAAAAATATCCTTATTAAAGCTTAAATAAGAAAATATTATTAATTTAATACATGCTAAATAATATGTTCCTATTAGAGGTAATTACTGAAAAGCGATGTAATTACTGAAATTTGTTTAAAGTCATTATATAAATCAAATCGATATGCAGCCTTCGAATGTCAGTTTTGTGTTCATAAAAACAGTTTCAGGCAATTAATCAAGGATTTCAATTAATTACACCTTTTCAAGGAAGGATGTTGTTACATAAGCTATTATTGCATATTTTCAGGAGAAATCTAATATTGATAAATTTAAAGAGATATGACTAGTATAAGAGAAAATACATTTAATTTTAAGCAACTGACAAACTGTAAAGTTTGTTCTTAGATTTTCACGAGTACACATTTTAAATAAAACTATTTTTACGGATTAAAACTCGCGTATAATTTGGTTATATTTTTGATTTTATATTTTTTAAGATTGATGATTAATTAACTGACTTTCTGACAGACACTTACATCTCGTCTACCCGTGAACACTATTACTGCAATGTATTCGAAACGTCGGGTTAAAATCAAAAATGTAACCAAATTATACGCGAGTTTTAATCCGTAAAAATAGTTTTATTTGTAAAGTTTGTATCTATATTTTTCGAGTATTAGAAAAAAACATTTAATTCTAATTAACTAAAAAAATATAGAATTGTGAAAATATATTTCCATAGTTATAAAAAAGTAACACATATATAAAGATCCTCTTCTTATGTCTACAAATAAAAAAATAAAACTTATTTTCAGCAATATTTCACTAATTTTCCAAAAAAAACTGTAGAGCAGAAATAACAAATATACAATAAAAAAATTGTTTTTTTTTAAATGAAAAATAATATATTAATATATTTAATCTGTGAACCTTGACAGTTATTAACAAAACAAAGTTAAAAAAATGTTAATATTAAACTCAAATGCAAACTTCAAGCTAGGTTCAAATTCAAAAGAAATTTTTGTTTTTCTGAAGTTCTGGAGAACTTTAAGTTCTTCATAACCATTAGATTATAACTAAACCTTCCTAATTAATGTAAACCACCGAAGATTCTAAATAAAGAGTCACGTCCACACGTCAGAAGCCGTTCCAGCCTTTGTAGTGCAGGAACAATAAGTGTCAATGACCCCGAGACTGGGTACTTTTATTATATTGTCCCTTTCCATATCCTTTCACATCCCATTATATCCTGATAGTGTGAAAGAGAAAGATATATGTTCCTTTTATACATTTTTTATTATCTTTTCACATGAAGTCGCGAGGACAAGATTGCTTACGAATAAATAATTAATATTACATTTTGCTAAAATATTCTTAGTATAGTATTTTTTATAATAAACAAAATGGATAGTCCATTTTGTTTAATATAAACAATTGTGATGAATCAAAATCTTAACGTTAATCTAATGTGTTGATAAACTTTAGATTTGAGATAATCTTAAATTTGTATTCTTTAAATTCAAAATTACACTTATCTTACTTTAAAAAAAAAAGTTTACTGCTCAAGCTAAGTTAACTAAGCTCTATATTTGTTGAAACTGCATATCTGTTACTATTAATCCTACACTAGCTGTTAAACGCGGTTTCTCCTGCGGACAAAAAATCTTCTTACTATATACAGTAAAATAAAACCTATGTTACGTAGGACTAATGTAGCATTCTAATGGTGAAATATTTTTTAAAATCCGTACTTTTTAAATGCTACAAACAAAAATACAAACCTTTTTTATATAATATTAGTATAAATATCCTTGAAACATATATAACTATATTTTATGTCCACAATCGGAACGAGACACATTTATTTATATAGCTGAATTAAAAACTTCACTCAGCAGGTTGGCTTCCACAAAAGGTGTTAAATATCTCAGCGAACGATTTAATAATTTTATACTCTAAAACATTTTATTAAAGTACAATTCAAATGATATTGTTGAAGTGTATAACATACGAAATATGATACCAAATGTAGACATTTGAATGCATTTTTATTCAATTTTATTACGTGACGTGTTGATCATAAAGAATCTTCCGTAAGTGCTGTTGAAATGGAACATCCAGCTGAAATACGACAATTACTCAATAAAAGAACAGACAAATTAGTTGATATAGAGAAGTGTGTTTTTTATATATAATTAAATAATAATTTGATTGTCTTACAACTTTGTTGTAACATATATTTACAGATGAAGTCTAGAAAAATATAGATTCTAAATATATTTACTTTATAAAAAAAGAAGATTGATTTTAAAAGTAGTATACTCCACGCATACGCTATGTTTAAACATATAGTATTCTCTATAAAAAATCCTTCATAACAGTGCCATTTTTAACTTCCAGAGGAGAGAAGCTTTACGTGACTGCTGATAAAAGGGGGGAGAAGGGTGGTTGCAAGCGACCTCTCTGCTGGACGCTACTTGGTCTTGTAGTAGCTGTTGTTGTGGCCCTCATCGTACTGGCAGCCAGTAAGTACAATAATATGTATTATACTGTTAGCTTATCATTTAAAATTACTTGTAGTCTTGATATACCTAATATCAGCTAAAAATAAAGTACAATGTTTTTCCCTTCTTATTGTGTTATTTCAACTTCTTTAAGACTATTTTACATGTAATAATAATAAAAATAAGGTAATTTAATCCATATTTATATTTTGTCACATATAAATCATAGTCAGTAAGTTATCAGTAAATTTGTTTAAATTATTGTTAGTATGATTGGTCAATCTTCAAATAGTCAATCTTCATTAATTTAAATATGGGCCCCTTTTTAGAAAAAGTCCTCCTCCATTTTCCTCAGTTGATCTCTGTCTTTACATAGGCTTGTCCAGTTTTTTCCTGTTATATCGATTATGTCATCAGTCCACCTTATTGCTGACATCTTTTGACATATAGCCATATTTTTTAAATTATTAAGTTTAAAACGATTAATATATGTTATTAAAATATTACTTAAAAACATTTTTATAAAAAACTACAAGTGTAATAATAACATGTTCTAGTCTATTTGTTCATGAAAATTATAATTTTTTTGGCTGCAACTAAACAATTCTTTACTTAAAATTTCCTTTGTATAACAAATAGAGTTCAATAAATTTGATATTATTAAATAGGAATAATAAGATATTAGAAACTAATCCGTCCTAATTAAAATTCTATTTTATGTTCAAATATAATATTATATCTATCACAAAATAATAAAGCATTGCTTATTATTTGTACGGTTATTAAAAAATATTTTTGCAATTTATCTATCAGAGCGTTAATGGCGCCGAAATAGATACGCTCTATATACCGTAGATTTGTGAATTTGCATCCAATCATATTATTGTTATGCTATTATAATCGTAAAACTGGCAAACTTTCTTAATATATGATATGAATTAATAATTGTGAAAGAAATAAGTAATAATATTTATAAACGTTTCTTTTCAGCTGGAATTCTATTTTCAAATTCGCCAACTCCTCTCGAACCATACAACTCATCAGTCAGTTCAGCGCGCGCTTTCGGCGGCATAACACATATCCACAATCATGAGCATGATCATGAACACAGCGATCATAATCACGATCACGATCACGATCACGATCATGACAACGACCACGACCACAATAATCACAACGAAGAACCGACCACACCACCACAGTTAGTGACACTAAGTGATGAAGCTCAAGAACCCTCTATATCTGAAGAGAGCAGTGATATGTCCATGTACGGTGAGTTGTCAAAAATATTTATTTATTTTATAAAAAAATAAAAAAAAGATGTTCAATACAAAGTTGAATAATAATGTTTTTTATTACAGTTCCAAGAACAGTAGAGGGTGAATTGAGAATTGACAATGCGGTCTTTACCCCAGCACTCGAAGACACAGAAAGCGATGACTACAGGGACTTCACGACAAACTTTGGTGATGCGTTAAAACACGCCTTATTTGATAGAAATACTTTAGAAAACGGAGATAATGAGATACGAGTTGAAGTCATTCAGATAAGGTGAATATTAAATAATCAAACCTAACAGCTTTTCTTTATAAATGCAACAAATATGCTAATTTGTATATTTTATTCTTCCAGAAACGGCTCTGTTGTCGTTACTTATAGAATTCACTGGATACCAAAACACAGTAACAATGAGGAACTTGAAGAGCTATTGACAGAAAAGACTCTCAAATCTAAACTTAACAATTATCTTAGTGAAAACAATAGAATGATAAGCGTATATCATATCGCAGAAGAAAAATTATCTACTGTTGCTGTTCTAGACTTATGTAAAATAAACAAGAACGACTGCGAATATAAATGTGAATTTGACGAAACTACGTTAGACTTTAGTTGCATTTGTCCGATTGGTCAAATAACGGATATCAATTCACCCAAAAAGTGTGTGAATTTACTTGATAACTCTGAGGCCCGACAAAATATTCCTGAAGTTACAACTCAAAAAATGGTTTCTTTTGAACCCAGTGGATACACAATGCGAACTATTAATGAAGAACAAAATCCAGAATCTGATAACGTTAATATGGAAAATACATTTGATTGGAAAGAAGATCGCCAACACATCCCACAGACGACGACTGAAACTGAAACGGATTTAAACTTTTCACATATATTCGGTCAATCTAGTCCTGAAATACCTAAACCGGAGCCTGAACCATCCCATGAACGGCATACAAGTCCAAACCCAATAGCATCTTCTTCGGATGAAATAAAACCCGAACCGGAACCAGAGCCTACAGTGGAACCAAAACCAGAACCAGAGCCATTTCCTGAGCCGAACCCTGAACCAGAATCTGAACCCACATCAGAACCAAAACCTGAACCTGAACCGGAACCCACATCAAAATCTAATCTTGAACCAGAACCCGAACCCACATCAGAACCTGTTGCTGGCCCAGAACCTGAAGCTAAATCAGAAACAAATCCTGAACATGAACCTAAACCAATAGCTGAACCAGAACCTAATTTGGCAACAGACCTAAATCCTCAAGCAGAACCGGAACCTACAGTAACATCTCAGCCTGAACCAGAGCCTAGTGCTAATTCTAAAACTGAGCTGGAACTGAATGCAATTCCAAATTTAGTATTTGAAGTTACAACAGAAAACTTGTTAAACAAGGAAGAACAGAATCCAGATATTGATGAAATGAAAAACTCCGAGGAGACAACGAACATTCCTGAATCGATAGTTAACTCAGTAACAATATTCAAACCTATATCAGATGATAAAATGGTTAACAAACATAAGGAAGAAAACGAGCAACCAACTAAAAAATCGTCTTCCATTTCCGATCATCCTGAATTTGATCTAGACAGCATTATTGGACTTCATACTACAGAATCATCCCAAATTTCTACTCAACAATACGATACGCTAACTGAAACCAACTCTGAAAAACCTTTGGTATCGGAGTCTAACAAAAATGAAATGGAAAGCCTACTCCCGACTACAACAATGACGTGGGTGTCCCTGTCTGAACCTCAAATTATTAATGATTCCTCGGATGTACCAAAACCAGAGCTAGATTCTATCAAAAACGACCTTAAACAAATAAATCTAATTGATTTTAATACTAATAACGACACTAACAATGACAATGATTGGCTTCAAGCTGATGACGATAATGCATTGCCATTAAGTAATATAAGTTCTAAAGCTAATAAAGAAATGGAATCAGAAATGCGTCATGAAATCAACAGTGACCAAGTCACGAAACCAGAACAGAGGTCTTCTAAAACTTTTGGCGATTTTATATATGAAACTACAACAGAAAAAATGAACGAAAACAATGATGATATAACATTTGATCAAATTAAGAAAAATGGAGAAGTTTCTATGATGACAACTAATACAATAAAGTCAGAAAGTCAAGAAGCAACAGAGAGTATGCTTGATACGATCAGCAGTGTTACTCAAAATATCTTAAACAGTGAAACAGAAAAACAAAAATTAGAAGCGACAGACAAACCCATAACAGTTTTAGAAATTAATTCTAGTCAAGTTCCCGAATCAAGTACACAAGTGAATAATGAGGATAATAAAACAATTACTTCTCAATCACAGGATAGTCCGTTATTTAATATAGATATAACAGAACAATCGGTAACTACTACAGCTAAAACAGCAACAATTCTTGAGTATTCATTAAGTGATCAAAATAAATTCTCTCAGGCAGATAAAAATTTAATCATAGCCTTAGAAATGACAACAGTTTCTAATAATGAACCTAAAGAAACTACAACGGAAAAACAACTACCAGAAGAAGGGAGTGATGTAACTTTTGATGCTATTAATATGCTTTTTAATCGTTCTTCAAAGTCAATAGAAAAAGAAGAAAATAGTGTAACAGAAAGAAATATAAATGAAATAACAGAATTAAATGATATTCTAAGCGCCTCGGAAGAAACTGCAACTGATTCTGATTGGCTGTCTGAAACAGTAACGGAAGTTAACTATGAAGACATCATGAATAAATTAAAATCTCCCTTAACAACAGAAACATCACTTAGGGTAGATGAAATAATGGGCCACGGAGTCACCAAAGACGATTTTGAACCTGATTATTTAAATAACATTGGGTCCAATGGATCGAAATCAGAACCAGTTGAGCCTTTATATGGGATGGTAAATGATTATGACAACGAAGACTCCAGGGTAAAACGAGTAAACCTAGCTAGTAAAGAAAACCCAACTAGTTTAAAAGAAGAAAGTTCATCTCAAAATACCATTTTTGAAACCACGACTGTCAGTCAATATATTTATAAATTTGCTGAAACTTCAAATAACACAATTAACCCAACAGAGACATCACTACCGGATTTGAAACAAATTGAAGTAGAAAGAAATTTAAATATTTCTACAGCACTTTCTCAAGACACAAACGGAAATAATCAAGCCGCTAATACAAATATTTTATTAACATCCACTTCAATGCCATTTACAACTGCTCTTTTGGGTAACGAGCAAAATCAATCAAACTCTAACGAAATGGTCGATTCGAGTTTCCAAAATACAACACAAGTAAATAACTTAAATGTGACAATATATGAAATATCTAACAATAATGAAAATCAGTCATTTGTTTCCTCAAAACCCAACATTTCTCAGCCGGCAACGTTGATTTCTTCGGTCGATCATGAAACAGAAATGAATCCGTTTTTACCAGAAGCAGAAAATAATAAGTTACTTGTTAAAAAACTTCAAGAAGGCCACGACTTGGAACCAACTAATGTAAATGAAACACAGAATGAAAACATTGATGATCACATAACAAACAGTTCTGATGGCTCTAATGTAGAATCAAAGGATGTTGGCAGAGAAACCAATGAAAATAACAATAACCTTAATGTTTTAGAAGTGGCTAAAAATTTGCCAGAAACAACAACAGCTGCAGAATCTGAAGATGATTTGATATTCAATCATCTATATACAAACAGTGTATCGCGTGAAGAACCACTCTCTACAACAGATATAAACAAACCAATTGAATTCTCTCTTGCAACATCTGATAAAGAAGTTTTGCCAATTTCGACATTTTTATTAGACACCGATGATTTGGACGTAACTAAAAAACCTTCATCAACACAAAGTGATTCAGGCAACGGACCCACAGATATAGCAAAATCCATAAAAGCTAATGATAACGAATTTCTAAGTGTGGTACCAATAACAGAAGAAAAGATTAACGAAGCACTAAGCAAGGACCTGAATAGTGACAGTATACAAGAATTAAATGACATCAGTGACTCACCAAAGAAGAGTGACAGAAGAACGATAGACAACAATTTGGAGACTAGATATTTCTAAATAAGAAACTTGTACATTATTGCTATATATTGTGTCCTGTGATTTCGAAAGAATCTACAAACCAACTAACAATATTACCAATGTAAATTCTTACTATAATATATCTATCAACTAAATATCCAAATGGTTCTAAGTTTATTAATAATACTAAAGATATTTTACATATATTCATAACTACTTTTTAGACTAGTCAAATTAGGATTTTAAATTCATCAACGTGAGGAATTTAGATTATTTATTGCTTCAAGTACTTAAGACCGTGAAATCTGGATTATAAGCAAGGTTAACGAACTCTTTAAAATTGTTACCATAGGTAAATGTATATTTTATTAATTGACACATCGAGTTATTGGATGTCTACTTGATTTTACTTTGACCATAAACATATTGATTTAATTGTAATATAGTTTTTTAATTGTAACTATTTAGTAATTATAAGAAACATTATTATCCGAGCCATATTGTGATACTTCCGAATGATTCAATGGCATTCCATTTCTTAATAATAAGAGATATATTACAGAAGAGGTCTGATTGTAAAATAATTATTATTAGTTCTTGTTAACTAAGATTTTGTATAATATGGTTGAAAATGTAAAGTATGTTGTAAATAAATATAAAGTTAATATTAAAACATCTTTTATTTATAACCATAAATAATGTACATTTTCTATCACATTGAATCACAGACTGGTGTTCGTAAATATAATTTTATCCTGTAGACATCATTGGTCGAGGAGTTATTTCATCTATTTCCTGCTCCATCATTGGCTGTTCATCCAGCGTCATCTTAGCACAAAGACATTCTTCGCTAATGGTACCATTACCACTCACTATACACTTACCTAGCACGGATTTACAGCTATTATATGGCACAAATTTATTATTATAAACTTCTTTATTTTCTAATTTAACCCCAGCGATATCTGAACGATAATGAACGATATCTGAATCCAATGATATATCCTTCAGTTTAATAATTCCATTGCTTCTGTATTCAATTTCTGGTATATCATCTGTTTTTGGGTTACATACTTTTCTAGAGCAATCACAGCCTTCACACGATATGACGTCATCATCTGTTGATTTGTTATTTCTTACGATATCACTAACAGGTTTAAAAGCATCAAGGTGTCCAGATTTGACTATTGAATTATAAATTTCATCAACTTCAGATTTCGTTTCAAACAAATTCTCGTTGTTGCTTTCAATTAATACATCTAGAGCGTCTTTGGGACTGGTTTTTTCACTTCCTATATAATTATTATTAATTGCTACATCTTTTATGTTTGTAAATAAATCTTCATATTTATTTACATTTGTTTTACAATGTTCTGTATGAATATCATAAAAAGAGAGCTGTGTCAAATCACCGCATCTTGTACAGAGTATTAAGTCTGCAATAAAACATAACTGGTATAAATAGATAAAATATTATACACCTGGTGGTGAAAAAGCAGATTTAAAAATGTGTATATTTAAATATGCATTCATTATTTTAAAAAATTACGAAAGATCTGAATTTTTTTTTATTATATTGTCTGTCGTCACAAAAACTATTATTAATTTTAAATCATGAGAGACAGCTTATAGTAAAAGTTATCGATTTTAAGAGTTGATTCATACCTGTTTCTTCCTTATCTTTAGAATCTTGATCAACACCACAATTTGAATCTGATGCTATGACACTATTGGCTTCGTCTGAAAAAAAACAAGAATGTATAAAACCAAATTAAACCTACGCCAAAAAACATAGTCTAAATACTTACTATGGTTCAAAAGATGTCTCTTTCTAGCATATTCCGTAGAAAACTGTTTAGTACAACCCGCTACTGTACACGGCAACCACACATTGGGAGTGTGAGATTTTTTATGAGATTTAAAATGGTGGTACTGTATGAAACCTGGAAAAAATATATTAATCTCCATAAATTGTAGACGACATGTTTTTGAAAAAATAAAATAAACAAAAGGTCAAACCTAAATAATTATTGAATAAAAATTTTAAGAACAGGAGTTTTTCATTTTAACACTTAAATAAGCTTAACAGCTATACATATTTCAAGTTTCAATCAATATTTTCTGTTGTGGGATCTTTGCGTTGTTATCTACTACTATACTGGTAAATTACGAAACATTGGATAGAATTTTTGACAAAATGCTAATAGATGTCACTTCCGTCCCGGTGTAAACGGTCTTAGGATACTATATTCATTGAGATGGTACACAGTAGCTCGATCCCATAGCGACGGAAAGATTACCCAGAAGTCGCGGGTTCGATTTTGATTTTTTTTTTTATTTCATTTTTGTTTACTTTTTAAAAATAAGCAACATCACGCATTAGACATCTTATCTCTATCGCTAAGAATTTTTCATATATTGAAACATCGGACATCCAATAACACTCAGACTCGAGTAACAATGTGAATCACAAAAACTACTATACAGTGTGGGAATCGTACCCACGACCGTTGGCTCAACTGCCCAATGACCATTAGACCGCCAAATTTAACTAAGCCTAAATGTTTATAGATAATATCACAAACACATTTCTTTTTCTTTCTTTTTATTTTCTATCTCTTTCTCATATTGAATTCTGTCAAAATCATAATTATAATACTTAGTGGACCACAAATCACTAATTAGAATTATGAATAAGTAAACAATTAGTCAATTTTGTTAGTGTTATGAATCACCTAAAATCTGTTTGTTGCCGTCACATAACAAAACAATGAATCATTTTTTTATCCTATACATATTGTCTTCAATATTACTAATAAATATTAAACTTTGGAATATCCCACGCAATATAAACCTAACAATAAATAGAAAAAAACAGTTCGGCGCCATTGAACTCTTTACTATTAAATATTAAATACATTTTATGACAACATTTATAGGAAAAAATATTTGTGATGTTATTGTTATATGGTCAATTTGTTTATGTTAATTTAACTGTATGTTTATAAACAGTCTCATAAAATGCCAAGTGCGAGTTAATGTTAACGGAAACTTCGATTTTGTATAAAATCTGACGAAGGTAGTAACGTTGCTCTGATTTCATACGAATTGATATTTACTCTTACTACATCGAGTTGATTAAAAAGCTCTGATTCTTTTAATTTAAAAAACTTGCGAATCGTGCATTTCGAAATAGTATAGAAAAAAAAAATGAAAACTCGAATTATGCTTACCTCACCAAAATCTAAATTTCAGCCTTTTTAAGAGTTAAATATTTTAACTGGCAAAAAATATTCTATTGTCATCCATAGAAATAAACTAAATATACTTTCAACATTGTTTTTAAAAATATAGCTATGTCAAAATTATTAACTTTTAAATAAAAAATAAATTAAAAAATTTCGTCCCGATACAGACTGTTAAATGCTAAATTCATCCAAATGAACAACGACCCGATAGCTCAATTGTTAGAGAGGTGCACAGCTTTCCGGGAGGTAGCGGGTTCGAAACCTGCTCGTATCGTTAAAATTTTATTGAATATTCATTTAAAACTAAATATACTTTCACTTACCCTTCCCACATATATTACAGTAATGCTGCTTAGCATTCATGTGAGTTAGTTCATGGTGTTTCAAATGATGGGTGTAATTAAATGATTTTGTACATCCCTCATAGCTGCAGTGGAAGCGTCTTTCAGAGTGAGGTTTGTGAGATTTCTGATGCATTGACAATGCTAAGTCACTGTTGAATGTTGCGTTGCATTTTGAACATATATAAGTACCTGAAAATTTTAGATAAACTGATTAATTACTAGTTTTTGCAAGTTGAATCTCTCGCGTTTAATCCAAACGAAAAAATAAGTGGCTATAAATATAATATTTACAGTTATTCTAGTTACATTTAATCTTAAAGGTCGAATTTCTAAGATACCGTAAACAACAATTTTTATTTGAAAGCTATATACCGATTTTCATAGCAAAATTTAAAAAACTACGGATTTCTTTACAAATTTTCAACCTATGAAGTTTTTCATTTATTATGTAAAACAGTTTCTTGAACTCTCTATTAGAAAATATTAAAGACTTCTCCAAAATTGGATTTTATGAGCAGTACTTTAGTATGATTAGGTAAAACGTATTATCTTATAGGTTATGTTCGGTGTGCAAAGTTTTATACAATTTAGTCCAGTACTACTTTGCAGAAATAACAGGCGAACCTTCAATCATGCGACATTTTCACTTACAATATTAAGATATATCTATATTAATAAATTTAATCTGACGCAATTGATAATGTTATAAAATCAAAATTTACCAAACCTACTCCAATAGTTCTTTCGAATAACATATTTACTATCATATACGTATGTTAAACCAATACCGTAAAATTAATTGTCTAATCTGCGGAAATTATTTCTTAATGTTTACCTAAAATCCACGTTAAGACTATGAGGTGTGTTACCCTAATACTGAAAACCTATACACTTAATCACAGGGATACCTTGAAAATATATTCTTCACACTATATATACTAGAGCCGCCATCACGCAAGTGGGCGAAGCTGAGCGAAACTCTTTTTAATGTGAATCAACGAAAACTTTAGCATGATATTTCCCTATTATCTGCAATTAACAAAAAATTATACATAAATTTGTCCTAGTAAGGAGTTACCATCTGCGCGAGCAATATAACGTTTCAATTAAAAAGTAAGTTAATTGAACATAAAATTTGATCGAGTTGACCGATAAAGAGCTGCGCTTCGGTCAGCTATATAGCATTATTTAATTGCTTATTACATCCTAATGTTACATTATATAATTTATTAAGCACAAGGCCAACTAGGGTATTAAGATTGCACTGTGGAAAAGTTAATGCGCTAATTGTCATTTAAATTTAAAATTAAAAAAATAATCCAAAATTTATTTTAATGTACGTTAGGGATTTATTTCTTTTTCAGTTAAAAAAGTTTTTTTTATTAAAAAATCAAGTACTCGAACACTGTCTTTAACAAACGGAATATAAAAGTCATTTACCATTGCTATATTTTCATAACTCACAATAACTCATAATGTTATTAGATATAAAAATTACGTCTTTTAATATATGATAGTATTTACGTGACGATAAGTGTTGTGGGCGAGTACTAACAAGTACACCTGTTGTATAATTATTAATTTATTTTTATATGAAAATAAGATTTTTTTTTTTTTTAATTTTGCAGTAATGGAACTCTCATTTAATGAAAAAAGTCCCTTAAGAAAATCAATCAAATATGCTATTCGATTTTAATATTCAACACTACCAATTAATGAGGAATATTTTAAATAATGTTGGTTTTTTCATTTAAGATGGTAGTAGATGGCTCCATTAACTGGGTCACATTACTTTAAAGTAATATTACAATATATTCTTATTTTCCCATTTTGGAACATCTCGCAAACAACAATTATTGTAACATTAAAACAATTAAGAGTTTGTCTTTCTCCTCCTAGTATTCATGGGAATACTAGGATAACAGAAACTGAACAGAAACTACTATGGAGTAGTGGTCCCGAAAAATTGACTAGTTTCTGTTTATTATCATCTAGCTTTGTCATCATGATTTTCTGTATCCGTTGTTTAACATATAGGTGGGACATAGTAGTAAAGAAGAACCAACATCCTATATCCATCAAGTATTGATTCTACATGTCACCAATTTACTACTACAAAAAAATATATAACCAGAAATTTATATATACACATACATACATATCTACATACATACATTTTTTGTAATAGATTACTATTGCTTTTTTCAAATGCATGTAAAATATTTACATTTGAACTGAGTATATCTCAATTGTGGTAGAAAAAAAAAAAAAAAAAAATCTTTGGTAAAAAACGTTTAAATTTTTTATCTATATTTTAACTTATCTCTACACTACTATCATCTGGACAAGAGTCTATATGAGATAATAAATAAACAGATGTAACAAACAGATTTGCACCGTGTCTGCACTATTCATTTAGAATTTAGAAATAGTAATTCAATAATTTAGTAATTTAATAAACAAGCATTATTTGACACAAGAAATAGTTAATTGAAAACTATATATTATTTACCATACTACCAGACTTTTCACAATGTTATATTATGCCACAGTTGAACCAGTGCTTAGTGAATGTATTACTGTTATTATTAACTTTCTTAAACACCATAATTGTGGTAGTATTTAAAATAAAATAATTAAAGGTTTGTCAATATCGCTAAAAACTTATCAGTTCTAGATTACTTGAATATGCAATTGAATTTAACAAAATCAAAGTCCATTGTATAATCAAGCTGCGAGAAAATGGAAACAAATAACATGCTCATGTACTACAAATAAATACATATTTATCATTATTTGTCTACTATCAGCTGAGCAAAATTAATATTTTGCCATATATTAAAAGTCGACATTTGAGAAATTTTAAGCGAAAATTTTTTAGTGTTTCAATAGAAAATACATGTAATTTAAATATTTCAAATGTAAAAAGTTTTATTCAACATATTTAGATGTTGCCAAAGCACCCTCATCATTAACATTGGGTAACTTCATATATATAATTTACATTTTATTATGTATTTGTAAAATTTTGCATTACAATTTCATATATATACAAAGAAAACAGATTATTATATTGTAGTATATTATAGCAATTTTACGTTTTTGATAATCATTTAAAGTAAAAAAATAAATTAAGATATTGTTTAATAAAATTTATGGTCTTTGTAAATTTTTAAAATGCTGTTATAATTATGAAATATATGTTATATTTGATTAATTTAAATTTTAGGGATTTTGTATATTTTTTTTGTAATTTTAAAAATCCAATATGATTAATATGCATAATATTATGCAATTATTGTGAATACTAAATAAGACATTTATTAGTACTTTAATTTAAACTTACCTTTGTGAGCATATTTTATGTGTCTTTTTAGAAGACTATTGTCACGAAAATGTTTTCCACAGTCGCTGCAGTTCACACTACCAGTTCTTTCATGTTGCTTTTCGTGCCTCTTTAAAGCAGATCTGCAATAAAATAACATAAATTATACACACTTCACGTTGATATCTTTGATTCATATTGATAGTTCCATTTCAATAATAATAACATAATAATTAAAATAAATAAACACAAGGAAGAAGTTTTATTTACTTACAAAAAACTAAATTTTTTAGAACATTCCTTGCATTCAAACTGTGGGTCGTGACTTTGTTCATGTCTCTTTCTTTCACTTTCATATTTGAATTTTCTAGAGCAATAGCCACACTGCAACATTCTGCTAATACGTGAAATGTACTAACTACACTTTAAGAACATACTCAGTACTTTTAAAATCTTATCATCTGCTTATCAAACACAAGTTCGAAAAAGGAAGTTTTAAAATGAAACTAAAAACTGTATATACACAGTCACAATGTGCTACCAGTTAAATTACAGTGCTCTAACAATACTATTGAGCTATGACTAATCACTATTAAGATTTAAGGTTTATTTATTAATATTTGTTAGGTATTGAGCATCAATCAATTTTGAAGGCATTTGACATCAACAAATTATTGTTTGTCACTTGTTATTTTTTAAATAAATCGCTAAATGGCAGGCTATGGCACAGACTCATAAAGCCCATAAAGTCTTATTGATTTTTAAAAACTAAATATAAAGCTAACATAATTGTAAATGGGAATTAAAAAGTTTGATTTTTCAAAAGGAACTTTAGTTCCTTGAATAAAACTTTAGTTAATTAAAATTCAATTTTAATTGGCCCTTAAAAAAAGGCCAAAGCCATTGTTTAGATAAGGCTTAAAAAATAAAAAAACAAAACGTGCGCGTCTCGGGATGCTGGACAAAAAAGGTAACTTAAACTAATCTAACTTTAACTATTTAAAATGTTAAGTGTTCATCTTGGGAAAAGCTAACTTTTTTATTAATAAATATTATTTATTAATAAATCCTTTTATTGATTATAATATATATTTTATTATTACTTACAATTCTTGAACATATACATAAGAATTTTGTGTATGTACTTTATCAGTTTTTAATCCTACAAAATACGGCTGTACTTTATATCGAAACTCGGCTAGTGCTGGGTGTTAGAGTGAGAAAGGAGCCCGCCTGCCGCTGCCGTATGCGTGAAACAAGGGCAAGCCAGACAAACCGGCACCATCACGCATTTCGTAACTAATCATTTTACTCTCCTATAAGAACTTCAACTTCAAAAATGTTTTATTTATTCAAATTTCTCAAATTTTCACTGGCAAACACAAATACTGTTAATCTATATATTTCTATATAATTACAATATAGAAATATATAGATATTCATCACATCACAGATTCCCTCCGCTGAGGTCATAGTCCTTGGGGACTTCAACGCGCACAATGCCGAGTGGCTAGGGTCGCGTTCCACTGACTTCGCGGGGAGATCTGTGTTTGACTTTGCTCTGGCAAATGGTCTGTCCCAGTTGGTTCAGACGCACACTCGTCTACCGGACGTGGACAGCCACATGCCCTCTTTGTTGGATCTTCTGCTGACTACACATCCCGGAAAGTACCAGGTCATTGTCGAGGCTCCCCTTGGGTCCTCCGATCATTGCTTGGTACGGAGTGTAGTGCCCATTCAACGTCCGGCTCGCACAAGACCTGCGACCCGACGCGTTTGGCACTACAAGTCAGCAGATTGGGATGGAATGCGGTCTTTCTTTGCATCCTACCCATGGGGGCCGATTTGTTTCTCTTCCGATGATCCCAGTGACTGCGCTGCGGCTGTAGCTGATGTGATACTACAGGGCATGGAACTATTTGTACCTAGCTCTGTGGTACCACTTGGTGGCAGATCGCGGCCTTGGTTTGATGCGTCTGTCAGGGCTGCAGCAGCCGGAAAACGTCAGGCGTATCAGGCTTGGGTTAATGCGTTAGTCATCAAGGATCCGAACTCTAGAGTTCTGAAGAGGAAATACAATCGTGCCTCCAGATTCTTCAAACGGCAAATTGCTAGAGCAAGGTTTAGGCATGTCGTCAAAATTGGGGATCAGTTGACAAGGTACCCACCAGGCACGCGCAAGTTCTGGGCGCTTTCTAAAGCCACTTTGGGTAACTTTTGCCAGCCATCCCTACCGCCACTGCACTCGGGGAATGATTCTCTGGCCCATACGGCAAAAGAGAAAGCCGATCTCTTGGGCACTCTTTTTGCCTCAAACTCGACCTTGAACGACCAAGGGAAAACACCGCCTACCATCCAGCGGTGTCAGAGTTCAATGCCGGAAATAATTTTCCGGCAAAAAACCATTCGACGGTCTCTACTTTCCTTGGATGTTCATAAGTCGAGTGGGCCGGATGGCATTTCCCCAATCGTGCTACGAACATGTGCCCCTGAGTTGACTCCAGTGCTAACGCGTCTATTTCGGTACTCCTATTTCAAAGGCGTAGTCCCGGTCTCATGGAAGTGTGCTTTTGTCCATCCGATCCCTAAAAAAGGTGATAGCTCGGACCCGGCTAACTACAGACCTATCGCCATCACCTCTCTTCTCTCCAAAATAATGGAGAACATCATAAACCGACAGCTCCTCGCGTACCTTGAGGATCACCAGTTGATCAATGACCGACAATATGGCTTTCGCCATGGTCGATCGACTGGTGACCTCCTGTTATATCTTACACACCGTTGGGCTGCGGTTATTGAAAGCAAGGGAGAAGGCCTGGCAGTTAGTCTGGATATAGCGAAAGCCTTCGATCGTGTATGGCACAAAGGGCTTCTTTCGAAGCTTCCTTCCTATGGGCTTCCCGAGAGTTTATGCAAGTGGATCACCAGCTTCCTCACTGGGCGGAGCATACAGGTCGTTCTCGACGGTTTTTGCTCGGACCCCAAGCCCGTGAATGCTGGTGTACCCCAAGGCTGCGTGCTATCCCCAACCCTGTTCCTCTTGCACATTAATGATATGTTGGACATTTCCAACATACATTGTTATGCGGATGACAGCACTGGGGATGCGGTATATTCCGGCCGTGCATGTCTCTCTCGGGAAAACGTCGACGAGTGCCGAAAGAAACTTGTGTCTTCTATAGAGACCTCCCTGAGGACGGTCTCAGAATGGGGTAAACTGAACCTCGTTCAGTTTAATCCCCAAAAGACACAGGTTTGCGCGTTTACGACTAAGAAAACCCCATTTGTCGTATCGCCGCTCTTCGATAGCACACCTCTCGATGCCTCGCCAAGTATCAAAGTACTGGGACTCGACATTTCGAGCGACTGTCAGTTTCGTGGTCACTTGGAGAGCAAGGCCAAGTTGGCCTCGATGAAATTGGGTGTGATCAATAGAGCGAGACAGTATTTCAATCCTGGCCATAGACTTGCGCTTTATAAGGCGCAGGTTCGGCCACATATGGAGTACTGCTCTCATCTCTGGTCTGGATCACCCCAATATCAGCTTCTACCTTTTGACCGCGTACAACGGAGAGCCGTACGGATTGTCGGGGACCCGGTGCTCTGTGAACGGCTGGACTCTTTGGCATTGCGTAGAGACGTGGCTTCTTTGTGCGTCTTCTATCGCATTTACAACGGGGAGTGTTCCGAAGAGCTATTTGATCTGATGCCTGCCGCCGAATTCCATCACCGCACAGCACGTCACCGCCTGCATTTCCATCCACACCACCTGGATGCGTGGCGATCTTCTACTGTGCGGTTTTCAAGGACTTTTCTTCCACGTACCACTAAGATGTGGAATGAACTTCCTTCGGCGGTGTTTCCAGATCGATACGACATGGGTACCTTCAAAAAAGGCGTCTTTTCATATCTTCAAGGCCGGCAACGCTCTTGTGAGTCTTCGGATGTTGCAAGAGTTCATGGGCGGCGGTGATCACATTTTATCAGTGACCCGCATGCTCGTTTGCCCTCCTTTTCCATAAAAAAAAAAAAAAAAAAAAAAAAAACAATAAAACTAACAGATTTGTGTAGTATGGGTATCTTTCACTTTAATGGAATACCTCCTACTTGCTACTTGTATATCCTTTTTCGCTCCATAATTTTATTTTAATTTGAAATTTTGAAACAGAACAGTTGGATTTTATCATCTGTTAAAGTTATGACATCTACTGGGACTTTGATATATATTTTTCTCTCACAGTGTTATTTCCTAGATAATAAAAAAATATTGGATTTCAATAGCATTTTATACTTAATACTATTTATAAAATAATATTACTTTTAAGTCAATACAAAATTAAAAATAATACCGAATCTTGTTGATTTTGATCATTATAGTAAAATTTTCCACCATATTATTATGATTGGTTATCAAATCTATTGAAATCAAAATATATTGAATTTGAATAAGAAAATGGAGAGTGGCAATTAAGTACAGACGTTACCATTGATAGTCTGTTAATACTATGTGAAATTAATAATATCAATTACCATTTTTAATAATTGCCAAAATGTTGACTAAGATCCTATGAGTTGTTTAAATTGATGACGACTGCCTCTATTTAAATAAAATATATCTAAAGAACATCTTGGTAAAACCGAACTTAAACAATATTTAGAAGTCATGTTGCAACAGACACCCAAAAAAATAATACTCGATATCTCAAGTGAAAAAGGATTACTTGTTTTAAATGTTATAATATTTCTTTTAAGATAACCGTAGTTGTTTATTGCTATAAAATATTAATAGAAGAAAATAATGAATAATAATCATGAAAACAAAAAATACCTAATTACTATTTTAATTAAATTGTTTTATAAAGAAGGTTATAATCAATAAAAATGTAGACACTAAACGATACTTTTTACTAGTAGTGATAAAAATCCTATTACCAAAGTACACCATAATATATCAAAGAATAATAAATGATAATATTGATTTATATCAAAGTGATATTTAAATCACTACTCAGCTTTGTTACGATAAAAAAAAACGAGTAAGCGAGCGCGAGGGTGTGGTTGATTTAGTCGCCTCAGACCATCGCGTCCTTTGACGAGCGGACACTATCACTCCGTTTACACCCTCGTACTCGCATTACCTTGTGTAGCCTTGTGGAGAATGTGGATAGGGCGTCACATATTTAATGTAGGATAGGGCGTCACATAGGTAGGTTAACACGTTAATAGCCAAATTTAATAGGTAGTAGTCCCTTGATGAAGACCCACTGACACATTAAAACTGTCTGTGTTAAATTATGGAGATAGGCGCTGAAAAAGATAGGTGTGTCCGTCTAGCAAACGAATAACGAAAGCTTTTCTTAAATAGATGCTAGACTAACCGTACATAGCATGAATCGATTCCACATACTTCTCAGACACATCTCTTTCAGTGCCCACCTCAATCACTTAAAATCTCTATCAAAATCTTTTATGTAATCGATAACTACTGTATGAACGTATTTATCGTAAAACAAAATAAAATATGAATGTGGTTTTTCTACTGGATATCAGCTGTCCGGTAACCTTACTTTCCCCACACAGTCCTTTTTTGATAACTTTTTCTCACATCTTCATACAATGTGATAGTAGCTTTATTCATCTTAACTCTACCACTCGTCCACGGCACTGGATATTCATTCTCTTTATCCATTACCCATTTAAAGTATCTCTGCCATCGTTTTCTCATTATATTGGAATCCTTTCATTATCAATATTTGTATATCAGATATCTCTTGTCACTATCGCATTTCGCATGACTTTTATGAGACCAAATCCTTCGTTTATTTCTTTTCTACTTTCCACTTTGCGCTAAACTCATGATCATATTTATTCCCTTTTCCTTTAATATATCCGGTAGTTTCCTTTATTTTAAAGTTATCATCCCTACATTTTAACTTGCAAAACTCTTCTCTCCCCTTCCTATCTCTAAGTTTGCAGCTGCACTATTCACCCTAGCTCTACTGTCACCCTTTTCGTTAAAAGACATTTGCGAGAAAATTCCATCAAAGACTTTTAAGCTTGGCCGCCAGTCTTATAATTGAAAAAATGCTAACTTAAATTAAGTTAATAGTAAAATCGTAATATGATATTATAAATATGAAACCCATTATGAAATAACATAAATGCGTCTGTTCTGTTTATAGATTCCATATCAAGTTTATGAATAAGTAAACGTAATAAAACTAAACTATTAAGAGTAATCATGTATAAATTGTCTAATTCATTTAGATGTTTTTTTTTTTGCTTTCTGTCCAAAACCTGTTAAGAACTGAATATCTTGTCTATTCTGCGTATTATCTATGCCTATATTTGAGATTTTTTCAAAAAAAAAAATAAGTAAACGTATCTTGTACACTATTTTTAAGATAAATATGAAATGCATTTGAGAGCAAATAAAATGAAAATTACATGTGATCTAAAATTACCATTAAGATTCTTATGAGAAATTTTAAAGGTTCGTTTATATGGAATTATGATTTACGTAAGACTCTACTTCTATAAATTATTAACTAATACCTACTGTATGGAAAACATTTATTTTCATATTTCAAAACAATAAAATTTTACTTGAAATATCACTTTTATCCTTGATTATCGAGTTAATATATTCACAAATCACAATCAATTCACAGATACTGAGTCTACAGTTTGGCACGATGTACGGCGTTTTGCTCTATCAGACAACTATTAACCAAATAAAACATTCATGCTGTGGTCCTCCAAGAAGCACGTCGCGTTATTTTTCGCGGCAATTTGTTTTAAATTCTCTATAACGTAAGATAAAACTTTCTTAATATGAAGGACTGGGTAAGGATCACACTCATCCTGTGTTCATTTGGTACCTTACGGGAAATACGGCCTTCCGAACCTTTTGTAACTGAATTCCTGTTGGGTAAATGGCGTAACATAACCGAAGACCAGCTAAATCGTGAAGTATATCCCATAGGAACTTACTCATATCTGGCTCTTCTTGTAGTCATATTTTTAATTACTGATTTTCTTCGCTTCAAACCAATAATAATTCTATCAGGTGAGTTATAACACACTAAAATAATTATGCAGTTTTACACAAAAATAATAATTCAGTAATATTAATTTGTTTATTTAGATAAAATATTTTTATTAATGTTATACAGTAGGTAATAAAAAGAACATGAGTGCAGTGTTTATCTTATCTTTACTTGAGAAACATTTTAAGTAAAAATCATGCATAGTAATTAAAGTGTACTGATTATTCCACCTTAGTTAATTAATAAATAAGAATTACTTAAATAACCAAAAAAAGATAAAAACAACCTCTTAATAGATGATTGATTTTTTTTATGAGAAAACATTGTAATGCTTTTGTTTTTTATTACAATTAATAATAAACAAATCGTATATGATAACATGATAAATTATTTAGATATAAATTATACAAGTTAGTTTTCAAGGGCATTTTTAATAAATTTAACCTTGTGCTCTAAGTTGCGCCAGAATATAAGCTTTCATATATTAAAATCTAGTTGTAATATTAATAATATGATTTTTTATGGCCTACAGACTAAATATGTATCCTTAATAATTATATAATTATTGACTATAATAATTTTTTAAATTCTACTCACATTCAAACAATCTTTAATTAGTTCTAATATATATTTTTTAAAACCTAAAAAATAATAGTATCAAAAAAAGGAATAAATTACAATTACAAATACAACAGAAGTAATATAAATATAATATTAGGTTGAGAAAATGTTATCTCAATATTTTACTTTGACGAGTCAAGGTAAAATACAAAAACGCTTTTCTTCAACCTATTAGTATTCTACAGTAAATCATTTTCAGGTCTCAGTGGTATATCAGTATATGCAGTATTATTGTGGACAACCAGTATAGAATGGCTTCAAGTATCACAGTTCCTCTATGGCTTGTATATGGCTACCGAAGTTGCTTACTTAACATACATATATGCAAAGGTGAGTCTAAATTTAATTCTATATAAAAATATTGTATGAAATGTTATATTATACTTATCTATAGGAACTTTTATTATAGGTAGATTCAGGAAAGTATCCAGTAGTATCATCATACACTCGTATAGCGGCTTTGACTGGACGGTTCATTTCTGGGGTTAGCTCTCAACTCTTAACATATTTTGGTCTAATGGATTATCGACAACTCAACTACATCACTTTTGTTGGTATGTTCGTCAAGTATATTTAATAGTCATTTGACGGTTTTTTTAAACTCATGACAATACTTAAAGCCAGTGGTTTCTCCCGCACCACTATTAGGTACATGGGTAGGTGCAGACATATTTATTATTTTAACAATTTTATTTACAACCCTTGCACAACCACTTCTTTTTACTATATACTGATTTGTATTTTTTTTTTTTTGTCGATTTTGAATTCAAGAATGACATATACACATAAAAAAGATAGTTAAACTTAGACTGACTCTGAAGTCATAAAAAATATTTATCACAATTAGTATTAAAAATATATATAAATATACCTACAAAATAAACATACTGATATTGTAATAATAAGTAGGACAAATCTTTTAAATTCTAAACAAACAAACAAAACAGATTCAAGAAATAGTTTTTAAAATGTATGTTTACACAGTTCTCAATATTTTTTCCATTTGGAATCAAACTTCTATACATAAATGGGAAGTGTCATTAGGGCTCACTTTTTTTTTAAATAAGCCCTTCTCTATAAAAACTTTCTAACTTTAAATGAATAGCACGAAGGTTTAAAACGCGCTCCCTGGTCTGGGAAACCCACAACAAAGTCAATCGCTTAGTTCTTTATTGCGGTTTTGTTTGTCACAAAAGTCATTTAGTCATAAGAAGGCCTAATGATATACAATAAAAATTTCCCAAAAAAAATCCCATGACTCGCAAACACCAATTTCATTTTGCTCATCGCTTGTCTCTATAGTATCTAAAAATGATGTGTGTGCGATTAACACAGCAAAAATAAAAGTTCAGAAAAGTAACAGAGAGAGAGAGAGAGAAAGAGATGGATAATGATGACTGGTTCCGAAACCCTATGCTTGCATTTATTAATAGTATTTTCTTTATGGTTCGCAATGGCGTTTCATAAATTGTCAAATCAACCATTATTAAGAAATTACACTTTAAAACATATTTTCCATTGGAAATTGCAAATATTACATGCAGTTATTAATAGAACCTATTGAATTAATATTAATTGTATTGATTCATCCACGATCACATGATAATAAGGACGATTGTAATAACAAGATAGTTGTATAACAGATAAGATGGTAATCAAAATATACATCTAATACAAACAATACTCGGTTCATTTTATATGATTTTTATTGAGGTAGGTACTTTTATAATTGTTCATTCAATTGGACTAATAATTTACTTGGTTTTCCCGTGGCATAAGAAGTAAAAGACACCTAACGACTTCTGTATGATGAAGAACGTTGTATATAGACAAAGATGAGAGATTTTTATTAAAAATATACCCCCCTTATATATTATATACATAAATATAGTGTTTGTTTGTTGGAACTTGATAGAAAAATCAACATCGTAGGAAAATTGTTACGTGAGTTACCTAGCAAATGTTGTTTCAAGATGTATCTATGTTTTTCGAGTCTTAGTTTGTTAGGTTATGATAAGGTATTTCAATATACAACATTCATATATTAATACTAGCTGTTACTCGCAGTTCCACCTGGGCCGAACGATGTTTATTTCAGGCTAAGAGTAGTAGCGTAAACCTAGATAGCCTTCGTCATGAATTTTCCTATCAAAATTAGAAATATTTTTCAATCCTATAGTGTTGAATCTTAGAGCGTTTCAACAAACTTTTGCACTTTTTCATATTAGCATCGAATATAGATAATTAATGTTTATTAATAAGACTATGAACTATTTTATAACCATCTGTAAAATCACTCTTTTCCAACCAGCATGTTTAGATAGAAGATGCAAATCTAGTAAATTAAGAATATCATCTTATTACATTATCTACAATTTGTTTGTGTGAGTGAGAGATCAATCCAATAGTTCTCTAACTCATTTTTCCTTGTATCATTCCCAGTTCGCGAGGGTCAATTCAGTCAAAATTTAGAGAATTATTAACTTTATTAAGCTAGTTTAAATCACGTCTTTACGGGCGTCAACAGTATGTACAGAATAAGGAAAGTTCTTCTAATTTATCATATCCTTTCGCTGGGTGTACCTCAGGGCTGCGCACTACCTCCTATACTCTTTTCAATATCCATATACGAAGTCTTGAAATAATATATTGTCATTATCATATCTATGTTATTGCGTTTACAGATTACAGAAACAGCTTTACCATTTCATTATTCCACCTTTGCTGAGCTAGTAGAACAGACTTTGAAATCGGCATATATCGATAGTGAAAATATAAGCTTGGGAGCTGAAGAATACGGTGTATAATTAACCCTAAAATTTCAAGGGCAAAAAATTATGAAGTTATCTCAAATTCTCCACCTTTTCTCATATTGTTTATAATTAAACTGGAATACAGTTTTATAACTATTACAATAGATTTGCTTATAAATGTATATTACTGTGTATTACACATTCAAAAATAAAGTCCCCTTGGTGCAACTGTCTATATGAACACAATAACCTAAAACTTCCCATAGGATATTTTAAGGCTATCAGTAATTCCTTATAATTCTTATTAAATTTATTTAAACAATCAATATGCTATTTAGGCAATTAGGTATTTTTTTCCAACGTTATGACGTCATACGGACTAGTAGGTTTTTTTTTATTACAGCTCAAATCTTGGCTACATTTTGGGCTTTCTGGTTGCCTCCTGTGCCTTATGGTATTTATTTCCATAGACGATCTATAGACGATACGTTTCAGGTTGACATTACAACGCCCAAAGACAAGCCACCATCGCTCAATACAAACTTAATTAAGGTAAGAATACTTATTTTTTCAATAATTTTTTACTTATACATAATTGATTTTTAAAGCAAGAGAGTATTTTAATAACATTAATAATTAAAATAAATTGTAATTTTATTTATATATTTTAATTTAATTGCAATTTCTTTAGAACACGTTCACAAGGGATGTTAAGAATGCAGCAATTCTTATAACGAAGCACACCCGCTCAGCGTATACGCGCCCTAAAGTTCTCGCCTGGTCCGCACTGTATGCAGCCGCCCTAGCGCTCTTTGTACAGGCACAGACATACATACAGTTACTGTGGAAGCAAATACAGGAGGGGACCGACAGTCCCGTAAGTATAACGCTTAAAAGTAGACAATTTTAAACTATTTATACATTTTAGTCTTTTGACCCCTAACTAGACTCTAAACTAAGTAGATAAAAACCGAAAATTAAAAAATGAAATTTGTTTGTAAATTATGATATGTGATAATGGATTACATAATTTTTTTTCATTAATATATCTTATCTATAAAAAATATATAAAACCAAAATCACCCCTATTTACATATGATAAAAGCGTAAGTCGTCCGAATACATGAAATTTAAAAATCCGGAATAGAATTTCCTTTTCCCCCCCCCTTTTCTGAGGTGAATGTAATATGTCTACTAAATTGAAATGATCATTTGCAGGTGGCCTACAACGGTGCAGTAGAAGCTGCTCAGACCCTGCTGGGTGCGCTGGGGTCATTGGCCTCCCCGCGCCTGCCCGGCGCCGCGCTGCCCGCCGCCGCCGCCGCCGCGCAGGCCGGGGCGGTGTTCGCAGCCGCCTACGTACAGCACGTGCTGGTGTCGTACGCGGGGTACATAGTCATGGGGTTGCTGTACCACTATAGTATTACACTTGCCAGGTATAACATTTTTTTAATGGTTTAACAAACCATCAAAGTCATCAAAATGCATTCATATACAATTATAGGACAAAAAACATTTATTGGATTAATAGCTTTTTGCTGGGGATTCTGGTTTTCACTTACGTATGTAAAACGTAAATAAATAGCTACTTAATACCTATCTGAGATAGAAGTACTATCCCACTAATAGTACCTCAGATTAGCCCACTTCTACCATATGATGGTAATATGCAATGCAATGATATATAATTATTGAACAAAGAAGGGACAATTTTTTGCTAAGGTATCTTACTAGGCTAGGTAGGCTCTCACTTATGTAAAATGTAAATATAATAAATAACTACTAACTTCAATCTAAGGTATAACTATCTCAGTACTATTCCAGGGATAGTGTATCAGAATAGCCCACTTCCGGCATCAGATTAGACTCTACCACTTTAATATTCAGTTTCGAATGGCTAGATCTGTTTAGGATATCTAATATCAAGTACATATGTGTAAATATTAAAAACGCTTATATTTATTTCAGTGCAAAAATCGCGTGTCAGCTGAGCGATGAGAGCTGTTTTGGTTTGATATTTGGCATTAACACACTCATCGGTACAGGTCTGCAGTCAATCCTCACATTGGTACTAATTCAAAGTCTATCATTACCCATCACCGATCAGTATTTCTCAATAAGTGGTCTATTTCTACTGTTAGCATCGTCCTGGATGTTAGGATGGTTATTACATGTGTGTAGACAGAAAAATGTTGTTACTAGTCAGTAGGTATCAGTGATATATTTTATAAATACTTGAGAATACATTTATTTTGGCTGTGCTCAGATCATTCAGTATTTATAAGTTTTTAGTATAAATAATAAAGATTTTTATAGCAACTAATTGATATTTTAAACATGGACCCTTCATCCCCTCTCTTCCCCTTATCTATTTTGTAGCTACAATGTATGTATATACAAATATTTACAAAAATATTAATTATTATGTGTAATAATTTGTTTGTGTTGTTTTCAGAATATTATTATAAGGTTAAAATATGGTTAAAATCATAGAAATTTTTAAACTTACTTATTCTTAGTTTTTCTATTCTATATTTAATTATGATTATAAAAAAATATTTATGATTATTTTCTTCAAAAAATACATAGTATTAAAAGACTATTTTTATTTTATTTTCTTTTTTGCACAGTATAAAATTTATAAAATTAATAATTAGCTTGTAAAAAAATTACAATCAAAATAAAAAATAATGATATGATTAAAGTCGGTAGGTAATAAGAACTCATCAGTAACTTTGGTAAATATTTATTTTACGGACTTACCATGCAGGTGTGTAAATACATTTAATAAAACGGTAAACGGTAATTTAGTAAAACGGTATATTTGAGTACCTAGTATACACAAATATAATATAATCACCTTAATTTTATATCATTATATTTTTATTAAAAGAGGGCATGAAATCATATGAAATGATTTGGCTACAAAAGTTTTTTCTTATATAATTAAATACTCATTTACCTTTGCAGATTACTTTTGTTTAAATGTAAAACCAAAATACGTCTTATAACTGAAATACATAATATCTCATAAGACGACTTTTAGGGTTAAAATTATCTACCACTTGCCATTACTTTCTATTCAAAACGAATTTTAAATTTCTTTGTAGTGATAAAAATAATACAGAATATAACAGGTTTTATTCAAATTCTTAATTTCATATCCAGTCCATTTATATAAAAGTTAGGTATTTATATATTTGTGTTACTTTTCATCGGTTGACATTCCAAGACTGATAAAAGCAATAAAATGTTATCCATCATTATAATTTTTTTTATAAAAACCAACCTGTTTTATCTTTACGTTTTACTATATTTATTTTTTAAATGTTAATCTCGGACAAATCAGGGGATATAAATAATATATTTTTTTAATAGTTTATTGCACAATAAATTCATACATTTTATTTTAAAATACAACATTTAAGTACTTATAGATTATAAATAAATATTAAAAATATATTTCTATTCATTTATATTAGCCTCTCTGTAGTCACTCTGATATAAATATAAAAATAGAATCGCGAAAATAATAGAAAAAATATTAAAAACATGAATACTAAATTATTTGTTATGTTTGGAATGTAAAGAAAGTATGAATTTATATAATTAGAAACAATACAATTTAGAGAAGTCTTAAAAGGTCACAACCATTGTACTAGAGTAGATTAGAGTATCTTCAAGAAAAACTTGTTAAAGTTTACACTCAAATCTCAAGATACATACATTTATTTAATTATTTACAAGGGAGTTCTGTTATGCATATTGCATGGATGTAGGTCGAGTTTTGAAATATACGTATAAGCATATCAACATGAATATTACGCCAAAAGTTGGTAGGACAATCGTATTAATCTGGTTGCGCATTTTCGCAAACTCTTGCTTTCTTTCACGTTTCTGCTTTGCCGTTTCTTTTACTGTACCTTTAAGCTTCCTCATGATGGAACTAAAACAACATGATCAATTAACTTCTTGTTATTGTTAGTAATTTTCTTAATTAAAAACAAATATAAGATCCATACCCTACTTTATGTCTTCAATAATTTAAGAATCGAAGCTTTGTTGAATAAATTTATATATTTTTATGTGTTATAAATAATAAATTAAAATAAAAACACGTCACCAAATCGCCGACAATTATTTCAGTTGAGTGCGGGTGACACATGACAACATCACAATAATTGACAAATATTTACTCAGGTGTACTGTCAAATTATTGGTTAAAAAGTATGTAAAAATTGCCACTAAAAAAAATATACCTCAATTCATTTCGCATTCGACAATATTTTTATTATGAACAAAGATCACGATGAAAAAGCACTGCAACATAGTGGTAGTGGTATTGAACTTATATTTAAAACGAGTAACATAAAAAATTCTTTTAAAATTTATGAGCTAAAGTTTACGAAAACGTTAGCTACTGTAATACACCTTCACCTTTTATTTTGAAAATAAAAGAAAAGAAACCTATATTTACTTAATTATATTGTCTCTTGCATCGCATAGACAGGACTTCTTTGAAATAATTTTGTTTTTCCTTCTGAAATAAGTTATAATATTGTAGACAGGAAATTATTTAAAACAACAGGAAGCGCTGCTGTATGTTATCTGAAATTAGCAAAATTCTTGTTTTTTCGGTAATTTAATCAAAATATTTTAACTCAATAAAACTATTATCTGTATATTTTTAAAATTTGTTCTATGAACAGTGTTCAAATTTTAAAGTTATCAACAAAATCTAATAAAAATACCGCTATCTCATATAGATGGTATAACCATATATTTTTCTTTTCTTATGTGGAAGCAATAAAACAAGTATCGCATTCTCTAACAAAATATATTTTCTAAGATTTACACAAATACTACACATTTCAATAAAACTAATTTAGGGATATAACTCGCGTTTATTTTTACATTTTTTTTTAATTTTTGAAGATGAAGGTTCACATCTTCACACACACTTCATCTCGTCTTACCGCGAACACGTTTCCTGCAAAGCACTCGAAACGTCGGGTTTAAAATAAAAAAAATGTAAAAATAAGGTGATTAATATCCGTAAATTAGTTTTATTGAAAAATATATTTCATTAATAACTAATTAAAGTTAGGCCATTAATAAATAAAATGATTACATACAAATTCTTTATATCATGTAAAACAAACATAATTTTAATAATGACTAACAAAAACATCAATTAGCAACTACAAACAGGAATTAACATTAATAAGGCTCTTCTAGACACAATATGGTTATAAGAATTTGATTCATAAATAATTTGTATATAATTTGTTTTAAACTTACAAAATATGAATTATTCACACATGATATTCCCCTCCATCCACTTTTTCATCAGATAAAGATGTTAAGATACTGGCTGATGTGCTTTGAGACAACCAAATAACCAATATTATTAAACCTTCTAGAACTCCTACACCAAGTCCCGCTGCAACATCTAGTATATAGTGCCTTTCCGCTAGTACTCTTGAAATGGCTACAGCTCCAACCCATGCAAGTAATGGCGGATAAAAAATAATTGAGATTGGATCACAATAAATCAATATAAAAGCAACCAAAGCAGCTCTACTGGCATGTCCCGATGGAAATGAATATTTGTCAGGATTGCCTGGTATCAGCTTACTCATTGGGATAGGACGACGTCTTCTCACAAAAGCCTTCAAAGCAGCTACAACAACTATATCCAGTATTAGTGCTGAAATAACCCATCAATAAATTAATGATTATATATATTAAAAGAAAAAAGTACTAAGAAATTTTGGATTATAACATACATACCAATTAACAAATTGACTTGTAATTGGTATAAGTCTTTATTGTTAAACAACCAAATAAAAGTAAGCCAGCCAGCGAGCCACACTATGCCATGACATGATACCTGGAAGCAAAATCATCATCACTTGTAATCACTTTCAACACTATTTCTAGTTTAAAGCTTTTTTATAATATGAAATAGGTTTATTAATTTTAGACTTTCTATAAAAGAGTGCAATTTTTTCTTTCTTTATTGTTAAATTTAAGATCTTTTAATTTGGTGGGTCCTGGTACTCCTGTCTTAAAAAAAAATATTATATGAAAGATAACTATTTCTACAAGTCATCTCATTGACTAAAATACTTATCTTATTATCTGAAGAATATAATGTTATCTTAATGTGTACTTATTTTATTACCTCTAAAAACTTGGAATGATTACGAAGTGACCTTAATGCAGTTATATTCTGAGATAACTCCACAATTCTTTTAGTAACTTGAACATCATATCGCAATATCTTCTGCAACATGTCTGGAACTTTACGTTTATCTTCCGTTTGGCCTAACTAAAAAAGTGACTCAATTCAAAACAAGCCATTGTACAATATTGTAATATCATTAAAATTAGCATTATGATCTCATCCTGAGCTATTGTCATGCAATGAACCTTAAAAGAGCAAAAAATGCGAAACAGTTATTTGCATTATCTTACCAAATCCATGTTGTTAAATAATTATAAATAGAATCACTTGAAAAAACTGCCAACACGAGTATTCTTTATTATGGCTATCTACAATGAAAAAATGCAATGTAAGTATCTTAATTATATGAATTTATTTAAAATATTCTAAAATAATTTATAAAACGAATTGCAGGGTATTTACCGGATATTCTTAATATACTTAGCGACACTTTATTAATACTGAAAGTCTACAAGTTAGTCGTTCAAGTATTTGAAGTTTCAGGTATCGCTTTTATAAATTAAACACTTTTAATTGCTGATAGGTCGATTCTCATAAGACATTAACTTTTGGCAAATAGATATAATTTACAATTTAAAATACTCTGTGAATAGTTCATTTTTGACAGATGTTATTTGTCAAGTTATGACAAACAACGACTGTTAAGAATTTTATAAATCAAGGTATTCAAAGTAAGGGTAAATATGTAACAATATAACGGATTCCATCAAATATGGGTTTGAAGGTAATGAACAAATAGATTTTTACATGGTTTTGTTTAAAATAGATTTTTTCGCTTTAACTATTTTGTTTGATTATAATTATATAAATTTTTAAATTGTATAAACAATAAGACTACTATGTACACTTGTATAAAAGTCCTGTAAAAAAAATATTTAATTAAAAAAGAGAAAAAGAAACAGGGGCTAACATAAATTTAATATCTTAAAAAAAGCGTTGAAATCTCATGCTTTGTCTACGTGTTACTTTTATGATTATATTGATTATATTATACTATAATCACATAAAAGTATTAAATCACTTAAATACTACTGTATGACATATAAGCTCACAAATATATTAATTCTAACTACGCTTTTTCTCTTGTCAATGGTTCTGTTTATAAAAATCAATCACTCAAACATTTATTCGTATTGCTTCAACACGCAATAAAATTACTTTATGGACCATGCCTGCCCATAATCTCTCTCATTTGGTCCAAAAAATTATTGATGACTCCAATTTTTTTTTTATACAACTGTAATGGTATCCAGAGAAAAAGACGTGAAATGGTATCTCTTAGCAATTTGCACTATAGTGCAATATTACAGAAAGACGAGGCTATAGCCTCGTCTTTCTGTAATTTAGTCAGTTCCAGAGTTATTCTTTCACGTTTTTAATTTTCTTGTTTGAGATATGTAGTGGTTGTGCCGCTCCTATTTTACCAACTTTTTTATTCTCTCAAATCGACTATCCGTTGATTGATATGGCATTCTGATTACAGAAATCTTAGATAATGTGAATATCGCCATTGCTAATGATGGTTTGATTATGATCGATTTGATAATTCTGATCCTACTGTATGCTCTGACGTAAAGTCTGCTTTTGATTTTGGTTTTAATGTATTTTTTTTACGAGATCTTTTCTCTTCTAACATTGACGCCCGCTAGAGGTGAAATATTTTTTTTTAAAAAACATTATGTTCATAGAATAATTTTAATTGAAAAATAAACTAAAGTGTAAAAAGTTATTCGGACTCTTTATTAGGAAAATTATATTGTTTATCTGTTTTAAATTAACGACATTTTTTTTTAAATTTTAACGTCATATTATTACAATTTCAATTTATTTAAAATTATAAATACTGATGGAGTTTTTTGGAATCTCTTTGTATGGACCTCAAAACTATATTAAAGATTGTCTAAGAAATGATTATAAAGAACCTATGTCCAAAGAAGAAGTTCAAGAACTAATGAAAAAAGTTATACAAAAATCAACTATGCCAGAAAAGGTACACTGGCGATAGCCTTCATGTCGTGCAATTGAAATTAATATTACAAATCTTTATTAGATCCTAATTTTTACAATTAACAACAGATACAAAGACCAGAAGTTGAAGCAATAAGACAGATCGATTGCTACGTTGGTAGAGTAAATGGCTTTGCTTATGGCTCTACACAAAGATTTATTAAAATGAAACGCAAAGGAGTTCTAAAGCCTGTTGGACCAGCGGATATGTACAGAATACCTCCATCTACCTCGATCGATGTAATAGCTTTTGTTTAAATTGTATTTAGTAAATAATAAGTGTGATAATGTTTAATTACTATTAATATATACGTTTTAGTATGGATGGTGGCAACATGATCCAAATATAACAGGTACTACTTGGCATATAACTTATCCAAGACATCCCCAACCTTCATCACCTAATTCCCTCATTTTAGAAGTTGCCAGGAAAAATAATAAATATGCTACTCTGTTCTAAAACATCCTTTATATTTATATTTGATATAATTTAATAAATATTACAACATGAGTTATTTTACATTATTAAAAAAAGTAACATTCGAGAAAATGTTATATGTAATTGTGTTACAGCTGGTGTGGCTTGAGACTAAATGATTGTTGAATATATTACGAACAGAAAATGTGTATATATAATTAATAATTTGAATATATTACGAAGTAAATGTGTTCCTGCATTAGAAGATTATTTAAACTTAAGGTTAAGTTACAAGTGAAGTCTTAGATTTCTACCACTTTTTTTGGGCTTTTTTAAAAATTAGTAAGTTAAAGTAGAGTAGTGTTTATGGATCAAAATTAATAACACAAAAAACTTTATTACACCTGTAATTTATTCCTTTCCTAATGTCGGCGGAAATTATTTTTTTATGTTTACGTATTTTTTTTACATGTTCACCAGACTGAACAAAACTGACGTAACAGTCACGGCAGAAATAGTCACCCGTGCATACTTTGCCTTTACAAGATTATTGTTGCAAATGGCAACACTGAAAATTGAAATTGAAGTGTCTACTTTGTTAATTCTTTTTGATTCTGACATTGAAGACAGCAGGGTGTTGTAAAAATGTAAGCAATCGTTATGAATCCATTAAATCCATCCATTTATTGCAATTTATATATTTAAGTAACGTTCGTTTCGTTTTAATATATATGTGAATTCTTATATTTTATATCTTTAAGTCAGAAACATTAACTGTATAACATTAAAAAAATTGACATGCATGCACCGTAACTGTAACGACTGACTGTTTCAGGTCGAAGGTATCTCGTGATACCCTTTACGAATGCGTTAATGCTGTCCTCCAGGCATCGCAGGACAAGAAACGTAACTTCTTGGAGACAGTAGATCTCCAAATTGGTCTGAAGAACTATGACCCCCAAAAGGACAAGCGTTTCTCCGGCACCGTCAAGTATGTTTACCTGGAAAGAGCATTATTGTGGACTAAGAATTAAAATATACACATGGTACCATATGTGCGGAGTTTAGTCTCTCTGTGAAAGTATTATCATATGATATTACTATATAAATTGTTCACAACAATGAATCTGGACAGGGAGTCAGTGTAAACTGACGGGACTTTACCCAGAGTCTATAAATATAGGGTAGGTTTGCTTCGGCTTACCTATTTAATTTACTGTTCATGATGGAAGGGTAAGACCTTTTATATGAGTTATGTTAGAACAGCCTTTTAAATGTTCCTTTATATTTTTTCATTTTTATTTTTTTTGCGGTATTTAATTATGATGATTTAAATATTTGCATGTATTATCTGAATATTGATGATTAATGTTAGCTGAATGATAATAATTTTAATAATCACCTCTAATTTTAAAAATCATTTTCAGTTATGTCTTATCTATTTCAGGCTAAAGTACATTCCTAGGCCCAAGATGCAAGTTTGTGTTCTGGGAGACCAGCAACATTGTGATGAGGCAAAATCACTTACTGTACCATGCATGGATGCTGAGGCCTTGAAGAAGTTGAACAAGAATAAGAAGCTTGTCAAGAAACTGGCTAAGAAGTTAGTACATTGAATTGTGTAATAATAATAACTTAAAAAGAGTTTTATAAAAACCAATATTTTATATTTGTCTAATTTTCCAGATATGACGCTTTTCTAGCATCTGAGTCGCTTATTAAGCAGATTCCTCGTTTACTTGGACCTGGTCTTAACAAAGCAGGAAAGTTCCCTGGTCTGCTATCCCACCAAGAGTCCATGACTCAGAAGATTGATGAAGTCAAGGCCACCATCAAATTCCAAATGAAGAAGGTAATTTCTTTTATTAACATTGCATTGTCTCTTACTTAAAGTTTTGTACCTGAAACTTTAAAATTACATTCAAAATTAAAACACATAAGTATTTTAAATTAAATACAACATTTTTAATAGTTGAAATAATTATATTATTATTCTCTGCAGAAATTTTAAAAAAATATATTGGTAGTTTACAACAATTAAAGCCTCTTACTTGAGCAGGTCAAATAAGTGATACTTATTGTTATATGTCTGTTATTATTCATGGTAAAGTTTTAAATTCGTAAAATATACATCAAAATTTAAATTGTTAAACAAACTGTGTAAGTAATTAGAATCTGAAATATATTAATATAATTTTCTTTAACAATTTTTTCTATAGCATACAATTAATATATATTACTATTTATACATGACAATGTTGTCATACAAAAGTATGCCAACGAGTATGTAAGTAAAAAGTATAATAGCAATATTATACAATTTGTAAACTAAGTTATTATATAAATTATTTCATAAATATACTGTAGTTTGTTTTTATTTTTTCAGGTACTCTGTCTGTCAGTTGCTGTTGGTCATGTGGACATGACACCTGATGAGCTTGCACAAAATGTGCATCTCTCAATCAATTTCTTGGTTTCACTGCTGAAGAAGCATTGGCAAAACGTCCGGTCACTTCATATGAAGTCTACTATGGGCCCACCCCAGAGATTGTACTAATTATGATATAAACATCTGACCACAACAATTTTGTTTTATTTTTTTAGTATGAATTCAGTAAATGATCAGGAATCAAATTGATAACAATCAATTCCATGTTTTAATGTTTTATTAATTGGAAAAAGATACCAATTTTTAAAATAATGGTTTTTTTAGATTTTATGATAGGCCATCAGCTATGCAAGAGTGCAAGTATTTAATACTAAGTTCTCGGTTTTGCAAACCATAAGCATTTAAGAAAAGTATGTTGGGGTTACTAGTGACGCGACTCGATTTAATCAAGCAATTTTACTACCTAACTCGAACCGTAATCCATTTTTCGGGAAACTAATTGCATATTGCAATTATATACTTATCAAATACCTAAGCGACATTTAATAACATTTTATTCGTACGTCACAATTTGGATACATACGTAAAAAACAGTGGCACACGCTATAAATACTAGAAATAAAAATAAACTTTCAACGCAGATATTTCGTCTGCAAAAAGTTAAAAAATCCTTCATGGGCATGAGTGTTCGCATATATAATAAGCTTCCACAAGATATCTTAGACCTTCCTTTACTTGGTTTTAAATCTAAAATTAAAACTATACTGTTAAATAAAGCTTATTATAGCACACAAGGGTTCTTAGTTGATAGTATTTCGATCAAGTAAAAGGTTAGGGTGTGGAGCTTTGGTTGTTGACTCATTTGCAAGATATTCTAATCTGTACATCAAACATTGTTCACTTATTTTAAAAAGAACAACTGTTGAGTTTCTGGCTAGCTCTTCTCAACAGAATAGCATTCCGAGCTGGTGGTAGCTTAAGGACGGACTGACTATCCTGACATTTTTATAATGTAATAATTGACGATTCTAAAGTGCGTGTAAATGCCTATTTGAATAAAGATAATTTGAATTTGACAAAAATCAACAGTGTGACAAATTAACAACAGGGTTGGAGTCGCGTCACTAGGGCTTACTCAATACGAAAGATAGATTGAACATCTTCAGTCCATACCTATGAATGATTTATCAATTTGTGAGGGTAAAATAATTTGTGAAGAAAATTCAGTCCTTTGAATAATTAAATTGTATTTGTAAAATTATTAATAAAGAAAGTTCAATATTTTTAACAGTTATATAATATCGCTTACACTTCTCGAATCAGGATTCAGTAAATCATCACTCATATTACAATCATCATCAGAGAGTTCTTCGCAATCCTCCGCTGTATCACTTTCAGGAGAATTTTGGGAAGAAATAATTTCTCCATGAATATTTTTATTTTTTAGATTCCCCACCCAGAAAAGATCATTGCATTTATTTGATGCTAACACTGCTTGTACTTTGTAAATTAAAATTTCAAGCAGTTCTTTCACTTTTGGCACTCTACCCATTAATTGACTTTTCTTTAGCTTAGAATCACAGCATACATACTGAAGATACCTCGTAGACTGTTGCAGAATTTTCAACATTTGAATTATTTCTTGCGATTTATTTTTAAATTCTATTTGGAGTACGGGAATTCCGTGTGATAAAAATAGCCTTATGACCGGAATAGATTTGTTGAAAAATACGATTACATTGTTTTTGGTATCAAGTGATTTCGTTATTTCCAGCATACTATTTAAAACTATTGTGACATTATTCCACAACTCTAAATGTTCAGAATTAGTAAGCCTTTTATTTAATTGAGCTTTAGTACTTTCGTACAAACAACTCAAAATGTTTCTGAATAAAACTGAAAAATTGATTTTATTTATGTTTTTATATGAAGTGAGGTTTCTCCGGTCTTTTTTTAAATCTTTAACATCGTTAATTAATAAAAGGGTGACGGTTTTAAGTTCTTCAATATCATTATTCGCTAAAAACACTTTAAATAGAATGTCCATACTTTGATTTAGATGATGTCCTTTTTCTTCTACACCATCTGTGGTTTTCCATAGCTTTGATAAAAACGTTTTTGCCATATCTCTTGAAATATTAATTATAGAATGATTACATGAATACTCTTGAAGAGACTTTAACAGTTCTATTAACGATACAGCAGTGCTGAGTTGAATGCAGTATGTTTTGTGAGATTGAAAATTTTCAGCGACAACTTTTAATAAATCCTGAAGAGTAACAGAAGTCTTATCATTTGATAAAATTTCTAAAGACGTTTTAAATAAAGTTCTATTTTGAGTTTTAAAACCTAACCATTTTAAATAAATTGTTAAAAAGTTGTAAATATTTTCTAAGCACAACACATATTCAAAAATAGTTTCATTATATAAGATATCTTCTTCCCGAGTCTCATCGTCATTTTCAAATAAAAATCTATCCAGATATGTAGTTATAAATTTAAGGTGCTCCATAATTTTTGGAAGAATTGTTTTTATATAATTAGCACAATCTTTTGCTTTGAAAGGGTCATATATATCAAAGTTATATGATTTCGTAAAAAAGGGATTCTTCTTCGATTTCGAAGGTAATGTTTTTTCTAGGTTTTTATTAATGTGGTTTAAAATGAATGTAAGTGTTTTGACTGTTAAATCGTTTACTGGTTCATCATCATTTTCTTCAGACAACTCCATTCGCAGTAATTCTAACACTTTTAAATTTAGGGGGCGTAGGTGCAAGTTTTGTATAACTCCTAACTTGGTCTTAGTAGCTATATTCTTTTGTGTTGCCTGTGACTTAGAAGTTTCTGGTAAAATAGAATCTTCATTAGCCTTCCTTTTAGATTCTGCATTTTTGCCGGTTTGTTTTTTAAAACTCTTCTCTCCAAATTCTTTATTTGCATCTTTACTCATTGGATAACAAATCGAAGACGGCGGTTGATATGACAGATTACTCTTAACTACAATTTTTGTTATTAAACTTTCTAATTTTTGTATTTGAATAACTTTATTTATTAATTTAACCTTAAATTCTGGGTCAGTATCCGAAGCAAAAGCATTAAGCAACTCACGAAACCAATTAACACAATGAATTTGACAATCTAAAACAAGTGTTATAGAACTGTTACTCAAATCATCTTCAAGTTGATCATGATCTATTAAAGGCATAACAACAGGGCATCCCAATAAAGCATTAATCTGTAATAAGTCACCGTCATTTTGCTTCATTTCTAAAGTCTGAACTAGTTGGAATAATGGTGATAGTATAAGAATATTAACATCTTCTTGTTCTTGTAAAGTTAAGCCCGCAATGTTAACTGCTATCAAATCGTCCATTTCACTCTCTGTATTAAGACAATACTGCATGCTCAACTTTAATTCGCCTATTCGTTCTGATGGCAAGCTATTGACTATAAAATTTTGGACCAAGTCATTTGTTACAGCATCAGTTATCCATTTCAGAAAATGTTTATTGATATATGATGCTGATTGTATTATTTTGCAAAATTCGTCATAAAAAAAAGCAATCATTTTGGGAAATTTTCTTGTACTGCAGCTTATAAGTTCTATTATTTGTGCTGCATCTCTAAGGTTACCTTCAGGTAAATAGTTAACAGAACAATAGCTAATATCATCACTCAAAGTAATTTCAATATCTTCATTACTTTTAACAGCCATTAAGTACTTGACTGCATGAACTCCGGCAAGAATTCCTTGCAGTTTAATAGTGTGATTTGACCTTCCCAAGTATTTTCTGATTATCATATGAACCTCACCCTTAATCACTGAGTTTTCATCACTGTATGCCAAACCACAAACTAAATTCATTACCGCTCTTAACTCATTTATTGTCATGTCATCCTTTCTATCTAATAGAGTTAACATTTGTATACTTTGTTGTTTCAATACTGACATATTCTTGGAAGCAACATTATTTAAAATAGTTAGTATATTTATAAGACTATGCTTACAATCTAGTCCCAGTTGGAGTAATTCTACAACAATTGTCTGACAAGAATCTTCAAGATTTTCAAACATCAATGTATAAATATGTGATGCAAAGCTTTGAATAATAGAATCTGATGTTTTCAAAAGTGAATTAGTTAATGAAATTAAATGCTTAAGGTGCTCTTTTAAAATTGGTTTAAAAGATTTAAATGCATCATCAATTAAATTTTCACTCAAAATGTTAAGTTTAATCTGTTTACGAATAATGTTGTCTAATTGCTTTTGCTTTTCTTCAGATGTTGAGAATATAATTAAAATTATTATAAAATCAAATGGTTTATGATCTGTATTTTCTTTACAGTTTGAAATAAGTTTGATCCAGGCATTTGAAATGGATTTAGATGATACAATTGTACTTCTTATAGCCTGTGCAGTTAAAATTTGACTAGATGCAATGTCTTGAGGTGTTTCAATAGATGACGGCCAGCTTAAGGCATTTCTTATTCCTTCTGCAGCTTCCAAATATGCAGTATTGGATGTTTTGCCAGAAATAAGCAGGAACTTAACAAAATTTGGGAAATAGCCGCATTTGGAGATAGTTTTTAAAATATTTAATGTTTCTTTTTGTAGTTTTTCATATTGCTCAACAGACAAACAAAGATATGAAAGACAATCTAAAATACCTGGAATAAGTTCATGATCTTTCTGAAGTATCCTGCTCATTTCTAATGCAATGTTATCATGTGCTTGATCACCAATAATATCTGGTATAGCAGTTATGATTTCGAGACGAACCATTTTTTCCGAAGCCACATCTAAAAGGTTAATAATATGTGTAGCAATTTTTTCACTATCTACCATATTGTCTAAGGAGCAAAAACATTTTAGCATCATCTGAATCCAAGGTCCACATTTAGAATCTGCGGCCAAATCAATGGCAATTTCAAAAATGTAGTCAATCAATTTATTTTGTAACAATGGTATGCTTAGTAGGATTTTAACAATACTTTCATTATAGCATTGAACAGTTTGATTGTCACAAGTGGTTCTTTCGATATTAGGAAACAAATAGTGTCTGAATACAGTCAAATCTTGACTTCTTTTTTTGAATATTTCAAAAAATTCAGACAAATTTTCAGGATAATCTGCATGTTTTTTTAAATTTTTCTTCAAATTCCGTATTATAACAAATATTTCAAATGAAGCTACACATTTTTCAGAGGGTGTGGTAATATTCAATCCACTTTCTTTCAAAGTTCTTTCAAAGTAATCTTCAAGAACACTTTTTCTTCTCTTGGAAGGGCTTTCAATATGATTTTCTGTTTCAATTGATAACCTTTTACTCATTGTAACGGTAATTTATAGCTTATAGAAGACTTTTAACAGTATTTAATACGGACACCCCTTTAGGTATCTTAACTTCAGAATTCAAAATAACGTTAAATATTCAAACAAACTATTTTATCCCGTTTTGTAAACTATTCATTTTCTTTAATCCTACGATTTATAACATGAAAAAGATAAAATAATGAAGATTGATATTTTATTATTTGACAATAAGATATTGGATAATTGTTGCATAGTTGCAAAATACGATACTTATTATATATAACATGTTATAACTTGTCCATGTTTATGTACTTGTGTATATAGTTGTAAAATGTCAGTGTCACCCATATATAGTACTTTGTGGAATATGCAGTACCCAAGGAATTCAGTGTTATCCAACACAGAGTAACCCATAGTCGATCGGCTAACGAGCCGATTTGCCTTTGTAAATGTAATATGCCTAAATATTTTAAATACATAGTGACGACCATAAAAAGGGATTTTCGTTTGTTCCATAAAACAATTAGAAACGTTTGCGAATCGCAGAAAAACATAGATGACAATGTTGATAATTTGCGATATGATATATAAAAGCGATATTTTCTATAATCAATTCGTACTTAATGTATTTTAGTGATCTAAATGTTACGGTGAATATAACTTTATAAGGAAAAGAAAATCATTTACACAATAAGTTAAATAATATTAAAATTTACACAATAAGTTAAATAATTTTAAATATTAAATAATATTAGTGGTAAATGCTGCAGCAAAACCTATACGTAAATGTATGCTATTTCAGGACATCTTAATGACCCTAATATGATATAATCTAATTTGAATATATTCCTAGAACAATTTTAATTCTTTTCATATTTCTAAATTAATATATATCTTTTCAAAGAATATTAAGTAATTTTACATTGCATAGGAATAAAGAAATATGCATTAAATTTTGTAGATATTCCATTTTTTAAATTAAACCGTGCCGAAACCCTCATTGGCGCTATTAGCAAAAAAAAGAATAAGTATAATTTTTAGAAGTAAAAAAGTTTTTTAAAATCTTAATTATCTTAAAATCTACTTTGAAGAAACAGTAGCGCAATCATTTTAGTAATAATTCATATACCGAATAGCTGATCCTTTTCTCTACTCAGTATAGATATTTGCCCAATATTGACTTATAATTATTTTTTTTTCTAATATCCACATTACAAGATCGTTCATTTAAAACTGTACACCTTTATTTAATGTCAAAATAATTAACATTTTAGTTGTTACTTAGGTTATTATTACCGTCTCTATATTTTGTGGACACTATGAATTGGAACATTTCCAATGCAAGTAAATATATTTGGAAAACTCAGTCTATTCCTGGATTTGGGGTAATAAATAATTATTATTGGATTAAATTATAACAAAAAATTCAAAAGCCAAAGAAAATGCCACAATGGGATAGAAATAAAGAAATGGAAAGTCTTTAATATAGCTTAGAACGTAATTTGATATATTTCAATGTAAATATATTATTATTAGTCGAAATTAATATATATTTTTTATTTAGTTCCAGCAAGTAAGAAACAAATGGGCCAATTGGCTTATGATAAGGGATGTAAAAAGACGTCGTATGAGTGCTGAACATTTTCTAGAACGGTCCAGGATTAATGCTCTAAGAAAAAATGATGTATTACCAGTTGAAATCAGAGAATTAGCTGATAAAGAAATAAACAAATTTGAGTTGAATGCAACTCCACTAAGAATCAATAATAGATGTGTTATTACCTCAAGGTAATTAATTAATCATATATTTATTTCAGTTATATGTTTTTCTATATTTCTTGAAATATTTTAATTTTATCAATTTAATTTAATTTTATTATTAATCTATTAATTATTATAAAATATGTAGTTCTGGTGGTTTAAAAGTATTTTTTTAATCCTGTAGACCTCGGGGTGTTGTCAAGGAATGGAGGATGAGTCGCATAGTGTGGAGACACTTGGCTGATTACAACAAACTATCAGGAGTCCAGAGAGCTATGTGGGGATAAATATAAATTAGTTGTTTATAGTATTATAGATAAATAAATGTTTTTCAAAGATATATGTAACTTCTTCATTTAGTTATACACTTAAGGGCAGGATATGTGTTATACTACTTGAACATTTATGAAGAAATTTAAGTTTTTAAACAAACTTATGCCAACAATATATACTCATAGAATATATAGGGCAGGCTATATTTATACTATTATAACAATTATATGAAGACATAAGTTTTTAAACATGCTTTTTCCAAAATTTAGTCATGAATATATAGTAAATTTATAAGATATTTTGTTTGGTGACCAATTTATTCAGTTGCACTTTTTACTAATGAGTTTGGGATATTTGTCAACACATTTACAAATACTTAATTATTCAAAATAAATTTTATATTTTAGTATCTTATCTGTAACATAAATTTAAAATTATGACAAGCAATTTAAAAAGGAAACCCCCCCTTTTGAAATATAATATATTTAACAAAAGGGAGGCTTACTCAAATCAACATAAATGGCAACTAATGGCAAATTACAAAATTTTTAAAACATTATCAGCAATGTACATTTTATGAAAATACAAACAGACTATCGAAACAATTATTATTGTTCTATCTGTAGTATATTCCAGAAGTTTGTACTGCACATTGTTTTGATAGAATATTTTTTTTTAAGTTGATCAAGTTACTTTTTCATATGTATGATGAAACAATGTCAATACAGTTTTAGTGTTTCAACTGTATCTATCTGTATGTATGTATGTACATACATATATTATGTAATGAACTGAAAAACTACCACACAGATATTTTTTGTTTACACCAAGTCTGGGTATAATTTTTTGTTTTATAGAAATTGTCTAAATTATGACTATTGTTGAACAAGTCACATATAAAAGGTAAGGTACAGATGGAAGTTAATGTGTTAGAATAATTTTAATCTTTTTCTTATACATGAATTATTTGGTTCGTTTTTAACTGATGATTAAGAAAGTTGCAAGACCAGTTAATTTTTATATTTTAGTTATAACTTCTATATAACAGTTATTACTAAATAGATATATTTCACTTATTTAAGAAAAATCTGAACTTTTATTTAAAGCAATTTTTATTGAATTCAAGAATAAACTTCATTAACTCTAGGTGGTTTGTGTTAACCACAATTCAATAGTAGGGATTATTTTGTAAAAAGGGTTTTTTTTAAAAAGCTTAATTAATTTTAAATAACAAATAAAGACATTTCTAGTAGCATAAAATATAAGTTTTACAATGACTTGTATTCATAGAAAATATACACAATATTTAGGAATTTAAATCAAACAAATTAAATAAAAGACAGTTCTCTGTTTTTATGTGTTTTATATTTTTATTTCCCTTACAACTAAACAAGCTTTATAAAGCTTACAATGGAATACCAAAGCCTTTATAAAAAGCATTTTAGTCAAAGAGACCTGAAAAGAAAAAATAAATATATTAGCATTATATTATAAGTAAAGTATTAGATAAAGAGTTAAGAATATCTCAGTAATTAAGTTTTCAATCATTTGTTTCTGAAGCTAATACATTAGATCAAGCATCATAGATATGTACACTTCTTAAGACATTTAACAAGAAAATATATTTAACAATGAATTACTGGTGACTTATAAAAATTGTCATTTATTCAACATATATTTTATTATTTGAATTTGTTGTTATTCAGTCATAACTTCTGGTTTTGGCTTGCCATGGAGTTATAGTTCTTTTGCAGCATAAAATTCCGCATCGATTATACAGATTTTTTTTTTACCCCCAAATACTATGACTATATGGAATTAACTGTTATAAAAATAATAGTTTTTTTTAATAATATATTTGTCAAAGATGATAAGATCCAAATTAAACAAAAATTACTATTTCTTTTTAGATATATTAATTCTCATAAGCTTTTGTTGTTTCTATATAGAGCCTCTAAGATTGAGTATAATAAATAGGAATCATATTGCCTGCAACCTTTTTTTTTTTTAAATCTTAAGAAATGTATATTAGTATTTTATATTGTATATGTAAACAAAAATATTATGAACTACTAACCGAAGCCCATGTCATCATCAGACTCTTCGGGTTCTTCTTCCTTCTTCTCCTCCTTGGCGGCTTCAGCGGCGGGAGCTGCTGCAGCCGCGGCGGCAGCAGGAGCTCCAGCCGGCGCAGAGCCTACACCAGATCCGATGTTCGAGATCAGGTCACGCACGTTCACGCCTTCTAAAGCCTTAGCGAACAAGCCTGGCCAATATGGCTCGACATCTACGTTCGCAGCTTTCAAGATGGTAGAGATTTTTTCACCCTGTAAACAATTTAGTTTGTTGAAAAAAGCTAAAAGCAAATACGTAAATAGAAGATTTTTAATGGGCTTGGTGGTATTTTGATTCTTTTTACTACTACAGTTTTAAAAATGCTTTAGGGAATACAAGGATGAAAACGGATAACAATCATAACCTCAAAATTGGCCTGTTGTTAAATAAATAATATATATAATATGTAGATAATGAAGTAAACTTACTGTTACGGCGACATCATCATCAACAAGGATGAGAGCAGAGTAAACACAAGCTAATTCAGCCTTTGATGCCATTTTTGTTGATATTTAGTGCAAGTCGCCAAGTGGCCTTAGCTCCGAGAGAACAAGCACGTTTGACTTCTAAAATTAAAAAGAATATCTTTGATAGAGACAGATAGCTGTCGTATGTCATATGTTTGACACTGTCAGTGTATTGTCATTCCTGAGTAGGATTTGTATTGTGTGGATACAAGGGCTTTAACGTTCACTTTATTTGTGAAATCGAAGATATGTTAAACAAATCAAATTGTTAAAGCTTGCTAGCCACCATTTTTACTCCATTATTTACAAGGTAACGTTTGAACTCGCAACTTTTTTATGGCAATCCAGCCACGGTCAATTACAATAATTAGTGATTAAACGAACTTACCTAAAGTGAAGTTCTATCATAATTATACGAAGGCTTTGTACGAATAGATTAGTATAAATTTAATAGTTCACATGTAGTACACACAACAGCGTCGCCATCTTCACTGACTTGAGATCTCTTCTTTTTTTTTTTTTTTTTTATAAGCTTGCCACCCTGTTGTCGATGTCAGCGTTGTCTCGGCTGGAGGCTATCATTTAGTTTAGAGTGTTTAGTCACATTGATATTTTTTCTTGAAATGGGTAGAGGGGTGGGTGGGATACTAATCTATTCGTACAAAGCCTTCGTATAATTATGATAGAACTTCACTTTAGGTAAGTTCGTTTAATCACTAATTATACTTCAGGCTTTGTACTCTAGATTAGTATAAATTTAATAGTTCACATGTAGATGTTGAGAGTAACTCTATTTTAAAAATATCAACAACAACAAAGAAGTTCTTTCAATTAATAATTCATTTATTAATATCTAGATCATGTTAATCCGATAGTGTAACACATCTGGCCAGGGAATCATCATGGCTGTCTGTGTCTGTTACATATCTATTATAAAATTTTGCAAATGTCTTAAAGCTACTCCAGCCCGCAGTTTTTCTGATGGAGTCTAAATTTACACCCATTTTGTATGCTTTAGAGGTAGACGCATGTCTTGTACTATGCGCGGTAAAGATAGAAACATCAATTCCACTATTGTCTAAAGTAGCTTTAATCCATCTGCTCAATGATTGCGAAGTAACAGAATTATAAGGTCTTTTAAGACTTATAAATAGATTATTATTAGAACGTAATGTCTTTGTCCTTTCCAAATAACAAGTTAAAGTTAACGCTGGACAAATTTCTGGTTTCTCATGAAAAAAGGGTAAAATAAGCTCTGGTTGCGTATTATTAGGACGAGAAGTTTTGATTAGGTCTGGTATTTTAATTCGAATTTCATTATTAAAAACAGCTATATTTATAATATTTATCTTTGACAATGTCTGAACTCTATGCGCAGTTGTCAAGGCCAGAAGGGTTGCTAACTTTTTGGAAATCTTTTCTAAAGTTAGAATTTCATTAGGGTACCAAGTAGCAAGACTGGTTAATACTTTAGATGTGTCCCAAGTTGTATTATATTTCGGTAATGGAGGTCGGAGTCTAAAGATTCCTTTAAAAAATCGTTTAACGCGGAAATCATCGCTTAAATCTTGGTCAAGTATCGATGTCAATGCTGATCTACAACTGTTAAGTGTTCCATATTGCGCGCCTGATTCATATAATTGCGTTAAAAATTGTATAACAGCTGTAACATATTTATATTGTTTTGATTACAAAATAGAAACCATTTTTTAAGGTAAGAGTCATATTGCTTGAGTGAGCTTACTGAGAGAGAAGATAACATGATTGGTATTGAAGATAAAGGTACATTTCTTCTTAGCAGTGATGTCCTGATAATATTCCAGCAACCAGGGTAATCTTCTGATGAACATCTCGGGTGCTGGAATGAGAGATAATCAGGTACTTAGAAGGCGGAAAATATAATGGTTCTGATATGAGAAGGCTTTTAAATAATGGGTACCATGGTTGTGTAGGCCATTGTGGCACTACAACTATACCTTTGGCCTTATCATCAATAATTTTCCTTAAAACTTTAAGGATTATAGAAAATGGGGGAAAACAATAAAAATAAAATTTAGACCAGGAAATAGTAAATGCGTCTATAACATAGGCATCAGGATCTTTGTGCCAAGATATGTATTTTACGCATTTCTTGTTCACTCTATTAGCAAAAATGTCTATTTCTGGACTCCCAAACTGTTTAGTAATTTTCAAGTAAGCATAATCCGATAGTTCCCATTCTATATCAGGGTGAATGCGGCGCGATTCTGCATCCGCGATATTATTTTCTGTTGAACTTATATACGATGCAAAGACAAATAAATTGTGCTTTTCACACCACTGCCACAGTTCCCGTGTGACATTAGTAAGGTGGGGATACTGTACACCGCCCATACGATTTATATATGAAATAGCCGTAGTATTATCTATTCTTAAAAGAATTTGGCAGTCGTGATAATTTTTAGCAAATATTTTTAGCCCGAAGAAGGCAGCGAGTATTTCCAAATAATTTATGTGTCTTGTACGTTCACTATTTGTCCATATACCGCTTGCCCGATCCTCCCCACAGGCAGCATCCCATCCCGTTGTTGAGGCATCACTAAATATCTCTAAACAAAACTTGTTTTGTTTAATCTTTTTAACAGGATTATCCAATACTTGAGACCACCAATCTAAATCAGGCAATACCGTTGGACAGACGGTCATATAACTGTTGTAATTGTCGTTATTTAATAAATTTAAATATTTACATCTTTCCAGTTTTTTAGTATAAAGCCAACCGTATTCCACGGCTGGACAGGCGGATGTTAGTAAACCTACCAATCGAGCAAATTCCCTAACTTTGCACCGATATTTAAAACGAAACTTATTAATTTCGAGTCTGATCTTCTCTATTTTATCTCTAGGCAGGCTAATATGATAATTATTTGAATTTATAATAAACCCTAAAAATTTACAACATGTGGAAGGGATTAGAACACTTTTGTCGGTATTAATGATAAAACCTAAAGAACGTAGAAGACCTAGGGTGTCTTTTATGTTTTCTAAACAAGATTCAAAAGATTTTGATATTAATAAAGTGTCATCCAAATAAACTGTAGATAGGTGTCCGCAAGATCGTAATAAACTGATAACGGGTTTCATGAGTTTTGTAAAAACAAAAGGCGATGTATTGAGACCAAACGGTAAAACATTAAATTGATATAATTTTTTATCAAATTTAAATCGAAGGTACTTTCTAGAGTTGTTATGAATACGTATTAAAAAATATGCATCTTTTAAATCAATTGTACTCATGAAACAGTCTTTAGAAACAAGTTTTAATGCGGTACGAAGATCTTCGAGTTTGAAATGATTAGTATCGATAAATCTATTTAAAGATTTTAAATTTAAAATAAATCTTGACTTTCCGTTAGGTTTTGGTACCAAAAATATTGGGGACAGGAACTGACCCTCACAAGGAGAACATTCTGTTATGGCTCCTATACTTAAAAGATTTTTAATCGATTCTTTCAACTGTGATTTTTCAGAAGCTGAATATAATCTTTCTGATGGAGTATTATATTGAAATACAGGTCGTGAAAATGGAATTTTATAACCATCTATCCACGATAGTATGTTAATATCGTTAGTAATAAGTGACCATTGTTTACGAAAACGATATAGTCTGCCAGCATATTTTACCTCGTCTAACGTCGGTTGTGACTTGGAGCTGGACGCGACGACTGTTTCCAGGAGTTCTCTTGAGGATTCTTGTGGGCAAGATCTTTTGTCCTCTGAATCCCCTTGTGCCTTGCCTGATGTGGGGGAGGACCACGGAAGTTTAAATTCCTTTGATTATTTTTGTAAGTAGTTTTAACAACTTTTTTAACGGTGGGTATTTTCATATCCGCACCGGATTTTGATATAGCTTTTGCAGTTCTTATTGTTTCGCAAAGTCCCTCACTGAAAAGTAATTTGTCTATTTTGGTAGCTTGAATTTGTTCCTTTATCTCTTTTTTTATGTTAGATATAATGAACCCTCTCCGTGTCCTTGAGTCTGTGTGCTGCGTGTCACAGAGGAGCTTACATGCATCCATTAGTTTTTGTATGAGCAGGGTATTATTTGCTTCAGCCATTAAATAGCTGAGGGTATCTGCTATGCAGGCCGTCGCAGCACACAGCTGTTTTTGTTTAAATTCTATTCCTTTATCTCTTTTAATTACTGCATCTGAAATAGCAGCCTTAACTTCTGGATTGAGTGTAGGTGCATCTATTAATGTGCAATTGACTGGTGGCAAATATTTATCCAATAAATTTTTTCGTTCTTCTTTATTTAGCCCAGTCGTGGCAATATGCTCAAGACGAATGGCCAATTCAGGTTGAATATTGGAACTGTAGGCCTTATGTTGGGATGGGTCTTCTCCCAAAATTTTTAAAACATCGTCAGTAAGTTCTATCGGAGCAGATTCCTGGTCCATAGATGCAGTTGTTACAGCTACATGATCTAACGGTCGATCTGTAGAATCAGTTACTGGTGGTGGATAACCAGAACTACTTGTTGAGGGCGCAGTGTTCATAATAGTGTCAGTGCGCTGTAGATGTTCGGGGGCATTGTCAGTAGGCGGTAAGGATACAATAGCCTCACTCAATTGAATTGGTACGTCTGAAAAGACAATATACTATTAGCCGTATCGGTTATTAGTATATTACGTGACTGACAGAATGCCCGCATAGTACTAATTTAACATGTGTAGTGGCAATCCAAACAATTGCCCGCAACACTAGGTATTATAAGTGTCTGCAACAAAAGTGATATTTCAAATAAATACCCGCAATCGTTACTTTCCACTTAGTACTATGTTATATTAAAACGCAAAGCGTTATAAATTATCAAAGCAAAGTAATATCCCAGGTGGATATTCGCATTGCATATTTATTCTGTAATTTCTAAAAATGTAATTTTAGTAAAGTGACAATCCAAATAATTGCCCGCATTACTTTATTACATATAATCATTAAAACTTAATTATTTTTAATTATTTATTTGTTCGAGGGTAGTTAAAAAATTACCAACCTTCTATGCTTAACGTCTCCTGATGATGAATCGTGGCATAAGTGCCTGATCTTGGCTGTGACGAGTCCGAACTTGAACTCGATGTTTCCGATGATGATGAATCGCAAGATGATGATGATGACTTTCTTGAATTCTTTTTTCGCGCTTGTAATAACATCTTATTTAATTTTTTCACTTTTCTTGCAATAACGTCGTAATTGTCAATTTCGGTACGTTTACGTTTACCCATTTTTAATATAAATAACTCAAGTAATTATTACTGTTATTAAAGTAGTCCGAAGTGGCGGAGCACTGAAATGTGAATGATAGCCTCCAGCCGAGACAACGCTGACATCGACAACAGGGTGGCAAGCTTATAAAAAAAAAAAAAAAAAAGAAGAGATCTCAAGTCAGTGAAGATGGCGACGCTGTTGTGTGTACTACATGTGAACTATTAAATTTATACTAATCTAGAGTACAAAGCCTGAAGTATAATAATAATAATAATTCACAAACAATTTAATACTTAATAAAAAAATAAACATTTTTTTTAGATTTTTGATTATATGGCCTCGCCTATGATAAATTGCAGTTGGTATTTTACTGTGCTTTATAGGCAGAATTTTTCAACAATACATATTGGCCTTTATCAAATTAAAGGAATTGTTATTAACATATCTATCTGTCAGCTGATACTTTAAAGCTGTAACTAATTTATTTTTACTAATTATTATTATTATTATAACTATGATCACTTTTCAAATACAAATAAAAAGAGTCGTGTTTTACTTAAATTTATTAAGATTTCATAATAATACAACAGTGATATAAATTAGATGAAAGGCAACCCTAACAAAATTAATAAATCATTTCGTTCATTGCATATTAAATAATATTTTATTTATATTATGTACAAATAATTAATTTCAATCATTAACCAAGTTAGTTATATTTTAATATTTTAAAGTATATATGTGCCAAAACAAACGTAGCATAAACAATACTTCAACAATCTTAAAATAATAAAGAGCATAAAAATATTTTATTGTCTTTGGAATGTTTTAGAGATCCCAAGAAAACAAATGATGTTTTACAAGCATATCTCTGACTCCTTCTTTCAATGGTTGATTTTGCGTGTCTTTTTTTAAAGGAAGCTCCCAATCTGGGTTTAAATTAAATCCAAACTGTGAAAGTATTCGAAGTTCACACTTTATTTGTACCCATCCAGGAGAGTTTATAAATGACCATGGGTGGTACCACTTTTGAACAACATCTACACAAGAACATAATACTTCCAACCATAAATGTAATGCTTCTTCATTCAAACCCATGCATATCAACGTCCGCAATTTAACATCCATTTGTGCATGGGCATTATCATGTGATAGGTTAATTGCTTGTACACATCTATACAGTAACTCTTCTGGAGTAAGAACCTTGCCATCCTCGTCCAAACGATATGTTTTACATAAAACTAAACGACTATATACAGAATTAAAATCTTTTTCAACCTCTCTTGATGATGCTTCTTCAATAAATAACCATGGATGGCAGGGCCCATCAAGAAAGCTTGGCTTCTTAATTCCATGTAATAAAACTCTTTTAAAAGCGGGGGCTAGCACACCTCTAACTAAATGAGCTGCTTTCTCAGTAACAGAATCATCACCAGCTCTACTGTATTTCACTCCTTTTTCATCCAGTAATTTAACAAATCTTGCAGGGAACCAGCCCCTTAGGCCATTTAATTCTCCAATCCAACAGTGTTCGTCTCTAGAACTTATTACTTCTATGACATCATTTTTTCTAAAACCAAGCTCATCTCCATCTCGTCTTTCAAAGTCTAGCAGAGCCTTTGCACGTCTTCTTTTACTTCTAGAAACATTAACATATCTTTCTCTGTCTGCTGCATGGCTTTGCATAGTATAATCAGCAGTAAGTTGGACTTCTGATTGCAATTGAGGTTCCAGTGCAAGAAAGTGTCGGGCAACTTGTAGAATAGCTTCTCTGAGATCAACTAGAATTTCTGTTTGTTTTACATTTTTAGAAATAGCATCTTCATTGTTGGTATCATCTCCAAATAAAATAGTTTGGATCACGGACTTGCTTCTTTTTATCTGACGTCTTTGCAGTTGCTGTTTTGGTAGATTAGGAACAGCATTGGGATTTCCTACTAGAGCTCCTTGATCAGCCATTAAATAAGCCAAATGTCTTCTTCTGTGAGTTTCAATAAGAGCTGGACTCAGGGTATCTCCACACACTTCATCAATTGTTTTAATTAAGAGATCAACATCATCAATTTCTCCAGGGATATCAGATAATGCATTAAAAATCTGTGCAGAATTAGATATTTCAGTAAATCTATTTTCTTTAATCTTTAACATTGCTAAAGTTGCTTTGAACAATACAATGGAACCATCTAAGAAAAACAGATCCCATATCCTGAGTAATATCTTCATGTGCACAACATTTGCATATAAAGTAAGAAACCAATGCATTGTTATAAGAGAGAGCTCAATATCATGTGCGTTTAAAACCTGCTCTATTCCAGGCAGGTATGTTGATATAAGACTTCTTAAGACCTTCTGATCAGCTTGTATACCAATTAAAGTTGAGGAATAATAAGATGCTGGCAGCAGATCCTCTACTGTGGTACACATAATCCAAAATGCCTCTTCCTCCTCCATAAGCAAAAGCAGTGATGCAGCTATCATACCTGTACCTTGACAATACCCTATATCAGGGTAGAGCCAGGCTAGAGCTCTGAGAATTCGGCGAAGTCTCGGCACCCCTGTACTAGTTGGATGTGAAAAGCACACATTATTTGGTAGAATTTGAACTAGATCTTTTTCTATTTGTTTACTAGTAACTAACCCATCATCACTGGAAGCCCTTACAATTTCATGATAAGTAATTTCTGTAGAAGCTCTTTTTTTATTGGCACCACATAGATGCATCCAAACTTGGGGCCGCAAAGAGTGGGGAACTCCATCTTTAACCATTTTTTGGAGTTTGTCAGTTTTTTCCAATTTATTTTCACTTTCAGAGAAATTTATTTCTTTACTATAAAACTCCCACTGAAGGCGATGTTGATCGTCCTCAATGAATACATTAGCTAACAACTTATTGGAGTTTTGTTCGGGACCATCTTCTTCATCTACACAAAAACCAAATTCATCAAATCTGTAATCAGGTAAACCACCACCATGACCCTCGGATTCTGGTTGTGCTAGTTTAGCCATTATGTCTTGGGGTACCATGCTAGGAGTTAACGCTGAAAAAGGACCTCCAGGCGCAGGTAGTAGTTCATCAGCAACATTCATGCCACGAATTGCATCAATGACATCTTCTGGGTCGTCATCTGCTAGAGCTGCACTGAGCTTACGTTCATGTTCTGCACGGCCTACATAACCAACGTGGTCACGTGAACTAAACAATGACTTAGCTAGATCCATGTTTAATATAAACTGTTTATACCTTTTACGGTAAAATTAAAACAATAAAAAATATCCCCATTCTTCGATCCCAAACACTTTCACAAAGTTTCACAGACAACAATCCACAGATAATACAGGGATGATCGAACGTCAATCGTATTGAATTGCACAGACGAATGACGACTAAATTGTCCGACAAAGATGATTAACGATAGTTAATCGATTGTAAACAACATATAGAGCCGAAAATCGGTTAAAGGAACGGAGAATCATGTTATATCGTCGGGCTAAAATGCCGTTAGCGAAAAATAAAGTTTTAGTACCTGACTACTAGCATATCACAATAGCCTTGTCATACGTTTAAAAAAACATTCTTTATATATTATTTAAGAGTTTTCCGACAACAGAGTGTTTAAGTGGTAAGCAATAAAATAAAAAAATATGATAACACGTTTATGTGATATATCCTATGTTTCTGCAGTGCCCACTTTATTATACGTATTTCTATATATATTTCAGTAAACATAAAGAAAAGCATTCACGGATAAGGGGAATAGCCTGAGTACATTACAACTTGAACTTAAGTTGCTGTCTATGTTTATGGAATATTGTTTATACTCTATTGTGCTCGGTGGTTTATTTATTATTAGGTTACCCATAGAGTAATTAAAATAAACTGTGAAAATACTTCTCAAATAACAATAATTTTCATTGATAATGTTAAAACACAATATATTATTACAAAATTCCAATAGGTATGCACAAAAATGTTTTGATATTATATTGCGCAATAGTGTAGTTTGACTGTATAAGTAGTTTACAGTAATAGTTTTAGTAAGACTAGATTGTTTAAAATAATTTTATATTTTAATGTTTTACAGATTCGTAATGTGTTTGGAAGTGTTAACATAAATCAAACTTTGTTAAAGGTTATAAAGGTGAGTGAATTGCCTTTAAAATCGTTAAATCTTTAGAATTATAATATTTGTCCTAAAACGCATTAACAAGCATATTTAAAATCATTTAAGAGTACTTATTTTTTAAAATGTCAACTCAAGTATTCTCGCTAATAACTTTATAAAAAATAGGATGGCGGTAAAAATATGTTGTGTAGAAAACTGTAATTCTTCCTCCACAAGACCAGAAGACATTGGTGTTACATACCACAAGTTTCCTAAAGATAAGGCAATACGTGATTTATGGTCATTGGTAATTCACTACAAACAAACTAACGTAGACTCCTCCATATACGTGTGTTCGCGACACTTTTGCAAAAACGATTTTCAAATATACCAGGACTCAAAATATGTTCTTAAACCAGGTATATCAATTGGAGTTTGTAGTGCTAAATCTTTTTAAAAGAAACTTAGACTTTGCATTCAGTTTGCTTGAGGTATTACTTATCTTTTGCTGCTTTGAAGTTATAAATAAAGAATTTTTCATAAGCATGTCTGGTTTTATATTGTATTATTGGTATATCTTTGGCCTTCATGCTTGCGTATTAGTTATATATACCTTCCAGTAAGTATTGAATTCCAACATTACAAAAAAAAACAAATTCTTATCAGTGACAATATTTTCACATGAATTTTGCTCCAAGATCACTGAAATCATAAATTTTATCACTGGCACTGTTATTATCTATTAGTATTGTGTGTGTTACCCACACTAAGCACGAGTTAGTAAATATTTTGAATACTTTTCTATTAAATTCCAGAATACACTTAGTCGTTTGACGGCATTGAATGTGAAACATGTTAATAAAATATCATTCAAAGGTTTTATTATAGCCAAGCACAAATGTTCCAACCTAACCTAATCTAACCAAGCGCACAACAAAAAGATATCATTTTATGGTTCTGATCTGGTTAGGTTAGGTTTTTTTTTATTATTAAATGCACTTTGTTATGAATTTTATTCTTGGTGACTTCATCCGCTTTTGGTTCACAACTATTTACAAACCCTACAACTAAAGAAATAGTACTCATCAAAATAATATGAAAATTTTAAATTAAAAATATAATATTTATCTTTTTTTTCATTCTGTTTCAGATTCTATACCATCATTATTTTTATGGTCCAAAAGAGATAAGGAGTTAAGTAAATGTCAATTGGAACTTAAAATGGATGAAAGCAATTCAAAAGTTAATTCTACTGGAGTAGAAAAACCTGAGACAACTACAGAAATAATAAAAACATCTAGTAGAAAGATATCGGAAACAGAAAATGTTGAAGCTATTAAAAAGTTTATAGAAGAACAGGAAGATGAAATAAACAAACAAAATGATCAATTACATGAAATCACACAAAATGACAAAGAGGTGAACGATCTGAATGTGGTGAATGAAGGTGACAACAAAATGCTTAATGAGTTAGCGGAGCCAATGGTGATAGCCACGAGTGTGATGGATATGATCCTTAGTGAATCTGAAGCGAAAATAGTTACAAAGAAAAATATAAAACTTATTCCACAAAAATTTCATTCAAGTGATAAAGGTAAGAAAATTTTCAAATTATACCTTATTCTGTTTTTACACGGTAAATTGGTTCCAGAAAAAAAACGTGTTAAAAAAAAAAACATTGATTGTATGCAAAAATAGGTGATTGGTACCTAATCTCTAAAACCTATTAAAATTAGTGAAAAACAAGATTTTTTTAGGAACAAGTATTCATGTTTATTTTAATTAAATCACATATACAATGTTTATTTGTACAAGCATAGTTATTAAAGATAAAAAAGATAAGGACTCTAATCTTAAAAATAATATGAATTAAATGTATGGCAAGTTCAGGAACTAAAAATAATTATTTTAAACAGCTATGTTGTTAACGTTAAGAATAGGTTATTCAATTTTTAAGATAAAAAAAATAGAATAAGTGATAATCATAAATACAGGAACATAAATTTAATTGCTGTCATCATCAGTTAGTCTCATTTGCTTGCTTCGAACGCGTATACAATCACTATCATCGCTGCAATAATTTTGAACTGAACTTTCTTTTGCTCATTCAGCATCTACATTTTTAGCAATGAACTCTGTTATGAGCTGTTGTTCGCCAATTCTTGCTACCTCTTTGTATTTTTCTTTGTATAATCGTGCTAAATGGAATAAAATCGTTTAAAAAAATTAAAAATATTTTATTTTCACACCGTGTTATATCAAAACCGTGTAAAAAAACACTGTTTAAAAACAGAATTAGGTGTATTACTTTTTGTACTAAACAACTTTTGTATTAATACATGTTTTTATATATTCTTTTATAATATTAATTTTTCAGGTAACAGTGTTTCCCTATCAGTAGGATCGAAGGTAGAAGCCAAAGACTATGGAGAATTCTGGCATCCAGCTTATATTATGGAAGTAGACTACGATGAAATGGAAGTACTTGTACATTACGAACACTCACCCAACAAGTTAGTTTGTGTATGAATTTTTAAGAAATTTGTTTTTCATTAATAATATATGAAAACTAATCAAATATTGATTAAAATTTTTTTATTTGACATATTAAAATTTCTGAGGATGAAACTTAATATATATTAATAATATGTTTCAGACATGATGAATGGATAAGTGTAAACAGTCCTCGACTCAGGCTGGTAAATAAGAATACACCAATTATCCCACCACAAGCAGTACAAACTGAAGTAAGATCTGATATAAAAGAAGAACTTAAACAAGAAGAGAAGCCAAAACTACAATATGTTATTGGCGAAAGGTGTTTAGCTCGATGGAGAGATAATAGGCGTTTTGTAGCTACTATACTAAGTGACCTAGGCAATGGTAAAGTGCAAAATTGTTCATATAGTAGAACTTCGATAAGTTAAAGCCAAAGAGAAACACAAAATGTTTAAAATTACAGAGATGTTAACTTATTCTTGATATGTTCACGGTTTGAAGAGTCGATACAATTTCTGATTTTAATTATTTCAAGTTCATTTAAGTGGTTCATTATGAGCTTATCAGAGATTATTCGGTATAGTTATACCGAATAATTTTTGGGGAATAAAAAAAAAAATCTTAAAAAAAAATATTTCTCTATATCAATCGATGTGGAATTTTATACTAAATCTAAAATATTAACACTTATGATGAGCCAAAATTTTCCCTAGAAGTTATGAGGGAGAAAATACAAATAACCTTAACTTTCTTAAACACTAACATTTTGTAATACTAGTAATATGTATGTACTGTGAAGAGAAAGATTATGATAAATTCACATACACATAGCAATTTATAGTAGAGATTTAAGGGATTTTTGAGTAACAATAAATTAACCCTTACTATTTATGTGAACAATTTTATTAGGTTTTATTTACTTCTTTGAAATGACTAGTTAGTCTATGTTAGCATAAAAGGTCGTCATTTCTTCAACTTACTAAGGGACTATAGAAAATTATTAGTTTAAGTTATAGGGGGGTTAAGGAAGCGAGCATATTATTTTTTTAAATCATAGTTTTTTTAAACTATAGAGGTTTAGGATATCAAAAGTATATTGTAATTTAAACGTAAAACGTAAAAAACGTCTCATATTCAACAAAAAGTTTTAATAAACTTTAAATTTATTTCAAGGCCCTCTAGATTTAATAGACAAAGATACAACAATTTTTTAATATTTCAATTAACAGGCAGCTATGAGATAATGTTTGATGATGGATATAAATGGAAATGCACAACATCAAGGATGTGTAAACTAAAAGAAACATCGAAAAATGAACCATTGTCCGTTGATACATCTATATCACCGTCTGCTTCTAGTCTGTCACCAGTTATTCCTGGAACTGGTCCAACTGGAAATAGTCAGTTTGGATTCCATACACACCTATTTGATCCAACTCGAGATTATTTAGGATCAAAAAGTGAAAGACGCGAAATGAAACGGAAGTTGAATATTAAAGAAATATTTAATATTGGTCAGAAAAAACAAAAGAAAAAAGATCCGTCTCAAGAAAAACCAAAGATTGTTAAGGAAAAGAAGGCTAAAGTTATTAAAAAGAAAACTGAGCTCAAACCGGAAGTAAATCTGGAGGTATCAGAAATTACAATGGAGATTAAGAAAGAGATACCTGGTAAGTAATACCGCCTAGAACAGGGATGGCGAACCAATGGCTCGTGTGCCACAAGTGGGACGTTTGAAAGTATTGATGGCACGCACAAAGACTAAATAATTGTAAAACATTAATTGATAAAAAATATTTAAAGAAGAATGGTTTCTATTTGTTTATTTAATTATAATTTCACTATGCTAACATTCGAATGAAATTTTATTGTGGCATGTTAACTTTTAAAAAATTTTTCGTTTTTACTTTGAAGCACGGATATCAAAAATGTTCGCAACTCCTGGTCTAGAATAATAGTTTTTTAAATCAATTTTTATTTCAAATGATGTTCTAGATGCTGTAGCTTCAATAATAGGAACTGTTAATGAAGATAAGGATGTAACAGACATAAAAGATGATGTGGAGCAACCAATAAAAAATGAAGTTCAATCTGAAGATACGGAAACATTTGAAGATGCTGAGGATATGGATATGGATGCAAATGATTTGGTTAACAATACAGATGATACTATAGTTAGTAACTCAGATCTCTTAGTACCTAGTGATTTAGGCTTTCATCCAACCGAGCCTATGTCGGACCCTGTAAGTATGATTTTTTATTAAAGCATGCAGGGATTGAGGTTGTTTAATTGAACTAACATTTATCATAATTTGAATAACATTAAATTGAATTAGGTGATGGAGGAGGAGATGAAGTTGGAACAGTTCGAGAAACCGGATGAAAGTAAACAGGAGGTTATAGAAAAAATGAAAGAAGTCATATGTAAATTAGAAGGTGGTCTAGAATTAGATAAGATTGATTCACCAAAACCTGAATCAAAAGATATGAAGCCAGTAAGCGAAGTTAATACAAAAGTGTCTGATGACAAATCAAAGAGGAAGTTGTCAAAAATAAAGAAAAGTAAAAAGTTGAGGTTGTTACAGGAGAAAAGGGTCAAGAAACAGGTGGAGAAAGTGAAGAACGAGTTGGAAGAAATGAAGAAACAGGTGGAAGAAATGAGAAAACAGATGTTGTTGAAGACTGAAGAATTGGCTGTGAGACCTCATGAAATGCCTGAAAGCTTCCTTCTTCCAGGCGAGTGGTGTTGTAAGTGGAAGAACGGACAGCCAGTAGGCACTGTTAGTGAGTTAGACGAAAAGACTGAAGGGAGTAAAGGGTTGACAAGAATGAGTGTACAGGTATGTTTGAACAAAGAGCTCTGTTACCACCATTCAAGGCTATAAAGCTGGTTCAATTTATAATGGTTTTTTGTGAATTTTAGGTTGAAGACAAAAGATTACCTCCAGGTTGGGTGAAGCATATGGTGCGTCGAAGTTTTGGACAATCTGCAGGAAAGTGGGATGTTGTTTTGGTCGGGTACGTATTTAAATTTAAGTTAAACGTAAAATAAAAAGTTCTAGTTGAATATATATGTTATATATGTATTGCAATTTCTGTTGTTAATCCAATAGTTCGTAAGTGTGGTTTACCTGGAAAAATTCACTTTAGTAATAAGGTCGCCCATTATTGTGTATCTTTTTTTATCTTTTTGTTTTCTGTAAATTGCTTTTTCTCTCTTCAGGCCAGATAATCGTCGATTTCACACAAAAACAGATGTGCGAAGCTATCTAGAACACCAAGATGATTCTCTTAAACCCTACGAGCACGCGTTACTAGATTTTGGGGTGCATCTTAAGTTATCTCGTCGAATGGGGTGGTTTTCTAATGATAGTGGTGTGTTACCCCGACTAGGGAAACGTAAGAAACTAAACCTGAACAGAAAAGAGGGAAAGAAACGCAAGAAGGAGAAAAGTGCCAAGCAAAAAGTAAGCTTTTAATATTTTTAATAGTCGAAAAATATCAGTCTCCAAAAATTTTTTTTTAATTGAGTTGCGACTATGATAAATTTTATTATTAAAATTTTTGTAAAAAAAAACCATTAATTTTAAAACATAATTTTAAGATATCTATGGAAGACCTTCCAGGAACAAGTGGCCAAACGTTTTATCCAGAACCATGTGTATCTTTTGAAAATCCTGCAGACGATGATGACTCTGGTAGGTTTTAATTTTGTAGCTTTACAAGGCTCTTCATTATAACATGTGAGATTTCTTGCAAATAACAGTCACAATGCACTTTAAATTTAAACGCGATTTAGAAATACACCTTTGTGTGGAATTAAAACTCGTATTCTGTATGCCATGCCCAAGTTGCCTATGGATAGTTATTGATTTCACATTACACACAACAACGTGTTTTAATTTTTATATTAGAGAATACAGTTCTATGAAGTTTTCGTAATGTATTACGTTACATGACCATCTGGCCGTATCGAATAAGGGCCCAGCTATTGAGCTATTGAAGGAGATTTCATCATTTATTTATTACTTTTATTATTTTCAGTGTATGTCGGATCTTTAAAAGTACAAGTAATTGATAATCTCCTCCGATGTCCCGCTGAAGGTTGTTTAAAAAACTTCCGAAATACTACCCTCTTGCAAATGCATATAAAACATTACCATCGAGAACTAAGACAAATGCTAGGAGCCACTCCTAAAGTTTTGGACTTAGCTCGTGAAAGGACTAAACCATCAGACAACGAAGTCAAAAAGACTGAGTTTGAAACGAAAGTTATTAAGGTTAAGCTTCCAAAACTACCGAAAAGAATTGAAGAACCCAAAATTGAAGTAAAGGAACCCATTGTACTTCAAACTGATACTCAAGCAGGGACTCCAACTAAACTGGAAAATCCCATACCGAGGTCTCAAGATTCTCCAAAATTACGACAAGCTCTTGCCACTAAACCTGTAAAACGACCAAAAGTCTTACTCCCAGTGAGAAGACCGGAACCAGAAGATATAGTGGAAGAAAATCTAGACATTATTGATCCAATGATCACAGAAAAATCAGATTTTGATGGTGATAACTCAAATCAGACACCACTGAAAACTTTTGAAGAATTTCGTCGAAAATCTGAGAAGAAGCGGAAATGTTTCTCCACGGTGTCCAGGAAACCTATAAGTGAGGAAGATGAGTGGTTTGCCATGAACTCTGATATTGAGACTCGGTCTAGTTATCCTGGGTCTGGCACACCGGACTCTAAAACAATGGACAAAATGATTCCTCCAGTTTCGTCAGAGTCTAATGAAGAACAGAAAGATAGCAAGATGTATATGTACACAGAGAGTAAGTGATGAACTCATTAATTTCATTAATAATGTTCAAATATAACTTTTTTTGTAATAAAACTTATGTATTAATATTTTTATAAAAACTATTTGCTACAAACCAATAGTTTTTGCAAAAACCATAGTTTTTTTGTAAATGGCAATAATCATACTCACAAAAAAGACTTTCTTGATCCATAATTATTATTATTATTTTTTATATATAATATGATTATATTATATAATTTTCCGGCCATTTTCAAGTCAATACTATCGAAATCTGCCCGAGGAGTTTTAAATCCATTAGGGGTCTTTAAGAACCTTATATGCGAGAGCGATTTCCGCGCACTTGCATGAATAAGACTTGCAAAACTTGTCGGGAAAATTCGGATAGTATTTTCGCGAGTTCAATACCAATAACTAAACGGTTTTTATAGCCGGTGAGCGTATAAAGCTGGAACACATGAAGCGGGAGGAGATCATCAACTGCCACTGCGGCTTCAGGGAGGAGGACGGACTCATGGTGCAGTGTGAGCTGTGCCTGTGCTGGCAGCACGCCATGTGCCACAACATACACAGGGAGGCCGAGGTACACCACAAGCATACTAAATATATAGTCCAATGAATAAATGGCTATTTGACATTTTGTTATGGAGAAATTGATTAACTACTTTTTACTCTTTTATTTATATACTAGCTGTGCCCCGCGGTTTCAACCATGTTTAATCCTATTACATAGCCTTCCTCAAGAACTTGCCTATTATAATCAGAAATGTTTTAAAAATCCATCTAGTTTTGAAGAATAGCGCGTATCAAACAAACTTTTTCGCGTTCTAATAATGTTCAAATAATAATAGGTATATATTATTTTATTATAGAACTAAGATAAAAAGTATTTACCAAAGTTGTCTATAAATGATTCATTACAGGTACCAGAAAAATACACCTGTAGTATATGTCTTAACCCTCGGCGTGGGAGACGCTCCAAACGCTTCCTACACGATCAGGATAGGTTGTATGAGGGTCTGCTACCAGGGGCGAAGCCCTGCGAGTCGTTGCGCCGGTCTCATGAGCTGTCCGCCAATCTCTTGAAGATACAAGATGCTCTGCACGCGATGAGAGTCAAGTATTATGTCGCTACGTACGTATTTTATATTAAATATTTTCAAAGATTTAAAACATTCCAAATTAATTTTATGTTTATATTTTTCTTTACAGTAAGAAAGATCACCCTAAATTATACCTCTGGGCTAAGGACTGGGAGAGCCCGGAAGTAAATTTTGCACAAGAAAGGCTAAATTCAGATTATTCGGACCTTAACATTATTGTTAATAACATTGGAAAAGAGAATTTACCTTTGAAACCTGATGAAGTAAATCCTCATCTTGATATAAGAATGCCTATAACTGAAGAGTCTGATCATGAGAGATTTAGTCAAAGAGATAATTCTTTATTAAGTTTATCAACGGCGTTGTCCAGTCCTAGCGGTACTTCTTTAGATCTTCCTATTACTACCTCTGAGTTGGAGCGGTTAGCAAAATCTGTTCAAGGTGAAGTATATATACAATTAATTATATTTTAATTTATAAATTCTTTTCAATAATACCTATAAGACTAATGGAAACTGATTTATGCAGGTATAGGACTCAATTTGTTTAAAAAAAATTACTATTTGCTAATAGCTTAGCTTAATATTATTTTATAAATATAGATTTCTAATTTAAAATCTACTAAGTCTATGAAGTATTGTTTCAACTACCAGAATGCTTACATTATGTAAAAGGTTTAAATTTGTTTAATATTTCAGAGCAAGAAGTTCAAAGAGTGGTGGTGCCGCAGCCCGAGGCGCCCATAGACAATAACGAGTGTAGGGAGCGACTCTTACGACACGTGCAGCGTTGTCAGGCGCTCATGGACGCCAGACTAGACTCTATCGAGGCTCAAGTAGCTGGTATGTTCTGAAGAGAAATGTAACTCATTTTTACACAATTTTTTTAAAATAATAACTAGGAACATCAGAGAAATTTATTATTTATTTATTTATTTACTTTATTATTTACTCATTTATTTATAGTTAATAATTTTATTTTGATTTTAAAATACGTAATTCGTCAGCTACTTCGTCTACACACAGACGTAATCGACCATTGATAAAACATTTTTATTTTTTTATATTCCATGCCAATGTTTGTATTTCATGACAAGCAGACAGAGAAAAATTACAAATGTGTTTATTACATGTTTTAAAAAATTACAAATGTGTTTATTAAATGTTTTAAAAAATTAAAAACAATGTGTAAAATGAAATACTTTTAATTTTTTTTTTTCATAGAACTAGAGTCTCAGGATCCTTCGTTTGAGGATGACGAAACGGCAGACTTCTTCCCAAGAACAAAACAAACTATACAAATGATGATGAGAGACTTAGATACTATGGAAGAACTTGGAATTATAACATAATTATTTATCCAAAGTATTTAAACATTAGGTTTAATTAACAAAGTTTGTTTGATTGTAGCGAGAAACTTTATCCAAAATATTTAAACATTAGATTTAATTAACAAAGTTTGTATGATTGTTGTTTATTCTAAGAGTAATACAGAAAGCTTATTGTTAATAATTTCATATTTAAAAATATGTAAGTTTGTTTTTTAATTCCCATCTAATTTTTTTGTACAGATTTGTTTAAAGAAGTATGAGAATAAAACAAAATTCAAAATTACAAGATTTTTATTATAATTAACCTTCATAGAATTTAGGTAACTGGTCTCCAAGAATAACAGATCGTTCCACACCAGCTTCAGTGATAACACCGAGCCTTACTACTCCTCCTGAGGAACCATCTCTCAACATGGCCAGAGTGAGAGTATTAGTGACAAATTTCTTGGCTTCATCCTTTGACATATTGACCTTAAAGTTGGCATCAACATAACCATATACATAGCTGGAGCCGGACCCACCAATAGAAACTGCTTGACGTTGTACCATGCCTCCAATTGGTACTGAGTAGATTTGACCTAAAATTTTGATTGTTTTACTCAAATTTATGTTTCATTGTGAAGAGTAACGAAAAATTTAATAGTAGAAGTATTTATTTACAATAAAAACATACATGTAAGGATATACAGTAAAATAAAATTGACTTAGTTATCAGATCAACTGCATTATGATATTTACTTAATTTATTCAATGATTATTTTCAATAATTATTATTTTTTTATATCAAGTAAGCAATACCTCCTTTCTTCTTATCCCAGCCAGCTACCAGAATACCAGCAACAAGAGAATCACGGTAATTGTAACAAAGTTCTCGGAAGATTGCTGAGGCAGTCTGTACTAGAGGGGGTTCACCCAACTCCATCCTATGGAAATCTGTAAAAATATATTTTCGAATTATAACGTAATATGAAACAAGCAATACTCTAAGTAAAATATTTTAGATAGTGTATGAGTGGCAGGACTGCAATGCTAAATAATGATACTTACTAAGATGATAAGTAACTATATCCGCAATAGCCTGGGTGTCAGCAGCAGACCCAGACCGACAACAATAGATATGATCAGTAATTTTCGTTAGTTTGTCTGTCACTCTATTAGCGATATATGCTCCAGTAGTAGTTCTAGAGTCTGCTCCTATTATTACTCCTCCATCAAACTCGCAGGCCATTATAGACGTGCCAGTGCTGTGAGGAGCATTCATCCAGCTGAACGATGGGTCAGTGTAAGTATCAACAACTGACGCAGCCATAGTTCTGGAAGTATTTAGATTTTATATTAACACTTGATGACTTTTAAAACTGATTGCGACCTAAACCACACAACTACTCAAAATAGGCTAAACGAGGCGAGCTTAACTTAAAGCTACAATAAGAAAATTTGTGTACAGAGACAAATTTAACAATCACAAATGCCGTGTCTATATAGAGTAGTGGGATAGTTTATGTCTCCCAATATGGATTAATCAATAAAGTAATTTAGCTATAAAACAAAATATAAATGTAATTACATTGCTTTGAAACAAAAAGATATTACTAGATACAATTTTTTGAAAGTCACGATATATCTGCGGTAAAATACTGTCAACTGTCAAGTCAACATATATACCATAGAAACCATTTCACAGATTCTAAATTGTTAATCGGAAGTATAGAAGAAGTCTACGGACGATGACTGTATTTTAATTTTATATTACATTTCATTAGAAAAATTGTATAACACATCAACGTTAGCTATAAATAAACTGTAGGTATAATGAATTCACAATTAGGTTTAAAGTTACCTAACGCAAAATTTTAAGGCAAAATCTATAAAAAATCTTAATATTCTAAAGATGATGGATAGGTATAAGCCTATTCAAGTTATCTTTACAATATTCGTTTTCTTATGTATTCTCTTTCTTTATGTTGACTTAAAATATACCTTTGTTAATATTTTTTAAATTATATTTAGCTTTTATTAATTTTTCACTTATGTTTGTGTACTTTTTGCTGGCAATATCAAGAACATTGTTATGCCCGGTAAAATTTAAAAGGAACAATAGTTTTATTCTTGTACGCATTTGTATATGAAATACCTTACAATTTTAAATGTGATTGCGGAGGAAGTCTGGAACAAATTTATTTTTGATTTTAACGACAATGACTTCATAACCTCAACCACCTAAATTTGTTTCGAAATAAGTATCGGCTACCGCCCATTAAATTAAATCACATTTTATTTCACAGCCTAACAAAAAATATTTATATTCTGTCGTAGACACTTGAAAATTTCATTGTAGTTCTTAATTTTTTAATAAATTAATTTAAAATAAGTATAAAAAAACAATTATTTAAGAACTCACTATCGTCACGGTAAATCTTTTTTTGGCTAGAATTATAAAAGTTTTTTACAACGTCTGCTTTTTTATGTTTTTAACGACAATTACAATTCATTTATTTTATTAACATTTAAAATAACATAACAATTTTATATAAACATTAACATATTTGACATTGATATAATAAGCAAGTTTGACTTGTATTTGTAAATGATTTGTAAGACTTTAATATTAATTATAATTTATTCGGAAAATTGCATTTATATATTTTCTAAATAATATGCATTCTCTGATTACTTATACTCGTTAACACAACTTATTGCATAATTTATTACCTAAATGTAAATAATATAATAATATATAATATAATATAAATTTTATATTTTTTTATATTTTTTTAAAAAACAAAAATATTACTAGATCAATTTTGTTTCAATTGTGATTATTTAGTTAACACGCGTCCATACCCCGATAGAGTATTTAGTAAATTAGAAAATGCAGTTTAATTTTTTTTAAACTAAAACATGAAAAGGAAATTTTAATTCAATATAAAAATATTGTATCCATTACTAAGAGTTCTCATTTATTGATAAGTTAGACATTACATATTAGGTATTATTGAAGATTACGATTATACTGTCATTTTATGTTAAGCATATTTTTGTACAATGAAGAAACAAATAGAACATATAGTTTGAGCACAAATTTACAAAATTTTAATAAATTATTTTTTATTATAAAAATATTGTATCCATTATTAAAAATGTAAATATATTTTATGCTTGTTTCATGTAATATATTATATATATTCATAAACTGATTTTTGAGTACTAAGAGTTTTCATGAATTAATAAGTTAATAATATTACTATAGGTTCTGTTCAAGATAGTCATATCAGTATGGAAAAGTTTTGGGTAGAAGTAAAAATTTATATTTTTGCATTATTTATAAATTGTTAGAACACGATAAAAGTTTTGCAGACTCATTGTGCGTGGGTGTCCACTCATTAGTACTCTTTTCCCACTAAAAATGATAAAAAAACTGCATTCGACACGAACCATTTTGTGCGTCACCCCGAAATCAATGTTTATTTAAAGTTTATAAAAGAATCCGCTTTGAATGAGCATAGGTTTTTGATAAATCGCTTTTTTATTCGACATTTTTATTGAAAAGGAATATCTATTTTATATTTATACGTGAAGTTGCGATTCGCCACCGTCGTTCAATAAAGGACACGTCTTGGAAGACCTTTTGCTTTATTATAGAAGATTTGTACGTTTTGATACTTGGTAGATATTTATTATTATGCAGTTTTTCCAGTATATAAAAATAATATTTGAATTAAAAGTGTGAATGATTTATTCTGATTAGCGTAATATAAATATTATTGTATTTATTATTTATTTTTATTAAATGTAAGTACGAGTACAGTTTAACATTGCATTTAACTTAATTTAACTAGGTCCGCCACTGTGGTGGAGCTGAGCGAAGCATTGTTGCTGAATGAGTAAAATTAGCAGAGTAAATAGTGGCTATAATCTTAAACCTAATAAGAACTCGCTCGTGCTATTTCAAAACGTTCTGCATGTTAACTCTATAGGACACACTTTGACTATTCAATAAAGAACTACAATCACAAATTTCACCAAAAAACTTCAGGAACTCAAAGTCACTATCCTCGAGAACTCTGCCAATTTTCGACATCCTACCAATATTCATCTAAGAGGAGTAGCAATAGTAACGAAACGAAACTTTTGAGCAGTAAGAGCTCCGCTTCGTTCAGCTCAATTGTTTCAATGGTAACTTAGAACATGAAGGAATATAGTAAATTCTATTTATTTATGGAAATATGTGTTAATGGTCATGTTTTATCATAAGGAGGCGCCAGTACGGTAAATGTTATTTAGTTTATCGTTGAAGTATAAACAAATAAAGTCTATGCGCTCATATTAGTAGTTTTTATTAAATAAGCGATGATAGTTTAGGTAAATAAAAGATATCTTATTTGGTCAACATGTCTTTGTCTGATTTTAGTTATTTTTTAATTTAAATTAGCTATAAAACTATAAATTATACTTTTAAAACGATATTATAAAACGAGCTTTATAATTCATCGTCAGAAAGCTATCTTGTCGTAACTTAAAAAATGCGAATATGCGATATATTCGTCATTCGAGTCATAAAAAAATACTGCATCGAATGGTCCACGATTCAATTTTCTAAAAAATTCTTTAACATATAAAATCAACAGCGTATCTAAGCTGTTGATTTTTATGTAAATATTTCAAAATGTATCGTTTTTTGGCTCTTCTGTGAGTTGCATTTTTCAAGATACCACAAGATTTTTTCTGGCGTTAATATAACAACAAATTAAAAATTTTCTCATTATAAAATCTTTACCAAATAGTTTGAGAATCGATATTATTTCAGTTAAAAAAGTTTGAGCTCAAAGGTCAGCCAAAACCCAAGTATCAAGACCGTTGACACCACAGACGGTAGCCTTAAGTAGGCGTATTATTATGCCACCTATGGAAGTAGCTGTCAATCGTACTTGAATAATGACGCGTGCGGTATAGACATTTTGTTATTTATTTATTTCATTTTATAGCGACTCCCCCGCTATCGAGACTGGAGACAATGGCCAGATGTTGATATTTTTTCCTATATTACAATGTATTTTAAGTTCTGATGTTCATTGTGATGGAGATGGCAGTTCCGTTGTCAATGTGTCCGTTTTTGATTCTAGTTAAGGGATGATATTAGTTGTTATTTAAATATAATGTAGAAGACAAAATAGTTCTTGATGATGTATTATTACCTAAGGGCAGCCATAGTGCTACTCAATTTACTAAGCATTTAACTCAAAAAATAGTAAGTTAATACTGAAATTTAGCATACGTTAGACAACTGTATATTAATGTACTAGTTAGCCTAGTGCTTCGTATATTGTATAATGTAAAGGCTGTTTAAGACTACAACATATATGAAACAACCTTACGTTTTACACACCCGGTCCCTGTATCAAATTATATAAGAATCTGTTAAAGGAGTTCACTCTGATGTCCAGAGTTTCACGATCCAGGTAGTAACACGCCGGCTTAGGTACTAATAACTAGGTCATTTCAATTAAAAACATTAAATTAAATTTAGAAAAATATTTCATTTATTACTACTTCTCAATTTCTATCTCCTCATCTTTGCCACGGTTAAATGCGAAAACGATCCCGTGGTGTCCCACTTTGAAGTCGGTGGCAATCGTCTGGTTTGATGGGCAACTTTAAAAACGGCAGCATCTTCTATTTTGCTGAGAGTTCTACATAACCGGCTTCCCGGAGAAGACGTAGCAAAAAAAGTCATTAAAAAAAGTGTTTTCGCAAAATGGGTTTCATCTGTTTCATCGGCTAAAATTATCTTTGATGTCAAAGTAGGTTAATCACTACTAAGTAAAAGAGAAAAATATTTAATAAAATCTCTGAAACTGCAAGGTCTCTTTTATTATTTTCTTGGTGTTTTTTAAGACTTGAATTGGAATGACATATTGTGAAATTTTCCACGAAAGTGGGAAAATAGGGGTTGAAGGTTATGGAAGTTCAGTCATATTGTAAATTAATTATTAAATATAATTTGGACAGCACCTATAGTACAATTGTACCTATGTATATATTCTAGAGACACTGATAGATTTTTTATATAACATGTAATTATATTCTATAGCAAAATATCAAGATTTCACCCACTAGCTCCAAACTATCATAAAATGTTTAAAAAAACGGAATTTCCTTCTTATAAATATATGTAAACATAAATATATGTTTAAAATATAAATAACCACTTGGCATTTAATATATACGTTTACGGATATAATATTGTTTTACGGATATAGCTCGCGTTTATTTTTACATTTTTTAATTTACACCCGACGTTTCGAATGCTTTGCAGCAAACGTGTTCGCGGTAAGACGAAACGATGATGGTGTGATGGTGATAGATACCGTAAAAATAAACGCGAGTTATATCCGTAAAATAGTTTTATTGAAATGTGTTGCAGTACACGTGTAAATCTTAAAAAACTTTATAATTAAGTTTATCAATATTGTCATTTTAATTATAATATCATCGTATACTATTCTAAGGTTCTTTACGGTGTTGTTTACCTAATTATTACGGACTTACCTTTACTCGCTGTGCCACCCGTGGACGAATGACATTATTTATTATTAATATAGTATCAGTAGCTTAATGGTGGATAGTGTGCAGTCTTGCTCAACTGCCTATTATAATCAGAAAGAATTTTTCAAATCCATTCCGTAGTTTCGAAGATGAGCACACGAATTCTTGCTTTGGAATCTCATTTAAAACCATGTTAAGGAGAAATTCGGAATATCCTTTTCTTGAACACTCAAAATGGTGGAGATTCTATAAAACCTATAAAAATTTTATTAAAAAAAATATTTGTAAAAATTTATTTGCCGATCGTTTTTCGTCGATTTTCGTTATAATGTTGGTTCGCGAAAATTTATGTTATTTTAACAGAATATCAATGTTTATAAAGATCCATATTACGATTAATAAATATGATTGAAATTTTAGATGCAGTTCTGAAGAATAAATTTAACATTCAAACGATATTTATTTAGTAATAACAGGTATAGATTTTGCAAATATTTAAGTTCTTTATTCCTCAGTCTAAAACTTTCTACGTAAAACCTAAAATCTACTTTATACTGACTAATAATGTATATGGTATATAGCTTGTTTGCGCAAAAGAAACGTATAGTATAGAAAGTATCAAATAGTTTTTACTTACTGGTTCTGAATATACAATATTTTATGATGGCTTCACTTTTATTGATTCGCTTTGCTTCATTTTTTTTAATAGTTAAAGCGAATCATTATACAATTTAGTGAGAGCTATATTGACTTAACGTCTGCATTGTGAAAAGGCTGTCAGTACGTTCTTATATATTCACTATTTTATTTGGGCTAAAATAGTATTAAATTAGTAAATTGGATGGTGTTATGTGTTTGTTATTGTACGTATTTAAATACATAATTTTTACTTAGTTCTTACATGGTTATTTGTAAAATTAGTTTACGATACATTTAGTATATATTTAATACTATAATTATCCGATACTGAAAATCAAAGTATTATATTTCTTCACAAATTTATAAAAGAAAACATTAATCTATGGTCTAAATATATTTTTCTTTCAATAACTGTTAGGAAGACCTTCAATATAGGATTTATAAACTTCATTGCTAAGTGTTTCATATTTCTGAACACCCACCAATAAATTCCTTCTAAAGCTTCCATTCATAAGAATCAAATATTTTTTTTCTTCTTCCTCGTGCCAACAAAGGTACTTCCCTTTATATAAATTTGATACGTTATTTTATAGTGTTGTATTATAAGCACGCGCCGGAGCTCGAGCGTCTATATTTGTTCTTTTTTTTAAGATCCCCCCCTCGTGGGGAGAGGGCGGGGTGGCTGGGGACCGCAGGGGAGGCCGGCCCCTAAAAAGTTATGTATTTTTTCTCCTCTTTTTCCCATCGACGTGATGAAACGGCGAGCGATATTGATCCAGCCTGCGTTGGCTCACTCATGTTATCGGTCTACGATATTGTCATTTCTGCTCTGATTTTAGTTTTCTTGAGGTGTTTTTGTATAAAATAATATATATATGTTAAAAAATTCTTATATTAAGTAAATAGTTGACATATTAGGTAACAACATTATTATTTTGTTTTTAATATAATCTTACTAAGAATTATTCTTGGTCAACAACTTATTGATCTATTTAGTTTTTTGTTACAAGGATTATAAAAATAGATTTGGACCGTCGGGATCTTTTTAAATCGTTTTATTTATTTTTATTCTGCTATTGTAAATCCGAAACTTCGCTATTACATAAACAGAGGTTTTATATATATGTAGCATATGGATTAAATATAAATTGACACTTGGTTTGTTTAAAAAAATATATTTTTCGAACTTACATATTTTGTTTTAATTTTTTTTTTTTTTTATAAAAAGTTATGCTTTAGTAACAATAGTATAGGTATTTTACCAATAAAATAAGCGTTTGTCCATATATTATATTTGTTCTAGTATTTTTTTATTTTTTTTTTGTACGCAGGTGTGTGGACGCGCGTCCATCCTTTATGTTATTATGTTCAAGGGACAAGCTGTGCTCTATGGAGTGGGCACCCATCACGCACATTGCCTTCATACAGCGTGTTTAACTTAAGGTTCGTATTATAATTTAAATTTATATATAAAAAATATTAAACTTAAAACAAAATAACAAGAATCGACAAATGTCATTTGTCAAAAAAAAGACATTTTAATTAAACTAATATATTTTGATTAAAAATTAAAACAAAACAAATATGACAAGTCTATGTTTGATGATGAATATATATTATAAGATTTAATATTAATATCCAAAACATCCTATGTTATAGTACATAAAAATTCACAATAAATATGCTATTTAAAAGATTTTTTACAGCGATGGTCGCCATTGACGGCTTGAATTCGAGCATTTTGGGGTCACTTTTTGGAGATTATTCGGAATTGTGGAGGCAACTAAAAACCCTACAAAGAGCTTAAGCCCTGTTGACTGACCGACGACTTTTGTAATAACGGAATACTTTAACGTATAGATTACATCTTGATTTTATTTAACGAAAATTTAGATTTATCGTTATGAAGATATCTTTTTGATGGAACGTGAAATTGGCTTCCATTTTGAAATCAATTGAGCTGTTAATCATCTGTCTTAGGTCTGAAATGTATTTCTTTTAAAGATTCGATATCTTTTTCAAATTTGACTAACTATATGTATTTACAAATTATATATTTACAAATTTAAGAAATTTTATATTTTACGATTGACGTAAGTATATTTATTTTGATTTCATACATTTTGTTTTAGTTTCTTTTTTATTAAACTAATCATAACACTATCATCAAAATATACATATTTAGTTGTAATTTTATTTCTTTTAGATATTATTTATCGCACTTTCTGTTTATGAAAGACTTTTGAACACTCTAAGCAACTGAAGCAATATTTATTAATAAGTTTCTGTAACATACGAAAAGACAAACAGACATAAAGACCATTGGACCAAAAAATTATTTTATTTATTTCTTTATTTCTTTATGCACAAAGTACAATGGCAGACTTAATGCCATAGACATTTCAGTCAATCTCTACGAATAACCAAGGATGATGCAGAGATGAGAAGTTGCTGCATCTTAAAGAAAATAAAAGAAAACAGGTCAAATAACAAACTTATATATGTACTTGTACACATACTGCATACAAAAAATATATAATCAATCTTTATTAAATATAATAGTTATACTAATACTTATAGGCAGACAATAAATAGAAGAAGAAAGAAAATATATTTATTCAGTAATAATAGTTAGGTACGTATAAAATTAATTATATATATTTACTTGAATATACAGTATTCGTATAGAATATTCCTTAATGATGTAAGTTTTTGAATATTTTAAATTGCTTAAGTTTTATTATAAGTATATCAGTATTTTCCCAGTTATGACGTTTTCCGAAGTAAATAATACTTTTCACATGGAATACAACACAGAAAATATTTTTTTTCCGAAATGAATTTTTTACACGAGTTTTTAACAAAACGAACTTGCGTTTTGAAAAGTGGTCTATGTAAAAGTATTGTCCGAGCAACTTTAGTTCTGAAATAAAAAATGTGTCTTTTTTTAATGAATACGTATTTAGTAGCAATTATCGTAGACGAATGATGTTATTTACTATTAGGATAGCTAAGATAATTTTGCTCATTAACCTGTCTATTAAGAATAGAAAGAATTTCTGAAATTCATACGGTAGTTTAGAAGATTAGCGCGTTTAAACAAACAAATTTTGCGCTTTTTAATATAAGTATAGAATATTTCGAATTCTTATATGTAATTTTAGATTTTAATAAAATATAAGTTCATATTATCGAATAATCCTGATCTTGATCTGTAACTTTATTAATATAAAAAATATATTTAAAAAACTGTAGCCTTCAATAAACAAAACACAGTCAACTACCATATAATTTGGCTTTGGTTAGCTTTTTGTTATAACCAATTGTCTATTAATCTTTTTACACGTCTGTGTAAAAAAAAACAACAAAAAAGGTCCCACGATTTTTAACTGCATTGGTAATTTAACCTCTTTTTACGAGGGGAGTTTTTTTAGGCGTCGTTGACATAACTATAGCTGAGTTTTGAAGGTTAAATACAATGTGTGGTTTTTACTGGATATTATGACCTAATCGTCTAGAAACAACAACTGGTCTTATTAATATAATTAAAATAAAAAATAATAATAATCTTTATTTTAGAAAACTTAGTTCCACCAAACAACCCAAATTTTAAATTTAATTAAACTTAAAAAAAAATTAAAAATAAACAGAAACTTGAAACTTATTTCTAACTTAAAAAAAATTAGCACATATAAAAATATAATGCCATCAAATTGTACATATAATCTGTATGATTTGGTGGGAGTAATAAAGTATGAAAAAAGATTATTTTATTTAATCTGTAAGATGACAGTAATTAAAGCATAAAAAATTAATGTCATAAATATCAATTTGGAATCTAATGTCATTTTGGTAATAATTTAATAAATTATTTATCTGTAATAAAAATATTGTGAATATAACCCTTCAAATAGAATTAACAAGCTTATCAAATCAAATCACCTGACATTATAAACATGGTATAAAAAGTGTTATAAAAACATGATGAGGGGTTGAAAGTGCACTAAAAAGCAATACAAAAAGTGTGTTTGCGTGTTGAAAAAATAAATGAGGGGTTTTAAAAATCCACTAAACAATTCATAAGTTTTTTGACGTTCGCGTGCGTATTTACGCGGGGTGTGTAATGTCAGCGAACTTCCGGGTCTCGACCCTCAAGATACCTTTTTCTATATTCTTTTGTTGCTTATAATATCTCAATACAGACACGTGGCACTAATTTGTATTTTAAAAAGATTTGTTATATAATAATAATTTGAGTAGGTATTCTTACATGTTTCAAATTATCATTTCCTATTTTTCTTTACAAAATCAAAGGGCTCGGATTTGAATCCTAACCGTGTTGAGATTTTCTATTCTATATTTATGTGAAATTCCTTTAGAATTAATTAGGAATATCGACTTTAAACGTAAAGATTATTTTACAGCTCTATTATTTCAGTTTCTAAACGCAAAATTATGTAAATTAGAAAAAAAAATACCGGCGAGATGAATGTTCTTAAATACCGTTATTTTAATAACATAGAAAGAAACTAAACAAACTTAGAAAACTAATGCCATTGTGCATTAATCAAGTTAAAAGGATTTAGCTTGCAAAAACTGTCGGTTCTGAGCAACCCTTTTTTATTACCGTTAGTAATATTTAGAACAATTTTATTGTCTGTGTAAGCTTTTTATGGCGGGAAGATGTCGGGAGTCTACCTTTGTATAAAGTATTAGCATATTGTGACTTAATTTTTTTTAATTTGCATTTTGTTTGTGAAACGAAGGGCTTACTTTTTATTATATTTAGAATGACAAAGACGTTAAGTTATAAAATGCAAATCAATGAAAAATCCACATTGTAATTTTATTTAATGTTAGAAATACGGACAAATAGTGTTTCTAAACAATAGGATTTTTTGTTGTTTGTACATGTTTTAGTTCTTTATGTTATATAAAAATACTTGGTAAAAACATAAAAAGTTTTTGTTATTCTGAAGCCAATAATAAATAAATGTACATATTTTGGTATAATTCTAAAATTTATATGCAAGGATCTGAAATTAATAATTGAAAATCCATATAAGTAAAAATATATATTTTTTTTTTGGTGTAACCGTACTTTGGACAAATTGTTTTATCGCAAATATATCCGATGCGAATAGAGAACTAATTTGATATAACGTTTTGAGATGTATTAGCAAATATTTCAGCCAAATGCCGAGCGTTCGTTGCAGATTCGATATTAAAAATGTGGCCATACATAGTAAAGCGTTATCTTATGTCGAACCCATATAGATTGACGATTCTATTCTATTAGCGTCAATGCCACTTGTCTAGGTTTTTAGTCTAATCAATATCTAGTCTTAAAGCGACATTTCCTTATTTAGTTAGACATATAATTGACAGCGTCTGTGTGCTTCTTTATTCGTCCGTATGTTTTTTAAGTTCATATATATTACATTTATTATTTGAGTATTGAGTGCACAAGTCACGTATGAGGGGTAGTGATAAGCATTGTTTTATACAACTGGTTTCAATAAAGAGATAGGTACGCCATATTTGTTTTGTTAATGTATGTAACCCAAATAAATTAAATAATTGCTTGATTGTTGAATTTGTTCATTGATTATATTTTTTATCGAACATATGCGGACTTTGATGTTCTAGACGCATTTCAATTTTCGAAATGCGTATCATAAAAGGATTATATTTGAATGTTTTTTTTTTAAATTTCTCTCATAACCGGACAAAGAGTTTGAAATGTAACGACAAAAGATTTTTTCGCGCGTTAAAGATGGATAGCTATGTAGTTTTTTCTATAGCTGGAATAACATTTAAAATGGTTTGCATGTGGCTGTAAAGGGACAGAATAAGCAGGTAGGTTGTTACTCGTGTTTTTGCATTTCCTTTCCATGCTTTTTACAATAAAAACTTTCTTTTAAATAAATAATCCCGACATCTCTTGACAGGGATTCATCTTAAAATAATAATTGCTATATGGCCTTTTCGTTTTTGTATCAAATGAATTGTAATATTTGTGGACATTGTATTAAATATATTTTAAGAGTTTTTTTTAAATTTTATAAAAGCATAATTATGTTACACATAATTTATCCTGGCATAAATTTTAAATATTTACCTTTAAAAAAATTTTTAAAAAAGTCAGTCCTTTTATTAAATGAATGCAATAGTTTTATTTTCTCTAGTGTTGTATAAAACATTGATATATTCATCAAAAGAGGGTGAAATGGATGAGAGAGGGAGAGTGCTCATAAATTTGGCCCTCATTTGAATTTCCAATCCGCGCGTTTATTTACTGGATATGTGAGGTCAGAAAAAATAAAATACTGTGTAAACATACTATGTACTGTGTATACATTGGGATATATATTATGTATAACGTTATTACTAAAACAAGATTTTTTACAGTCTAAAAAACTTTTTGGTTTGGTTTGTCATATTTTTTGGTAAAATATTTTTACGGTGTATTTGAGTAATTTGTCGTTTATAAACAGTGCCATTTATATAAACAAAGAAAAAGTAACAATTATACAATACATACATACATATATACTTAGACTGTCTTAATTATATATTTCAATATGTAGTCTGTTACGAAATTTTAGACTGGATGCAGATTTTATGCTTGTATTTGGAGATTTATCTAAAAAACCTACAACACGTGTCTCAATAATAGACATCTGTGATCCAAGATTAAGCAAGTGTCGCATTCTCTTCCTAGAAGCAAATCGATTTTTATTTCGATACTACCCCTCCACGCATTTTTGGGATTAACTCGATTTTTTGTAATTTTTTTTTTATTTCTATAATCCTAAGCTTTATGGAGTAGAAAATTGTTTTTAATTATCACAGTTTTGAGATTTTTTTATATGTCGGAATTTTTATTTTTTTTTTATTTTGTATGTTTAAGATATATATATGACATAATAGTGATGTTGCAAAATCGTTGTAGATGAAACCACTTCAATCAAAGTATCGGTTAGCATGGTCTGGTTTTGAAAAAACTTTGAGTGGTCAGAGAACAGCTGTCTAAGAAAAAATCCCATGAGGTTGTGAAGCGTGCCGGCGCAGTACCGCCTCTTACGTTTTTACTTAGATTTCCCTTTTTTATTACCTTTGGGTACTGTACCATATGGTATGATTACCACAGGTTACTTTTACCTTGTAAATGTACAGACAAACCGTTATATTATTAAAACGTTGTTTTCGTTTTTACGGTATTCTTATAAAAAAAATACTAATATTTTTATCAATTCTTAAAAAACGGTTATTTAAAATGTAAAAATATAATTTGGATATTGGTAAGCTTTTGTAAAAGAGAAAAAAATATTTAGAAAAAAAATATCTCTTAAAAAAAAATACAATTAATTGATGTATCTTTTTTAATAACATTTTATAAAATGGGGTGTGTGTGAAAAATCTCAAATTAGCGGTCATTTGTGGTAGCGCTTTAAATTATTATCAAAGTTGGCGCCGCCCTTTGTTGAGTGATTTATGTTTTGATTTTTTTCGAAATTTTTTGGCCTTACACTCATTTTTCCCTTAGATGTATGATAATCGGTTTAATTCAATTATAATTTTGATATTGTGGTCTCTTGAATTCTAAACTGGCTTTAGATGTTTTTAATTCAGGAACATGTAACAGCAACTCTTTTTTTTTTTTTTTTTTCCGTTGGAAAAACCCATTACGGGTACCCCGTCGGCCCAGCGGGGTGACGGCCGAGGGGTTATGTGGGACTATCCGGCAGCATAGAGGATGCTGCCATTTTTAAGGCTACCCACTAAAAAACCAACGGTTGCCCTCTTTGCCTTAGTGGGACGCCACAGGATCGCGTTAGCACTCACCGTGACTTAAACGTCCTCGGACGAATCACCTGGCGTAGGGCTGAGTCTCAACAGATCGCAGCACGACGCTGCTCTACCGCGCACAACACCCCGCCAGGAACGTAAGTCGTCTACAGACTATTCCGAGCCCCGACATCGAACTGAGGTAAATTCGAAACTTCGGCGCCGTGATGCACGTATTAAGACCGCTCCCATCGATCGCCGCGTTCCAAATGGGCTTCGACGTCGCACCTTACGAATAAAGCGCGACTAGTAAAGTCACATTGTTTAGAGCCTCCCGACTCTCGGGGCTCCACAGTGAGCGTATCCTTGCCGGATTCGGCTAGGCTGGCTTCGGCCTTAGAGGCGTTCAGGCATAATCCCGCGGATGTGTAACAGCAAAACTAACTTTAGGCATAAAAAAACTTTTTTTTTTTTTGCCCAAAAAGATATAATCATACTTTCAAGACTCTTATTCAAGAGTTGGTTGCTTTCGGTTGGTCAGGATTAATATACGAACTATTTAGATATTATATAACAAAATAGTTAAGCTTTGAGTGAAATCCATAAAATGTATTGCTGTTTTTGGCAGTTCTTTGATCGTAAGTTAAAATGTGTGTTAAGCAGGTATTCTGCGTACACCTGCAATGGACCGAGAAAAAAATGTTTCAATGAAATACCGATTCGTAGGTTTGGAAAAGACTCTATTGAGCTGCTCTCTATTTCTTAATCTAAAATTTATATATTTTTTGATATCTAGTTATTTTTTTTGAAAAAATATTGATACAAAAAATATCTATATAAATATAGAAAAAAGGTTACTAATAAAAATATAAAAAAAAAACAATGGTTGACCCTTTCTAGATCCTAGCTACAGAGACGTGATTGTAGTTCGTCACGGTATAGTACTACCGGGGTGGTACCACCCTCTTATAAAATATCAGTCTAAGTATTATCTACTTTGTATCTAAAGTTCACAATACTTATTTATTTAGCGCGAACACCTACTCCACTCATACCTAGTTCCTATCAGTCACAGAAAATTCTTTTAAAGTTTTTTTTTTACGTTCATGAAACAGCATATCCGTAAGATTTGGGTCAGCCACATTGTTACTACATAATGTATTACATTTATTGACAATTTCTTGAAAACGCCAACAAAATCTGTGCAGTAATTCTTTCTGATACTTGAAATTATTGTGCCTTATTTGTGAAATTTATGTTTAATGTTTTGTTTGTTTTTATCTTGATGTTTAAGGAAGTTATTTATTAGGAGGTGTCCTGAGTTATTTGCAATACTTTTTAAACTATTATTATTTTTATTATTATTTATTTATGCACAAAGTACAATGGCGGACTTAATGCCTTAGGCATTCTCTACCAGCCGACCGAGAGTGATGCAGAGATAAAAGAAAACTGTTGTATATATGTATGTATGTTTGTAAGTAAATTTTCCAGTTTCATTATGCAATTCATTTCGATGTGGTACAAATCGTTGCTTTACTCTGATTTAGTTGGTCAGTGAAATCGGCCAAGCGGTTTTTTAGTTTTTAAAAAAAATGTGAAAACAGTGATTTCGCGATTTCTAAAAAACTAATTGCGTGGTCGGAGTTGTGGTGCCAATCGACACGTATTAATGTCAACAAAAAGTGGCAACAATTTCAACAAAATTGATCTGGTAGTTTCTGTTTTTAAGAAAAGTAACTAAGTAATAAAAAAATAGTATTTAATCTACTGAAATTATAATTTTATCGTATTTTTCTCATATATGTATACATATTTTAAAAAGTAATTATTATGGGACTCACATCCATTACGGCTTATTTAAATATTGTGACAGACAATCCCAAATAATTAAATAAAATTGTACTGATTGCCACTTACCAAATTTTTTATAACTTTAGTTGTTGTCATTGATTATAATTTTGAAAAAACTTCCTTTAAAAGATATATTCCTAATTTTCCTACGGACGGACGGTCGATTTTATTGACTATACACAGATACATTATACATTTACGACACCATTCAATCTGCAAGTCAAAGCAACATGTGGCAATTCCTTAAAACTTTAGGCATAGGTAAAACTACTGATGAATATGATGGTAACGTAGACGTTAATAGCCTTAACGAATATTTTTCTGCTCCTCCTGTAATTTTGGATCAGGTAATAAAATCCGATACCTTATCTTCGTTATCTCGCTCTGTACCTCCTCAATGTCTTCCCTTTGACTTTAAATTTGTATCCGAGTCTGATGTTGCTTTGCACTTGAAAAACATCACCTCTACTGCCGTCGGTAACGATAACATCAGTTCACGTATGATAACTCTCTTACTTCCAGAATTACTTCCGATCCTTGTACATATTTTCAACTTTTCTTTCTTTTCTCATACATTACCCTTAGCTTGGAAATCAGCCCATGTTATTCCACTTCCAAAAATTAAATCTCCTACATCTCCTAGCCAATTTCGACCGATATCCATATTACCTTTCCTTTCTAAAGTTTTAGAAAATGTAGTCCATAAGCAATTAACAGAATTCATACTTGAAGGTAAAATATTAAGCCCATTTCAATCTGGTTTCCGCACGGGTCATAGTACTGTTACCGCTCTTGTCAAAGTAACAGACGATATACGGCTTGACATTGCTAATAAACATGTCACTTTGCTGGTTGCCTTGGATTTTAGTAATGCCTTTAATTCTGTAGACTTCGACGTTTTACTGGGAGTGCTTTCCTCTCTAAATCTATCCCACGAATCTCTTTTATGGTTTAGATCTTATCTTAAAGGCCGTCAACAATGTGTTTGCCTTGAAAATATGTCCTCTACTTATCGTGAATTGCACGCTGGTATCCCCCAAGGGGGTGTACTTTCCCCTTTCCTTTTTTCTATCTTGATTAACCTTGTCACCAAAGTTATATCATCTAATTTTCATTTATACGCAGATGATTTACAATTGTATCGCCACTTTCCTGTATCAGAAATAACAGAGGCAATTGCTGCCATGAATGTGGATTTAACAAGAATTCATCAATGGGCAAAGTCTTTTGGTTTATTAGTTAATCCTGCTAAATCTAAGTCATTGCTTATAGGTAGTCGTTTCTCTCATGCTGTTCTGAATAGTTTAACAATCCCCCCATTATCGTACAATGGCTCCGTCATTCCTTATTGTAAATCTATCAAAAATTTGGGACTTACCATCACTGATGATTTTTCTTGGACTCCCCACATAATAGATATTAGTAAAAAAATTCACTACAGTCTTCATTCTCTAAAATGCTTACAAAGATTTCTTCCTCTAAAAACTAAAATAATGTTAGTGCATACACAAATTTTTCCAATTTTAGACTATGCAGATGTTTGTTACCCAGATATTACTGAGGAATGCCTTAACAAACTCGAACGTTTGCAAAAGACCTGTATACGTTTTATTTTCGGGCTGAGAAAATATGATCATGTCTCTCAATTCAGAGCTCAATTAAATTGGCTTCCTATTCGTGAACGCAGAAACTCGCATACCGTTAGTCTATTATATAATATCTTGTTTAATAAATTTTACCCAGATTACCTACGTGAACGGTTCAATTTTCTATATCCTTTAACTGATGTTGATGCCAGATCTCATCTTCGTGGCTTATTAAAATTTCCTCCTACCCCATCTAACTCTTACTCGCATTCATTTACATTTAACTCAATTAAATTGTGGAACTCTCTTATTCCAAAGATACGTCATAGTAAATCGCTATCTGTTTTCAAAAAATCAGTAAAAGAGCATTACCTCTATTATTATTAGTTTTAGTAAGTTTAAATTTAATTAGTTTTATAACTTTACTTGTGCACTGTTTAATTCTATTTATTTTATGCATTCTCACTTCATGGGTTTGCTGGTAGAAATCTCTTACAGAGATAAGCTCGCCCTTTGTACTTGTCTCCATAAGCATGTTCTGTAATATATCTGGTGTACAATAAAGTGTTAAATAAATAAATAAATAAATAAATGTATGTAATAGTTAAAAAAATTTTGAAATACGTTCAGTGAAATCTGAGTTATTGTAACAAACAAAAAACCTTTTCTCTTTATAATGTTAGTTTAAGAAGTTAGAGGCTTAGAAAAACATGCTAAAAATAAAAATTACCAAAAGTTATAAATACTCAACATATTTCAAAATAGTATATGTTAATTGTATTATATATATTGTATAAGCGGACGAACGATTATACTATATTATATTATATTTTATTTTATTTGCTATAAAGGTAAGAGCAGAAGCGCAATACTAGACAGCCTTCCTTGTTAACCTGCCAATCCTCATGAACCTGCCTATCATTGGAAAGAATGTGTCAAACATACCCAGTTGTTTCCAATATCAGCTCGTTCAAAGAACTAAACAGACAAACTCTTCAGCTTTATAATATAAGTATACATTAAGTATAATTTATGTAGTTTAAAAACAACTTTTTGTGTTGGAGGCTGTAGCCTTGTACACGTGGATTCGATCTCGTGACACCTTTTTTTCATAATCTGAATAATATATATATAGTTTTGAATATAATATTACAATAGAAATAAAAATGTCAAATAATTAACAAAACTGTCATAAAGTAGTTCACAGACAATAGTTTTAATGTATGAAATGAAATCTTAAAAATATATTTAATGTTTTATTTATTATTGTGGTGTACCAAAATAGTTTCAGGTATTTTTAAATTTAAATTTTAAAATTTATGTAACTTCAAGGTCAGAGGTATGTCATAAATGAGTCACAACTGCTTTAATAGTAAGTTTACAAAAGTTATTTAATACTATCGTATTGGATATATTTAATTTGAATTTTAAAATATTATCGAATTTATAAGGTCAGAGCGATGTCATAAATGAGTCAAAGTTGCTTTTGTATTAATTTCACGAAAAACATTTAATAACACATAAAACTATGAGTATTAATTTATTTGATCTATAAAGACAGCCACATATTATATATAATAATATTAATTTATATATATTTAAGTGTGTACCAGTTTTAAGAGTGTTTAGAGCAATTCGACCAGAGCTCATGAATATTCAGATACAGTTTTTACGCGTAACGGTGACATAAAATGGTATTGTTTCTAAAAAAAAATAGACGCTCCAAAACAATTAAGTTTTAAAACAAAGGATTGAATTTATTTTTAAAATTCTCGCTACCGTTCAATATTTTGTATTGTTTTCTACAACTTACTTTTAGACTTTCCAACTGAATAATTTAAATAACTGTTTTTATGTATTTGTTGTTTTTATTTTTAGTGTGATTATAAAATAATAAAATGTAATCTATACTTATATCATGAAGCAGAAAAGTTTGTTTGTTCAACGAGTGAATCGTAGAAACCACCGGATGAATCTGAAAAATCGTTTCTGATTATAACTGGCAGGTTCATGAGGAAAGCTATATATGCTATCTACTATTTCTCTTAATCTTATTTTAAAAGAAATCATTTGTCCTTAGTCATGGTCATTCGTCACCGCGAGTAATAACTAATAAGTGTTTAAAAATAATCATTGATATTTTTAAATTATTTCCAAAGCAACAGCACGTTTTTTTTTTTTGGATCTTTTTGTCTGTTTTTATATATTTAATTTTATATGACAATATGAGTATCATATAGATTGGAGCAGATGAAGTAGCTATTTCCGGTAAGTTAAGAAAACATCTTAGTATTGCTGTATTTTTATAAGATAATTTTTATATATTTTATGTTATTGGTAAAAATTTAAAACTTTCATATCAAATAAATATATTAAAGGTATGAATATTACACACGTGTTTAGGTAATTTAAGTTTAGAAGTAGTTTAATATTATTATTTTTTCTTTAACAATGAGATATTGAAGCTTCAAAAAAAAGAATATAGATTGATAAAACTGGTTTTATTTATTTATCCAGCACACAATGAAAATACAATAATTTTCCACAAAACTAAAAAAAAATATGCCAAAAAATATCAAATTCTTATGTTTATATGCCTGCACATAGTAACCTAGCAAAATAAATAAAAATATAACTCTACATCTCTACCCGATAAATACAATGATAGCGTCAAAGCCTCTATAATATAGGTTTAATAGGTAACATTACCGTTCTCATATTTAATGTACACTTAACTTACAATCTGTCTTGACTTGAACCTTGATATTTGTACTAAAACGACACAGTCTTATTTATTATTGGTCTCTAGCTAATACAATACACAGCGTAATATTAAAAGCAAAACACTTTTTACAATAACTTTTTTTCCATACTACGATATTATAGATTATTACAATCAAGAATATATCTGTACAATGAAATCTTTGGCTTAACACGATACACTATGGAGACCTATTTAATAAATTAGTTTTATTACAATGACTTATTAGTACATAAACGCAAGATGCGTTGACTAGTTTAAATTGTACTTAATTATTAATTTAAGCGTGTTGGGCGCGTCCTAAATGAATAAAAAAAGCAATACGATCCCCGCTTCTTTCACCGCATTTGTTACACATAAAGGGATCATTGTATCCATGGAAACCCATATGTATAGTGTGCATAGTAAGATCACCAAATGTGATGTCACAATATTGGCAAGTGTATGACGGATTTACGGTTGTAGGTGCAGTAGGAGCTGGTTCAGCATCGTCGTTGATTTCGTCGGTTTCCGAGTTAGAGTCGTCAGCTTCCATTTTGTTATCTTCATGTTGTAACCTTAATGCAGATGGTTGAAGTTTAAATGCTCTTCCTTTCCTTCTATTTTTCAAAGCAGTTGTAGGTGTGACGGGTGCAGATTGTTCGTTAGGAGGTGGTGATCCCGCTTCACTAGTTTTTGTGTTTGTTAAGTCAAGGGCATCAGTGGTTTGAGGTGGAGTGACAGTGCGAGCTGCTGGGGTTTGAGGTAAACTGACTGGTGACTTCACAGGTGGCGGTGAAATACCAGTTTCTGAAGGATATTCCCCATAAGATAACCGCTGTTGTAATATAGATTGGGCAGTCGTTTCTTGCTGATTATCAATCGGTAATTCGGTTACTTTTGGTGAGGTTCTTTGCTCATAATTATTATTCTGTGGGAACAAGAATGAATGTGGTAGAAGCGGTGGAAGATATGGCAAATTGACAGGGAAATGATTGCCAAATAACGGATGTTGTGGAGGAAGTGGTTGAGGTTTGTTATTAATCTGATGTTGATCATACATCTTCATTAAGGGCTTTTGTTTAGGACCGCGACGTGTGCCATATACATCAATTATCGGTAAGGGGTTTGGAGTTCCGTCCATATTTAGTACCATGGCTGGGTTATGTTTATACTTTCGTAAATGAAGTTTAAGAGAATGACAATATTTTGTCGCATAGTTACAATCAGCGCATCTATACTGGTAAATGTTTGAATGTGATTTAAGGTGAGAATTCAACATAGATTTATTAACGCAGGAATAAGAGCATTGAGAACATTGGAACGGTTTTGATCCTAAATGATTTCTCATGTGATATTCCAAATGATGTTTATATTCAGTGACAAACGGACACTTCCTGCAACTAAGCATTTTTTCCGGTTTAATGTGTTCTTTGCTATGTTCCCAGAAACTAAGTTTGGTAACTGCTACAAATTCACATTGTTTGCATTTGAACGTTTTGACTTTCCCGTGCGAATTAACTGCTGGCACGCGTAGACCTGGTTCTTCGTCAAAATCATCTTCAAGACCAGATCCATCTCGACCGTCATCTGCATCAGATTTATTTTGACCGATTCCATCAAACCCAGAGTCGTGAAATCTCTCAAATACGCGTCTTTCATGTTCTCTTAAGGGAGAAGAAGGAGTTCTTGGCGGAGACTTCGGCGGTGTTGCGTCAGCACGGGCCAAAGGTGTAGAAACATGAGCAGGAGGTGCAAGAGCTCTTGGAGAATAAGAAATGTAAGGAGACTGCTCATGTTCTTCATTATTTCGGTTTTCAAAACCGGGTGGTGTCAAGAGATTATACGGGAGACCATTACGATAAGATTCCAAATGCATGCCGAGATTGGCTTTGGCTTTTAAGGGCATGTTGTCATAAAAAGGAGATGGCTCGCCGGAACTGCCGACACTACGAGGTGAGTGTCCATTGGAGTCTTTGCTTGATGATGAAGGCGATGCACTATGAAAGCCTTCTGAATAAAAGCCGCTGGCCTGTTCCTTGGAGAAGCTTCCATCTTCCATCGGTTCCGATTTCTAGGAAAAGGATGAATATTATATTTTGTTTACATTTTGAAAGCTATTGATTTACACATATTATAAAGCGGGTTAATTGAAGACTAATGACTATTATAAATTAGGAAATTAGCTAACATAATGAAGTCGGTTTTCTGTGATGTGAAAGTTATCGGCATCTTCTACAAAGTGATTAACTCTAATTACAGTAAATACAATAAAAATAATGTTACAAATAACTCTTTTCTATTCGATTATTAACTTTACCTAATATTATGAGATATAAATAACAAATAGTCTCTATCTCAATTCATAACATTGTAAGAAATATGAGTTTGGGGTAACTTACAATAGGTTGCTGCATTAGAGCATTCCAGGGCTGCGCGTGCGCCGCCGCCATGCTAGGAGACGCGCAGCTTATCATACCTGTGGTATAATAAATATTTAATTTAAGATTTTTTATACAAATATAATACATTTTCATAATGGAAAACATTATTTAACTACATACGTACCTACTTTATATATATTAATTCAAGTCATTTAGATTAATAGTCATCATTAATGAACGTATGATCTAAAAAATGTGTAATTACGATATGCTTACTGCGTAATAATAGAAAAAAAATATGCCTCTCTGGCAAATAGTTAAAAAAGTCAACGATTTAGTCACGTAGAGTTGATAAAATTATTTATAATAAAACATTTATTTTAAATGTGTAATATTTGAAAGGTTAAAAGTTAAACTTAAAATTTAAATTATTTAATAAATTATTGTTATTTTATTTACATTAAAATAAGTTTACTTTGTATGAAACAATATTCTTTATATTTCTTATTAAGTTTTAAAAGAATTTAAATATATAAAGGCATACTTTTATAATATTTTTAATAAATAATTACTTATAAATACAATATAAATCGTATAATGATAAAATTTATAATTCAGGTTATTAATGCAATTATAAAGATGCGGATAAATGTGGTCTCTACATTTTTTCTTCATAGCAATAACTCAGAATTTGGTTTGAAGAAACAAATGGGGTACAATAGTGTTTTCAAAACACTAATGAAAGAAATAAAAGCTTATTTCAATTATAATCACATTATTCGATTATGCAAACAAATTAATTAAAATTAATTAAATTATATTCAATAAAATATCATAAATTGTTGTACCTCTTCGTTTAAATTTCAGCAACAGTTTGTAAACACATACCAGTACAGAATTAAATAGATCAACTACACTTATAATTCCACCAAATTAATTACAATTATCGCGTAAGCTCTTATGTTTTTTAAAGACAACCCTTCGTCTCCACGGCCAAACCCGATGTGACTTCGACTGCGTCTCACAATGAACTGAAAAAAATCTGTCAATTTTTATGCCCCAAACATCGATAAATGTATTCTACATTTGAACGCTTCGAGTTTTCTAGTGCGAGTAGGATAGCATAACCCAGCGATATGTGTGTCCCCTTTTCACCCCCACAGCCTATTTTTATTCGAACCAATGACGAGCCGGCTACTGTGGGTGGGGATCAAGTTATTAAGTTATTGTTTATACGATATTAATAATAAAAAAATAAGCAACTTCTGGCGCGTATTGTAATAAAGAATTTGCTGTTTCGGTTATTATGTAATAAAATGAGAGTGCGCACGCAAATGAGATTGTTTTCCTATTGTGACCCTAAATGCGATAATGAGATTTTTATGTTTATTCGTCACAATAAGCTTTATGGGGTTTGATACCACCATTAAGCAAGAGACAATAAAATGTATGTTCGATATGTCTAATGATCATTAACTTTTATCAATAAAAAATAATGTATCCAGCGTTTAAGATAACGAAAAATAATGTTATATACGTGCTATGTATGTATTCCCCCTTTTTGAAGCTCCCTTTTGATGTAAAAAGTGTTCTATAAAAAACTCAGAAGGGCAGGTTCGGCTGAGGGGCGTTGAGCTTTTTACTGCGACAATTCAACCAATCACAGACATTCGTTTAAAAAAGGAATTATATTATATCTTTTTAAAGAAATGAGAATAATTCGACCAATCAAAACGTTTTGTGTATGATTCAGTTGTCAATACCTATTATAAATCTTAATTTGCATTTGCATAAGTAAGAATGATTTTTAAAATATACTTAATAAATAAGTTATATATTTTAAGTTAAAAGTTACTCTATTATCAAGACATAGAGTATGTTGAAAATAAATTCTAATATTATAAAGAGATTTGTATTTTGATTGTAAAGAATAAATTAAAAAACTTCTGAACCGATTTTTAAAATTCTTTCATCATTAGATTTCTACATTATCTACGAAATAAAATAGGTTATATCTATATATTTAAAAAATTGTTCGTCCGTTTGTAAAACCGTGACGTTACACATCCATAATTTAGATTTATATTGAATATAATTTTTTCATACATATTTTCACAAGATAAGTAACATTATATTAATTACTACCTGTTATGTGGTGATTATTAAACTATTAGTGGACCGGTCAAAGAGCCGCGAGGTTTCAGAGTAGATTTCAAAATACTTGAACTAATATGAATAATTTACTAATGAACATTATCTATATGTTTACAATAATTTATGTGTTTTGTGTCGAATACTTGTCATATTTTGCAGTGTTTTCAATAATAGCGAATTAAATTATTTAAAAATACACACAGAAAATACACACAGAAAATAATATTGAGCAGACTCTTCTTTTGTGGTACACATGTGGTATTTTTGATTTGTGCTGTAAATTGGTACATATATAGTTTATGATGTTATGACAATTTATTGTTTAGGAGTCATTTTTATCTTATTTTGTCTTTTTATAAATTATAAGAACAATAATTTGAAAGAGATCTTATTAAAAGATACTTATTTCAATATATATTTCTTTTGATTTATATAAAAGTATGTATGCATCACTTATAATATAAATTAATTTTAATTTATTAATTCAATAAGTTAATTAAATTAAATTACACTTTTGAAACATATTCTACTTCCAAATGACAGGATTATGGAACTGGTAAGAATCTCCGTGGATACTCTTTTAACATATAAAATTATTTAATAATAGTATTGAATATCTTTTACTTGAAATATTTTAAATTAACAATATTATTGGATATAAATGTTTAAATTTATAAAAATGTAGTTTTAAATACAAATGTATAGCAATTATTATTTGTTGACATTTCTAAGTATGTCGAGTTTTAAATTATGAATACATATGAATAAAAAGTTTTCACTGTTGACATGGATAAATATGTAGTTTTATTTTTAAATACAGATGAGTAAAAAATATTATTTTTCCTTTTTTTAAAATGTACATTTTTAAATTATCAAAACACGAGTAAATAGTATTATATTTCCAAATTTCTTAAAATATCAAGTTTTATTGTTGAATATAGATGAGTAAAAAATATTATTTTTTACATTTCTTAAACTGCAGAGTTTTAAATTATAAATACAAAGAAGTAAAAAGTATTGACTTTTGATAAATTAGTGTTTACATAAACATACACTTTGTAACGCATTGTCCGAAAGAAAGAGAATCATTAGACTACTTCGTGGAATAGATATGTAATAATAAACTAGCTTTTGACAGCGGCTTCATCTGTATTGTTTGGTTACTAATTGATATAAGATTTTTTAAATACATCCAATCATTAGTATTATCCAGTGCTTCTATTACACATTTTAATACAGATAAGTTAACTGTTATAAAGTTATAGAAAGATTATGAAGTTACAGACAGACAAATAAAAATAGTTTTCACAGTATAAATAATACGTATCGCACAAAAAATATATAAAATTATTATTCAAATTCAAATTCAAATTCAAATTCAAAATATCTTTATTCAAATAAGCATTTACTCGCACTTTTGAATCGTCAATTATTACATTATAAAAATGTCAGTAGTCAGTCCGTCCTTAAGTTACCACCAGCTCGGAATGCTGTTCTGTTGAGAAGAGTTGGCCAGAAACTCAACATTTGTTCTTTTTAAAGTATGTGAACAATATTATAATTATAGATATAAATTGTCTCAATTAATACTCTTAGTTGAGACAATTTATATCTATAAAATGGAATATTTGTATTAAATGAATTTCGTAAAAAATCTAATGATAGTCCGATCCTTAAATTTACCACTTAATTTTTCTTTTCTATTTTCATTTCCATTCTTTATATTTACAACTAAATTTAGTTTTTTGTATGACCACAATAATTGAATAATAAAACATTTGAAAAACATTCTCAAACAATGCACATTAAAAAAAAACTTTTAAGAGATTTTATAAACCTTTATTGTTGTTTCTCTACCAAGAGTTTTTTTTTATTAAATTTAGTATTTGTGAGTTATAAATTTACATGACTTACAGAAAAAATATATAAGTTTCTTATATAAAGTTTTTATAAAATAAATAATAGTTAAAAAATAGTTCTATTTAAATTAAGACTTTAAATTATTAAGTATTATATTACAATACCTTTTTTTATTGTGGTCAGAAGTGTGGTCAATTGTTGTAAAATATGATAAGTGATAAAAAATACTAGCTATCCTGAGCACATTCAGTCATATAGTAATAATAATTATAAAATTGTAATATAATAATAAGTAATCTGTTATTTATTGTCACTTTTAAGAGCTAAATACTTAATCTTCGTCTCATACTGATACATATTATATCAATATATATACACCTTATCAAGGGGTCTTCTCTTTCTCAGAGGTAAAATAGTGGATTTGAACAATTTGTTTATATACTATAATATATAATGTTTTATATTTGTTTTATACCACCTGGATGCATGGCGATCTTCTACTGTGCGGTTTTCAAGGACTTTTCTTCCACGTACCACTAAGATGTGGAATGAGCTTCCTTCGGCGGTGTTTCCAGATCGATACGACATGGGTACCTTCAAAAAAGGCGTTCATTCCTATCTCCAAGGCCGGCAACGCTCTTCTGAGTCTTCGGATGTTGCAAGAGTTCATGGGCGGCGGTGATCACATTTGACCTGTGACCCGCACAGGTCGTTTGCCCTCCTATATCATAAAAAAAAAATATATACTATTTTATTTTAAGGAAGTTTTTTAAAAATAGCTTTTCATATAAAATTCTTGTTCTAAATTCACAAAATATGTCTACTAAGTTAATATATTCTAGAGTTTCTGAAAACCTAAAAACATGGGACATGAAAAAATTTATTTGAGGTACAGATTAATTTTTTTCTGAAACTGAACTAAAAAAAATTATATTATTGATTTTGGCAAAGACTTGGTCTTAAAATGGGATTGCTCAAAGAAAATGAATTGCCAAATTTAAATTAAGACAGCCGGATAACGGATGTTAGATCAGCTGAAAGGTATATATATTCAATATAGATATATAATAAATGATATGTAATAGATATACTATTTACTTGAAAGTAAATGAAAATTGCATTTGAGAAGTAAATAATAATTTTAAAACTTCAGAGATAAAAAATTAATTCCAAAGTTAATTAACAAGATACAATTTTTTTTATGTTTTCAGCTTTTTTAACTTCACACAAAATTGTCAAAAAATTCATCCACGATTGTAAGGTACAAAGAAACACCAACCGTAGTTACAAGTTCTGTTATCATTGTCTGCATTTTGAATACGAAAACAATTAATTTATCTTAATAAAACACATATCACATATAAAGGGCTATTAATATATAATTAAGTTATTGTTATCGAGTCTTTTGTCGGTATGTTATCGTTATGTGGTCAATAAAAATCAAACATGGCCGCTGCTTACTTTTTTGTTATATTATTGTTGATTATTAAACTTATTTTAATATCAATTTATATGGTGTTCAAAACAATATAGAATTTATAAGATTTTTTGTTACTTTATACTTTAAATATTTTCATTTGATTTTTCAATATCTTTCTAGAGTTTCACGATGTAGGTATGATATTCTCATTATTTTGTTTTTTTTTATAAGAAAAAAAAACCTTTTCTTAATGCTATAATATAAAAGATATAAATATCTAAAATACATTTAAGACAGAAGCCCATATACGAGCAATGTCCATTTACCGGTCAGCGCACCGCATAGAAATATTTGCAGGGCCGAAAGTGCCCTTATCAAGTAAAAAGTAATGTGCTCGGCTTTTATGGCAGTTGAGAGACACGCTCTTTATTACCAAGGGCTGGCCGGCGGCGGTCCACTGAGTGCTGGAAATGAAGAACTTTGATTCTATTTCTTGTATTAGTTTGGAGGTGATTTTTGTATAGCTTTTATAACTCTTAATAAATAATTTAATTTGTCATACTTAACTATTATTTTTGGCCTAAATTAAATGTCTTTGTTAATTTAAGTTAATCTTTTGTTTATTTATTTTAACGATATTTGAGAATTATTAATTTCAGAGTGATAGCTTTTTTTTTATATATTTTTATTTTTTTTTATGAATTTTAAATATATTGACTATATATGAATGTATATGTAGTAAGTAAAAATTTAAAACTATTTTGAAATAAACAGAAAAAAAAAAATTAATTACAAGCCCAGTGCATCCGACAAGGGCGGTATTATTTCCCCTCGCATAAAAAATGATTGTACCTTCAAATCTATCTGAGGGCGGCTCCCTCAGCCACCCTCCTTCCCTCCCCCACCTCTATGAATGTACGATAAAATGGTTGAAATGTCTTCGAGTGCTGGAAATTTTCGTCACATTATTTGGATAATTGTGATATTATCTTGAAAAATGTATTTTTTCCAGTTTATATTAGTACACAACATAGGTGTTTCTTTTGGTACACAGCGGTTGTGTGTTTGGGTATATTTTTTTTCCATAATAATAATAAAAGTTTTCTTTCCAAAAAGTGATTATTTATTAGTTATAACGTGTCTAATTAAATATGTCAACCTTGAGAGTACTAACTAATATTTATTCAATTATGAATTTTGTAACATATTATTTTCGGTTCCATTGTTTCTTTTATTATAAAATACTTTTTATGTACGATTTTCGTTAATTATTCCGATTATTACGCACTTTGCACCCAGATTAAGTAATTTACATACAAATAATTATTTTTCAATAACACGGTTTGATTTATTCAACAAAATAACCTTTCAAACTATATTCAGTTATCATGTTTTTTTATTCGGGACAAGAAACGCGAAAAGAGTTTTTTAAGAAAAGAGTTTTTACGCGAAAAGAGTTCTTATAAAAAAATTGTTTTTTTTTTTTCATGCAAATAGCATGTATTCAAATTCTGTTTATACGAAAAAAATATATAAAGATTGTAACAAAAGGGGTTGTTATGTTATGATGTAATTATATTGTTTATATTTTATTAATTACTGTTAATCTTTTAACATAGCAGAAACCAAGATTTCAAATGTATATTACTCTTATAATTATATATAATATTAATATAACAAAAAAAAGCTAAAGTTTTTTTTTAAATATTTTAAAGTGTTTGTGATTTTATGATTGTATGTCTGTTCGTTCCGAAAAATACCTAGTATTCGACTTTAATAGTTCTTTAGGTACTGTGTTTATTAGTTTTTCGTTTGCAAATTCGTTTCATTAGGTTTCAAATCACTTTTTAAAGAAGTTTCAGTTTAAAAAGATTAATTATGTGAGGTATATTTCTATTGGAAAAATGATTATGACTTTATTACAAAATTTTAAATTCGACATATACAATGTAATTGTAAATTGTAATATTAATGACACTATAAATAACCCCACCATCTGTACAAATAAAAAAATTATTTTGATCTAACACGTAATATTAATACGTAACAATAAAAAAATATACTCTTTAGAAACAATACACTTAAAGCACTTGAGCAAATATTTTTTTAATGGAAACATACACTTCTTTATTTAAACTGTGGAAAATTTTTGTGTTTTCTATAACGTATTTTATTTGACGACCGAATTTTTTGAATGTCATTTGTTTTAATGGTACGTTTTTTGTTATAAGTAAGACGTCTGTTTACAGAAGTGCTCAAACTGTGGAACTCTTCTGTTTTTATGTGGTATTTTTTTAATATATTCCATATAATTAATAAATAATTTTTATTCGCAATAATAGATTTCATTGAGAATATCTAGGATGATATAATTCTTGACTCTTAAAAATATACTATTTAATAAAAAATTATGTAATTATATTTGCTGAAAGATTTCAGTTTCACTTTTACTTCACTAAAAACAAAATCGTTTCTTTTTTAATAATAATTTTTCTTATTTTTTTTTTAATAATAATTATTCTTAAATTTGGTCTTATATTTTAAAAAGAAGAACAGTTTAAGTTTTGAAAAACAAGTAGACGTATTTTTTATATTGTATATATTTTTTCCTTCTTTAAGGAATACCTTTTTATAAAATAACAAAATAACGCTTTTTCTAATGTTGCATTTCTTAATTGAGCTAAGCGAAGCGAAGCTCTTACTGGTCAAAAGTGTGTTTCGTTACTAATGCTACTCCTCCTAGACGAATAATGTAGGATGACGAAAATTGGCAGAGTTGTCGAGGACAGTGACTTATAGGTCCTGAAGTATTTTTGGTAACATTTTTAATTGTAATTTTTAATTAAATTGTCAAAGTGTGTCGCATAGAGTTAACATGTTAAACGTTTTGAAATTGCACACGCGAGTTCTTATAGATTATACCCACTTTTTAATCTGCTAATTTTACAAGTATGTGAAACTCATTCAGCAACAATGCTTCGCTCAGCTCCACCCGCCGTGCACAGTGGCGGACCTAATATTCTGACCTATAAAAGTGAGCGTGAATTTTTTACTTCAATCAGCCGGTACCCGCCATAAATCAGAGGCCATTCAGTAGCTAAAATGTATTCTATTCTCTTTGTTTTCTTTTAATTCTCTTACTGTATTTTTTAGTTGTTACACTATTGTTTATTTATTCATTGTGTGATATTATGGTAATGAAGAAATTATATGTTCATCAAGTGAATGAGAAAATAATATTTATTTAATTAAATCAACAAAATGGGACAAGATGGCTGGCGACGTGTAACCTAGTTGCTAATAAAAAATGTAACGTTCGAAAACAAAAAAAATGGCTGCTAGTTGAGCATGCAAAAAGTATTAAGGCACAAGTCGGCACGAGGCGCAGCTGCTGCATGCTTCCTCTTCCGAGAAAAAAAAGCAGCAAAATATTGGATATCAAAAGCTGTCACCAAAGAACTCTTCATGTTTTGAAACAGCTATATAAGATGGTTTTATGTCTGTTTTTGAACGAATTGAGAAATGTCATTCGTATATATAATATAAGTATATAAATAGTTTTGTTATGAACAACATCGTTAAATCATGTTTTGTTTTGTGCAAAAGTAAAAGCTACTTTTTATTCTTTTATCTTTAAAATCCGTAGATTTATAAATCTATTGTTTCTTTTTGCTTTCCGGTTGCAAAACCAGTAGCTAATTGTTGAAAAACTTTTGCGTGTTCTAAGAAGGACTTGTGTAGAATAAAAGTGAATAGCATTCTTTTTTTTAATGAAACGGAAAGTTTTTTTTTAAGTGCTCTTATGATCCATATTCATAAGTTTTGTTTTTTTTTAACAATTTAAAGCGTTTTTTTTTTGTTTTAAATATGATCTATAATTTAAGTGACAATTAATGGATAAAAATAGTTACAATATTAAAAAAAATTAGGTCTTTTTTGTATAAGATTAATAGTTCAATTGCATTCAAAATCATGTATAATAAAATATAAAAACATCATGAAAGGTATTTTAGGTGTCAGGTTTATAAAAAACAGCAGGTTTTTTATATAAAGCGATTTGCTGCGTGAACCGCGAGGGTCTTTTTTTAGTATATTCTTTTGGGGTGGGTTTTTTATCAAGTTGAGATCTCTCTCACGTTTTTATTTAATTTTTTACATGTATCATGATCATTTCACCTGATTACAGGGTGCTTACACGTGTTTAGAGTTTTTTGTTAGTCTGTATAAGAGATGATGAGATATGTGGATTGAATTAAAAAAGTATTGTATTATGAGGATTTTTATATATAAAATTATTTTTATTTATTAAAAAAATACATACTGATATTTTAGATTATATATATTGGAATAAATGTATAACTGTAATTTATAATTTTATTTATTTAACAAACTTACACACACTCACATATACTCATACACACACACACACACACACATACACTACTGATATTTTAGAATATATACATTACAATAAATGTATAACTGTAATTTATAATTTATGTTATCTCAATAAGCTTTGTAATTGGAGCCATTATTACGGGTCAGCCGCCCTAAGACGTTCTGGTCCATTGTGTTATGCTCCGTAGGGTCAAAATGGTCGAGGGTCAACGATTTATTACATTTTCAGAAAAATTAAACCCTGACATTGTCGTCAAATTTTGTTAAGCTTTTGTCAAATTAAAATTAGTCCATTAAATTTTTTTCGATTTTTCAAAATTTGCTTTATTATTGCAAAATATTAATAACAACAATTTATATTTCAAGTTATTATTAAACATATGTATTTATTATTTATATCATCTCAACATCATATATATCTTGAAAGGTTCTCATGTTATATTTAGAAATTGTTATGTTTAGAAATAATAATTTCTGTCAAAGTATTTATTCCTTGCCTGAATTAAATTTAAAAAAACCATGATTGAATAGTATTTTAAGATTGATTAACAGAATAAAAAAATATTTTACTTCCTTCAAGATGTCCGTTAACCTTTGCTCCTTAAGAAGCGTGCGATTTGACCGTTTGGCAATTAAAATCCGAACACCATTGACCCGTGACCCAAACATCTTCTCATCCTCAGTCACCAAAATAAATCAAGAATCGAACACAATTACAATTTCAAAATGTGTCAAAATCCAAACCAACGGTCCTCAGACAATAGCGGATACAGTTGCATATATATTTTATTTTACGTAACAATGTACAATTGTTATAGATTGAAAAAGGGTATTTGGTAATCTTCTTAATGGCGTGTGTGAAAAGATTATAAATTAAGTTTTAGCTACAAATAAAAGTGACCCCAGCTTTGTCCGGGTGTCAATATGTGTGACCGGGCCTTTGTGTTTGACCCCTGGCTTACACCAATTTGCAATAGCCTGGATATTCCGTGACCGTCTGCGCAGATCAAGGATTTAAAGTTTTTGTAAATTGCAATTTTCATACATATTATTTCTATGAACAGATTTTCAAAATGGCTGATATATTCTAGCTGTCAGATTTTCAAAATAGTTGCTATATTTTATCTCATTATAAATACCTAAATATGGAAATATTATAATTATTTAAATATTATTGAATTGTTATATATATAAAATCAAACGCTTATTTATATTTTATATTCATATATGGAATAACTTAATTCGAGTTATTGATGGTATTTGGATAATCTGTTTCTCAGGAACAAGCGACAAACTTGTTAGAGTTGTAAAAAGCAATGTTACGTAATAATTAGTATAAGTATATTGCTAGTCGACCTTCATTTTGATTTTTTATTTTATTTTATTGTGTCATTTTTATTAGGTTTTTTTTTTTTAAAATTATTAAATACAGAACCTTTTTTTTAAAATTATAACAGCCAAGTTTAATTTTTCTTTTTTTTTATATCGTATTTTTTCTTAATAGTGTCATTTTTCTTTAATGAGTTTTATTTATTTTACCTTTTAATGATAAAAACTTCTTTTATAAATTATACTAGTCAACTTTCTTAATTTTTTTTTTTAACTTTCACATGTATGAAATTTCTGGCCATTACAGTAGAAAAATTACTTAAAATATTTATTAACTCAATGTATTATATAGGGAGAGTACTTCACAGGAAATGCAGGCACATGCGTCAGTTCAAAATTTAGATCGGTCGTAAAATGCACTCAAAATGTATCCATTAACTGGACAATGCTTGACCCCTCACAAAAATAATGGCTGGGGGCAAATAAATTAAAAATGCCTCAAAAATACCCTGTGACGTGAATTGAAACGTTGACAATTAATATTTTCCTGCTATATTCAACCTTATCACTACTGGAATATGTTGCAGAGTTGAGTAAATATCTTAATGGGTCAGAATTTGACTTATTGTGTTCATTTTAAAGGACTGATAAATGATAATTTTCAATTACTTATTTAAACCAGATGCCAAAAATTTAAAATTGGAATATTTTTTTTAACACGCAGGTACTTGCACCTATTTATTGAATTCAGTCATTACGTGCCACAAATGGCAAGATCGATGTTCTTTTTTTAAAATTGCAAACCATTTTTTGGTTCTTGTTTTTTTTTCATGTGTCTCAACTTTGTTGCTGTACAGAAATAAATCTTAAATCCTAAAAAATAACGTCTGCTTTCTCATGAAAGCAAAATATTTAATAGATTAGACTTCTTTATGGCCAGTCTTTTGTACTTTTTAAAAGGACAAGGCGATTAGGAATGTCCATTTTGTTGAATTTTATCGATATTGGCAGTAAATGTCACGGTTGATAGATCGATTTTTCGCACCTGCATTTAACAGCACTTTAGGTTACATTTAACAAACCTTTGTTGTATATTTTTTATACTTTTTCTATAATTTTATTAATATATATGTACATTAAATAGATTTCTTACTAGAGGACTAAAAGAAATTTCTAAAAATATATTAATATTTTGAAAAATTTACTTGAACTTCTTGTATTGTCACGTTGTATAGTTTGAGGATATCAAGTCACAAAAATCTTTATTCCTATGCTATCTACTAAAAGAGGTTTCTAATAATAAAAATAAATGAATATACAAGCATATATGTACACAAAAATCTAACCATCTAGCCCCACACTAAAGCTCATATTCTACATTTGATTCAAATGCATAAACTGTACATAAAATAAAACAAAAACCATACCTAGAAAAATAGTTACAATTATTTTTTCTGGTGTGGGGAGCGAACCCACGACCGTTACAATGGTGGGAGCTATCTTTAGTAACCATCTATCTTTTAAACCCATCCCAATAACTCAAAAATGTGTTCCTTATAACTAATAATGGCAGACAATTCAAACGTCAATGTCAAACTTACTCATGTATTTTGAATGATATTAAAACTGTTGTTTGAAGTTTTCTCGAAATTTAAATTCAGCCAGTAATGGTAAAATGGTCATCAAAATTATGCGATTGTCATTTTTTGTAATGTTTCTAAATATTGGGAAGCATGAATGACATTTACATAGAAATAACAAACGTCAATAGGATATCCAATACGCCAAATATTAGATAATTGGAAACCATTTTGTCCCAAAAATAAAAAAAAAAACATTTTTTTCATTGATAGAGTAAAGAATTGAAAGGCTGAATATTGAAAACTGATGTCAATATTCAAGTCATATGAAGGCATATAGAGATTTAATATATAATAATAAAGATATATGTATATAATTTTTATTAATACTATTGTGATCGATATATACTAATATATATAATTATCCGGCTATAACTAATTTGTTTTGTTTTTGTACATATAATTATATATCGCTCTACGATATATATAATAGTAATACGTAGAAAACTCAATAAATAGTATGAATAAATTGTCTAATTTTTATAAATTTTTTAAATAAATATCTTTCGAATATATTTTTAAAATGATATACGAATTGTCTAAAAAAAAATAAATAATCACATATCAACGTAAACTGTTTTATTTCTAAACAGAATATTATTTACGAACAAGTAAATAACAAAGATTGTGAATCTACACAAAGTCCTGATTCAGCGAACAGCCATGAATAAAACATGGCGTCCTGTCAGGGGATCAACCCTTTTCCCGCCGATTTAATAAATACTCCCACAGTTTTTTGTGACAATCGATAGGGTTCGCACGAGGGGGACAAATATTGATTTTTTTTACCCCTTTTAGGGTGTGTAAACTATTGACGACTTTATATATATTTTGTATCTGTGAATTATTATTAGCCACAGTATATATATTATGTATATTTTTAAGAAAATTTAAGTGTGTTATATCTTATTTATAAAAGATAGCATGTCATTACATTATAGAATTTACTAAACACTAAATCAACTACTAAAATGGAATTGTGAAAAGGCTGTTAGTACTTGTCATATAGTTTTTATTTCATTATTTTTAGAGTCAAATAGTGCTTTGTATATTATATAGTATAATGGCCTAATATATTTATACCTAATGCAATATTATATGCAAATTGTGTTCTTTCTTTTTTCTTCTTTTTCTTTTGTTGTATTCTCTCGTTCTCTCTTTGTATACTATACTAAAACTATTTTAAAGTATCTTTTGATAAATAATATATAATTATATCGTGTTGAACGTCCTTCATAAATATTGCAAGCGCGATATCAAAGATTTATGGATCAAAATGACTTCAGATTTTCTTAGAGGGAAAGTTCCCTTGCTCATAATTTTAGATTCCCTCCAAGAATATTTTTTCCGAAGGCTGGAGTGGGAGGGGAGAAGTTAGAGGGAGACGCCAATAAAATCCATACTTATAATATTTGCAGCCTCCGCACTTCACACACACATATACGTTTTAGATCTCTTGAGAGACTTGCGTTCTTTATACAGGATGAGCTGATATTAATATTAAAAATATATATATTTTTTTTTGTGTTAAAGATTACGTCTCTACATATGATTTAGAATAAAGTAATGTTATGTATTATTTTATATGTTATAAATAAGTGGGTATGATAAATTAATTGTTTTAGATAAATCCAATTGTTTCTGTTTTTATTTTAAACTATCTGTTACACGCGGTTCCATCCGTGAATGAATGATTTCGTTTACTATTGGGAACGATTTTGTTTACAAAGAATAGTAGCGTAATACCTTTTTCATGAAATTATTTATCTTAACCAGAAATTTTTCAAATTCAGGTACTTTCGAACATTACGTTTAAACAAACACACTTTTTCTATTAAATTATTATTATAGATTTAATAAAAACTCAAATTCCTATTTATTATTTAAGAACATTGAAGGTAATATTTATGTTTCTACGTTTCTATGTTGTTACTAATAAATAAATCTTACATGTGATCTAAAAATCAGAAATATAAATATTTTCATATTTTAAATTGTAATTTTACCTTCATAACTTCTAGAGAAAATTTTGACTCGTCATGAGTGTTGTTTTTTATATTCTGTATAAAATTCCTCATCGATAGATATATAGAAATATTTATTTAAAGATAAAAACTACAAACAAATATTTTTCTAGTATATTTGTCTTATTAATAATAATTATAATAGAGAACTAAAATAACAACACCCTTACAACTCACACAGAGGCGCTAAGCGTCGCGGCGCTAAGGAAAAAATGTACGATGCCATAAAAAATCACCGTCCATTCGCTCCCGGCATTTTTACTCGTTTTTACCCTCCGAGGGTCGCTGGTTGCTTAGCAACGACCCACCCCATCTTACCTACGGTTTTTATTACAACTTATATATGTTTATATGTTTTTTAGTATAATATAACAGGTTTTTTTTACTACTACTATTTTTTTTATTGACTGAATTTGTTGAAAGGAGGATCCACAAGGATCTGAAATTAAAACTAAGTAATTTAAAAAATATTAGATCTATTTTAGAACGATATTATATAGAATACTATGAAAGAATTAAAAATGGTTGATAAATTACCTAATAACCATTTTTTCTCTCACTTTAATTTTGTATTTGACAATATAGATATAATAAGTATATCAGACAAATTCAAATAATTATCTAAATATTCTATTCTTCACACATATATTCGTATTGTACTACATTAAACTCATGAAGTAGTTCATAGGTTTTTATTTTTATACTAGTAATTTTAGGTACTATTTTGTGTACAGTTAAGTAATGTTTAGTACAAAGTTTGTACAAACTATTGACTTCTAATGACTGTTGCCAAAATAAATAAAAAAAAAAAAAAGAAGTTTCTCTTATATTGCTGAATTACTTAATTGTCAAATACAAAGTAAATAGCTGATTGTACAAACATATCATTGGATAGTCTTCCCAAGTTCACTCGCAAATATCGTAACTTAATAATATTTGGGAATCAATTATCCATAGACGTATTTGCTCCGGAAAATAACGGGATTAGGAAAAATGATATACTGCGGACAATTGTCTATGGTAGAGCTATTCTTAACGGTTTTGACTAATTCTTGACAGACAGGAACTAAGGAGTGGGAACATTAATCACTAAAAATGTGTCTACAAAGACAAGTCTTTAATTTATTAAGCTATTATTTTATATAGTCTGCAAAAAGTTTTATATATTTAACTAACATACGCCTTCTTTATGAATAAAAAACGTGCCCACCTATCGAAATCTATATAACGTTAAAAAACTCCCCTATTTAAAAAAAAAACAAAAATAGAACGCCTCTGATTGGCTGAGCTCCCCTTATAAAAAAGATAAAGATGTATGGCACGCTTCCACATCTCACATAGAAATAAACGCACGCGTACTGCATAGTATTACACCGTTTTAAAATAATCTCCCCCTAGCATTGAATGTATAAAAATAGAGTTCATTTAAAACTGGCTAGGAAAAAATATAAAATGAATAAATAGGGACGATTTAAAAATAGAACGTCTCCCCTTCCTTAGGGGAACTCGTTTGATATATTGTCGGTGTTACTTTGGATTTTCATAATACACAGCGTGTGTTGGTTCAGTGAGGCCGTAAGATTTGTCAATATATGGCAGTCTGTGGGCGCTATTTTGGTCTGGTCACGTGTCAGGATTGAATTCCTAGGCAATGTTGATTACATACTCTTACCTGGCTTGATACTCAAGTTACTCTTTCCTGTAAAAAAAAGACATCACGTTTTTAAAATTAAAACAATCTTTCTTTATTATATTTAAAATTGACAGATTCAAATTTCAAGAATAACTAAAATAATTCTAATTCATTACTTTAATATGTTTAAAATTGGAACATACAAATTTAAATAACTAAATTATTTCTTATTCAATACTTTATTATATTTAAAATTGGAATATACAAATTTAAATAACTAAAATATTTGCAATTCATTTCACTTATATTTAGAATTAAAACATTCAAATTTAAATAACTAAAATATTTCTAGTTAATTACTTTATTTTATTTAAAATTGAAACATTCAAGTTTAAATAACTAAAATATGTCTAGTTCATTACTTTTCAAATATATAAATAATAAATACATAAAATACGGAAGTTATTCAAGAAAAGTATTGTCAATTTAATTATCATTAGTCAAATCTAAGCCGAGTTAAAACCATCAATTTATGAAACCCGTATCCAATTTAAAACAACACGCGGCCATTAGGTGTTAGAGAATACATTGTTTTCAAAAGGAACATAAAGAGGGGAACAGAAAAAACAATTTAAAAATAAAATGAAATAATTATAAAGGGGATGGCGCGTGTCACGGCCTCTTATTTATTTGGGAGTTCAGCTGCCGTTTTATTTCCAACGCCTCTATTGGCATATACCACGGCATATGGCTGGAGTTCTGGAAGAAACACCTGTTTATGATGTACAGTGTAATATTTAAAGTATCATAGACTAAATAATTATAGAGTAAAAAATAAATTAATTAGTTGTCATAGATTATATATTTGAATGTAGTGTTATTATGACTTTTAGTGTTCACAGATAATAATAAGATATTGATGTTTTCGTACTATATTTGTAATGTAAAAGTACATACAAAACACTTAAGTATAAACTAGTAAATAACATATTTTATAATTAGTTAATAAAACGTAGTATAATATAATGTTGGTTAAAAAATTTTTTTTGAATTGTTTTTTTTTCAAATATTTGAATTAAATTCTGTTACACTTAGTAGAATTTATATTATATATAGCATGTTGTAAAAACATATAATACTAAAAAAGCTAGTGATAAACTTAACATATTAGGGTCAAATGGGGTTATTTGGAAGCTAAAAACGCGCTAATCTTCAAAACTACCGGATGGATTTGACATTCTATTATGATAAGAAGGTTAATGAGAAAGACTAAAGGCTTTTAGCTTTACGATACTCTTAGTTATTCTAATGGTATATTATATATATAGTTATTCACAAGTGGAACCGCGAGTAATAGCTTAAGATTAAATGAAAATCAATATAATACATTGTTATAATAATTATATATAATTGACTATAATTAGCCATGCGCATTTTGGGCAGAGTAATTAGATAAGTGACCACTATGCCAAATGCGGGCAAAATAATTGAATTATATAAATAATCATCGTGGTTTATTTTCAACAAAAGATAGGAGATCTATAACTGATAACACATGGACCCTTCCATGTTCAAAGATCAGAGATAGTATTATATTTTAAACATGTATGTACTTGTATCTGTGTGTACTTGTAATTTTAAATGAAGTATGTACATATCTGATACATATATATATATATATATATATATATACTCTTAAAAAAAACTTATATATTTATCAAATATACATACCGCTAACTTTTTATTAAGTAGCTAATGTCGGCAGCTTTGACTGTGTGGATTTCAGTAATACTTTTTGTGAATATTAAAAACTAAGTTATTTCTACTAGAATTTTCTTAATAAAAATAAAATAAATCTTGTTTATTTCTTATTTATAATTTTTTTTTGACAACTACAACAATAATCGTTATTAATTATGCCTAATTTAGGAAACACTGACTTTTAGTGAAGACTGTACAAAAATACGTTTAGTAGGTTTTGAATGTAGCGTTCATACAGACAGACAGACAAACATATCCATACATACCGATAGATTTTATTTTTTAATATATAAATTACTAAAACTAGATACTAATATTACAAAAAAATACTTTGTTTCAAAACTATTCATTAATCTTCATTTGTCACAACGTTCAGTTTCCATCTCTAAAATGGCCATGATTTTATCACAGCTCTAGGAATTGGATCGGTCATTTCTCTGACCACCCGTGACGCAGGTGTGACACCACTGTGACTTTATTACCTTGTGTTTAGTTTTTGGTTAATTTATCGATATTTTTTAGATTAGTTAAATTTATTCTACCACAAGTATGGCTCTCCTGACTCTTCAAATTTACGTACACAGCTGATTGAATGGTTTCAAAGTGGAAAAGATAAATAAATAAATAATATTAAATGTCTTAACTTTAAAAACAACCCCTTTTGAGAGATATAATTTGAATCTCAGCTGAAGTATCAAAGACTATCTATGCCTCGCTGTTTAACTTATAATCCTACTACTATAGCTCAGAGCCTTTCACATGAACCTGCCTCTTATAATAAGAAAGAATTTTTTAAATCCATGCTGTAGTTTTGAACAAACAAACAAACAAGTTTTTAAAAAACTCTATAATATTAGTATAGATTGGAGCTGAAGATGTTAAGCCCGTCCCACTAGTGGTAAATACTTCTTAAGCTTGGAGCCTATCAGAAACGCGGTTTGATTTGAAACTAGTTCGGCAATTATAAAAATTTAATTTGAGTAAAGCGAAATGTAAGATAATAGTAATTATGAATCACGAGTTTTCATACAAAACAATAAACGATGATGATAAATCTTGATGATATTCTTAAACACCCGTATGAAGACCAACTGACCAGATCATATAACACACTTAAAAAGACAAGGCAGCTGTGCCATTAAGAGAAATGTCCCCCATTTGAGGAATCTTTTTAACAAAGGTTTAAAATGACCAGAAAAAATGACAAAGGAGCGAGGGTGGACTATCGATAATCGTTCAAAAACTTGGCTTAAAATAATCGATGTCGGTAAGATTTATGCGCAGTAGTCATTGTGGGTAGTGTCCGGTTGCATCTGTATTTTTTATAGTTCCAAAAACCGATTAATCGTTATGCGCTTGCGCAGTTTTTTCAACAACACAATACAATTAGCTAGCATTCTTAAGTTTTATATGTATTATTTTTGTTATAAGAGTTTATTTTTAAACGATTCTTAGTGCTGATGGCTTCGAATGTTTCAACTGTGACTGACATGGGTAAAGTTGACGACATACTCCGTTCACGCACACACATGCACATACGCACACAAACACACACACACACGTTCATAAATGTATGTTAAAATAAATAATAAAAATAGATAACTGCAATATATTTGTAATTTACACATGAATAAAGTTTGTTATTTCGTTAGTTGTATATAGTTTCATAAATAAATACAAACATTATAATGTTCTTATTCTGGTAGTAAAATATATTTTAAAATGTAACCGTTAAATGTTAACAGTATAAATTAATACAGTTTTTAGAGTTAAAACAATAATTTAAACGCAACTATTCCCGTCACATGCAATGAAGACGAACGATCCGTCTAATGAATGACGCGCGTTTGGACAAAGAATATAAATAATAATAACATATATTTAATAAACATTATATTATTTATTTGGTAAATATATTTGTTGTTGTAGCTCTCTATGACAGACTTTTCTGCAACCTTTGTGCATACATCAATCAAAAACGGTATATCCGAAAATTTCAAAATTTTGCACACTATTAGAAATCAGTCTGGTATTGGTTTAAAAAAAAATTCAAATATTCGATGTCGTTGAGGAATAATCACGGAAACCTTATCCCATTTCGATTATATTCTAACATAAACTGAGATTTTGTGAGTGCAGCGAATTAAAATTGAGGTCTGGTTCGCGCTTTTAGTATTTTAAAGACAGCATCTTTATTTGTTAGGAATAGAAGAAATTACTAAGTATTTAGTTGTAACGCTTTCTTAAAGCTAGAACTGCTTACAAATGCAGTTTACGAAAGAATAATATAAAAAGAAGAATAAGTTACATAAGTTGTTTTCCAAAAAGAACTGAAAGGAAATGAAGGAAGAGTCTGTGTGTGTGTGAGAGAGTATGTATGTGTGTGTTCCCATTCCAGAAGGACTCAATAATTAAAATAATATACGAATTACATATAATATGTAGATCATATTTGTTTTATGTATGTCAAACACCAGGATATTGCACAATATTGCTCTGGAAGTATTTCCAGGTATTCGGATACCTTCCAGAGTAAGTTATTCCTTCTACTAGCAACATTTGTAACAATTCTGGTATAAGAGCTTTTATGATGCGCTGATTTTTAGGTAATCCACTTTGACATATTTAATAACCTGTAGTCTGAAGATACCCAGTTAACAACTGTCGTACCACAGAAATAATTTCTTCATTGGGTACATTTTACAAACAGAAATAAAAACTAATAGATCAATGGGCTGTCTTTCAATTAATAATATATTTATATTTGTTATAAAATCATTGACATATATAACATGTTACCTATCTAGTATTTTCTTAGATTTTCACGATTACAAATTTCAAATAAAACTATTTTACCTCAGTCCTCAGACACCTACATCTCGTCTACCCGTGAATACGATTCCTGCAAAGTGTTCGAAACGTCGGGTTAAAATCAAAAATGTAACCAAATTATACGCGAGTTTTAATCTGTAAAAATAGTTTTATTTGAAATGTTACCCATCTATTCAATAATCTTTGATATAGCTCAGAAGGCGGTAGTTCAACTTCTGCACTTGTTTTGCCGCATGGTAGCCAACTTTTTGTACAGATAAAAAATTTTGTAACACGAGCCGAGGGGTATGCGGATGCGGTCCTTTACCATTTAATATATAAATTAGATGTATTATATTTAACGTTTTTTATTTATTTAGTCTTAAATTATTAATATTTCTCATATTTTTATAAGAGAATTATACCAAAATAATAACCAAAAATGTTGATTTTGTAATTACATAAAAAAACCATTATTGAAACTTTATAGAACCAACATCATAATATTAGGAAAAATAACATTATTGAAACTTTGTAGTACCAACATAATAATATTAAGTATTAAGTAAAAACACACCGATTTACAGCTGGCAGTTTCAGCAAACATTTTTTTTTTGTGTTTCGCATTTTATGTTTTTTTCAAGATGCAAGTTCGCTCTAGCAGGAAATGATGTTCAGGAATGAGGATATATTCTCGTTAATTTGCTTCATAAATCATCGAAAATGTTCTTTTTGGCGTTTCTGGTCGAGTGGGAGGCGTCGATAACTTTTTGTCGTTCGTTCGGTCGCTTCGAGTTTCAAAGGTTTTATGAACTTTGTTAATTTTACATGCTGTTTCTACTAAATATACGTGTATATCAATTACACTTTGTAAAAAGTAGGTATTCATTATTTTATAAGACTTTGTGATTTTTAATAATCAAAAAATTATTATAGCTTACAATAATTTTGTTTAAATTTTACAATACTTTAAGTTATTAAGAAAGAACAGAGCCAAACCTTCAAACGAATGTAAATCGCAGATTGAGAAAATCAATATTATTTTATAGATTTCATAGTACAATAAAGTAAGATTGTTGTAATATTAACTTAACATTACGAATTGGTTATAACACTGGATAAGGGCTGTGAATCTTTTATTTATTATAAAAAGAGCGATACGTATAAATATTTCATAAAAAATTGTATAAATGTGTTTTAAATTTTCCAGATTTAAAGTTGAATTGTAGATTATTATACTTGACTAGTACTTTTATTTAGTATATGAGACATTTTTATAATAAACTAGTCTCCAACCGCAGCTTCACTCGCCTGAATTTTGGTTATCTTGATCCTTCTTTTAACATTAAAAAGTGAGATATTTTTACTTTGGTATTTTTAATTCTTCATATAAATCTGATAAATTCTCGTCGTCGTCCTCTTCAACAATAATCGAACTATAGTTCAAAAAATGTAAATGTTTTTTTTATGTTCATCTTCATCAATAAAAAAAAAATCTTATTCATACTAGTTCTTTTATAAAAACTAATTTGTTACACATTTTTATAGCTTCATATTATGCGTGCTAAAGCTTTTATAGCTTAGCTTCGTTTCAGTTTATTCTTTACCTATTAAGTTTGTCTGACCCATGACCTCTAAAAACTATGATAGTTAAAAAAAGAATTCAATATTATAATAATATTATCTTTCATACCATGACATCTATTACACTACATTGTTTTAATTGTGAAACTATTTTAAATGAATAAATTTGATATAATATCAATAATTAATGCTTATAATATCAAAAAGCTCATGGTTCCAGTTAATATTGTCTTCTAAAAAGAATAAATAATAGTTTTAAATATAAAACAGTTTCTTCTAATGAGTTTACATGAGTAAAACCGTTTTTTAGCCTATATTATGTAATTAAAAATAAGTATATATTGATTTTTTTTACGTTAGCATTACGACTACCTAGCTCTTACGCTCAGTATTCTTACAAGTTAACATATTATAGCTTTGTTTTCTATTATGTCAAATCATTCGGCCGGGAGTCATCCACTGCTGGATATAGGCCGCCCCTATTGAGGCCACGGGGACCGGTTCTCGGCTGCCCTCATTCATCGGACTCCAGCGACCCTCACCAGATCGTTGGTCCATCTCTTTTTTATCATTCCATTAAATAAAAATATTTGTATAGAAGGATGTTTTAAAAAACAGTATTTTTCATACCAGTACCATATTTTTAAGTCATTGATCTGATATGCTTTTTAATAACCTATTTTTTTATTTTACCAAGTAACTTTGTATGAAAGTTTGATAGTTTTTGACACAATACTTAGGTTAATTACTACATTACAGACATACATTATTTATTTACTTATTACATTACTTGTTTATTTTTTATATATTTTCCTTTTATTTCATTTATTTCTAAGTAATCATAAAAAGTTAATACAAAAAAAAACACTATAAATGTATTTTGCTACTTTATTTATTCTGAAAAAAATTAAAATAAAATAATTAATCTTGGTATCACAAATGTTCATGAAAATTAGTCTCTCAAATGTTATGATAGTTTTGGGAATACGCCAAGTGGTTTCCGATATCTGACTTATCTGACCCCGGGGATGGAGTCCGGAACTTGTAATGGATACCACAGACGTGACTTTAAAACCGTTTGATATTTTTTAATCACGGAAGTATACTGTTAGGTTTTATTACAAACTTCACGGAGTTTCTTTTAAACGATTGTGGGAAAAAAAATCATTCCAAAAAAATCTTCATATATATATATATATAATTTTTTTTTAAGCTGTTCAAGATACAGTAACTAATATAATTGTTTGGGATTGGAGTATTATGATTTATGACAAACTGATTTAATCTGAATCGAAATGAACGAAGAAAGAACATTTTTTTCTACATTGGTCGTCTTCTCCTATATTGCACGACATTCTCTTCTTATTACATATTTTTTCACATCATGTCTCCATAAAAGTTTATAACATTTTTTACTATATAATATCTATCTTAAATATTACGTAGGCTCTTTATCATTAAAAAAATAACTTTAGCCAGCAGTTGCGTTTGAAATATTGAAAGCACAATCAAAGTAATATTATTTATATAGGTTTTGTAAATATACTTCCGAAGGAGAGCCTAAAAAATGAGCAGTCACAATTTCTTAAATGTTATTCTTGTTATTTGTTTTTATATGAAATTACTTATGATTTAAGTCACTATTATTTAAAAATTATTAAAATATTATTTTTACATTTATTACATTTAAACTAAATATAAAAAAGATATTTAGAAAATGCAAATGAAAATAAAATGTAACCTATCATATAAAAATAATTATTCTGAACAAAAAATTGCAATTTAGAAAATATACTAAATGAAAAACTTATTTGGTTAAGACGTGGAGAAAAAACTACTTACTTTTTAAATTTAGAACTTATTATATTAATTTATAATTAAGCTATTATATAAAAATAATTATTCTGAACAATAAATTTGAATTTAGAAAATATACTAAATGAAAACTTATTTGGTTTTTATTTACTAGATGTAGAGGAACAAATTGCGTACTTTTTAAATTTAGTATTGGTAAAAAATTCTTTTATTTATGAAAGCATAAGAAAATATTAATTTAAATGAATAAATGAAGTAACTTGAATAAATGAAGATAGAAAATTACTATTTTAATCTAAAAACATTTGTAACATTTTGATAATAGCAAATGACATTCGGATACTCGCAATGATTCGATGTTGCGGAAATGCCTTGCGGTTCAGAGTTCGAGTCACACGGGACCTTGCTCATTAGTGTCACCTGTGCGACAGCACGTGGGTGTTGTAGTTTAAATGACTGGACACTTTGTTGATTGACTAACTTTAATTATTTTTATATAGTTAAAGGATTTGGGAAATAAAAAAAATATCTTCAAAACAAATTATTTCTATCAACCGATGCGAAATTATATATACTGAATTAAAAAAACCAACACTCATGACAAGCCAAAATTTTCCCTAGAAGTTATGAGAAAAATTACAAATAACTTTAAGTGTCTTAAACACTATTATTTTCCAATACATATACACATAGTAAATAAATAAAATAATCGCTTTGACAAAGGAGGGGAATAAAACTTGGTTTATATGAAAATTGTACGAAATTATAGAAATATTAAATAATTGCGAGCCGATTAGTCTAGTTATTGCACTGTCGTGTTGATGAAGGATTGTGGGTTCGATTCCCTCCCTTGCTGTTTCGAGTCTGTGTGTTATTTGTATGATTCTGAAACCTGAGTTATTTCTTTGGTGCGAGAGTTTTTAGAATAAAAAAAAATATAGAAAATATCTTTATTATTATTTGTATATTTTTTACGTATTAATAAATTAATACATATAAGTAAATAATAAAAAAAAAAACATTATATTTCTATTCAAAAGTTTCAAATAATTATAAATATTATATAAAAAAATCGAATATAGTTATTTTAGTAAAGTAATATTTTAAACTTGTACTGTAGCTTAAAAGCTTAAAGTTTTTGTCGCACAGGATTTCACACTTTCAAGAGACATCTTAGATACGGTTCACACTCTATTTTACTTCAGCCACTTAACTCACATTCAAAGCAAAATACACTCTCAGTTTAAAACATATGGTTCACTTTTAAATGTAGTTCATATTTTATAGAGAATTTTATTTCTGAAAATAAAACTTACAAGGCATTAAATTTTTAAGTATATTTTAAATAATTAAAATATTATTTATAAATTTATTATTAAGATAGTATACACTAGCTGTTACTCGCGGTTTCACTCGTGAATGATTGATTTTATTTACTACTAATGAAACTTATAGTAGCTTAATGATAAATAGCTTAATGATAGATAGACTTCCTCATGAACTTGTCTATCATAATCAGAATGACTTTTTTATATCCATCCAGTAGTTTCGAAGATTAGCAGGTTAAAAAAAAATAAGCCTTATTATTTAATTATGATGAAACTCTTTGAAACTGTTTATACTATTTTTGAATATGTAATTCCTTTTTTTTACACGGTAATATAGTCGAGAATAAGTCTCTAATTTATGAAATTGCTTCTCATAATCAGAAATAATTTTTCAGTTACATCCAGTAGTTTCGAAGATTAGCGCGTTTAAAAAAAATATTTTATAATTTTATTACATGTTTTATAAGTTATACTTTTTGAAAAAGAAAATATATAATCCCTTTTGTATTACACGTTAATTGGTCTCTAATTTTCTCAAAATTTTCCTAACATCAAAAATATTTTGAAAAAATAACTTTTATTGTATATATTACTTGTCACTATAATTTGAATAATAACTGCAGTAGAGACTCTGTCACAGTTATGACGTCAGCGTTACATAGTAACTGCGGCAGGACTCTGAAACACTCATTTCACATGTGTGTGTGTGTGTGTGTGTGTGTGTGTGCGTGCACGTATCTATATTAATAGTATAAAGCGGAAAAATTTGTGTGTGTAAACGCGTTAATATTCGAAATTACTAAATGGATTTGAAAAATTCGTTGATTTTGATAGGCAGGTACATGAGGTAGGCTATAGGTAATGCATTATACGCAAGTGACACCAAAGGACGCAGCTAGTATAATAATAAGATACATTTGTATGTCATTCGCAATTTTAATAAAAGCTGTACAATCCTTTAGAATTTAGATAGTTTTTGCTATTCTTTTGTTGCACTTGCGTATCTGATTATTTGAGAATCTTTCACTGAATATTTACTTTTAAAAGGTGGTCTATATTATTTGTTGTAGGGTAAATGTGCTTATCATGAACTATTTTTATAACTTTACAATGATTTATTTTGAAAGAACAGTATTTGGAATGGATTATAATTATTTTAACGGATAATATTATAATTCAGCATTTGAATTTTTTTTTACCAGCTTGTTGTGTTCTTCATAAATATTATAACTTATATGCTCATTAGAGATTTATATAAATATAAATATATAATAATGATTATATATACTTTTCGAATAAAGTGTATTTCTTATCATTGTTTTCTTTGTGTTATACGTTACTAATAAAAATTATTTTCTAAATCATTGCTAAGGTTAGTAACAGACTCCTTTACCTACAAAAGGTGTTCAATGGGTTGAGTACATTATAAATGAGTGTTTATTTGAAAATGCATCTGGCACATGTGCGTATATCACGAATTGATTGCACTGTCGCTAGAATATAGAAATGAAAGGGTGGATTTAAATCAATTTCTCTGTATGATTTATGGGGTGAATTTTTTTATATATAATAATAATAATCTTTATTTTAACAATAATAAACAGTACAGAAAAAACAGAAAAAACGAAACAATAAAAACTTAAAAAATAATAAAATTACGGAAATACATATAAAAATTGAAAAACATAAAAAAGAAGAATAGTAAAGAAATATAGTATATTAATAACTAGCTGACCCAATCATGTCTTGCAGTAAAAAAAATAGATATTATTTTTATTAATTCAAGCATTTCATACTTAAAATGCAGCTTTTTAAATTATGCTAGGTCATTTTAAAGTCATTTTAAAGTCCATCAAGGTCATACACTATGACAGGGGATTTATAAACCTATATACACGATAACTGTATGTATGTAAAGTATGGACTTTGCTTAATTTGATATTTTTATATTTTTTGATTAATTTATTACAAGAACTTTTATTACTATACTTTTCTTTTTAAATTACTCTGCACATTCTAACATCAGGGATTGTTATATATATCTGAAACAACAAAAACTTGAAAGTGTAAGTAACCAAACACAATAACATTTGTTATTTGTAATAACGGTATTTTTTGAATTACTTTTACTAATCACAATATTCTGTAATAAACTATAGAAAAAGTAAACAATAGAAAATATTGCGACAACTGCTTTGCTCTATTTTTGAATGCAGGTAGAAATTTTTTCGCACAGAAAAAATGTGGCCGGTGAAAGTTTTGTGGCTCTGTGCGAACAAATACACATCATTATTTTTTATATACAGAAAATTAAAAAAATTACCATCTTTCTCCGAACTCAAGGACCACAAAAGGGTTTTGGATTACAAAAAATTTTTTGCGATGTTGAAAAAATACACAAATGTCATATCCTGTGGTGAGGATTGGTCTTGAATCGTCTAAACTCTAAAGCATTGATAGTCAACATCTTTGGTAACATTTATATTTTTTATATTATATATATGTATATACGTTCTATTGGCTATTTATGAGAGAACATGAGAGGAAAGAAATCGGCTCGAACACATAATTATCATATCTAAAGAATATGACTTATGTCATATGTGTGACTGTGATGGACTCCGAAATGACTTTGCTATATTTCATTTAAAAATATTCAACAGAATCAATGGAATAGGTTTTTTTTAAAGGAATAGCAAAAATGTATTTTTTAATTACAAAATATTAAATTTTAGTTATTTTTTTTATAATGATACAGTATATGCATTATAAAATTACTCAAAACGGTAAAAAATATAAATATTGAATTTGACAAGAAGATTGTTTCATAGTATGATGGACACTCACCTCTTGTGCCCTTTGCTGTGCACGCGACGTAACACTTACATCATTAAATAGCAATTTCTTTGTCATAAATAAAACAATTTAGATTTTCTTTTAAAAAGAAATAATTCAAGAATGTTATTTAGCAAAAACATTATTTTGTGAGACAATTGAAAAAAATATTTTTTTTACTTTCATTTTAAATGTGAACAAAATTATTATTAACATAATACTTACAGAGGCTGCTCTTATTAAAATATTTGTTTACCAAAAAGTGATTTACTTGAGAATCTTGAAAAGACAAAATACATTTAATGTTTATTTTAAATAGACACCAAATTATTATTATATACAATACTTACAAACAGCAGCGATTAATTAATTATATATATTTTAAAACTTGAAAAAAAAATTATTTAATTTTATTTAAAATGGGAACAAAATATTTTTTTCAATGAACAATACTAGCTTTGGACGACTTTCTGTAAGTGCGTAATGTTCATCAAAATGTGTTTTAATGATAGTGTTAATATAAATAATAAAGATTTTAAAGAGTAGCTTTTACTCAAGTTCAGGGCTCGGCTGGCAGGCAGTATACTGAAAAGACCATCCCTCAATAAAAGACCATCCTTTATCCACCTTCCAATAAAATGCTTCTAAATAATTTCCGCTAAAAAATACGCTTCGCTTCTGTCGACGATGTTACTTTATCCATTGGTATTTTTACAAAGCGACTAGTAAATTATATTTATTATTGAATTACTATAAAAATATATAATTTATATAGTCTTTACATTTATAGAAGTTAATTAAAGCACATAATTGTTATGAAACGAAGCGAGAATTAATTTTCTTAAAATTAGAAATTCAAATAACTCGGAAGTGATTTCATTGAGTGTCTTGTTTCATTTTTTTGTATGAAAATTTGTTTTTGATCAACTTATCATTGAAAATCTCTTATCCAGAATATTATATTATACTTCCTTAACATCATTGGAATAAAAAAAGTATTATTTATCTAGTCTTAGATATAACTATGTAAACAATAAAACTATAAATAGTTATATATTTGAAGCATATACTAAGGCTGCTAGCATGCAAGCGGGGGAAGCTGAGTTAAACTCTTTTCAATGAGAGAAACAACGAAATATGTATATTCGAAAACTTTAGCATGATTTTACTATTGTCTGCATTTATAAAATTATACATATGTCACTCATAGTACTAAAATTAGCACCTCCGTGCAATAATACGTTTCACTTAAAAATAAAATTTATTTAAATTACCATTTAACTAGAATTAGAAGTTTTTTCAAAATCTATCTTTAGATAGGTAGACATGTACGGAAATTTGGTCAGTATAGCTTGATCGGTGTAAGAGGAGATAGCAGAAAAAATTTAATCGAATTGTCCGGTAATGTGCTTCGTTTCGCTCAGCTTAATAAATGATATTCTTGTTGTACGTATGTAAATAAAAAAAAATTGTAGTTAAAATATTGCTAATTTTTATTTTAACTTATCATTATTAATAACAATAACTTATTACATATTGTCTAGTAAATGCAATTTTAAATTTAATTTTTATAATAGAAATAATTACTGAATATAATTTTTAATACTTGTTGTCGATAAAGCTTTTAAGCTTCATGGACAAGAACGAACGTTTGTTATTTGTTATACAAATATTAATAAAATAGATAATAAACAAAATACCTCATTTCATATAACCTATATAACAAAAGCAAACTTCAAAATAAATGCAAATTAATTAAAATCAAATATATCTAAAAATGAAAATTAATTAAATTAATATAAAATAAATTTAATGGCAAGATTAAACTAAACTGAGCACAACTTAATTATAATTTAAAATAATAAATACCATCAGACTTATGTTATTATTATACCTATTATAAAAAATATTATTAAATTATTTTGTACTAAATTACAAATATAGGTCATAATCGAGACCATTTCCTCCGCTGAGGTAGTCGTAGAAGTAGACCGCCATCTCATCGAGTGCCTCCAGCCGAGGGTCAGTCAGAGGTTCCTCGCGGAGAGATCTTGAAGATCTTGAGAGAGACCTTTTGATTTTAAAGTCACGTAAATATCATAGAAAGGTCACACGTTTATTAAAGTTCACACAAAATTGATAATATAATATTGTTTTGTCTATATTTTGAGATTGTATTTTGCAGTATAATTTAATACGGTAAAATAGTTGTATAAACTTACCTAAATCCACTTTCCGTGTCCAACTCATCCTCGCTGGTGAATCGCTCTCTGATGTCCTTCATGATACACGCCTCAAGCTTCTTGTGCTGTTTATAGATAAATAAGACTATATAGTTTTGTACAATAGAGAATATAATATTTGATTTGACCTTGTTATGACTTTGATATGACCTTGTAACAACGGAAGAAGAACATTGGTTTAATCAGTTCTTGTGATAGTGGTGATACGTCACGCTTGATGTCTGGCACGCATTGCTGAAAATAAAAGTAGATTTATATAAAGATAATTATATAAAAATACAGTAAAAAAACGTGAAAACTGCTGACAGAACTGCAGATCATACAAAGTGGATCATACAATGTATAAAGATAAATAAAAAAAATAAAGATATAAAAATACAAACCAAAAATATCCAAAGTAGATATATATAAAGATAAAGATAAAAAGTACTTTTTAAAATTCCGAAAACTGCTGACCTTACTGCAAATCATTCAAATAAGATATATATATATATAGATAAGGGTAAAAAAGGTATAAAAATACATTAAAAACATACCGAAAACTTCTGACAGAACTGCAGTCCATCTTGTATATCTCCTTTGAGTTCACTGGACACGGGTAAGTTGCTGATTCTTTGGGTAATTTGTTCGTAATTAGGTTCGAGATTATGGTCAATGTATCCCAGTTCTTGCATGACGCATGTGATGTTTCTGACGCGACCTGCATTGGGTCCACGGGAGACCAGCTCCAGACGATCGCGGACATTTAAATCCCTCTGAAATATACGTTAATAGTGTTTTCTAAGATTTACACGAGTACTACACATTTCAATAAAACTATTCAGTCAGTCAGTCGACAGACACCATCATCTCGTCCTACCGCGAAATGTAAAAATGTCATAATAAATGCGAGTTATATCCGTAAAATAGTTTTATTGAAATATAAGTTAATATCAAAGTGTTAATTTAGTTTATTAACGAGGGAATAAGAAAATTATCCTCAGTAAAAAAACATCCTATATGTTGACTGGCTTGTTAACCGGGATAGTGACTGATTGATTAGAGAAAAGTCGACCATGATTTTGGCTGACTAGCCGACTACTCGACCTTGAAAGTTTCTATTAAAGCGAGTTAAAGTAACATGTCAGTCATTATATTTTCATTAAGCCTCAAATTAGGTATCACTAAAGAGCAATCTAGTCGGTACTTTTTGCCAAATAGTCTGTCTTTACTTATAATCATGTCGAATATTACAAAAATATTTATCCTATTCTTTTTAGTGAACATGCAGACAGACAAATAAACAAAAAGGTGTTAAGCTTCAAATTATTATATTATATAGTATTGAGTACTGTGTTCTTAACATAGAAATTATAATTTTTAATTCAAGTTTTTCCTTCATAACTATTTTATTATTAACAGATAAGGTTTATAACATCTGAAAAATATTAGGAGATAAGTACATTACTTCTGTGTACTTGTTAGTAGGTATACTTACCTATATTTCATATTGCTACTTCAAAACGTTGTGTACATTTTAATATTAATAAATCATTACAATAATGTAACTTAAATATAAGTTAATGTCAAATTTGCATATGCTTTTCTTTTATATTATAAGTAATGTATTCTAACTATTTTAAGTACTTCATAGCAATAACGAAGAACTAACTAATCATGCTGTTTTACTCACCGAAATCCTGCTATTTCCCAAATATGGTTGCTGGAAAAATTGTGGCTGGAATTGTTGCTGTTGTTGTTGGTAACCGAAGGGGTTGTATTGTAAACCAGGGGGTCCATAAAACATGGGGTTGTATGGGAATTGGTAGTATGGTTGGCTGTAGGGCCGGAACTGGCCCGCTGGCATAATGTATGGTGCAGGCGGCTGGAAGGGTGGCTGAAAAGTTTTAAAATAATTTCATTATTTAAAATTAGAATTGTTATGTAACATGACATTTCGCATGCCCTTGCATAGCCTCTTTAGCTCAGTGGTAGAGCACTGGTCTCGTAAACCAGGGGTCGTGAGTTCAATCCTCACAGGAGGCATTATAATTATAAGATTTTATTTTTTAATTATAAAATATAATATTTACTCTTTGTGTAGATCGGAATGGAAACATGTTATCGATGGCAGCTCCAATTTTCTGTGCAATTTGTCCTTGATCAGGCCGGGGCATGTCATTTTCATTATTGAGAATAGGGCCATCTAGCGGCTTAGTGATAGTTTGTGTACTCGGGTCTATTGCGAAACCCGGCGGCAGTTTGCCGAATAGTATAGATGGAATGTCTTGCTGGTTTGGTGCTTCTTCCATAGATGGCGGTGATGAACATTTCTCGTATGCATCTTTCATTTCTTTTCGGATTTGCTTAACAACTTCTGGACCAAAACAGCTTTCATAAATCTGAAAAAAATACATATTTTATATAGGTATTTATTGTTTATTTCCAGAAGTGATTGAATTAAACATAAATAATAATATAATAATACGATGTATTTTTAAGATATCTATATCCCAGAATAACAAATATATTTAATAGATGATTGTATCACATTTAAGATCTTATCATTAATTTCAAGATTTAAGCAACAAGCAGTCGTGGCCGAGCGGTTAAGGCGTCTGACTAGAAATCAGATTCCCTCTGGGAGCGTAGGTTCGAATCCTACCGACTGCGAATACTTTTTTGGATTTTTTTTAAAAATTTAACCAAACAATACTTTTAGAAGTAATTTTTTTTTAATTGATAATCATTTTTACTACTTGTACCTAAACATTTTATTTAAAAATGGTTTTATAAAATATATGTCTACATGTTAATATTAATATAATTATATTTATAATAAGAAGGTTGTTTATTATAATTATGATATTATTTGGTTTTGTTAACTTTTGCACTGGCTTAAAACCGCTTTACGTTCAAACAAAACAGATTAGGACCATTTTTGAGTTGATATATATATCAAATACATAAAAAATACGCGAAACGATCATAACATACATAAATGTCTAGCTTTTTATTTATTTTTAATTAAAAAGCAGAGACTCACCTTCATCATTGCATATTTTTTTATGAACTTGTCATCGCTGCTGGCGAGGGCGTGCGCCGTCAAACACAGCAGAGACGTTAAAAATATTATTCTAACCATTTTGTATCTGTAAGCAAAAATATTAATATTTAAATAACATAAATTTACTGTTTATTTGCAAAAACGTATCACACATAATAAATACATTTATTTAGTTTCATTTATTAACTTTTTGTAACTATTTTCGTTGCACAAAACCTTATGCAAATATTTCGAAATACTTAATCAACACTTGTTTTAATTTGATTTTTTTCATTAATAATGTTAGTTTTTTTCTAGTGGCTTACATTATCCTGATTACGGTCAGTAACACTATGGAAGTAGTTATAATTAACTTTAACAGTTATGTAGCATAATATAGAAAATATTAAAATACTTTCTCATAATAAGTAAGTGAATTACATATTGATTGCAATCTTACATACAGTAATTCATCTTAAACCTCAATCATCTCTGCGAATTAACACATACGTTGTACCGCTAAAGGTGTGTGTACCGCGATTAATAAATCTTGAGCCAGTTCATTAACATTGCCTTATACCGTTAACACCATAGATTGAGAAACTCAGGAGTGCTCGTATAAACTTTGATGCTTAATATTTACTGAATCGTTTCATTGATTTATTTGTAACCTAAGGCTCTGTTGCAAAAAATAATATAAAACCAAAAAGTTTTAAATTATTAAAGAAATTTTCCTTAGTTAAAATGAAAATTAGATCTGAGGGCCCCTGAACTTGGGGGCCCAAGGGCAACCTACGTAACTGTATTATTTTGTAAGTCAACAATTTTCTTGTTTTAATATTGGCTTTGGGAGACATAAAAGTGAAAAGGATTTATATCACTTGCGGTCCTTGGGTTTAATAGTGTTTCACAGCGCTTTGTTTTGTTTAGATTAGATAAAGGGGCCTTTGATCGAGGAGCCTTTGTTAGTGTGAAATCGTTTAAGATGAATAGAGTTCCATTGAGAAAGTTTATAGAGTAAGGTGTAATAGTAATACATATAATCAAAGTTTTGTCAAACTAAAATGAGACATGATTTGATATATATATGTATAGGTATGGTAGTTAATGAGCGAAGCTCTCATGAGAAACTTTTCGGCATCCTTTGTGCAAGCGTCAATCATAAACGGTATATCCGAAAAATTACAAGCTTTGCACACTGATCAACATACAACTGGTGTTGGTTTTAAAAAATATATATATTCGCTGTCGTTCAGGAATAATTATGGAAAAACTAAAATCCCATAGACTTCAATGGTAAAATATTTTTCGCGCGAAAATTTAGCTTTTCAATGACTTGCGTGTGCCGAATTTTTTTAACAGCTCTAAGATTTTTTGTTTGATCTTGAAAAATAGTCGAGGACAGAAATGCGTCGACGTTTTGTAAATGTAACTTCGGTGCTGTTTGCAATTCGCTTCGCTCAATATGTTAACACATACCGCGATTTTGCGAGCGCAGCGAGTCAAAATTCAGGTCTGGTTCGCGCTCGTAGTATAAATTCATCATATAGAACAGATTAATTGGCGAACGTAAGAAGTCAATTATGCTTTCGTGGGAAGAGATTAGTTTAATTACAAACTATATTAAACAGTAATGATACAATTAGTTCATTAGTCTCTTATATGTTAAGTTGTAGATGGAATTTACTAACATGATAAGTTCTCAGGTTATTATAAATATTTTTTTTTTGATATCAGTGATTCTAGAATTAACAACATGCTGATTTTTTTATAAAGGGTAGAAAATATTTTTATGACTAAAATAAAACCTTCTTAGTTGTTAATATTAATTTGTTAATTAAACAAAAGTATATTCAACAAGGAAAGTTCTTAAAAGAAATTAAATCCTTTGTAGCCACTAAAAGTACTCTATCATATTTTTCATTTTAATTCTGTCATAAAGCATTGCTTTTGAATTTTAGAAATTAGTATTTTTATTTAGGTTTTTTGAACTCAGATTGTTAAATTTAGATTTTGCCTTTTTTATTTGTTAACGATTTTGTTCATATATTGCTTGTAATGTTATTTTTTTCCTACTGATATATTGTTGTCAAATCTAAAACGTTTTTTATTCTGAACTGTATTTTTTTTATCTCATACTGTTTTTTTGATTGAAATTCTGGTTGAAATTTGGTTTTTTAATTATTTTTACAGTGGTTTTTAAATCTTAGTTCTTGTTTTAACTCTATTTTCGAAATTTAAATTGTTATTTTTATTTAATTTAATTTTTTTTGTTGAATATACATTTTCTTTATTTAATTGAACAATTTTTATTATTACAATTAGAATTTTGATTTATATTTTTTGTAGTTTTGATTTTTAATCTAAGCTTTTATGTTAATTCGTATTTGTCAGACTTTCTCTCATTTTGTATTTTATTTGTTATTCGCTTTTACTTCTGTATTTGATGAAAATATTTTTCAAACTTAGAATATTCGACAATAAAAAAATGTCAATAAAGAATTTTGACTATGTTTTTTATTTACTGCCAAATATACTACGAGTTTGGGAAAGTATTTTTCGTAGTATAATTTTTTGTTAACAAATAGCTTTTACCGCTCGTCACTAGATGGCGCAATCCCGGGGTCAATGGTCCAGTGCGGCCTTCATACCTTGCATCTACAGCTTGCGTAATGAGACAAGACTTTTGTTGCTTCGGTAAGTAACTGGTTATTTATAATATAAAGTGTGTACTGGATAATGGAGTCTTTAATAAATTCTGTTTAACGAATCTTTATCATATAAAGACCAAATTTTACTACTTTTTTCTAATTAAGTCTTCGAATTTAAATATGAATCGAATAATTATCGTTTTGTTCTTTTAACTACTTAAATTGGACCATATAATTATGTTTTATTTGGTGATTAAAAGATTAAAAAAAAATTACTGTCATGACTACGCTAATTGACACTAGATGGAGTTAGCGAAAATATTCTTACAAATTCTATTCAAATAAAAAAAAATCGAAAAAAAACCGTATTAAGTCATTTATTAAAACTTCAATAAAACATCATGAATAAACAAAATAATAATATATTTATTTTATAAATTTTCTGTTAATAAACTAAACTAAACAACTAAAACTAAACAAGTACAGGTGAATGAATCAAGTGGTATTGCTCATAATTGCAGAGAACAGACAAGAGACTTTTTGTTTCAAATAATCATGACTTAGAACCGGTACATATGTTCAAAGCCTTACGTTTATAGGAAGTCAATAAACGCACTTTTTATAACACATCTCATAAGTACTCTGTACTTTGATATATTTTATACCTACTAATTATATATATTTTTTTAAGGTTGGTACTACTTTTCTGGAGTGTGAATCTTATGACGTCACCAACGGACATAATTTTTAGTTTTAGCTTTAACAATGGCAGCGTTCTCTATACCGTCGGGCTAAGTTAAAATTATCTTTCTATCTTCATTAAGAGTATCTACAAATATAATTCAGCAAAAAAAGAAACTGAAAATTTAATTTGAATAAATTTTAATTTAAAAGCTACAATCTGGAATAAAATTTGTATAACCAATTAAAATGCCTTAAAAGGTACTTGAAGTATCATAATGTGAACGGAGTCGCAGGAAACAGATAGTTATGAGATAAGTGTATCAAAGCTATATATATACTATATATTTTTGATTAACGAATGATTTTAATCTTACAGAAATCTTCAGAAATAAAGCTTTTTTTTATCAAAATAAAAATAAAAATAAATAAGTATATAATATATATAAATAAAAATAAAGAAAGTGCCAATCTTATAAAATGTTAACAGAGGTCTTATTTAAAATAATATTACAACAAGCTTACTTTTTTTGTACCACGACATTTATATAACAATATTGTTTTCTCAATGAATTTACTTTTTTAGGTTCACTAATTATTTATTCTTTTTAAAACTCAAACCTTAGTAATATTACTATAACATTAAAACAAAACTTGTTTAAACTACGATAGTTTTATAAGTTCATGGTGAGTTCATGGTCGCCAGAACAGTCTATAATGTTGTATCTAACAACTCGAGCTAATTGCAGTAGTTACATGCTGGACGTCTCAGGATTCCTTTAAAAGAATGTTTTAACAGCAGGAAGCTTTTTTTACATAATGATTACAGCTTAAGGTTTTTTTCATACTGGTTTTCATATTTATAACAAGGCTGTTAATGAAATCAAATCAGGGATGCAATTACAGTTAATTTGAATACATCCAGTCATCTTATTAATGTTGCTTTAAAGAATGATATTATTAGACAAACATTTTTTTTTATTTCAATAAAACTATTTTACTTATATAACTCGCGTTTATTATTACATTTGACAAATAAACACACCGGCAGACACCATCATCTCGTCTTACCGCGAACACATTTGCTGCAAAGCACAAGTCTTGTCTGTTTTAAATTGAAAAATGTAATAATAAACGCGAGTTATATCCGTAAAATAGTTTTATTGAAATGTGTAGTACTCGTGTAAATCTTAGAAAACATTATTTTTTTTATTTAGTATTTTCTTCGATTTTCACGAGTACACATTTGAAATAAAACTAATTTTACGGATTAAACTCGCGTACAATTTGGTTACATTTTAATTTTAACCCGATGTTTCGAATGGTTTGCAGCAATCGTGTTCACGAGTGTGATGAGATATATTTTTTATCTATCTATACTAATATAATAAAACGGAAAAATTCCATAGTTTAAACGCGCAAATCATTAAAACTACTTGAAATATTTGAAAAATCTTTCTGATTATGATAGGCGAGTTCATGAGAAAGGCTATCTAGTATTATGCTATTACTCTGACATATCCTAATAACAAATAAAATCGTTCGTCTACGGACGGAACCGCAAGTAACAGCTAGTATTATAATATAGAGCAAAAGTTTGTTTTTTTTTACTTAGTACCGAATAAATTCGAAAACTATGGATCAATTTTAAAAATTCTATAATATTTAGCAACATTGGCCTTATTTATCCATATATATAAAAATCTCGTTGTTTTGCAGGGAAAACCATGAGAAACAACTAATATCTTATATGAAGTCTTTAAAAAATATTACATTTATAGATATACTAGCACTGAACTGCGGGGTCACTTGTGTATAGTCCAACTATTATAGCCTTTATCATGAATCTGGCTAACATAATCAGAAAGAATTTTTCAAATCCATCCTGTTAAAATTAGCGTCTAAACAAACAAACTTATTATATATATATATATATATATATATATATATATATATATATATATTACATATTGTGTATATAACACTTTATTAATTAATTAAATTTATGTTATTAGTGAATTGTCCTTGTGAATTTAGTATCAGCGTTCACACGCAAAGTGCTTGTCTGTGTTTTATCTGTGGCAGACACAGGATACATATATTAGTAGCTGATAAACTTCACATTTAAATATTTCTTATTGGATAATTGAATGGCTTTTATTTTATCAAATGTTTAGGTTTGCAATTTGTGCTTAATGATTAATTATGGTATTTTAGTTAAATCTAAGTTTTAAAGACGATCTCATTTTTATTAACCACAAAATTGTAAGTACCTTAAGACTATACAGAGTATAAACATATTTGGTTAGTTATCTGTCAAAACTAATAATTTTAATATACTTTCAAACGTTATTTCCTGTACATCCTTAGGTTGTTTAAGCACACTTTTAGAACATTTTTTGTTTTATTATTCTCGACACGTCTTAAGGTTGAAAAGGCTGATCAGCCTTTAGTTTTAAGAAAATTTTTGGTTTCAAATTATTCCGTACTTACTCTTTATGGGTAAAAAAGAGATTTACTCTTTATTGGTAAAAAAGAGTAAAAGAATAATAATAATTATTATTATATAAAAAAAAATAAAAAGTTTTTTATAATAACTTAAAACATTTTTTTTATGTTGTACAAATAAAGTTATTTTAATGATTTGCTTGTTTCTAAATGAATATCTTTAATAAAATATGTTGTAATACATAGCACAATATATTCTTATACCATTTGTTTTTATGTCTAAAAAAATATATTTGCTTTCCTTTCAAAACAGTTTCAATATTATAATTATTATTTATTACGTTTGTTTATAATTTATCTAGAAGATATGATGTAAAATGCTTAATCTGAATAAATAAATACAGCGACCATACACTCCAAGACCAGAGAATAAATAATTCTTTAAAACACGTCGCGTGTCACAAAACATTAACGCTAAAAATATATTTTGTATAAATGTTTGTAAGCTTTAGTTCCATTTCAATAACGGTACATATTTCCCGCGCAAAAAGTTCTCCGCCATTTAAAAATAACACGCTTAAAAATCATGCAAATAAAAATACAGTTTTAAATTTTAAATAACTACCGAATATTGTGTCTTTATATTTGGTTAATTTTCATATATTTTGGTTGGTTGTTTTATAATTTCTTCTTTCCGTTTAATACGAGTTATGTTCAAGAAACCAGCTGGAAATAAAAGAGATAACAACAGTTTCAATTTATAGGTATGTTTTAGAAACCAGCTGTAAAAGAAAGAGACAACAACAGATTTAATTTCTTTATATAGATATAATGAAAAGCGTTTATAGTTTATAATAATAAATAATTTAAATATAATATAGTATAGTTATACAGGTATTAAAGTGAGTTTGTTCATAATATTATAAAAATTATAAAAACGACAATGTAAGACAAAGTTAACACACAAATGTATATTAAAACGTCTTACAAGATTATTTTACAAATTTCTTGTGTCATATTTTTCGTCAAACCGCCACATAACAATGTTCAATATATATACAATAGAGAAGCAAATAACAATATGATATATTCTAAAATGAGATAGGTATATCATATACTTACAAAAATACAGGACTAAATAAATAAAACAAAATTTCGATCAGTAAGTCAAAACTTTATAAAAAAAGAAAAGAGTGAATGTAAAGACTTATATAATAGTTTAAAAAACTGTTTGATAACTGTATATAAATAATTAGTGTTTATTTTTAAAAACAATTTTTATATTTCGTTCAAATTTATAAAATTTCTTGTGTTACATTTTCAAAGAGGTTCGTAAAACCGCCATACAACAATATTATATATACTAGAATGAGATAGATATATATATTATAGAGAAGCAAATAACAATGTTTATTTTAGAATGAGATAGGTATATAATATATAGAGAAAGAGATAGTTAGGAATGATAATTGAATATTCCCTTGTTCACATACAGTATACCGACACGCAACTAGAATGACCACTTTATTGATTATAGAGGATTACTTATCTTCAATACACGTGTATGGAAAGGGCAATGAAGGTTTAATCTTAATGTAACGGTGCTTTAGTTTATATTAACCACTATTATATAAAGGTATATGAAAATAAAAAAATAAAAAGATGTTAATTAAAACTCGATGAAACGTAAATGCGAAAAAAAAATAAACTCATTGCCTTGAGTACTATTATTAAAGTGAAAAATAAGTTTTTTTTCCGATGATTAGACATACTGTAAGACATAAAATCACAACGATAAATTTTCAGCTAAAATCTTTCCACTTTGATCAAAATAAAAGGCAATTTAGGTTTACCTTATCTAGCGACGAAAAAATTAACAAATACATAATTACAGAAAAGTTTCAAAACTAAATTTGGTCTAAACAGAAGCTAATTTTGTTTAGCCCCATCTGATGTCAAATAATTGAACTAAGGCTTTATAGGTTTAATTTTACACACATAAATATAGATATTTATTTTTACGTCATCTAGCGTCTTGAAATCTTGCCATTATTATTATCTTAATACTCTTAAGGCCCAATTATCTATATTCACATCGTTCTAAACTAGATTACTTTTCTGAAGTTTCATTTCTGTCGCATGTTGTTTTTTTTTCAGTTTTTAAATTGTATTCAGTTATATTTAAATACTCCTTTTTTTGCTTCAGTTCTATAAATATTCCTACATGTAATCTGTTTTACAAATTGCTTGTTAAAAAGTGTTTTTTATTAATTTTAATATAACTGATATAAAAAAATATAAAAAAAAGAAAGACACTTTCTATCTTTAAATATATTATCCCTAAATATATATATAATTTGATACATTGTAATAACTTATTATTAAAAATATTTTTATTTTGAGAAACTCCTAATGATAAAACCGTTTATGATTTGTTTTGGTTTCAAAAGAGTAAATAAATATTATAATGAACATATAATACGTAAATAAAGTAGGCAAGCTACTTCACATATCAATCAGGTCATTGAATAACGAATACTTTTTGTTTCAATCAAAATCATTTACAATTTACCGTAAAGTAGTTATAAATAAATAGTTTTATATATTTACCGTAAAGTTATTATGAAACAGTTATTATGTTGTAGATAATATGACGAGAACGGTTATTGTAAACTTTTTAAAAATAAGAACATTAAAATACAAAATGGTTGAAAATAAAATAAATTGTGAACTTGTGTAAACAACTTAGTTCCAAAAAAAATCGAATTTGCAGAGCGTGAAATAAAATGAATTCATTGGATTGAATCAAGAATTTTTTACAAAACCGTTTTTAAAAAACAAAAACAAAAAAAAAACCTAAAATAGCAAATCTCAAATAAAAACGTAAGCGCTTGTTACGTTTTTTTAAATATAAACAAATAAATATACAATTTATTATTTATACTTAATTGTCACGTTCTATTTGAATAAAATGGTTTATTCAAATAAACTGTAAAAATGGGAAATTCAAAGAGTTTTTTTTAATTGTTTTTTTTTTCTTAAATACACTGTAAATATGATATTTTACTTTAAAAACGGAAAAAATAGTCTTGGTAATTTTATTTTTGATTGTTTTTTCTTAAACAGACTATAAATTAGGTGTTTAAAATAGAATGGATATTACTATGGATAATACTTTTATTAATTTTTTTAAAAATTTTTTTCAAAGCCAAAATCTTTATAAGTTGAATTGTATTATATATATTCAATAAAAACTCTTTGGTCTTCATATCATCTGTATAGGCTTGTTGACATTTTAAATTAATTAAAATGATAACAAGTTTCGTACAAAAGATAAAGAGTGCTTCTAGACAACCAGTGCCTTATTAAATATGTTAAGATGAAACGAAAGTTACGAAATGATTCAAATATGTTATCTACATTTTCCCAATTTGATGCACTCATGTACAAGATATAACAGCCTTTTTTTTTCCATTGGAAAAACCCGTTACGGTTACGCCGACGGCCCAGGGGGGTGACGGCCGGGGGGTGATGTGGGACTACCCGGCAGCATAGAGGATGCTGCCATTTTTAAAGCTACCCACTAAAAAACCAACGGTTGCCCTCTGCGCCGTAATGGGACGTCACGGGATCGCGTTAGCACACACCGCGACGCCCCGGAAGATATAACTGCCTATACAAGTAATTAATTTTATTTTTGTATAGCTTTGCTTTGAATGTATTTGGCAAATGTTTAACGTCATTTTTAACTCATCGACTTTCGGGCTTGAAGCTATTTTGTAGCCTAAATTATAAATTATGAATGTACGTCCATTTTACTTTATTACATTTAAAATGACATTATTAGTATATTTAACTCTCTAAAGGTTTGTGATATATAATGTAATAAATGTTTTTTTATTTATTTTCAGTAAAGCTCATTTTTTTTTAGTTTTGAATGTATTAGTAAAATGTTTAACATCATTTTTAGCTGTCATGACTCATCGACTTTCGAGTTTGAAGCCATTTTTGTAGCCTAAATTGTAAATTGAATTGAGAACTGCGCTTTAAACGAGATTCCAATATGATAATTCTTATGCTATGAAAGATAGTTTTTTTTACATAAATGTTGTTTTACAAAAAAGTTCTAAAGTGGTTGATGGAGTTTTTTGTTCCAAAGCTATTAATTATAGTATTTATAACTATTATTTAAACCAAACTAAAAAATATATCGATTGATTTTTGAAAATAAATATCGATTATCTTTCTATCAAGATAAAATTTAGATTTTGCCTTTTGTTTTAAATAGCGACGATTTTTATCGATAATTGTATGGAAAAATATCGATAATTTGATATATCGAATGGCTATACCTGAGTGTATGTCAAACTTATAATTTTACATATTGATTTCTTTTTTTTTTTGTTTTGTTATTGTTTTTTCATGGAACATGTGACTAAATCTACTCAATTATAAACTTTATTTACTTAGTGAAATACGTTACAATACTTCTATACTCTATATTTATATAGGTCAAATTATACACCATTAATTCAAGCACTTTTTTTTTTTTTAAAGAATTTTATTTGTTGTATATAACTAATAAAAAAAATTTTTCATTATCACAAAACTATTTCTAAAAATATCCTGAATTCTTAATAAAGAAAAATACTCTATTATTATATTATATAATATTATTATATAATAATAAACTAAAATAACTAATAACATAAGTATTTAAGCCCGTTTACAAGTCTTTTATATTTAAAGCTATCGTCCATGACACTCAAGGTTCTATGTAACCCTACAACTGGTTGCGTACGGTGAACCACACAAGTCATTTTAATACTAGCTGTTACTCGCGGTTCCATCAGTTAATAAACTATTTTATTTACTATTAGCATATAAGCAGCAACAAAGTAATGATATTCTCCTATCATATTCAGAAAGAATTTTACAAATCTATCAGGTAGTTTCGAAACAAACAAACTTTTTTCTTTATAATATTGATATAGATGGCAAAGTGGAGGGTTGTATAATTGCTAACTGGTTTCCTACTGGATCTCTCGTCTTTATGAACGAAGTTTTTATTTATTTTTATAAAACTGTATTTTAAATTTTAAATAGAATTTATTTCATTATTTCTTGGTAGTTTTTGTTTAAATATAACTTATAAAATTGAAATTCTTTATATGCTTTGGTTTGTTTTATAAAATAACAGTGGCCGCTCTCAAGGTTTGTCTTTAAAGCTATATAGACTTATTAATTGTTTACAAACTACGGGTAAACTTTAATAAATAATACGACCGTTTTATTAATTAATTAAATTAATTTATACTAAAATATTATTTATATTAATATTAAAATCAATATTTAAAAAAATATATTTAATAATTTAATGAAAATAATTTTGTATTTATTTACTCAATTAAATTAATTAGTCAAATATAATTCAATACTTTAATTAATTATATTATATCAATTACGAGTAACTAACACAAATAAATCAAACTTCACTTACCGTGAAGATGTCCAGGTTGCGCAGGCGCAGCTATGCGGGAGCAATGACTCTAGCACTTGACCTTGCGCGAGCGAGTATCGCGAAACCAAAGACTCACTCCTTTTATACTCACTTTGTTTTACATACATACGGACAGACAAAACTACAAGCTCACACGAGCTTTGAGCTTTTAAAAAAAAAGGATACATTTTACAGACATATTATTTGCGAATTATAATGATTACATGAATGAAGCTTATCTTACAGAATCATAAAGTTTAATAATATTTTGTAAAGTATATTAACAGAAGACAATATTTAATATATTTTAATAATATATTTCAAATTAATTAGAAATATATATTTTTTACTATATATATTTATTTACCCGGCTGTATTATATTGTAATTGTCTGACTAGTTTCAGACTCATTCAAGCGCCTCAATAATTATATCTTCTCGTGATTCTGATAGACTTCGTATTATAAATGAAGTATACGAATGAAGGTTATATGAATGAGATGTATCATAAATGAAGTGAGTAAAGTAAAATTTGGCACTAAAAATGTACAAAAAAACAAATGTAAATAAATGTCGAAAGGTATACCTGATTATAGATCATTAAAGTTTAAATATATTTTTTTCAGTAAAAGTTTAAAATTGTACGATCTTGTTGTATATTCTTAGCATACGTGAGTATTATCCAGCTTAAGTTGAACCCATCAAGCTATTGATCAATCTGAAAAACTTACCTCATCCACTCCCAGCAGTCTCATGTCAAATTACAGTCTTATTAATTACGTAACAATATGTAATATCTGATATAAAGTAATTATTAATATGATTGAGTACAGTAATAAAAGCTCTTTACAAATAATGCTAATAGTGATAGGGTTTTAAATAAGGATAGTGTCATATGGTAAAGATACATTTTATGAATTAGCAATAGTCTCCCTCTGATACAGATAAAAATCAAACGTATGGAACATTGTTTCTATAAAGATGTCTTTTTGAACATGAAATTTGGCACTAAACTTGTTCCACAAATTCGACACCAACATTAGCGGAAATTTCTTGCCAACATTGGAACAAATTTTGTTACCAATGTTGTTACCAATCTTTTAAGAAAATTCGGTACCAACCTTTGTGCAAAATTATGATGACTGGTGCAGTATTGAAACCGTAAAAGGATAAAACCTCATATAATAAGTTTACAAAGCATCAAATGCTATCTCAGTAAGTTTCAGCTCTTATTATTCTCAAGCTTAATTTTATCGATTCCTTTTGAGAAGTTATTTATAATTTCATATTTTTTATAACTTTGCTCGTGACTCAACTAGTCATGTGGTTTATAACAATCTCTTGAAACATTTATTTTACTGGTTTGTATCATATTTGAGCCTCCACAAGGAATTGATTGCGATGGTTCTAGTTGTTCGTAAGCTGTTTTTTTTTTTAAATCGTCACTTTTTATTTTGTGACGTTTGTGACTAATTTTTTATAACAAAACAAAAATTTATCATTATTATTATTTTTTTTTTATTTATTTATTTATTTATTCTCTTTTTTTTTTAGTCCAGTCTTTGCGTAGCTCCATTTCTTTTGTTTGTTGCTTTGACAATTGTATTTAGTTTAATTGTAAAGAGTATTTTAAAAAATTTCCTCTTATTCTTTCATCTTCCATAAGATTGTGGTAATTCTCTATAACGACCCTACGTTCACTAATCAACTCTACATCATTTCTCTGTGTACTATAAATAAATAAATAAATAAATTCAATCGTAAATTATTTATATTTGGAGTATGGTGAAACAGTGATCACAATAACAAAAAACCCGGCTGAGTTTGTTGTGTGGTTCTTCTCAGACTAGGGCGTGCTTGGAACCCTCGTTGCTTTAGTTATGTTGGACAGTGACTCTACAGAAGGTCTTATTTCGATATATAAGGCATCAAAAAACGCCCTCCTGGCACTTCGATTTGACGTACACAAATGATCATTGGTATTGACTGAAAGTGGAAAATATAAATAAATAAAATAAATAAATAAATAAACATGAATGAACTTTACATTTAAAAATTATAAAATGTATTCGCAGAAGGAGAAATATTTATCAGTCAAATTGACAAGTTGAGTCGAGCTATCTATTGAACTGTGTGTTACTTTGCTCTTGAAAGATGTACCTATATGTATTAGGAGCTGCATAAGTACCCAACAAAAAATGTCCTAGGGGTATTTGTAACTGGTCTCTTAAATTTTGGCAAAAAAAAATAATAAAAATTATTAAAAAATTCAATTGGACTAGATATCAACACATTATGCACTGCTAAGACAGGTTTACTTTCTCCTTTAAATGATTTATATTGTCTATATATTTATGATTTAAACACTACAATGTTTATAACATCCTATTAATATAATAAATTTGAAAGTTTTAGTTTAATGATGTTAAGATTTTGTGTGAACATCTAAAGAATATGAAAGTGGGTAGATCGAAATATTTGCTAGCAAAATAGAAAATCACTTGCAGTTAATTTGTAAAACAAATAACAAAAAAATAAATAGGAAATATCTTTAAAAAACAATTATAACTGTAAGTTTGAAACTATTCGTGAATACAAAATTGATAGAAGAATTATTTTAAATCTGATCGACGAAACCTAGTATATATTTATAGTTCTAAATATATTTTTCTTAAAACTTAATCTAATCATAAAATAGTAAATATTTCGTTTTAAGAGGATATAAATAAAACCAGTATTTTTTGTTTGTGACGGCCATTGTTATGTTTATTATAATTTTTAACTTTAATTTTTACTAATAAAATTCTAACTACAGATTTAACGAGTGTAATAAATTAATAAAACAAACAAACGGTATTCTGTGTTACTTTACTTTGAATACTTCGACTATGAATAAAGAATTCTTCACGGCCCTCTATGAATGACTTGTAAACGTTATGAACTCACATATAGGCGATATTGTTTTTATATTGCCTTACAATTACGCTTTAAAATAAGACTAGCCGTTTAAAATCCATGTTTTACGGACTTAATCAAAAGATGGCCGATGTTCAACGAACAGAAATTTCCAAGATGATTCCCGTGTACCTAAGAGCTAGCAGCCTCTTTTAAAACTTTTATTTGTCAAAAGTTTTTTACAGGTATAAATAAAAAACTATATTACGTCAACTTCAAATAAATAGTATAAGGGCAGGTGTACATATTTTTGACATATTTAACACTTTTCTTGTTGACCAATAGTCTTAAAAATGTTTTGTTCCATTAATCCTTAGCCAAATCTTGGTATTCAAAGTATAATGCAGTGACATCTGGTTTTCTAGTAGGAAGTTTTTCCACCTACCAGTTTAATAAAAAGTATTGTTTTAATATTAATTTTTTTTTACTAGACACTACATCTATATAAGAATCCCGTTTTATTCGTATAAATAATTGGTATAAATATTTAAATCTGTATGACTTGATTCAAGCAATATTTTATTAATAACATTTCATGGTACAAATGAGTATGCTTTTCTATAGTAAAGCGTTGAATGATTTAGGATGCAAAACATTATCAAAATTATTTTACTTTATAGATGTTATTTGTATGAAAATGGAAAGTAAGATTATTGTAATAATACTATAAGAGATACTGGTAAGATGGATAATTTAACAAATATGGAAAAAATGTGTTTATACAGGAGTAAAAATCATCCAGAAACAATAATACGTCACAAAATGATCTATCTAAACAATTTATGTGCTCTAACCGCTAACGGATATCACACATGTTCAGATACTAGGAATGCTAGCTGTGATTCCTTGTCAAACCGCTAGCCGCACAGCAAAACCCTGTATAAACACTATGATCGACCAAGTTAATAAAGCCTTCGCGCCTATACTTATTAAATATGGCGGAATATTCAGAAGTGAGTGATGAGATTTGCATTCTGTAAATGACAGTTGTCAATCTTATATCTAAATATAAATAGTAACGAGGTAAAGTAGCAGCTAATATATAAAAATAGAACCGCACTGATAGATTTAAATCAAAACCCTATTTTTCTGAAACATGATTTTTGCAAAGTGTTAGAAACGTTTAGAAACAAAAGATTGAAGCAGAAATTAATAACAATATTTGTCGATACTAGGTCCGCCACTGCACGGAAGATGGGGCTGAGCGAATTATTGTTGCCGAATGAATTTCGCATACTTGTACATAGTGTTAGCATAAATCTTAAGCTTAATAAGATCTTGCGCGTGTGATTCCAAAACTTTCTGTATGTTAACTCTATGGGACACACTTCGATCATTTAATAAAAAACTACAATCACAAATGTCACCAAAAAAAACTTCAGGACCTGTAAGTCTCTGTCCTCGACAACTCTGCCAATTTTCGACATCTTTCCATTATTAGTCTAGGAGGAGTATTAGTAACGAAACACACTTTTGACCAGTAAGAGCTTCGCTTCGCTCTGCTCAAAAATGAGTGATAAAAGTATAGAAAAATCTTATTTCTTCTTAAAGTACAGTTTTTACATTACCTACAATCAGCAATTATAAAATCTATGTAAATGTCTTATTGTTAATTGATAGTTGTAGGACATTAATCCAACACGTAATTTCACACTGGTTCATTTCCGTCTAAACCCGTCGGTTTCTATTTTAAGATTATCATTTACGTCAATTTGCGATATCACAAGATATAGTGTTGATTATCTGTTACAAGTTTTAGTATTCATATCTCATAACTTACTTTCTTAAGTTGCTGTTAATGAGTTTGTTCTACGAATTAAGAAATACAGTTCAAAATTAACTGAAATACTCCTTTTCCCGGGTAATGCGATAATCAATGTTCACTATTTAATATTTTTTAAGGAAATATAAACGAAAAATCAATCAATAAATAGACCTGAAACCGCGACTTTTGGATGCCAACCACTTGGTTTTGCAAATACATAATATAAATATTATGTAACGTATTTAAATATACGCATATTTAATTTATTATTAGTATCTTCTTAGATTTTCACGAGTAAACATTTGAAATAAAACTATTTTTACGGAGAAAACGTTTCCTAACCGTTGGAGGTAGATGACTAATTAACTGACTTACTTACAGACACTTACATCTCGTCTACTCGTGAACACAATTGCTGCAAACAATTCGAAACATCGGGTTAAAATTGAAATGTAACCAAATTATACGCGAGTTTAATCCGTAAAAATAGTTTTAATCTATTATTATCTGTACTAAAAAAAAACAAAACAAGTCTAAATATAAATTTGAAATCATTAACACTGGCATAATTTTCATATCTAATACGAATTACATAGGCAATAACAAAAAATAATAAGGAAGATGCAAATAATGACTTAATTACTTACTCATGTCGTTCTGATTCTGGTTTCACGGTATTCAGGATAATTTTATAAGTGCTTCTTTTTTAGAAAACTTGTCAATTGCTTTGTAATAAATGTTGTGGTAATGGTTATAAAGCTATAGCTATACTCTGTGGCTATAGTAAGTTGATCAAATTGATATTAAGATCAGTCAGGATGACTATTGATATTTAATCAAATTAAATAAATGTTACTATTTTTAATCAAAGTTATTTAATGTTATAACACGTATCAGCGCTTTTTTATGAGGATATATTGATAACTATTATGTTTAAATTATAATTTATTTTGCCGTGCAGTTGCGGCTTAAAGTATGGTCACTCCATATTTTGTCGACTGTGCGGTACAAGACTGCTTATCAACAAAAATCGAAATGTAGATACCATCCTTTACCACTTATCTGAAAGTAGGCAGAGATCCCACGGACACGCATTCCCAAGAAGCAAACATTAGACCATACTAATTATTATCAACCAATTGGCATAATAAAATAAACTTACTAACAGTGCTTAGTTCAATTTCTTTTTCAAACTATAAATATATTTCAACTAATTACATATGTTAAAAAAATTCAGTAAAGATAGACAAGAAAGAATTAAAGAATTTTCGAACTATACATTGTTTAACAATGCTCAAAGCATCGCCGGTCCCGCAGCCCTTTACTTGTATAATCAATACTTATAGCTAAGTAATTTAAAACAATTTAATAATAATCGATTAAAAATATATATTTTTGATAAAAATATGAATTTATATGATCTCTTTGTTTATTATTGTATTGTGACTTACTAAAATAAACATAAACTGGCAATTTAGATTGTGAAAGCTGACAGTTAACATTGACAATCAATTTTAGACATCTCTCAAATCTCATTTTCAAGCCGCGAAAGGTGAAAAACAAAACAGGTTAAAGAATTAATATTTGATTTTTCAGAGATATTTTAACATATGATTTAAAACTTGATAATGGCCAGCAAACCTAATTCAAAGCGTACAATTTACGTGGGTGGCTTAGCAGAGGAAGTAGATGAAAAAGTTTTAAACGCAGCGTTCATACCATTTGGAGACCTTGTTGATGTTCAAATACCTCTGGATTATGAATCAGAAAAGCATAGAGGTTTTGCTTTTATCGAGTTTGAGAATGCGGAGGATGCAGCAGCGGCTATCGATAATATGGTATATAACTTTATCCTTTATTTTTATTATACCATTAATATTAGTTTATTTTATATGTTCATTAAATTTGGCTTGTTATAATCTAAAGAACACGAAGAACATTCTAAACTAATATATTTTATATGTTTTTAATATTGTTTTCAGAATGATTCAGAACTTTTTGGTCGGACAATAAGGGTTAATATAGCAGCACCACAACGTATTAAAGAAGGATCAACCCGCCCGGTCTGGTCTGAGGACAGTTGGTTGCAGAAGCATGCTGGTGGGACATTAAATGTAGATACGGAAGATAAAGACGATAGTGCCAAAGAAAAAACAGATAGTTCTGATGTAAGTAATGACATATGCAATGGTAAAAAAATATTAAAAGCTTTCACTTTGTAACAAACAATAGTTTATTGTAAATTTAAAGGTAACAAATTATTAAATTAAAATTATGCAAACTCTATTTGTATTTGGTGGTCACTTGAACATTTTTATTATTATTTTGTTTTGTTGTTTATTAATATTAGAGAAAATCCAATCACATTAATAATATTATCCAATATTTTCTTGATTTTGAACACCAGTTAATATTTAATATTTCAGGAGCCTGCTAAACCGACAGAGATACGAAATCCCCAGGTTTACTTTGATATAAGTGTTGGAAAGCAAGAGATAGGAAGAATTATAATGATGTTAAGAGCAGACATAGTGCCCAAAACGGCTGAAAACTTCAAAGCTCTATGCACACATGAGAAAGGCTTTGGTTACCAGGGGAGCAGTCTTCACAGGATCATACCTGATTTTGTATCCTTTGTAGTATTATTGTATTATTGTTATCCGTAATTTTATAATCTTCTTATTAATGATCTACTGCTAAGTATATTTTTTTATGGTATAAATAAAATTATTGATATTGCTATGATATAATAAAAACTTGTGTACTGAAAAATTGTATTTAAATAATATATTAGAAACTGAGCACTTTCGTCTTTTGTTACTCATTGCAATATAATATTATATATATCTGGTATATAGGTATCTGGCTGTATTGACATAAGTTTGACAGAATTTGACTGACCATTTTCCGCCAGGCTTATTAATAAGGTGCCTAGATGGGTTTGAAACTATTCAGGCAAATACCGATAAAATATATGCATTAGCACAGTTCAATAGTTACATATAGTATAATAGTAATTATGAAATATACTTCTGAATAAAAAAATATCTATAAATTGTGTAATAAAATTTTTGTTTAAAATTAGTACATAAGTGATATCAACACAATGAGTATGTATCCTTATCACCAGTCAGATGTGTCAAGGCGGTGATTTCACAAACAACAATGGTACTGGTGGAAAATCAATATACGGAAGAAAGTTTGAGGATGAGAATTTCATATTAAAACATACGGGACCAGGTATATTAAGTATGGCCAACTCAGGTCCCAATACTAATGGGTCTCAGTTCTTCCTCTGTACCGCCAAGTAAGTATTTAAAAGTACAAATTAATAAGATTATATGTTTCACTCACTATATTTATTATTACCATATATATCTTATTCTTTGTATGATATATAAATATACTTTTTGTTTTGGATATTAACAATTGAATAATTATACATTATACATTTGTTTATTATTTTTCAATTTGACTTATTTATTATTTTTCAATTTGATATTATAACTAGATGTTATTAGTGGTTTCATGAAGTTTTTATTTACAATTAAGATAACTGAAAAGTAAAAAATATAAATTTGTCTTATGATATATATCCCTACATTCTATAATTTTGCTTATTTCAACAAGAAAGATTTTTACAAATCCATCTGCTAGTATTACAGATAAGCTTTTAAACAAACTTTTCCTCTGTAATATTAGTATATACTATAGTTATATTTATAGAACGGACTGGCTGGACGGTAAACACGTGGTATTCGGTCACGTGATGTCTGGACTGGATGTACTAAAGAAGATAGAGCGCTACGGCAGCAAGAGCGGGACGCCATCCTCTAAAGTTGTTATCAGTAATTGTGGGGAATTACAATAATTTTAATTATATGGTGTTTCATTTCTTAACTAGTTGTTACTTGCGGTTTCAGCGGCGAACGAAAGATTTTAAATACTGTTAAAAGCGTAATGCTATATAGCATATAGTCTTATGTATATGCCTCTCATAATCAGAAAAATTTTCTTATCTATTTTGCAGTTTTGAAAATTTACTCGTTTAAACAAACCACGGGTTTATAATAGTAGTATAGATATAACTTAGTTTAAAAAATGTATGATGTGAATCAGGTATCAAATGAAGAGTTATTCTTCAAGTACTTCGCGAACTCATCTAGAATTTGTTTTCTACAGTTATTTCACTTTCGAGATGTTTTTGTGTATGTAGTTATGTACGGTCAGCACATAAAGGAATAAACTTACTTTAATATATTTTTTATAATTTTTATAGTCAGGCATATTGCATTCATTTTGGAAATATTTTTACATAACTTCTTTAGTTTGGGAAGTCAAAGACTTACCTCGACTATGATACAACATCGAAACCATTTTTTATTAACAACATTAAAATCATAACACAATATATTTTCTGATTCAAAAAGTGACAAACCTTTTTTTCAGACAATTTGTATTATAATATTGTAGACAATGAAATTTAAATTTTAAGTTTAGAATTCCTGTAATATACAGGTAAGTCTTGCGAAAAGTTTTAAGGGTAATGGGTATTACCATTAATTAAACATATTTAAATGAAAGCTTGTTTCTAGAAAGAGGTGTATCTTAAATTTTTTTTTGTTTAACTTGCATTCGCAACAAGTTTTTTTATTTGGTACGCGTGTTGTAGGAAAGCATAAAAAACTAAGATTTTACTAAAAGCTTTAGAGTCTGCCATTTTGGATTTAGAGTGACGTCACTTTAACTTTCGAATTATTCTCAGCGAGCATTTAATTGGATTCATATTGTAGACATGTACTTTAAAAATAATTAGTTGGTCATCTTGGGTATTTCGCCGTGTTAGCTTTAGAATGACGTCACAAAGCTAATCATATACTGTCATGTCAAATTCAACATACAAAATTGCAAATCAATTATTTGAATCTGCTTCAAAACTGAGTTGCAAGATTCTATTCGAACAAACAAAGCATAAATAAAAAGTTTATAATTTACAACAGCAGTACTCTTTATACTCTGTTTCTGTTAGTCTTATTGTGGGTAGGCGAATAATATATGAGAATTAAAATATTTTTTATAATATGTAGGTATCTAACTCTAAGTTTAAAATATTTTGCCAATGGCATTAATCAAATCTGGGGTTCGTCTATAAAAGTCAAGCTTCCCTAAGCGTTTCGAACTACAAGTAAAAATTAGCGAAGCAAAAAAATCAAAATATATATTGTTAAGTATACGATATTAGAAAATAGTAAATGTATAAAATATTTTCTTTGGTAAGACATAAAGTCCAAACTGACTCCAATTTTACCACTATTTGGTTCAACATATAAATAACTGTTTCCGAGACATTTTATTTTTGAACACAAGCCAAGTGACACTAGAGCAAAGAAATCATTTTATTTTAATAGATATGTTACAGGTTTAAGTATCAATATATTACTAGACAGATTAAATTTTTCTGTACTGTGTTAGTATATTCTAAAGAGAGTTATATTAAAATAGGTGCTTATTGTGTTTTTTTTATATATTCTTAATATTCTATCTACCTTTTTTAAAATTGTAAATTAGATTGTAACTTAAAAAAAACTAATATTTTTAAAAACCTCTCTTGAAAGTTACTCTGAATTATAAACAATGGAATATTCTGACGTTCTAATTTATATGATGTTGAAAGCTGAAAGATTTAGTTGATGGAAAATTATCGCCTCTTTCTGTTTATTATCCTTGAGCATCAAATAACTTTATATTTGATACAAATTTTTTAAAGTTTATTAAAAAGTAATTTGAAGGATACAGTATTTAAATACAGTATTTACATGAAAGCTAACAAAAAATTTAATACAGTAGCGTTTGCATATCACTACTTAACATAGTTATTACGATTGCTTTTAAAATGAAAGAAAATTTTTTTTGTGTTAAAATTAAAAATTTAAGGAACGAAGGGCCCCCTCCGGTGAATTTGCCAGGGCCCTGACATGTCAGTTTCACCATAGTACGTTAAATTCTTAGTCACCTTGATTTGTTATTTTTTTTATTGAATATTTAATTATTATAGCTACAACAAAGTAAATTTTATGCTTATGCATTGTTACAATTTATGGCCCACACTTACATCTCGTATACCCGTGAACAAAATTGCTGCAAAGCATTCGAAACGTCGGGTTAAAATTACAATGTAAGCAAATTATACGCGACTTTTAATCCGTAAAAAATAGTTTTCTTTTAAAAAAGTATGTTACGAAAATAAGAAGTAACCCATCTCAATTTATATATTTATGATATTGAGGTATATGTAAGTAGATAGAATATGATTTTCTTGTAGTAAATCATCAACGAAAATCATGTTATACGCAAAAGGTGTCTTAATATCACAAGTGTAATTTACTGGGCAACCAAATGAAGCCCGCAGGCGAGTAATTTGCTGTGGAGCACCAAGCAGAAGGCCGGTAGCGAACATGTTTACATTCTATGGTTAATACAAAGTAAAATTTTCTTTGATATACATTTCGAGAAATACTTACTAAATTTACTCTTAAAAGTTTACGAATAGATATAATATATACAGTAAACTTGTTATAATAAATTGATACATTTAAACAAGGTACTCGTTTTCTTTCCCAAGGATTACGTGGAAAAGAGTGAACAAAAAACCAAATGGACACTTTCTTTATTTATATTTATTTATACATTTTCATTCATTTATACGATTGACTATTGAGTCAGTAGTAATACACATATAATGATATCACATTTCATGTACAATTAATTTTCCAATCATAGGAAACAGGAATTGAATTAATTAATTGAATTTCGTAAGTCAATGTTGTGTATGATGTGACACATACCTGTGTCAATATGATATGAAACATACCTGTGTTCAATTATTTTAATGATTTGTTAAGATAGATTTTATTAATTGACTATTTAGTTTAATCATATGAAAATTCTATTTTCGTATTTAAACTTTTATGATCTATGATTACTATTATTTATAATTATCAAACTGTACATGCACATACTATCGAAATTTACCCTACCAGTTTTGAACCCATCAGGGGCATATTTTCAGAAGCTCGGAACTATCCACGATATTATTTATTTCAATGCAACCGGATAGATATATAATAATATATTCTAACTCTAATTTAAACTTTAAAATATACTGAATATCATTACAATTTTCGCCTCAGGTAAGTTAAATTGAATTGAAAATGAAATCTCACCTTGTGGAATAAAAATAATAATTGCTATGGCTATTAATTGAATTGGATTTCTGTAATCAAGTGAATTGTGAACCTTTAAGCGAAGTTAATTAATTTCGTTGCTGATAGGTTTGTGACGTGGAAAAAAGGGATTGAACAGTCAAGCACCTCCACTTTAATTTCAATAATATTTTATGTAATATTTTATTTATTTGTCGAAAATAACGATAAGTTTGGGATAATAAGACGATCATTCGATTGTATTGTTGTATTGGTAGGTTTATCCCCGTGACGTCATAAATCACGTGAGCGGAATTGTTTAGAGATCATTCCTAAGCGAGCTATCCTGAAAAGACCAACTTTTAAAATGGGACTGTTGTATTGGTTGATTTTATCAGTATTCTGTTTATTAGTCCTGATTACAAATAATATTCATACTGCATTTCTTTATCGCCTGAAACCTATGTCACGGATTTTATACCAGAAGAGTCTATTGAATCTATTGATGAAAAGCGAGACGAGCGAGACGAGCGAGCGAGCGAGCGAGGGCGCTATCGCAGTCATAGATATTATTCAAGCATTATCCCGCCCTTATCAAAAATATTTGGGTCGGGTGCAATGTTTCATTCTTTTCCAGAAGAACGCTGCCATACGCCATCTTAGTGGAGACTTGCTCTTGTCATTTTTTCTATTTTATCCAGGTCTTTTTCGATTTTCCTCTTTTCTTCTCACTTTCCATATGCACCCTTAAGTTTTTTTGTTGTTCATATTGTGTAATCATAGTAGGTTTATTATAGTTTGATAGTACAAGTAAAACTAGATGAAATTTATACCAATATCAAAAAGCTGCGAAGTTGGTTTGTATATTTAAAGTGGAACTGAAAAATTCTTTCTTATTATGATAAGATGTTATGCTAGTATATCCTTTTTCATGAAGAAGAACATACTAGCATAACGCTACTATATAAAATACAGTTTTTTATATTTATTATTAAATATGTTATTTGTTTTCGTTTTAGCCCATTTCGGAAATTTTATAAATTAGCGTTTATTAAGCATAAAATTTCAATAAAACTATTTAACGGATATTACTCACGTTTAATTTATATTTAACCCGACGTTTCGAATGCTTTGCAGAAAACGTGCTTTGCAGAAAACGTGTGTCAGTTGATTTTTCACCTACCTCCAACGGTTCCTGAGTTTACGAGCATAGAGTTCAGGATGCACCCAAAACGCACTAACTGTGTCTATGGGCTTTGCAGTCTTTTCCCATGTCAGTGAAATTGAAATATGTAGTACTCGTGTAAATCTTAGAAAACATTAAGCATAAAATTATTATGGAAGGAACTCTTTACATATATGATACCATTGTTTTAATGTAAACTGTTTCTTTTTTTAAATATGACTATTGTAATATTTACCCAAAAAAAACTTTAATTTATTTGATTTAATTACTCTTCTGTTTTTAGTCTTCACTTATGTATTTAAGTTTTATAAAATTAATGTAGTCTTAACATTTCGAATAATAATTAGAAAAATATAAATTTGACGTCACAATTAAGTGACAGGTTGAAAAACAAATCCACAATTTGATAAATTAATTTAAAATCCAATTACACAGCGGGTACAATTATGAAAATAACTTAGATATTTTATTAGCAAAGAGATTTCCTTAAAATGTTTGAGATAAAATCTGAAACCATTAGCGAAGTTTCTATGACACTCGACGCTTCGACAATTCGTTTATTTTGTCTCCGCTGAAACCAAGGTATTCAGATGTCGTACCTGGTTTTCAATATGAATTTCGTTCAATTATTATGAGTTTCGTTCAATTTGTTAAAGATACTCGTACCTGGTTTTATTGGCAGCTGCGTTCAATTTGGTAAAGATACGATTTAAATATTTAAAAATATTCATTTATTATTAAAATTTGTATGTATTAATAAATTTAATTTAAGATTTTATTTGTGGATGAATGATTTTATTTTTTATTACTATTATCTAAAAGCAGCGTAATGATAGCCTTACTCCTGTCTATCACAACGAGATGGAATTTTTCAAATCCATCATGTAGTTTACAAGATTAGCGCGTTAAAACAAACTTTTCTGTTTAAAATCGTTTTTGTAGTCTATAAAATTAGCGCTCTTAAACAAACAAACTAACTTTTCGACTTAATAAAATTAATATAGATAACTCAAGAAAGCTGCTATACGCTGCTATCAATTTGATTTTAAGTAGTCAACATGTAAATAGATTTAAAAAGTTGCTTATGTTTTTAAAACTACGAAAAATACATGCATAATATTACTGTCAATACCACTATCTAATTTTTAAGCACTGTTTGACTCTAAAAATTAGTGACTTAACAACTATATATGATAATTAGTGAGATAACAGCCTTGTCCTTAAGCACTTTTAATACTCTAGACATAGTTTTAGTAAATTGTATAAGGTAATGGTGGCTTATCAGTTCAAGATGCAAGATATGGTAGTATGGCCTTTCTTAATAAATATATATATATGTTTAGGACTAATAATTAATTCGTATTGTTAGTTATAGATTTGTGAGGATTAGATTCATCAAGGTCGACTCTATCGCATTTGCTTTACTACCACAATCTATTAAGTATTTAAAAATAAAAATAATAGAAAAGAATGACAATATCTTTTATTATCAATAATCAAATAATACATTCTATTTATTCCTGCTAATTATCGACCATTATATATTATAGAGAAAAAAATAAAAAATTTTTTGAATTATATTTTTAAATTACATATAAACAATTTGAGTTCCGATACTAATGTATAAGTAAGAGATATTTAAAGAATTTTTACTTAAGATTTTTACGAACACTGAGAAATGAAGCTATCTAGAGACCGTTAGTTAGAGAGATAGTTCAATGAAGCTTAGTTTATATATTTACGAAGACATTTCAGGTGTAAACGTGTCACAATCTTTAATGCAAAACATGAAGTGAATTAAAAAAACTGTCATATATAATTATCGGCCGCACTCACGTGAATTAGTCACGGAATTTGACCAAGTAGTCGGAATTTGCCCAAGTAGTCGATGAGACCCATCCCCAGATGGATTCATGTCGCCATGTCACACAGTGGACGAAGGGGAGAAATAAGTCGGTTTTCCAAGCAGGTTAAAAGATAAAATTTGGTTATTATTTTGGAAACTAGATACCTATAGTAACTTGAAACAGCCATTGAATTATTATTATCCTTTACAGTATTGACAAAAATTGCCATTAATGAAACACTTTCGCAACTTATCTCATTAAGTAAGGGAAACGCGTTAATTTTGAGCTCAAAATACTTTAAAATTACAAGAGTTTTAGTTTTAAACCTGATTTATTCTGAAAAAACATATAAATGACAGTATATAATTATAAAAAAAATACATTTTAAAAGTTGAAAAGCAACTAAAAAATATATATAAATCAGACAGCCCATTTTTTCCACCATATTATGAGTTGTCTGGATCATAAGTATCTTGCGGCGGCTTGCGGCGCTAAAGTAAGAATAAGGGAACATTATATGACCCTTCCTTAACATTTTGATGTAAAATTTGTCTGCGCCTACCTGCGCCTTTTTGAACAAAATGTGTTTACGTTATCAACCAAACGTGATGCACAAAATACCAATTATCGCTAATGAGGTCACTTCTTAATTTTGACTGCAGTTTTGACAGATATATTATTATCTATAACTAAATAACTTATTTCAAATACTTTTTGCATACTTTCAACAACTCAATAATGAATAATTAACTTATTAGCTAATTTTATTTTTTAATGAAAACTGTCTCAAAATAAATTATTATTAATATAACCGAGGGTAGTTAATACTGCATAATCATTTGAATACCATTTACTATTAACTATTTGAGAATGAAACACCATTAGCTACATGGCCAATTTAAGCGTTTCACACTCGTTGGTATTTTGCTCCCGAGAAACCGGGAAGTGAAGCAGTGTCTTGAAGTTTTAATAAACAGATATTTAGAACTGTCTGATGACGCTTTAGATAAAACTCTCAAGCAATTAAATAAAACATTTTTGCCAAAATTCAATAAAAAGTGGCAAAAATCGTCTCGGAAGAAAGATCGTTTCCTAGCAAGTAATCAAGAGTTGTTAGACCTGACTACCTCTTACTACTTTCTCGACTCGAGATGATGACAGCCTTCCTGGACCCTCCAAACGTTCCCGAAATGGTCGATCAGAAAAGACTTATGAAGATTGTTGCAATCGCACTAGAAGATACAAAGTGAGGAGTTTGTGTGAGATCTATTCCGATGATGTTATTGCACAGGCTGCAAAAAATTGACTAATGAAGACATACTAAACTTGCTTCTACATTCTTCGGACCCATACTTATCAAGTCTGATAACAGAACTAAATTTGAAGTGCATATCTCTTCACGAAGATGCACTAAAATTAATAATTTTATAATCTTTCAACACGCACCATTTTTGTATGTAACAACATATTATATACTAATATTGTTTGCCTTATTTTTAAAGAACTGCTATTTTGTGAAATAATTTTAATGATGATTTAATATAATCAAAGTAATAACGCATTAAATTATGAAGTTACCAACAACAGTGAATTTTATTTGTAATTAAATATAATATTTCCCCTATATAATCAATAAATAATAACAAAATTATAGTAATGTTATAAAGTATACAACAACTACGTATAAGTAAATAAAAATATCTATTTCATTTTAAACTTAGTAAAAATTCACTTTTTCCGCGCCCCCATACAAGGCCATCCACTGTGTGTCGCAAGGACTCCTCCTTGCAACATGGCGGAATCGCGGCGTAAACATTCCGTCATGTAATAGTTATATATAATAGTAAACATGGATCATAAATGTTTGGATAAATAAAATTAATTAGACTATTTAATCCACAACTTATGGACAGGAATAAGATTACGGTCTGTCTGTCCTTTGTTACTTTGAAAAAGTTACTAAACAAAGTTCATTTTATTCCAAGTGCTTTTACATTTTACTTTAAAACTACATAGTATTTTGGAGCATTAAAATGTGAATAGATTACTATTCTAAATGTCTGTATAAGCTAGCTTTATAAGCTACTCTATAAGCTAGCTTAATAAGCTACTCAATAAGCTGGCTTTAAAAGCGGTTCTATAAGCTTAATATACATAGTTATATATCGTACATTATTTGCATTGAAGTACTTGAAGTTAAGAGTCTCAGAGCTATTTCTATTGCGTTTGTTACGTCTTAGTTACCTAAATTCGTGGGCTTAGTATTTATATGAGTCACATTCATTTTGGTTAGTCAAGAGATAACTTTGGTCTAGACGCAGATACGTGAGAGGAAATACAAAATTGTTGTCTTATTTATGATAGCAGTTACATATAAGTATATTATTTATTTCTGCAAATAAAAATTCTGCGAAAATATTTAAACATTTTTACTAATACTAATATTTTTTTGTATGTATGTATTTTTTTAATGTAAACTTTCGTGAACAAATAGAGGCTCTGAAAATGACGGAATTTTGGGCTGAATAGGAACCCGAATAGGTTCGAAACTAGTGGGGCAAATTCCGATAGTAATAACGTGAATACAGTTAATTGTATTTAATAATTATTTACTTATTTTCACATGTTCACATGTAACACTTGTCTGCAATCGAATTTTTTCACTTCATATTTTTCCACACAAACCTGTATACTATTCTCTAATGGACAAATGAACTACATAACTATTTCAAAGGATCACTAGTATAATTGACGCGTGGGTGTGAGTGAGGAGGTGTTTCTAGCTGCATGATTTGTAGCCATAACTTTAATTATGATTACTGCGAGTATTCGTGCGGACAGCGAGTCCGCAATACAATTGTAAATGTACCTCAAACCGACAAGGGTGTAACTCGCAGATATGCATTATCATTTAAATGATTATGATATATTTTATACTTTTAAATTCACATATCTAGTACGACTTTAAGGCCGGCAGCACTTGCGAATCGGATGTTGCAAGAGTTCGTGGGCGGCGGTGATCACATTCCATCTGTGATCCGCCCGCTTGTTTGCCCGTTTCTCCCATAAAATAATAATAATAAAAATGACTAAATGAAATACTAATATTGATTGTAATTTTTTAAATAGATTAAAAGAGTATCTATGGAGTATTTTCCGGTTCTTTTACATAAAACGTTTGAAACGGTGTAACTTGAGCAATGCGTTATTTTTTTTTTAGTTTTTATACTATCTAACATTTGTATTAATTAATCCTTAACAAATAATAGAAAGAGATAGCAATAGAACCGGCATTGCACCTCTTTTGTATAGACTATATTTTTATTTTCCAATTTTTTGTGTGCAATAAAGATATCTAAATAAAATTCTACAAAAATTCCACTAAAATTCCTAGAAATAAAATCCAAATATAGAATTTTAAAAAGAAAAGATTAAAACCATTTATTCTCTATGCTCACAACATAAATAAAAAAAATATTTTTATAAAATGATGTTTATATACATTTGTTGTAAAATATAATTTAAATAATGAATCACTAAATAATTGATATGAAAGATTTAATAGTGCTTTTTTAATTAACAGATAAAACGGTTGACGCATTGAATGAAGTGCGTACTTCAAGTTTAAAATATACCATGGATTATCCGTATACAAAATATATTATATCTAATATTAATTTTAAATATTATTTACAGAAATTAATATTAGATTTAATTGCTATTATTAGGGGAAAAAGAAGAAAATTATCCTAAAAAAAATATCTGTATATCTATCAATGCGGAATTTTATACTGAATATAAAAAACCAACACTCATGACAAGCCAACATTTTCCCTAGAAGTTATGAGGGAAAAAGTAAAAATAATCTTAAGTTTCTTAAACACTATCATTTAGCAATACTATTAGTATATTTAATTTATTATATAAATATTACTTTGTTTTTTTTATTGACTACCTTGATTTTTTTACTGTTAATTCAAGATGGCGGATCCGTCATGCCACTTTATTTTTTTACGTATAATTATTTTTTTTATTAGCCATCAAAAGTTAATTTTTTAGTAAAAATCTATGTTAATATATGTTTACAATGGTTGGAACCATTGTAAACATGTATTAGCAAAGTTAATATCTTTATACGCCACGTATTTCAATGTAAAGATAAAAAATAATAACGAGTGCGATATAACAATCAATAAATTTAAAAACTTTAGAGAAAAATCTACTTTTATAAAAAAACAGCACAATTTAATATAAAAGTAAAAAACAAAGGTTATAAATGAAATTTGAATAATAAAATGGATACTGACCGACTCCTGAATTCCGTCGCAGATTCCCTTTATATGAGATTTCCCGCCAGTTTCCTACGAGAGAGCGAATGTTGCGGACGCGGATCTCTGTTTCAAAACTTGGAATTTTGAATTTCGAACGTATCGGCTATTGCATAGTGTTATACAGCTTTTTCAAAAAAGGCTAGTAATAATTAAATAAAACTTTTTAGTGGCATAATATTTTTGTGTTTTCAATAAGTGTTATCTACAATAACTAAAATAAATAAGTTTTAGTACTTGTGTTGAAGTGTTGTCAAATACAAATAGTGAACATAATAATTATATTTAGTAAACATTTAAATTATCGGTGAGTTTCTGATTACTTGTTAATTCGAAGCATTTTTAAAAGTATTATTTATGTAAATAAAAAATAATAATCTGTTATTTAATCATTCATATTTTTAAAAATTATGAATATATATATTTATATAGTCCAAGATAGGCTTTGAATATCTAACGGATTCCCTTGTTTTTTGTTGACACGAACTAAAGGCTACTTAATAGTCACCGTACTTATATTATTACTTATAATACTACAGAACATAAATATACAATAAAAAACATAAATAATATTTTATTATTTCTTAAAATATGTAGCTTATAGTTAAGATTTATTCGATTATTTCCAGGAAAATTAAAAAAAAGTAGTTGTTAGAATGCTAGTTTCACCTCAATAATATTCACTTATGACTGGCTGAAAAAGTTGTTAAATTTGTGAATTTTTGAAAAGATTAATAAAGTGTTCATGATATTTCTTGTCAATTGTTTTAAGTTGAATAAGCAATACCTTTGCCTATATGACAGATAAAATAAATACATGTCAAATACAGACAGCGATATATTATTATAATCAATCTCTTATAGTAAAGAATTACTTATTGAGTGACACTGATTTATCTGTTTTTTTGCATATACTATACTTGTTCTTTGTTTACAAATTAATAATTTTTTATGTAGAACACCAGTTTCAAAAATGTATAAATATAAAAATCCTAAATTGTGGTACTTTAGAATATAACAAGATATAGACTATATTATTATATATATATATATATATATATATATATATATATATATATATATATATATATATATATATATATATATATATATATATATTCCGTGTGTACATAAATTAATAATAAATAATAAATAAATAAATAAATAATAAATATCTATACTACAATTATTAAGTGAAATAAATTATTAGATTGTTTAAAAGTGCTAATTGTCTAAATCTATGACCCTATGGTTTTGAAAAATTCAATCCACTTTAAGTTATACCAATAGTAAATAAAATGGTTTCTCAACGGGTGAAATCGCGAGTTACAATTAGTGTTACATAAATGCGAGTGAAAAGTTTTTAGTGCAGTGGTCTGAAAAACATCTATTACAGTAATATTGCAACAATCTTACTTTTAATTTCCATCCTAAGAAATCTATAAAACAATATTATTTTTCTTAAATATCAGCAATCCTCTTTTTAGAGATGTTATTAGCTGATTGCTCTTCTAAGCTCTTAAAGATCTTGAAAGTAATATTATTGTAATATTGAAATGAAACTTTATTAAACTTTGATAGTTTTGACTTCATGGAAGATGATTTGCATGCGTGCATAGAGAATGTATTCGGCTGCACTCATGTGAATATTTTCAGAATTTTCCTGTTTTGAACCCATTCGGGATTTTATTCATGAAATTGTAGCGTGAATTTATTAGGAGTATTATACAATCTTTTAATTTGAAAATGCTTTTTTTTTTCTATAAAAGATCCGTAATATGTATTTAATTTTTTTAGTTGTTCTAGATGTCAAGTTTTTTTTAGTTCGATTCCCGGCCTTGTATGTAAAATATTAGTGTAATAATTTTGGTTAAGGTAAGACAATCTACCACAGAAATATATTTTGGAAAAAACAAATAATTTAGACTGAATAGTTTTCATTTGTTTTCAAAAGCTTAAATTAGATATTTCTTAACACGAGTACTTTTAACCCTTTCTTCCGCTCAGAGAAAAATTAAATAAAAATAAATATTTATTTGTCTACGAAAATTCTAGATTAAATAGAAGTCTTATTAAAAATATTAATTTTCAAGATCTAGTTGAATAGTCTGTGAGATATGTTAAAGGCGGGTTGATAAGAGATAATGTTTATAACGTTGACATTTTATTTAAGTGGATTATATTTTAAAGAGTTTTCATAGGTTTATAAAATTTCTAAAAGTTTAATATTCTGTCAACTATATATAATACGAAGATAAAAAAATCTGATAGGGATTTACTTATTTCTTAAGTTATTTTGACATAATATAATTCTTAGGTTAAATAACCTAAAAAATATTATTTGGCATATTAATATACCTACTTTATTCTATACAAAATAATGGCAAATATTTAAAAATAAATCTTTTTAAAGCCTAACAAATACTAAAAAAATATTATTTACAAAATTTTAAGTAACTTATAGATAATATAATTATATATAAATAAATATTATAGTCTCAATAGCAATCTTATAATATAGTTGATTTGCGCCATTAGTAATAAAGCGACTCAAGCGGCTTTAAGCAATCGATCAACGGTAGTACTGGGATTTGTGTTGGTTTTAGATTTGATTATGAAATGGCCACTGTGTTATTTCGATAAATAATAATATATAACAATAAGTTTTATATAAAAATATATGAATATTTTTATATACCAAATAGTTTGTTTATTACATGATATTTATATTAATGTTAATAGTTCTGTTTAATTAAACATTACGGAATTTTGACGAAAGATCAAACATATATTTTTGTCGAGAAAAAAAAATTATTCATATTAATACAAGATACACATAACATAGAAATAAAATTTTATAAGTAAAATAGTGTTAGTATTTTATAACTAATAACAGAGAAAATAGAACGAATCTAAAAAAAGAAACAGTGAAGAATCTAAAGAAAATACATCTAAAATAAAGTAACTCAACTGAGTTACTTCAAAAACTTTTGATGGATAGTGACAATCCTGCGCCATCGTTTATAATACGATTCAATGTCGCAGCGAATATTGAAACAGCTAACATTATAAAAAAATAATAATAATAATAATCGGAATATATATATGTATATAAATAAATAATATATATGTTCAATATATAATTGGTTTTAATTTTCATGTTTCATGTTATGAATGGTTAATTTGTTTATCTCAAGGGTAATATTTTCTTGCCAAAAAAAAATATGTTTAATATTGAAATCTGAAAAAAGGTTCTATATATTTATATATGATTTTTGCAAAAGAAAAAAATAAATACACTTTACTTTGTTTACGTAAACTTACTTTAATTTACGTAAACACTTTCGAAATTTAATGATAAGAATGCTTTGAAGTCCAAACTGTTAATGCAGCAATTTTACCTTCCTCACAAATACTATAGTCACGTTTATCGTTTATAGAAAACAGTATTGAAATCTGTTCCTTTTGTAATTTATTTACCAAAGGATAAAAGAAACCCTTCCATTTGTTGTCTTAAATGGACCATTTTGACCTTTTGTCCAACGGCACGTGGGTCGTCCATTAAAAAAGAATTTCGATCCTGAAGAATTTCGTACCTAAGATGTTTTAAAAACCTGGGGTTTTTAAAAAATATACGTTTATTTTTTTTATCAAAGAGTTATTTTGATTCAATTTTACTTCATTTCACTCAAAACTGAAGCCCAAATTTTGTGTAACCGTACAAGACACGCTTCTATAATTTTAAGAACTCTAGCGAATATACTAGTACACATACGTACTAGTAGCATTTGGCTTTTACTGGCGGTTACCCCTTGAGATTGAAAGTTGGAAATGTTGTAGCTTTACTTTTATAAAAACTTTTATTTCGTACATCAATGGTTTTAAAATCGTACTCACTTTGACGGAAGTAAAGACTATCAAAGTTTTGAATATACGTCCAAAGTTTCAGATTTATTACATCCAAAAGGTGAAATATATGTATATAAAAGCTCTTTAAGGCTCATAATAAGTCTAGCTTTTTTATTATAATAGTCGAAGCTAGTTGCGGAACCATTTGCAAGAACTAAGTTAATAAGAATTGATTTTATTGGACTGTTTTTTTAAACCTTTTCAAAGTTGGTCCTATGGATAATCCTATAATGGAATAATGTACCACATATGTCCTTCTCGAAGCCTTATCGAAAATGTTTTTGATAATATACATACACTTAGAAACTGTATTTATTGAGCAGTTATATATAAAATATATAAATAAGTTTAATAGATTATAACACTTTTCTAACAATCGAATACGAGAATATCTTTTGTATTGTGAATCCATTGTCCACATGTAGTGATTGAAAATTTGTAAGGACTTGGATTAAACCAACACTCATGATAAATAAAATAAATACAATTGTGAAATACTTCACACTGAAACACAATTTAATAAATCTATACGTGTCTTTGTTTGTGAGTTGTAACAATTGTGAGTTGTAAATACCGTCTGTTCATGGCATATACAACAGAATGGAAACCACATTTATTTATATGTATATTTCTCGTATTTTATTTTTGGGGTCTTTTTTTATAAAGGGTAAATATATTTCATGGGCTTTGCTAGCAAATACTATATATATATATATAGATATATATATATATCTATACGCACCTTCCAAAGACCATAAAAGCCCATATTTTACTTTATATTCATATGGAAATCCATATGAATATAAAGTAAAATATGGGTTACCGTTTACCTCAAAATGTATTTGTGGTTCCTTCAAATACTAACGAAAAACCATCGGTTGCTATTATTATTAACCGTAGTGGGACGTGACGGGATTTCTTTTGATCTTACCGTGTCGTTCCAATATTGGTCCCCATAACCGGGTATTCTGAGCAAAATAATACCCTTACGATATAGGCCTACAGTAGGTGCCCCTCTCTCCAATGCCACGGCCGAAGAATGCTTCGCCTTGGCCAAATTGCCAATGTCACTATGGCTCTACCTATACACCTAATTATATAGTCACATCAATAGATTTCATTTAACTGTAGTAGCATTGGAAAATATACCCTAAGTTGTAATAAATTTCAGATTGCCCGAAATTTGTACTAAGCAATTTAGGTTTTAGAGAATTTCAGTTTCCTCGAATTCATTGTTATTCTATTTAGATTATTTGCTGTAAAATAGGTATTTTTAGATTTTGCAACTCAAATTAACGTATCATTTATTGCAGCTAAACCAGAGCAGGTTATAAATCTCCACTCAGAAAACGTTAGCTTTTATTACGAAATAATACAAAGTAAGATCTTTAGAAAAATCCAAGAAAATGTTTCTTCCTTGTTTTTTTTGTTGTAAAATTTTGAATAGATGATGTACGTATACTTTTATGTGAAGTTCTTTGGTTTAAGGTTTTTTTTGGAAACCGTATTTTGCTGTTATTAGTTGATAGGTATATAGGTTTATAGGTAAGACTTGACAGTCTATTGGTCTAATTTTGAGTGACCCTGCCTACTTAACTGAAATGTCGAAGGTTTGATTCCCACGGAACAATGGTAAGTGTGATACAAATAACGCTGTTCTAGGTATGATGAAAAACAGAATTAACAGACACAAACAAACAGTTTGTGTCTGTTAATTCTACTTTTCTAAAATTTGGGACACAAATATTTTTTTCTCTAATGCGGAAGTTTTATTTAATAAACGCTTGTGGTAAATCACTAAAACGTTTTTTGAACTCGATGAGTATTTATTTCAAGTATGAAAATTCTTTCTTAACGTCTGAAGGAACTACGGTCATAGTTTTCTTTTCTTTTCTTTAACGGTTGTATTCTTTCTGTATTCTTATTTCAATTTCATAAAAAAATATTTTAATTTTCATTTCTTAGAAAACCTTGTCTTTTTCTTTTTTTTTATATAAATTCCTATTAGTAACATTAAAAAGAATGACGCTAAAACTTGAACCTCTTTCACTTGGTTAGAAATTTAAAATAAATCTGAAAAACATTTTTATGATAAGAGTATTGTAGAAGTTCCGAGTAAACTGTAAACAGTTAAAACTTGTTTAAAATCAAAGGTACGTCGCCTTAACTACTACAGTCTTAATTACTACTGTCTATTCAACTGTCGCCTCCAGACATCTAGAAACTTGGGCACTCCCAGGTGAATTGAAACCTGTGAGGGATTGATAAGGAAGGTGATAGTTGAACTGTGGCTATCTGAATCACCATACTACTATAAATGAAGCAGGTTACAAATGAAGTAGGTTCTAAATTATATAATTTTTTAATGTCGCGGTCAAACAGTCCAAGACTTTTCAGTGGTAAAAAAAGGAATAGGATAGATTTTATCAGATGTGATAAAACATTTTCTTAACTATAAAACGCGGGCAAACCTACCGCTAAAAGTGTTAATCCAAAAAGTATATTTTTCGTTATTAGTTGCGATGAACTGTAAAATCAAAAGAGTTATAGCGACCGCAGTGTACAAATTCTTAAAGAAAGTATTCCTAAGAGATTTCGGGATGGAAAAAAGTTTTTTAATATAAAACCTACAGCTTATTTTAATTTCGGTAATTATTTTGTTAACATAAATATGGATAAAAAATTTATGAAAATTCCGAAAGCTTTTCGTTATTTCAAGTCAAACTTTCATTTTTATCGTGATAAGCAATTACTACTGAAAATTGCCACACATTTTATTCACGAGTCTGTCGTTGAGGAAATCACACCTCTGTGTGTTCGTTCATTACTTAAAATCCATATAACAAATTAAAACCGATTTTCACTATTGGAATGTTTTAGTTTCAAAAGTATTTTCGGCTATTTGAACACTTTCCAATTCAACGAAAATAGCCAAGTGACTGATATATGGTTAACTATAGAAACTTTTTTTTCTATGTATTCTATTACCATTTATATGATTTACTATTCCTTGTTTGTTACTTCAAGTACTGTTTTTTTTCTTATATAATGCGAGCAAAATCAATAGATAGACCTAGTTATGTCAAAGAAAAGCCTGTTTTTCACTGATATATCAAGTCCGAAAATCATTGGCCATAAAAAGCAAAAACTTAAATTATTTTTATAGATGTTACATTTATGATGTGAAAAAGTAATTAGGACAATGAAATAGGTTTGAAAATTGGAAATTTGAATAATGTTAAAATGTATGTTAAATATCTATATATAACTGTATCCAGGCAAAGGTAGTAAAATACAATTTTTTTTTCATTCATATTCATAAGCAACAAGCACCAAGCACCTTAAAGTGTCACAGAAATACAAGTCAAAAGTTGAAAAAATATGGACGGTGTAAAACTTACAAACAAGAAAAACCTTGGTGAGACTATATTATATTTATGATCATGTTCACCACTGTATTATTATAATGTAACATCTGAGAGGAATTTTTGAACAATTATTTCATAACATTTTTTTATTTGTAAAACCTTCACTTAATTTAAAGTTATAACAAATTATGCTTATTTATATCAAAAAGAGCTTCAATTAAAGCTTTTATTTATACATTTTTATTATATTACTAGCTGTTACTCGAGGCTCTAGTTATGATGGAACGATTTTATTCACTATTAAGATAACTAAGAGTAGAAGCGTAATGATAGATAGCCTTTAGTCTTCTTCATAAATCTGTCTATCATAATCAGAAATAATTTTTTAATTCCATCCAGTAGTGTTAAAGATTAGCGATTTTCAACAAACAAAATTTTGCGTTTTATAATATTGGTTTAGATAAAAATTATAACAATTTTATTTATGTTATAAAAAAAATAAATATTCTTTATTTATTTTTAATGTGTATAGTGCCACACATAAAGTGCCATATAATTTGTCCAATTCCTGATAATTCCTTGACATTTGCGAATAAATTCAAATGTGTTGCAATCCTTGACAAATGAAGGTATGTAGGAAGCTAGTAAAGGAAGGGTGACGGGAAGGAAGTCTGGGCTTCCGGCTCCCTCACTCACACCACGAAACTTAGCCACTTTTCGCTGTTCCTCTATGATGTAGTGGGTGCTACTTCCAGTTGTGCCTGTAACAGTTTCAGTTTAATTACTACATAATGGTTCAACTGTCAAATATTAGGGAACTAGACAATTAGCCCATAATTATAGAAATTACCATAAATCAGTTGAGGAATAAATAATAAATAATGCAATACATTTCATTCCTTATCTGTAAGCGCTGAGGTAAAGCCTGTAAGTTTTCATGTTTTTTTTTCTAATTTTAAATGGATTATTTACTTAATGTTAATAAATAAGATAACACATAACAAAAACTTTCCATATTTCGAATTAAGGTAAAGTTTTATCTTGTTTGTACAAAACAAAACCAAAAGAGCACTCCATGGACATAGGAAAATTTGCAAATCGTTTCGAGTTCAGTAGAGCAATATTCTTTAATAGAAAGATTGTAATCTTAACATCTTTTTAAAAACGATTTAAAGTATTATTTAGTTGTGACATATTATAGATTTTATTCCATACTACAAAGTTAGAAACTGCTGAAAGATTTCGAAAGAAATTTAATAGATGTCGCCTCCAGTATGATTAGGACGATTATATAATTAACTTAATACATAAAGAGGCATTCGCTTAGAAAAAAGGACGTTCTAGGTTCGAGTCTTGATTGTGTTAATGAAATGAAATTATATATTTTAATATATTTTTTTTATAATTTTAAAATAAATCGTCATAAATAAAGATATTATTACTTAAGTCTGATTTTTATTTTACATAATAATTGCTATTGTAATATCTATGTCATCGATAGAAATAAATTTGTTTTATATTGTTAGTTTATATTTCGTTTTAATATTTTATTATTTATCTAAACATTACCATACTATTTGTTATTTGCAAAGGCTTTGCAACATTGTAGTTATATAAACATAAATATTCTATTCATTTGAAACTAATAGACAGAAATAATGGTTGTATTTATAAAATGTCTGTTATTCCATTGTTAAATTCCTCATAGCATACCGTACCTAATTTGGAAAAATATCAATATATTTAATAGGATTTTTTTATTATACTAAGAATAAGGTCGAGTTTGCATCAAAATTTTCTTATAGATTCATTTAAATTAAAAGTGCCACGTCGTAGAACGTCCAATATTTGACAGTAACGACTTCTCCTAATTTGTTTTCCGGCAGTAGAGCGATGAAATATGCTATTAAAGTCTAACTTCAAAAATGCGTAAAGTTGAAACTCACTTATCCGGTGACCGACGAAAAATTTAAATATTTTGTAGTAATAATATAAAATATAATGATTTTATATTATCGTTCGCATTGTAATGGTTCTAGTGGTTAGCAAATTGTTTATAAATATTTTGACGTTTGTGAAACAGTGATCGCACAAACAAAATAAAAAATACTAGGCTGACTTTGTGTGGTTCTTGTCAGACCAAGACGTGTTTGGAACTTTTTAAGTTGGAGAGTCTCCTCATAAAAGGACATATTTCGATAAGTATTGTATCAAAATGCGCGCTCCTAACACTTCTTGTTGATGTAGACAAGTGATCACTGATATTGATATAAACTGTAAATGATATAAGCTAATGAATTAAATTAAAAAGAACAGAAATATGTACATATGTAAGTAAACCGTCAGCAAAAAAACCTTAAGGTTTATAAGTTTTCTCCGTTCAGCTGAAAGTATAACGTATAACAAAACTTTAATCAGAGAGATAGTCTATTGTTTTACTTCTTAAATCCATCTCAAGATGTATTGTGCTTCGTTTTTGGAGAAAATGGAAGTTGAAGAATAGTATATATTATGAATAGGCTACGAGTTATGAACTTGTCTGCTTTCGCTGTCATATTGTTGAATTGTGTGTTGATTAGATTTTATTCACCTATATTTCCACACTAGCGTAAATAGTGTTTCATAATATATATACAATATATAAATGTACTCGTGGTTCACCTGTGAGCGGACAATTTTACTTATTATTAAGTTAAGCAGCAGTGGTGTAATTCCAGATAACCTGTAGCCTTCCTCATGAACCTGTCTCTTATAATCAGAAGGCATTTTTCAAATCTATCTGATAGTTTCAAAGATAAGCGCGTTTAAACACAAACACACTTCTTCGCTATATAATTTTAGTATAGATATATAAAATATATATATTAAATATAAATATTTCATTTATCGTACCTACTCCTTCAATAAACGCATATAGTTGAAAGAGCAGATAACCGCAAAGCCAATATTGTTTATCTCCATATAAATTGAATTAAATTGAACCATCATTCTGCTAAGTTCTCATATGGAATAAGATCCAATAATTCCAAGATACCAGATGATGCTATACTAGAATACCGTCGTAATAAAATTTGAAAAGAAACAGATATTTCTAGTATAAATAAAGTATGTAAATATGTGTATATTTGTATGTAAGTGTGTGTGTGTGAGTATATATATGTGTGCGTCTTTACCAAGCGTTAGATTAAAGTGTACTAAGAATGGATAGTTCTAAAAATAAGCCTTACAATTTTTAATAAGACGTCGACTTTCTCAAATATTTTTCTTTTACTATACTTTCTTTGGAAAGTAGAACACAAGTTTCAAGAGTAATTTCAGATGCTTTACACACGATTTTTACCTGAATGTATGAAATACAATTAAAAATACTCATTCATTATGTAAACACTTAGATTTTTAAGCTTGTATTCCCTCAAAGAGGTTTCATGAAATTAGTTATGTGTTTGTGTTTTCATACATTTAAATAACGCATTTAAATGATTTTAACTAAACATTATTTTAATTACTTTTTGCATATTTGTGTTAAATTGAAATATTAAACTTAATATATATTTAGGTTTAGGTTATGTAAACATTAAAAGTTTGTAAAGTATATATTACGAAGATACCTCAATATGATAGGCCGATGTCTGGGTGTCTGGGTTCGCGTATAAATGAACTGCGAGATTTGGAAGTAATATTACTCCATTAAACAAATGAAGACGGCTTTATGACGTCACTCGCAGAAGTTTTAGCGAGATCTCAAATAACACAGCGCCTAAATTATAAAGTTATATCTTAAATATTGAAGTTAATGAAGATTTGACTTTCCGTGAGTCGGGACAATTTAAGTTCAGCAATTTTTTATACAATCGTATCTCTGTGTTATATTGGAGTATACTAAAATTATTAATAGTAAGTCTATATATTACATTACATAAAATTGTAGATTCTTTTCGTCAGGGTGGGTAATGGCACTGTTTTTAAATGGCAGACGAAACTATTGCTTATAGGTTACAGGTTCGATTACCGTCTGAATCGTTAAATTTGAATTAATTTTTTTTTGTAAATATTATTTAAAATGCATAAAAAATTTTAAAAATTGTATATTTTTTCTTAATTTATGCCCATGGCAGAATGAATAAAGAAAATGTACTTACTTGTAAATTTGTTTATTTTTTTGTTAATACTCATTTCACTTTGACTAATTATGTCGTTATCATTTAAGTTACTAACTCGCTACCTTCCACGAATTAATTTGTAATATATTCAAACTTATTATAAATATGGTCGAAGTCAATCTCTTGTATTTTTCCGTGCAAAAAATATTTTCAGCAGTGAAAAAATAAAATTCGGTACGAGAACAAATAATGGGAAAAATTTAAAATTCACCATAAACTATTGTGTCTGTAATTATTTAATTATTTTTTATAAATAAAGACACTTACATATATATCTGAATAAACGTCTGAATACTATTTTATTGTAAAAGGTATAAAGGTAATTCAATTTCAACAAGTATAAAATACCTTTTATTTCATACGAATGTTTGACGCGCTTGTGACTTTTCTATGACATGTTATAAAATTTGATGGCACGTAAAAAGATAGTCTTGTTATAAAAATTCAAACTGTTATTGTGGGATGCTGTGCACATATTTTGTTTTGTGAATGTATTCACTACAAATTTGAAGTTTAAATCAACTTGTTATTAAACATAAATTGTGAGTAAATATTATCACTTAGTATGAAATAACCTCGGGAAGGATATGAAATTCTATTTCACTTGAAGTTGAAATTGCAACCGGTAATATTTATAGCATTTCTAGTTTATATAATTTAGAATTAAATATAAATGATCTGACGTTTAATCTAACTTAGACTAAGATCACTTTATTTATCCTCTCACAACAATCTAAGTAACGCATTTCAATATGCTTAACAGCACATGAGAAATATGCGGAACGCATTTAACAATATAGTTAGTTCACTGGGGCCTTACTTACTAAAAGTAGTATTGCAAAAATCCTACTTTCCATTTTCGTATGGTGTCTATAAAATAAGATTACTTTAATAATGTTTCGACAAAAGATATTGATGTAGTGTTTCTATGTTAAATCAATATAAATTCGTATCATAAGCTATTTTTGACAATAGAAATATTAATTTACTCCTGCTTTTATATTCACTTCTAGCCGCTTGAAAAATTTCACGTTTTTCCCAAAAATATTTTAGGAATTTCGAAACCTATGACAGGTTTTGTTTTGACTTTATTTAATTGCAAACTGTAAACTGCAACTGCAAGTCAATCTACCTACATTTGGGGCAAAACTGATGAAACCATTCTATTTTCTTCTTTATATTCTGCATATAAAGAAGAAAAAAGCTAAAAGAAAGGCCAGATCTCTTTAAAGAGAGACCATAGCCGATTTTTTATGTGCAGCTATCGTCCCATAAGCACCGGGACAACAAGAACAAAACAACAACAACAACAACAACAACAACAACAACAACAACAACAATAACAACAACAACAACAACAACAACAACAAAAACAACAAAAACAACAAAAACAACAACAACAACAACAACAAAAACAACAACAACAACAACAACAAAAACAACAACAACAACAACAAAAACAATAACATATATATTAATAACGTATTTTAAATATTTAAAAAGTAACAGCAGTAAAACAATATTAGTGTATATTAAACTATGTTAGTTTTTCAGATATCATATAGAGATTTAATTCGGTCGTTTGTACAGAATCCTATAAGATTATCGATATTAATTTAATAAATACATTGTTTTATATAATATTTTAATTTTCAATTGATTTACTTATAGATTACTCCCAAACAAACCATAACCATACGTTATAAGACAGATTGTTTGATATTATGTTGTAAAAAGATGTTAGGAATAAAATAACTATACATAATTTACTGAAAATTATTAAAATGTTAGGAAATGTGTTTCCCAAAAAACTCTCAAGAGCTTAATTGAAAGCAATTAGTTTAAGCTGCGTGTTGTGTCTACCGTAGGCGTTGATTGGTGACCCTAATGCAGGCTCGTGTGCACTCGGCCGTTACTCTGCTATTAACTCGACTTATTTAAATGTTTATTTATATTACAATGAAATTCCTCAACAGTCACTAATGAAAGGTAGAAACAAATATTCTAGTAAAATTTATAATAGAAGTAATAATTTTAGTATCGAATGAAGAATTGTTTAAGGGCAAGATTCTAATCTGAGAACTCTGGTATATAGTATCACGAGTCTGCCATTTAAAGTACAATGTCATTATCCGCCATTTTGAATCCTAGCATCCAATACATAACCTTTTTTTCAGACGAGATGGTATCCAAAATTTTACAGTATTCTTCAATGTTGAAGCTATTTATAAAATGCTGTTAAGATAGATTTCTCCTATAAGTTCACATACGGTGTTAAATTTATTTCATAATCGTAATAAAAACTAAATAAAACAGTACAATACCTTTTAGGATTCAAAAGAGCGAGAAAACCGCTTCGTGGAAAACTACCCTTATCAAGCCAACTGTTAAATCCAAATAAAACGGCACTGGATAACACTAGAGCCATGATTAACAAGGTTTAAACGAATGGACTAAACGTTAATTAAACTGTAGTTTGTCAAATGAGTTTATAAAAAAGCTAGCGTAAGTAAGATCTCGTTATCTTTGCCATTACATAACTCTTTAGCATCTGTTGCATTTAATTTCTTACAAAACTTCTGTAATAAATATTTGTTATATGACTGTTAACAAAATTATTATATAATTAAGATTGCGTTCAGGAATAATAAATGCACAAACACACTTGTATATTTATGAAATTTGGATGGATTATTTTTATCTACCTCCAATTATATATATTCTTATAAAATAATAACTTTGTACATTTTTTTATATTTTACATATTTATTTAGAAATAATGACATTTTATAACAGGCGTGGATATTAAAAAAATATTTTAGCGGGTTATATTTTTTTTATGTTATTTCATTAAATATTAATGTAAATTTTTTCTTCTTAAAATGGCGGAAACTTATGGCGTAGATTATGATGACTGTTCTATTAATAAACGACAAAGGTCGCTCCTGGGTTCGATTCTCATACAGGATGTTTGTTTTATCCGCAGATTGGTGTTTCGAGTGGGTCTTATTTGTATCTGTTATTTCTATGTGTGTAAAACTCTCGCTACACCGAAATTGTTCTATTCTGTCCTAGAACATTGTTTTTATAAAAACAAACTTCGAAATATGTTTGTTTTTGTTTTGTTTCCATTTTGAGTTTTTATAGTGCCGCCGAAATATTAAAAACAGTTTTTATTAAGTTGTGAAAATTTAGGACATTTTTTATTGTATTTACTAAAAGTTTTATATACTTTAATATTTTTATTGAATGGTTATTAATTCATTACAATTTTATTAAGTCACACATCTTTATTAATTTTAAATTTTATTGTTATTATATTGTTATATATCCTATTTGATATTTTATTTTCGTATCAACTTCTATAAAATATAAGTTAATGAAGAGATTTTTGGTTTTTTGTTTTAAGCTTTTTTTATTCTAATAAAAACCTGCAATAACATTTTAAATTTTAGTCTTATAAGTAAAATTTTATTGAAAAATCTATTTATGTTCACATAAAATCGCTATTTATATTTATATACAAACTTATTTATATACATTTTTCACTAAATCAACACATTTTTTATATTACCGGAAAAAATATCCTCTAAAAGTTGTGTTTTTTGGAAACAAAGGAACTATAGAAACCATTGATAGAACCAACCAAATTTAAAAGCTTGGATTTTCACAAAAAACCAATAGTTATTTCAACAAACCGTTGTTTTTCTCAGAAAATTATTTTTGTTAATAAAAATAAAACAATTTAATTAATATTTCAGGAATCGCTTTTCATTATTTCAAGTCAAATTTCTGATTTCACTCCGATATGTAATTACCTGACTTTAAAACCTTCGCTTTTATTATCCACCTACTTTTAAATAAAAGCTTTTTCCAATGAATGAAATATGTGCGTTCAAGGTGAACAAAAGGTTAAACGAAAAAGTACTATAGTAAGAAAATAACTTTTAAAACCCTTCTAGTATTTTTAAATAATTGTAATCAATGATTTAATTACAATTATTTAAACATTAATAATGGTCTATGTAAAGTTTTTGTAAATGTCACCAAATAAGCTCACTTAAACCCAGTTAATCAAATAAACGAACAGACAGATCGTCTCTGAACATTATCGTGATGAGCGTCATTTGATATTACAATCTCAGTTCATAAATATGACATAAATCATAAGACATATTAACATTTATTTGTAAATAAAATAACAAACTCTGGTTGTCACTAATAGTTTCTATGAGATTATTTATGAGAATATAAAGCTGTATATTGTCTGTCTGAGATAAAACTATATAAATTAGGAGCAATAATGTTATTACTGAAGAGTATTCAAGAAGTTGCCATATTGGGCCTATCTATACATAAATGGTAGAATTTTAGGTGTAATGATAGTGGAAAAACAAAAACCCAAGGATTATATATAGTTAATAAAAAGTTTGGTAAGCAATTCACATATGACAGAAGTGATATTTGAGAAAAGTATAATAATGGAGAAAGAGATGTATATATTGTATACAATTCTCTTTCTTCATTATTATACTTTATAGAAGTTATATAATTGTACGGTGTATTACTTTTAAATATTGATTCATCTCAAACCTTGTTAAATATTTTGACGTAAAATATTACATTCTATATTATTCAGTTTCTATGTTTTTTTTTTAACAAATGCATCATTAGAAGCTCGTGGTAATTCAAATAGGAAAAAGTAAAAAAACTATACCTAAACCGAAACAAGAAGATTTAAAGACGCTAGATGGCGTTAAAAACAAACCTATACATTTATGTATAGCTAAAAAAAAAAATTTAATTTTTTTATGTATATAATTGAAAAGACTTCATTTAATTACTAGGGACCAGCTGGGATTGAAAAAAGTTACCTTAAAATTTTATCACGGTTCTAAAATTTTAGTGTAACTACATAGTTCGTTTTATTTTAGTTAAACCTTTATTAAATTATTACTCTCTAGCAAGGCTTAAATTAAGTAAGCTTATATTTAAAACACGGTGTTGAGATTTATCTAAAATTATATAGGTCATTTGAGAATTTTTGCTAAAAACTTAGTTCAATTATTAGTCATTAGGGTTGGCTCAGATTTCCTTATATTTGGATTATGGTGGTAAGATTTAAAAATATAGTTAAATCATTTAATATCTGAGTTGTTGCGATGAAACCATGTGTTTGACATTATTAACATCACGGTTGTAATATTTAAAAAGAAATTATATATGTTAGTGATTTTTCGTCGGTCTTCTTCCGATCCAACCTTAACATTACTATAGACAATGTGATGATTTCTATGAAGTTGTGTTTCATCGACTTTCATAAATTTAAACCGACGTTTCGAATGTGAAATGCGAATGTCTCACCGCGAACACGTTTGCTGCAAAGCATTCGAAACGTCGGGTTAAATTTAAAAATTTAATAATTAACGCGATTTATATCCGTAAAATAGTTCAATTATTTTAATTTAAAACTCAATCACATAAAAAAATAATTTACAGAAAAAATAAAATTGTTCATTAAATAAAAAATTATATAAATATGAAAATTATATAAATATGAAAATGCTCTATTACATATGTTCTTTGGCCTGAACAATTTCCCCTAAGATAAAAAAAGAGTATACTGAAAAAATATGATTATACATTTAATAAAAAATCAGTAATCAGAAGTAGGTTATTGTACCTCTTATTTCTCTAAAACTTCCTTAGCTGTATTCTCTGTTGTGACCTTTTCTCAGCGAAAATGTACTTAAAAGGTTTAGAACTGCTAGAAGTATCTTGTGGTTTGTATTTTTATTTTTGTACTATGAATGGACACACTTAACGTGTTGACACAATAAGACACTTATAATGAATTCAATCTCATTTGAATCAGATGCTAGAACGGAATTGACAAATATTGGTTATTTACATATAAATTAAATTTGAGTCATCGTATGCTCAGTTCTCATGTGGATTGAGGTCAAATAATTCCAAGATATCAGATTTTGCAGATCAGACTACTGCAGTTAATTTAGAAAGATATTAGGACAATGTACTGTTATAGTACTCGAAGCACCGGCTAAAGAACCGATGGTAGTGAGTTCTATACCCACACTAGGCTAAATATTAATATTTAAATCTTTCATATTTCATTAGCATGTTTTTTTAAATTGTTTTAAAAAATGCTTTAAAGCAATCATTATTCACATGTATACTAATATTATAAAGCGGAAAAATTTGTTTCTTTGTTTGATTAAACGCAATAAACTAAAAGTTAGTATTTTCTTAGATTTTCACGAGTACACATTACAAATAAAACTATTTTTTACGGATTAAAACTCGCGTATAATTTCGTTACATTTTTATTTTAACCGGAACTCTATGTCCGCAAACTAAGGAACCGTTGGAGGCAGATGACTAATTAACTGACTTACTGACAGAAACTTACATCTCGTCTACCAGTGAACACGATTGCTGCAAAGCATTCGAAACGTCGGGTTAAAATAAAAATGTAACCAAGTTATACGTGAGTTTTAATCCGTAAAAAATAGAAATTAAAAATTCTTTCTAATTATGAGGTTCATGAGAAGGCTATCTAGAATAACTATACCACTCTGTTATCTTAATAGTAAATACAATCATTCATCTCCGAGTGGAATCGCGAGAAAGAACTGATGTTTATATAAAACTCTATAATTATCTAACGTTGAATTCAAGTGTAGCAAGAATGAATAGACCTAAAATAAACCTTACAATTTCTAATAAAACGAAGACTTCTTTAAGTTTTTTCATTCACAATTCTTTATCATTTTAGATTTCAGATTTTGTACAATATCTGTCTGTTACAAGAATGAATGGTACACTAATTGTTTTATAAATTGGGTCATAATTCTATTTAAAGACAAAGCTAAGGTCTACATTTTTAATAGTGCAAAGTGTGCACTTTCTGTCATGTAAGTCGTTGAGAAACCTCATGCATATAAAATAATATTTTTTGTATGCTGAGCGTATCTGTCATCGGGCTCGAAATTTGAATTGAAATTTAACTTGTGTGTTTTAGTTTTAATTATGTAATCATAAATTTTAATTTGAATCCTGTAGTTATGTCTTTCATAAAATAAATACAATAAATAAATTATAATAAATGAGATTTACTCAAATATATATAAAAAACAAATTATGTGCCTCTCGGGACACCCAACAGAATCTAAGTGGAAATATTGAAATTGTTTAACTAGAGAAGCTTAGGTCATTACAAAAAATTTATGTATTAATATGAGAGTAATATTATATTAATTATTAATATGAGAATGAAAGGTTATTTAATAATAAAATAATTTATTAATTATAAAATCTATTTTATTCTTAGTTAGCATTCTTGAATATGTGTATTAGTATTTTGTATACTCGTATGTATATTTTTAGTATCTTTATTAGTCTTACAAAATACAGTTTGATGTATAACGACATGCGGCTAGCGCTGAGGGTTAGATTGAGGGAGGAGGAACCTGCCTGCCGCTACCGCATGCGTCACAGAAAGGAAAGCCAAACAGACTGGCGCCATAACGCGTTACGTAACGAAACGTCTTACCCTCCCATAAGATGTTATAACTTCAAAATATGACTGTGTAATTATTATAAAATTAAAAACTTTTATACGTAATTCGGTTATTTGAAACATTAAAAACATATTGTAAAGTATGTATATCCAATATGATAGGTTGATGACTGGGTGTCTGCGAGATTTGGAAGTACTATTAAGCCATCGCAGACGCCTTAATGACGTCACTCGCAGAAGTTTTAGCGAAATCTCAAATAACACAGCGCCTAAATTATAAAGTTATGTCTTAAATATTGAAGTTAATGAAGAATTGCTATGTCAGTGACCTTGAAAATGTAGGTACTTACTTAGCATGTACTTTATTTTTAAGGCATGTATTAGCATACTAGCTGTACACGCGGCTTGTCCCGTGATTTTATCTGCTATATATAGATTTTAACTACTAAGTACTGCCTATGTTACTGAGAAAGAGTAGTAGTGTCATGCTAAAGAGACCTCAAAATGGCAGGTTCTATCATAATCAAAAACAGTTTTTTTAATCGTTTCGTTTAAAAGTTTAAGCGTTTAAACAAACAAACTTTTCCGCTTTACATTATTAACATTTTTATGTACAATGGATGTAAATATAATATTCAATTTATTAAATAACCTGTCAGTCTATAATATATGTGAAACATTTTCTATAAATATTATTACTCTATTTTAGAAATATAATATAAAAGCGACTTTGACGTATTTGTTATCATGGTTTTATGACAGGGTATATAAGTTAGTATGTTGTAATAAAATAAATATAAATAAAAGTAGTAGAGTATTTGTTATATTAGTATGAAACGTGTAAATTTCTATTTATATAAAATTTCATTAGGATGTTGATCTGTCATTCACGTAAAAAAAATGTAAATTAATTTAGAATACATCATCACTCTGGTTGGAGTATCTTCTATTATTAAAGTTATTCGTTATTTTATGGAATATTCCACAACCATACCCAATTTCCATGAGTGGAAAGCCATGGTTACAGCTAGTTATTTAAAATAAACTGCGAAGTGTCATACTTAACAGTTGAAGCATTATTCACATTCCCTCTATTATATTTTTCTTTGAGATACTTATAATGCTTTTTACCTTTAAAATACTTTTTAACCAATAATAAAGTAACAGGAGCAAAAAAGGTTTTAGAGAGGTCCGGTACAATCTTTTTCAATGATAAAATATCAAATGTAAACATATCATATGTAGGTGTCTGGTTTTTCATAGTAATGCGTTCATCGAAAAAACACTTCTTAACTAAAAGCTTTCTTGTATAAACTTATACATTTATCTTAAGAGAAAAAAATACTTTAAACTTCCGGAGTAAGTCAATTACTGTAATCATCCAGAAATTGATTTTTTTTGTTATATCTTTAGGTTTTAAGGTGATCCGAGTAATTCTAGATACTTTTTGAAAACATCTATGTATGTGTGTGCTTAATGAGGGTATAACTACTTGACATAATAATCTGGCACAATCATTCATAGAAATCAAAAAATGTTGCGACCTAAGACATTATATTTATAGAAGATAACTCTATGCTAGAAAATCAATCTTTATATATTTTAATTAAAAAATTTGAGAATATTCGTCACTCCTCTGTATATTTTTAATGAGGAATATCCTCACCAAATTTCATCAAATATGTTAGAGATATGTACGAGTATAAATTCGCCTAACTCGTTTCGGTCAATAGCTTAGTGGAAAATTACCCTAATCAAGCCAACGTTTGTTGCACTACATTTTAGCCAGCCTAAAATGACAATGGCGATTAACAAAGTTTAAACAAACATTAATTGTAACTTTAAACTATTAAATTTGTGTATCGAAAGGTTTGCTTAAGTAAGGGTTGTATAACAATATTTGTTTAGTATATTTGTGTTTAATTTATGATAGTTATATTAAAATTGGACTATCTATTAAGAAAATGTTTTTAAGAAACTGATTTCATTATGTTTTGTAGAGGTTAGTGCGGCATTATATATTTTTGCTTCAGCACATATATTCTGTTTAATTTTTTTTGCTTTAGTAAAAGCAAGAATTTTAGATGTACAAGAAATAAAAAAGTACACAAAAAATAAAGAAAGAAACATTTTTTGGAACGCGGTAAAATAACTTTTCACTTAGCGTTTGAATTATCTTTAAGCGCTGCCAAAAAATGGTTTCCAAAATTAATTTATTGCTACCGCGCTGAGATATCACGTTAAGATGACTGAGTGGCTTATTTTAATAAATTTAACATTTTCTTCATTTTACTAGTGGTTTTATATTAGAATATTATTTATACATAATGCAAAATAAGGTCCCCGGTCGCATCTGTCTCTTTGTATAATCGCTGTAGACTAAAAAACTACTTAACGGTTTTGTGTATGTATTTCACAAATAGGTCGTGCATAATTTATTATGGATTAATGTATTAAAAATATAAATAATAAGTAAATAAGACAGTAAGTTTAAAATTTCCTGAGTAGAAATAATTCACTTTTTATTATTAACAAAATAAAGCTAAAGCTAAAAAAAGATAAAGCTGCAGGCGTAAGTTAATTTTAATTATAAATTAGATGGATTTTATTCACACAATAAAACCTAATAAAGTTTTTTGCGTCTTGGTATCACGTCGAAAATTTACAACAATTCAAGAATAACAGAGATATTGATCTGTGACACAAACGCAGTTAAACGCTAGATTTCATGTCAGAGCTACATGTATGTGGTAAATTATTCTGTCAGCTGCATTCGGAAATAAGGATTAAGCTTACTTCAGGCATTCAAAGTGAATCCGAATACATCAATGAATGAAATACCGGAATCTTGTTTTATAAAAAGATTACAAACCGATTTTCCTGGTTTTCTTTTTTATTCTGTTAAGATATTAATGCATATTATTGTTTAAAATTCAAGCATATTAAAGAAATCATTAGTTTGAATTTGCTATCAAATTTATACGAAAAAATATTATGTTAATACCAAATAGTTCTTCCGTATCTTCTTACATTTGATATTTTATTCAATTTGAATAGTTTTGAAAAGAAGGATATTGTATAGCTTACATGCTGGTGTGGTCTGAAATAAACCTTGGAAAATCTTTTCATTTGAAAGCTGCTTTCGAAATCTTTTTACGGTTGCCGACTTCGTTTAAATCCGCCACGTTAGTGGACTTTATTAAATGTTTTAGTATTTAAGAATTGTGTGGAATAACTAATGCATATTACATTACATAATATAATATAATATTAAATTATAATATTATATTACATTATATATTTTCTAATTTCGAATAAAAACTTAATACTGTAATGTGTTTATCATATGTTTGCACTTAAGTATGTATAAAGAAAATATGTAATGTAATATAACATTTATTTATTTTCTTTGGTAATTCAACAGTGTTATAAAATTATAAATCTAAACAATATTTGCTTATGACTAAGACCAACTAGGATTACACTATTATGATTTATATAATAAAAAATTAAAAAGTTAACATACTAAAAGCGCTTCACTTGAATATAAATAAATTAGTTTAAATAAAAGTGTTTAATATGTCTGTGCGTTTGTGTATGTATATATATATATATATATATATATATATATATATATTCTTTATTGTACACACACAAATTTACAAAAAAAAACACAGTACAATGGGCGGCCTTATCGCCTTAGGCGATTTCTTCCAGGCAACCATAAGAAAGGAAATAATTCTTTTGAAGGCAGGTGGTGCAAAGTTATAAATAAGCAATAGACATACATGCAAATAATTACACCCTAATACGTATAAATATACAAATATACTTTACACTATAAATATATATAATAAACTAAACAATATTTAAAACTACGAGTTATGCATATAATATGTTAAGTTAGTAAATTCTAGTAATAAGTCCTCCTAACTATTAAAGGTCAGATAGTAATTCTTGACTGTTTTTTTAAATATTTGTATGGATTTGGACTTGAGTACATCTAAAGGTAATTCGTTCCATAATCTAATAGCAGAGACAGTAAAGGAGTGCTTGTAGAATTTAGAGTTATGGACGGGTAATTCTAATGTGAGATGTCGTTTTGAACGCAAGTTCAGGGGTGAACCGAGAAATCTAAATCTCTCCTTTAGGTATGAAGGTGAGTTTGGGTGAAATAAAACATAGTACAAAAGTGAAAGAAAGTGTAAATCCCGGCGTCGGCGAATAGGAAGCCACTTGATTTGTTGACGAAGATGAGAAATGTGGTCATATTTACGCAAACTAAATATGAACCATATAGCCACGTTTTGAAGCCCCTCAAGTTTGTTTAAATTGTCCTCGGTCAAGTTAGGGTAGCTTGCATCGGCATAGTCAATAATAGAGAGAAGAAGAGATTGGGCTAACATAGTTTTGGTAGGGTTTGTAAGAAAATATCTCAGTCGACGTGAAGAGTGCAATGACATAAATATTTTTCGACTAATCACTTTAATATGAACAGATCCAGACAAAGTTTGATCTAAGTGAATCGTTACATCTTTGTACATTACGGAAGGTAGGTTCCGCTTATCAATACTCGAAATCAACCCGGCACTGCCAATAATAATGGCTTGTGACTTGCAAGGATTAACTTGCAAGCCATATAGTTGACTCCACCCTTTACAATGGCACCCAGGTCATCATTAATGGTAGCTAGGGCAGCGCCAATATTTTCGAGACTTCAATGGCTGTAAATTTGAACATCATCTGCATACATGTGGTAGAGAAAAGAGATATGTTGAGTGATAGAGTTTATAAATAATGTGAATAATAAAGGAGATATCACGCCACCGTGAGGTACTCCGGCCGAGACGTTACACCAAGATGAAAAGGTTTTGTCAGGCTGTACGATTCACTGTCTACGTCCGGTGAGGTAACTCCGAAACCAATCAATCACAGATGGAGATATGTTAATAGACCTCATAAGACCAAGTAAAATGTCATAGTCATAAATAAATGTTGTTAAAAGCATTACTAAAATCTAACAGAATTAGTACTGTGATTTGTCTTTTATCCATTGCCAACCGAATGTCGTCAGTAACCTTGACAAGTGTTGAAACCGTACTATGACCGGACCGAAATCCGGACGGAAGAGGACTTAGAAGGGAGTTTTGGTTAAGGAATATGCTAATTTGTTCAAAAACTAATTTTTGGTTAAGGAATATGCTAATTTGTTCAAAAACTAATTTTTCAAGTATTTTGGAGAGGAAAGGTAAAATAGAAATAGGTCAAAAGTCTTTAAAATTTGATGGCTTTGTTTTCTTGCGTATAGGAACAATTTGGGCACTTTTCCAACTATCAGGAAATTTACTAGTGGAAATGGAATAGTTAAGGATATGTTTTAATGTAGGAGCGATAATGTCTAGGATAGGTAGGATCATGTTTCTATTAACACAGTCAGCACCAACAGCATTCGATGGAAGGGATAATGCGCTCCTCTTAACATCACATTCAGTGAAAGAACGAAACTTAAAAGGCAAAAAATCATGAGCTGGAAGGGATGATAGAGCTTTAAGAGTGCGTTCTTTATCGGCACTGTCTATTACGTCGGAAGAAGCGAAGTGTTTGTTGAGGAGTTCAATGTCAATGTTGAGAGAAGTAGTATTTGAAGATTTCCCAACTCCAAGTGATTTTATAAAGTTCCATGTTTTTAATGTGTTACCATTTTCAAATGATGTGGCGTCGATATGCGTCTCTACACGATGTATTACAGCGATTTCGAGCTTTATTATAATTAACGCGATTGGTGTCACTATCTTTTAACTTAAATTTATATTTAGCCGATTTTTTTTCCTCATTAACGTTTTTAAATCTTGTGTTAACCAAGGGGCTGGAAGGTTTTTTATCTTGACAGGTCTAATAGGAGCATGACTATCATAGAGTTCTATTATTAAATGGTTGAATATGTCAATTTTGATGTCAACTGTATCTGCTTTGACGACATTAGACCATTAAATTAGCTGATCATCCTCACAAAGCCGTCTCTATATCAATACCACCAAAAGTACGTCGCAGAAGAGTATGATATATGTATGCATTAGTTATTCCACACAATTCTAAAATACTAAAACATTTAATAAAGTATATATATATGGAATTAATTAAAGAAAGAAAAAACGCCATATATCACAAGGTCACTAAAAGAGGGATGAAGCTTCTTGGTATTCCATGGATTCTCCGTGCTGGTGCAAGACCCATCGCATTGCAGCGAGGGGAGAGCAAATATAATCTGGGGCTTGCAACCCAGGTGTAGGTATAAGGAGCAAATTTAAAATGCTTACCTTCAAGTCTTCTTAAACAAACACTATAAATTGTTTGCTGGTTATTATACCTTTTTTGCTTTTTCTAATGAAAAACTAACCGTTTCACGTATGATTACTTTATCGTGGAGACGCGAATATTGACCTTTATCCACCTTTATCTAATAGTAATCTACACCCTACGAACAAATGCTTTAGCCGTTCATGGTTAATTCTCTCCATATGTTGCAAGACTTTTTGGTGAGTTCTAGGAGAATCATTTGGAATGCGTCTAAATAAATAAATATTCGCTAATAGCTTAATAATATCTCTATTAATTATAATTTACATTTATTTAGTACCAACTGCTTACTTCGACTATTCTCAACATACCTTTGTTACACATGTATATATAGTTCCAGCATTGCCCCCACGTCCGAGCCCGGCCCAATATCCCGTCGCAGTCAGTGGCAGCGATAACGCAATAACTTTACCGGCTTATTGTTTTTCACATTATCTTTTGATCAATTCCAACAATAAACACGACCTAAAAAGTAAACCTCATCTTTATTAAATATTCATGTATATTCAACTATATATTTAAAAAAAAAATTGTAGGGTATTGAAATCTATATAAAATCTTAATTTTTCGAAATATATTTTTCTTTGAACATAAAAGACGATTTTTTTGGCTAAGGCATTAAACTTGATTAATAATATTGGGTGCTTTTCTTGCAGATATAAATAAATATTTATTTGTGTTAGAGATTTCATTTTCATGAAACATGAAAAAATTTAAGGATTTTTACTCATTTAAATAACATTTATTGTGATTAATATAAAAAGAAATATTTCTAAACATAGAAAAGTTGCATCCAGCAGAAATAATAAATATTTTTAACAGAGAAATAGTTTTCATAATCGGATCTTTTGTTCCTCAAATTAAATTAAATTGAACATATAAATTAACAAACTTCACCTCTTTAAAATTAACAAACCTCTTTAAATGTTAGTATAAATAGACATATTTAGTTTAAATTATTGATTTAACGCTTTTATTTTTGAGCTTCTCATTAAAAAAAAGAATTTTTTATAATTTATTATATTTTATTTATGAATTAATATTTTAAATGCTCCAAATAATTAAAAATATATTTTATTTGTCGATAGTAAAACGTTTTGAAAAATAAAACGAAAAACAAAAGATAAAACGTTGAAGGTAATAATTTACTACTTTGTTATTTATTACCAAAGCATGAAATAAGATGATTCAATTTAAATGTACAATTCTGAGCAACCAAAAAATAATTTTGATACTTGTATTTTCTTTGTGTGATATTTTTTTAGCAATCCCATTGTTGGTTTATCTTATCCTGAATCGTATGAGCTTATCCCAAAGAACAAACGAGCCTATTCAAGTGTTAAACAAACCTTCATCAATGTTTTGGAAAGTAATTAGATACTTTCCAAAACATTGATTGATTGAAGTGTTTGAGTTATCTGATATTGATGGCGTGATTGCAGAACCATTGTCTCACTCTATCTCTTAAACGGTCGTTTTAGAGGTCACGGGTTCGAGTCCTTTGTGTGTTGATTATTTTTTTCATTTTTATATGATTCTAAACCTTCATTGGATATAATAGAGCCGTTAGTACGCAAACGGGGAAAGCTGAGAGAAACGAAAAATATATCCTGAAAACATTAGAACGACTTCCCCAATGTCCACGATTAACAAAAAATATATATGTCAGTCATAGTAAGAATTTACCATATTAAATGTAGAAGAACGTTTCAATTAAAATTAAAGTTAATTGCAAATTACTCTTAATTTACAATTACAATTTTTTCTCAAAATCTATCTATAGAAAGATAGGCATGCAATCAACTGTCAAATCGACACTTATAAAATTACTTGCATTTAAAATTGCATAATATAAAATACAATGAAATTATAAAATATAAATGAATTCAATAATAAAATGTCGCGCTAAATTTGTCCAGTATGCATTATGCGAGATGCCATTAACGCAAGCGACGATGCTTTAGTAATTATATAGAGAGAAGATAACATCGATATTTTGAATATTATTATTAATAATAATTGTAATAATTGTAATACTAATATTGTTTTACCGGTTCTTTGTGAATAAAATATGTGTACCATATAATTTTTTCAAAAAAAAATATAGCTTAGTGTTACCCAAAATGTGCATTTTGAGCAACACTAGTGAAAATTGTAAGGAATCAATCAATCAATCTTGTCATAAAAATTTAGATATTCATCTTATTCAAAACTAACTTATATAAATATTAAAATTTGCTTGAATAATTCGTTTATTTAATTATGTTAAAATAACGAATAAAAATATTAACATATCGATATATAAAGGTGCAGCACTAAAAATAATTTAAGCTTCGAAAATTCCATTTCGTCAAAATGTCTTACTGCAGATTGAAATTAATGATTTAAAAATTGAGTTTTATTCTGAAAGAAAGCGTTAATATTTATTTTCAACAATTGTAATAGTTTACTTTAATACACTAGGGAAATTTCATTTCCGGAGCTAACGGGATATTTGCTTTGTATTTTTAAAATGTTATGTGGTATTGTTTAGTTAAATTAAAAATTTAAACCAAAAACTTTATTTAGAAAAATATTGTTTTTAATTTAAGAATATTAAAGGTATATTTTATATATATATATATATATATATATATATATATATATATATATATATATATATATATATATATATTGTTGATGAATCTAAGAAAAATCTACGACTGAAAAAGAAATTTATGAAGTGCGTGTAAAATGTAAAACAAAGCCCGCAGTTAGATGTGATGTGATGTGATGTGATGTGACAAAGGCGAGAAAGCTTTTGACATATTGTGTTGATAACTAAGAATTGGTATAAAGGTACATGATGTATTTCGTCTAAAACTCAAATAAGAAATGGATCAGTATTAAATTACTTAAAACAGCAAAATTATTTTAGTGTTGGAGATATTAAAAAAAACGTATATTTAAAAAAACAACCACAAAATTTACATTGGCTACACATCACATGACCTGTCTATCGCTCTATTATTCCACTATATGCCTCTCCACCAGTAATTTCTTAAAATACTTGACATGTGACTGTGACATCCGATATATGACAATATTGCATTATTTAGTCTAATTTTGATTCAACTGAATAAATAATATAAATAATGACTGAATACTGAAAAAATAGAATGTTTTGTTTATTTTTTACAATACTTAAAATATTTTTTATAATATTTACTAGGTAAGTTTTAAGTATTAAATGGTATAACCGGTATAACCCTTAAATGGATGATTTTTTTTTCACGTTTTAAAAAAATATATTTGTGTAAAAGACGTGTATTACTGTCTAGGAAAAATGAGTAAAAAAATCTAGACATGAATTTACTATACTTTTTTTGCAATAATGTGAGTGTTGTTTATAAACTACATTGCGCATTCATTGATGCAAGTATGGATAAAATAAGAGTGGATATTGTTTTTGAAATGTATTTATTTATTCTTCATTATGATATTTATAAAAACAATTGCTTTTTTTCGTATCACATAAAGATACACGACATTTTTGGCACATTTTAAATGTAAAGCCTGAACATTTCGGGAATTTGCACCTCTGCTGCTTATCCAGCGAAACTGCCCAATGATATGTCTGATCTAATCTGACGTCTTTCAAAGGAATTGCTTGAGCTGGTCCACGGAACTTCTTCATTACAAGTTCTCTTTGTATTGTGCTCCCACTAGGTCGACCACGTTTAGCGCCATTTGCAGGTAGACCCAATTTGCAGAGGGTTTCAGCAAGTTCTAGCCTGAATGTACCCAAATTGAGAAGTTGATCATTTCCTTTCATATTATTTACCTTCTTGAACATAACCCATGAATTTATAACTGCGAGGTCCAGGAAATGATAAAATAGGCGCATCGTCCACTTGCGGCTCTTCATTGTGATGTGATAACGACCTATAAATGAGTCTAATAAGTCCACGCCTCCCATGTGAGCATTGTACTCCTTGATTACTTTGGGGCATGGAATAGCAACTCTCTCTTTCTTCGATTTATCAAAGCGTGTGACTGTGGTTGCTGGTTCTGCTCCTACGTAAGTGGAAAGAAGGTTAACGGGCTTGTTATCTTTCCACACAACAGCACTTACGTCAATATCATCCACAGTCGCCACATTTTCCTCATAGAATCCTCTGGGTACGTTCTTTTTCATTATAGTGTTTTTTTCAGGCAATTTGCAGTTTCTCAATCGGTTTACTCTTACTGTTCCCAGTGAGAAAATTCCTTCCTTAGCTAAATAGGTGACGAGAGGCACAGAAGTATAGAAGTTATCGAAGTATATAATGTGATTCACATTGCGTGGTACCATTCTAGCTAACCTGACGACTGTATTGCCAGAGTCTCCCAAATCTGGCTCACCAGGTAAGATGTTATTTTTGAAGCCCCCTCCACTGTAAACCTCAAATCTATGGGCATATCCTTGTAGACTGCAGATGAGATATAATTTAAACCCCCACTTGTGGGGTTTATTGGGCATGTATTGCTTTATGTAATGGCTCATTTTGGTTGCACACATCTGCTCGTCTATGGAAAGCCTTTGGTCTAAGGGAACCTTCCCAAACTGGCAGTTGAGCATTTCCTCAAGAGGTCTTATTTTGAATAGCCTGTCATAGTCTGGATGATCTTTGGGCAAGCACAGCGTATCGTCGGCAAAATGGAGAGTGGATCTTATTTTTTCAAACTTTTTTAGCGGCATAGTATTTTTTATGTGATCATAACCAAATTTTTCACTCCAGTAAGCCCTGGTGTTTGGAAATTTAATAACTGAGGTGTAAATCAGAATGCCTAGGAATTTATTTAGGATATTTTCATTTATAACTTCAGGATTGGAGATTTGTTTCTGGACTGCGTATAAGTTACTTTGTTCTACAATTTGCTTTTTTAGATCTGATGTAAAATAAAATGAAAAATAATCATACGGCGTGTTACAAGACATCAATGCTTCCGGTATCTGAGTTTCTCCCCTAAAAATAAGGCTGTCTTCAGCAGTAACAAGATTCCGTTTTCGCCAAACCAGAGGTCGTTTAGAAATCCCTTGTGATCTACTCTGGGGTGCTGCTTCTTCGGCTTCCAAAATAGGAGGGTCTGGCATATTTTCATCGTTGTCGATGACAAGAGGAGGATCAGCATCCACTTTATCAGACTGGGCATTCTCACCTTCATCACTATTTTCAAGGTCTCGAAGAACATATCGAGCTGTTTGATAATAGTGACCTTCATCCTCTACTTCGAAGTCTGACCCGTCTAAGCCATCTTCGGAATTTTCAAGAGTTTCTAAATATTTTGTAATTTCGCTTTCTAGTAATCGCGGCATGCTGAAAAGCAAAATAAAAATCCTTCACCAAACATGCGTTTATTTAGCACGCAATGCGCATTGTAGTTTTCCTACAACATACCATATTTCGCCTTATTCAACAGTAGCATCAAGTTATTTTCAATGTTTTACAACATAAACATGCAATTGAAGATATAATCAAGCAAATAAAAATATTTTTTATACTTACATTATATTTTATCAAAGTCCGAACACAGCTACAAAACTCAGTTTCGCGCCACTAGAAAACTTTTCTTCAAAGTGACATTTGACATTACCTTTTTTTCAGACGCATAAAAATATTGGATAGTGCCAACATTAAAAAAAGTACAAAATTCGTTCAGAAATAAGAACTAGTTGTCAAAAATAACAAAACATTAATAGAAGGTCAATTTTATCTGTGATGTTTAGTATGTTGTTTAAAAACAACATTATCCATTTAAGGGATGAGATATGTTCTTTAATATCTCTTTTTTTTTAAATATCTTTACTAATATTATGAAGCGGAAAAGTTTCGTATGTTTGTTTAAACGCGCTAATAGTTCAAAAATCCTTCTTGATTGAGCGAAGCTCTCTATGAGAGACTTTTCTGCATCCTTTGTACAACATCAATTAAAAACGGTATATCCGAAAATTTATGGATTTTGCATACTGATAGACATCAATCTGATTTTAGTTTTAAAAAATTCTTTTCAAAAAAAAAAAAAAACAAGAAATATAATAATGTGTCTTATCTTGAAACTTGAATGTACGTTTACTGTAAATTTTCTAAATATGTTGCTCTCCTCTAAAAATTAAAATAAATTCTGAAATGATACAATTTTCTTATAATCTATAGCTTAAAAAAGTTTTTTCATACAAAATGTACTATAATATATTGTCAAGAGTTTCCAGTGTTTTATTTTATTACGTTTTCATTTAAACAAAAATTACATTTCTTTTAAAAAACAGAGTAACCAATGCATAATAAATCATAATTAAAAGTCCCTTTATATCCTAATTTTTAGCTAAAAAGACGATTACAGACAAACGAATTCCAGTTACTCAAATTTTAAAATTTTAAAGATCTAATATCCAATTTTCGTAAAACATATATCAAAAAATAAGTACGAAAAGATACAATCGAGTTCAATTAAATCATGAAATTGAAAAAAAACTAAAGTTTAGTTTGACCTTTACAAACAGTTAAAGATTTGTTTCAATATGTATCAACACTAGATCAAAACTGTATAAAATGCTATACACTATCATAACAATATGGAACATGTGATTTGTTATCGGTGTTGTAAATCAACTGACATGAAACAATTGATAGATCGGAAAAATTACAATTAAAAATATAAGAATTTATTTGAAATCAGTAGTAAGTCTGATGCTTTTAAATAATGGCTTCCATTATGTTTACTTTTGCTTTAACTTTGACAAATCACACACTCTGGAGTTACATATTAAAAAATATATATAACAATTTTTTTTTTTTGCAAAGCGAAAGAGCGACGAAGCTCTCTATGAGAGACTTTACTACCTCCTTTGAGCAAGTATCAATCAAAAACGATATATCTAAAAATTACGAAATTTTGCATACTGAGGTACATCAGTCTGGTGGTGGTTTTAGAAATATTAAAAAAAAAACAAAAAACATAAATTGTGATAATGTGATCTTCAAAAATAGCTGAGGATAGAATGCATCGACTTTTCGAAAATGCAACTTCTGTGCTGTTTGCACCTTGCTTCGCTCAATATGCTAACACATACCGAGATTTTGCGAAGCGAGTAAAAAATCAGTTCTGATTGCGCTCCTAGCATATGCAATAAATGACGTAAGCATTGATTTAATATAATTTATTTCAATTAACGCTTATTAATACAGAAGGTATTATTATTATCTTGAGTGGCACAAGCCAACATAACTTAATATAATTTATTAGGCACTAGCACAATTACGGCACTAAAATCTTATTATGAAATGCTCTTAGTGCGCTTGAGTTCTATATAATTTTTAACTGATTATTTTTTATGGTAAAATAATGCTTAGTAAATGTGATAGTGTAATGTATGCACGATGCATGATTCTACACCACCTTAGGTGAGATTATATAATTATAGCGACGTAGTCACAAGATTTATGATCAAGCAAGATCATTTATTTACCAAAGAAAACTCTCTCTCTCTGAGAAAATTGCATTTTTCATTTACGACATTCGAACGACTACAAAAGAACTATTGTTTGTAGTGAGATTAAGAATTCAATTAAAACCAATGGAATGAATCTATGATATATTTTTATTGAAAATAGACAAATATTCTTAATATTTAAAATTTTTATTTTTATGTAGATGAGAACAAAAAAAAGATTAAACAAGTAAAATCCAAACCTGTGACATCTGGGATTATGGGCTTTTCTAGACTTTTCAAGTTTCATAAGAAATTTTCAAAAACTTCTATGAGTATAAATGCTTAAGTCGTTCTCAAGTTATAATGTAACCTAAAGTAATGGGCATAAGTTTTATAGTTAGACTTAAGATTTAATGTAAAGATTTTACCAAGCTCCTTCTTCATCAGGAACTAAATGAATCCAATCAAGTGAAGTTTTAGGTGATTTATTATAAAAATACCTTGCGTAAGACGTATTGGACCTGCGTCATGGTGTGTGCTAACGCGATCCCGCGACGTCCCATTACGGCGCAGAGGGCAACAGTTGGTTTTTTAGTGGGTAGCCTTATAATGGCAGTGTCCTTTATGCTGCCGGGTAGTCCCACATCACCCCCCGGCCGTCACCCCCCTGGGCCGACGGGGTACCCGTAACGGGTTTTTCCAATGGAAAAAAAAATAAGACGTATTGGAGCCAAACGAGTAATCTTCATTTTCATTGTATTCTGTAACACGCATAACTAAGGCGGGTGTCATTGAGATTTGTGACATTCGCAAAAAAAAAAAAACACTTGGCCGGTGCAGAATATTATAATATAATTTATTAATAAACAATTTAATTTTTAAAAAGAGGCTTCATTACTATAGTTCCTTCTTTGTTACCTTGCATGTACTATTCTTCAATTTAACTGAGCTTTGCTTCGCAATATAGTACTTTTTTCTAACTCATACTCATAATACACCTATTTCAAAAAAAGTGTTTTTTTTTAAAGTTACAATATATCATTTTTACCTTAGTGAAAAATATGTACGTTTTGACACGTTTTTCATAACACGAATTCGTAGTTTAAATTAAAAAATATATTTCTGAATGCAAATTAAACGGTGTATTAAATGTATAATATTTATTATTAAGAAGAAAAAAAAAGATATAAAAGACATAAAATATTTTTATTCTAGATTGTATCATGTAGTGACGTTAGCTGTGACATAGTCCTGTACAAAATAGCTGAATGTCTTCATTGGCTAGCTCTCAGTAGAGCACAGCATCGCAGAATATATTGATTGATGTTAAAGTAAAAGACTTTTTTTCATTACGAATATTATCGTTAACGTTTCTTTCAACACAACGTAGCTAATTACCGTTTTCCTTAACCATAGCCTTTTCTTTATTTTTTGCTTTGAATGCTTGTCTTCTTCTGATACAAAAATATGCAAATAAAAAAACTATGAAGACAGTCAACGAATGGCGAACTTCATTTATATAGATTGTGATTGAAATAAAAAATATATTATAATATCAACATTAATGATATGAAATCTCGAATTAATCCTTGAATAAGCTTAAGTGAAGGTGTTATTTCTGAAAATGGGTAGATATTCATTGATGTCATCTTTTCTTAATAAGATTATTATAAATAATTGAAACATCTGATAATCTTTTTCTTTAAGATATATTGTTTTCCTCAAAACTTCTATAAATATATTTTTTGTATTCGATTCACTTATGTATACAGATTATAATCGTTTATTGTAAAATGACTAACTCATGTATGGGTTTATTTATTTTGGATCTAGAAATTACTCTTAGGATGCATTTATACTTTTAATTATTAATATAATATAAAAATAAAAAGCGACTTGTGCACAGTGTCATTTTGTTTAAATTTCTTTGACTGATAAAGTCTACAAAGTATTTTCAAGATATCTTTAATAATAAGTTCGAAATGTACCAATTCTGTCTCATTAAGTTATCAAATTGCAGTTAAACTAAAGTTTTGTTTGACTTTAACAAATAGTTTAAGGTTTGTTATTATAATAATCAAGATTGGTGCACCGCAGATGTACCAGAGAACTTCAGACATTATAAAATACAATAGTTATAAACTTTATATATATGAATATTAAAAATACACTATCACAACAATATGGAACATGTGATTTGTTATCGGTGTTATAAATCAACTGATATGAAACAATTGATAGATCGGAAAAATTACAATAAAATACAGGGATTTATTTGAAATATGTAACAAGTGTGATGCATTTAAATAATGGCTTTAATATCGTTTTTTTTTTAAATTTGATAAATCTTCTTTGATGAAAATAGATATTAATAAAAATATATATTTTATATATTTATATTTAATATAGAAGGTATAATTATCCCGAATGACACAAGCAGACATTACTTAATACAATTTACTAGGCTCTAGACAAAATGAGGACATTAAAATCTGATTATGAAAGGCTTTTAGTGCGTTAATTGTTACTTATTTTAATACACTATTTCTCTATTTCTTGGAGTCAAATAATGCTTAGTATATTGGATAGTGTAATGTATGCACGATGCACAATTCTACACCAGCTTAGGTTAGATTATAGAATTATAGCGACGTAGTCACAAGATTTATGATCAAGCAAGATCATTTATTTACCAAAGAAAGATCTCTCCCTGATCCCTGAGAAAATTGCATTTTTATCATTTGCGAGATATAACCAGCTACAAAAAAAAACTATTGTTTGTAATCTGATGAAGATTCAATAAAAATCAATGGAATGAATCAAGGATATATTTTATATTTTCATTGAAAATAGTTTAATTATTTATTTTCGCAAAATATAAGACTTTAACATTTGTTTAATTTTTTTTAGTTCCTTATATTTGTATGCATGAGTCATGAAACAAAATATCAAAAGCGGTAAAATTCCGAATCAGTGACACCTCGGACTTTACATCTGTGCTTATGTGCTTATTAAGACCAGCGTCTCGATGGTTGTGAAATATTTCTACCCTAAAGTATATATTAAAATTAATAACCGATATACGACAATACTATCTGTGTGCCCGCAGATCGTTCGTTCGTTCAGAATGTTCCGTACTGCAATTACTTAATTAATCAGTATTTATACACTCTTAAGATCGTAGAAGTATGATCGTATATCTAATGAGGGAGTGATAAATATCAAACTTACTTTATAGTTTAAGAGGATTAGTGCAAACAAACTATATAAATTCTCATTACATCATTATGAAAACAGACCAATCTTTTTATTTATTTCGGTAACGTCAGCTTGTTTTTTGTGTTTCTGGGTGTTTTTTTTTCTCTTCATAAGAAGGTTCTTCAAAGTTCAATGAGTCTAAATGCTTAAGTAGTCGTTCAAGTTATGACGTCACGCATGAGTAAGTGGAATTTGTTTTATATATAGACTTAAGATTAAATGTACAGATTTCACCGAGCCCCTTCTTTATGAACTAAAATTATATTCAACTATATACTTAAAATGTTTCTTAAAGCTGCCAAAACGGTTAACAAAATTGTTTTAATGCTTGTGTGAGATGCTTAAGTTGCTGAAAACGTTTCCACTTAAATGTATTTTACTTCCCATTTTGTAATTTTTATTTTCTACATTTATCATAAATCTAGATTTTTATATTTCATAACTTGGATTTTTTTTACTTTTTAATATTATATAAAACTACAAAATCTATTTTTTGGTGACAAGCAGGTCATGTGAAATTTTCAGTGATTTACAACTTAAAGTAAAAGATAGTGGAGCCAACTGAATAATATTCAGCATTTTCAGCATATCTTGTAAACACAAGATCATATACGGATCTCCTTGAGATTTCGAATATTCTCAAAAAAATTCATTGAGCGGTGTACTACATTTTATATAATATTATTGAGCAGAGCAAAGGGAAGCTCTTTACTGGTCAAATCGATTACACCATTGAAACTATACTTACCAAATTTGAACCAGTCGATTATCCATGCCCACTTTTCTATAGATCGATTTTGAAAAAAAATCTAATTGCAGATTAAGAGTAATTTGCAATTAACTTTGTTTTTACTAACAAAAAAAGACCTACGATAAAAAAAAAAATATCTTGGCATCTCGAGGAAATACAGTGCAACAAGAGCGCTTACGTCTTTTCCTGTAGAAATATTGATATTATAAATATTAAAAGCATTCCTGAAGGTAAGACGGACATTTTTTCATAGTCAAGTGTTACCTAATGCATATTCTGGTGAAAAGAAATAATATAAGCAAAGTGATAGTTTTAATTATATCTACTAGTTTCCGTTTCGGCCCACTAAAGCGATTAGGACAACCGTTGGTTATTTAGTAGGTAGTCAGACATAACCTCCCCGGTCATCGCCTTCTCGGCCGATGGGATATCCTTAAAGGATTTTTTCAATGAAAAAAGTGAGTAATAATAATATGGCCGACAATAACTTTTTTATGTCAAAAACTTTTTAGGTCGTAAAATATATCGAAATATTATTTAGTATTATTAAGTATCTTCAAGTCTAATGATTTTATAAGTTTTTTAATCTCTTATATTAAAATAAACAAGATTTAAGTAGTGAAAATCTAAGTACATTTTTTATTTTGTTTAAATTCATAGTTTCTTTATTTGTGTTTCATTCCTAATTGTTGTAATAGGTTATATTTATAATATTGTACGTTACATCTTTTGTTTCAAATACATTTCTTAGCTACATGAAAATTATACCATGGCCAATTGATTGGTTGGTGGTACAAGTTGATTGAAGTTTTGTTTGACTAGTAGGCCGACTGGTTGTAACTAGTTGATTTACAAGTTGCTCGACCAGTTGCTCGACTTTTTGATCGATTTTTTTTTGGTAGCAATTTTATTTTGAAAAAGTTGATATTTTTTTTTTCTAGTTGTTTGACTGTTTGGTCAACTAGTAGTTTGACTAGTTTGGCGACTAATTGGTGAAGAAATTTGTCGAGTGAATGCTCGAATAGTTGGTCGACTGGTTGCTAGACAAGTTGCTCGTTGCTAGACAAGTTTGTTGGAGTAGCTGGTTGACTAGTTGGTCAACTAGTTAGTCGTCTAGTAGCTTAACTAACTGCTAGGCTAGTTGGTGAACTAGTTAGTTGACTAGTTGGTCAACTAGTTGGTGGACTAGATGATCTTGTAGATCAAGAAGTTGGCTGACTAGTTGCTCGAGTAGTTGGTCGACTAGGTGCTTGACTAGTTGGTCAACTATTTACTCGACTAGTTGGTCAACTAGTTGTTAGACTAGTTGGTTGACCACTAATAAATACTGTAAAGTCTCACGTCTGTGGCCGCACTGTCAGACCCTACATCACTCCCCAGCCGTCACCCCCCTGGGCCGACGAGGTACCCGTAACGGGTTTTTCCAACGGAAAAAAAAAAGGTTGATGGGCCTCCTTGCGACGACTTTAGTGCTGTACAAGCTACGTAGCACAATATACATATTTATGACAATAAAATTATGTTGGTTTAAATGGACATAATAGTGGCGACGAAGGTTAAAAATACATAATGAAGCGTAAATTAGTAAAGTTTTTTTAAATGGCAATTGTGACAGTTGCAATACGCGGATCAATTATTGTTCTGAAGCACGTGGAATCATCGATGATTCACTGAAAAATGCTAACTTTTTACGATTTGTGGTGCTGTAGCTTTCGTGATTAGTCTCGCGTTATTAACACCAAGAAAATCTTCTTAAGGATAAATTCTTAGTATGACTGACATATGTATCATTTTTTGTTATTTGTAGACATGACATAGACATTTAGCTTTTCTAACTTATCTTTTTTAGTACTTCTATGAGCATCATGACTACTAACCCAATTATATTGAAATAGAAATGCATTGTAACTCAATCTTCGTGTTTCCTGTTTTTTTTTAATTGAATAATATAATCTAGCTGACTCCGGGAAGTATATTTGAGGCATAGGTTTGACTTTTATTCTAAAAATAATTATTTAAAAATTGTTATGTTTAGTTTTTAACTTTGTAATATTTCTTACAAATTTCACACTTCAACGTCTACTTTATTTTAATTCCAATATAAATAATATAATTTGATTTGTAAAATATTTAACATATTTATCACTATTGTACCCGCTTTTAGAAAAATTTTACATTCCTTATGAAATATGGGTTAAATAGTGGATTATTTATACTGGAAAATCCTGCGTGTGATATCTGAATTTCTTTAACATAAGACTATATTAGCATGTCGGATAAACGATTCCCTTATTGGATTCCATTGGAGTAAACAATTTGAAATACGACCTTATTTCGTAAATACTCTCATAATTGTTTATAAAGCCACTCAGAACTAACTAGCCATATTTCAACGTAAACTTAATAAGTATTAATGGTTGAACATCAATTGTAGAAGTTTTATCAATTTCTAGACTAGTTTTCATTGAATTAATGGAATAAATGTTACAAGAAGTACTTACTCTTAGTTACTTTTTGTTTCCAAAAAAATATGCAAAGAGTCATTTAAAACCATTTTAAAACAGAAATTAAAAAATTCTTTATTAGGATAAACACACAAACGCACTATCATAATCTTTTTATACTTAAATACTTTTCGTGGTTATTCATGATATTTTTTCTATTGATTTTGACATAATTATTGGTAAAAAAGTTGGTACTGTGACCTGCGATTAAAGTGAGGGACCCGGGGTTCCTATGAAAGACGTACGTAATATTTGGGCCCTCATCTGGGCCTTGTAAGGTGCCTAATAAAAGGCACAGAGGGTGGTAAGAGGGTCTTTATGTCACGAATCAGTTTATTCTAAATTCTGTATATATCAAGTTAATACATCTTTAAACCAAGACATAGATAAAACATAGATAAAACTTGTTTTTACTTTTTAAACCGATGATCAAAGTTCTAAAAAACATAAAATAGAATTGATAATGTGTAAAACTATCATCATATATCTGGTTACAGTCACTTAACCTTCATATTAGTTACAGATTACTGCTTAGTTCTTACGAGGTAGTGTCAAGTTTTAATTATCAGTATTATATTTCAAGGCGCCATGCTACATAATTGTATATAATGCTTAGTGATAAAATAAAGCTTCATATTTCAATTATTTTAAACTTGACTCGAATGAACACATTTTTAAACTATCATAAAGGGCGCACTGTGGTGATAATTTATTTTGTTAAATGTCCATATTTGAACCCAGCTGCATAGATCGTGGTAACCGCTTGGCTGCTGGAGTGCGAGGTGTAAAACTGCAGCTGTCAGACGTACAATCGATCTACCCTCCTTCTTGATCTTTTTAGATAAACATCTGCATCAGTGCAGAAAAATATCGGTAAGCAATAACAGTGTTAGAAGATAATTAAAAATAGTGACATTGTACTGACAGTGCTTATACAACTTAAGTATATTATTTAAATTAAATAATATATTTACAACTATTTCTCAAGCTGCGGTTTTAGGTCAGCTGTCAAGCCTTTTCTTTGCGCAAGTAGTTCAATAGATCATGTTGCGTCAGATGGTTTCTGTTCGTAGTTCTTTAGATTTTAATTTCAAACAATGCTTTTTAAAAAAACAACTATGCCTCCGGTAACTTAGTAGTTTTATCTTGTTTGTATAAAAATCAAGATGTTGACAGATAAAAGAAATCGCCGTCTTAATGAGATTTTCAAATATACTTTTAATATATTTATATTACATTATATTGATTGAGATAACTAGTACAAGCTCTAAGCCTTTTTAGACTAATGACGGATAGTATACCTATTTGAAATATTATGTTTATTTTAAAGTTACCATATTACACCATTTTTACCTTATTGAAAAAAAATACAAGTTTTGACACGTTTTTCATTACATGAAATCCTAGTTTAAATTATTGGTCTACACAAAAATATTTCAGAATGGCAAATTAAGTGGTATATTAAATTGAGAGTGAATAACATGACTAGAAAAGGGAATGAACGTAACGGTCTAGAATGATTGGATTTTGTCTGTCGAGTCTCTAAGTAACTTTATGTGTTAGTTCATTGAAAACGTATTTCAGTTGGTTCTTTTTTCCGAAGAATTTGGGTTAATCCTTATTTCTTAGATTTTTAATAGGTTGTTACATTTGGAAGTTCAAAGTTCAATCATGAAATTAAATAATAAAATTACTTCAGATTAATAAATATATTTTTTTAATAAAATTAATTAACTGAATTTGTAAAACAAATTACTTTTTCAGAAAATTTTTAGTATGAATAGAATATTAACTACTTTAAAAGCTGAGCTAAAGGAAAGTGAAATCTATAAAAACAATATGGAATAGATTATTTATTACAGCTGTAATAATTCAATTACATCCTACCATTATTCGTCTGGGGGAAGTAGCATTACGAGCGCAACACTTTAACCCATAAAACATGTATAAATTTTTATCTTAGACTGTAATATGTAATTAAGGCTGTATTAGTACAGCAGCACAAAATAGAGGGACTGTTATTAAAGTACAAGTGAATTTAATTAGTTTACTCTTAAGTCATAACTTAAGACACTTAAACAATAAAGTCATGATTTTTATTACGTTTATTATCGTTACTGTTTCTTGAAAGACAGTTTTGTGATGAAGCACAATGGATCTAATTACAATTTTCCTCAACCATGACCTTTTCTTTATTTTTTGCTTGGAATGCTTACCCTTTTACCGATACAAAAATACAAACACTATAAAGACAGTTAAGGAATTATTACCTCATTTATATAGATTGTCATTGCAATAAAAAAAATGGTTTCATGTTCATTTTTAAGAAATGATAATAAAGATAAGATAAATTTAAAATCTGTGATATTTTCTCTCGAATAATTTTTTTGTGGCAAGTTTAATTCGAAAAATTCTCTAAAACCAAAACGTTAAAGATACAACTGTTAAGTATATATAGTATAACATATAGTATTTATTAATAATAAATCCTTTCGCGGAAACTATTGATTCTTTAGCAATTTCAATAAACTTTTTACTTTTTTTATATAAAAAAGTGAGTTCCAAATATGAATTTTTAAAATAATAAAAAAAAGTTTTGTATATATGGTTTTTTATATAAATATTTTACATACATATTTTTTATTATTCGCTAAAGGTCAGTTTCATAGTTCTATGTGTCTCAACGGCTAAATTTGAGGTATTTAACAGTCTCGAGGACGTGACAATAGGACTGATGGTTGTTTTTTGTTGAAATCACAAGGTGTCACGTGGACCTTTAAAAAACGTGAGTGAAGTCGAAGTAAGCTTGTTATTCAAAGACGATTAGAGAAAGGCTTTTAGCTTCCAATGTAAGTAGCTGCTGCTGCCTGCCTAATTTACTTCATGAGCAACGAGTTGCTAGACTTAACCCCGCTCGGAATTGTGAACTCCAGAGGATTAGAGCAGGGTATTGTTCTTAGATCAAAATATCGAAAATTTACGTCGTTGATCATTACGAATATCGGGGGGCAGCGTTTTGAGATAATAACGAATTTTAGGTTGTTAAAAGTACCATTTTTGTATAATGTTGCATGTTTTTTACGTATTATTTTAGATTTATGATTATTACTGTTTTGTATTATATACCTTTAGATAGATTTTATTAAGACGCTTATTTTGATGTACAACATGTTTAAGTATAAGATCTAGAGAAAAAGCGGACCAGCCATAGTGAAAAATGTTAGTAAAAAGATTCTATAAACCGCGGCTCTCTTTACGGTATACGTGACGTGCTACACCCGGCAGTATGGCACCACTACCGATATTACTTCCGACGGCTAAGAAGAACAAGAAGAACTCTCAAGAAAAAAAAGGGAACTCTGAAGAATTGAAAATATTATTGTGGCTGGTTCGCTATCGCGTCTACACATCGTATTCCAGTGTTTTCAATCACGACCCCCTTCACCGAACCCAGGATCCTAAGAGACGGACCTACCAGCGCCCGTCTGAGATAGCCATACTGTTTCACGACTTTCTTGTTTCAACTTGCTATCTCAGCGGCACCATAAGGTCCGTCCCCCGAGGGTGGCGCCAGTATTTTTCGATATAGCGCCCCACCCAACAAGCGTGCTGTGAAAAATCGCTTGATGATTCTATTTTGATAGTTTGGTCGTTGGTAGCCGTTTGAAATTGCCAGCCCGAAACGCAGACCTCAGCTCTTTTCAAATAATAAAAGGTGGTTGGACAGTACCATTGCCCAGTAGTGGCAATTCCATAGGATATAATATGTAGGACATATAAAATATGATTAATAATATGATGAAACATTGATGAAACAACAATGCTAGTTGTGATATCAGCGAACAGCAAACAAGACTAAAATTTTACTCTTTCTTTTAATTTAAAAACAAAAACAAAATACTTTGTTTTTGTTATAACTGAGTAATAGGAACTACTGTACACTGTTCCGTACTGCACTGTATTTATGGTAAGGTGTATACTGCATCGTTTCCATTTATTCTAAAGAAAATGTGTAGTAAACGAATTACTCGATTATTAATATCCGTCATTCTTTTAAGACAATTTACTTTAAATTATTATATTATATAAAGACAGAGCTAAAAAGATTATCTGCTTAAGTTTTTACGAAAGATTTTAATAATTATTATTTAAAAGAAGAGCTTTTTAAGTATCATTTATTTAAAATTAAAACTACTATTAGATTTTGTAACATTTGTACAAAATCGGAAAACATATTAAAGCAAATGGAGTAGAAAAGTTGGATAAGCATTAGGTACTAAATCTAGTGCAATAGAGGGTGTAAGTTTTAAGAAATATTCATATATATATATAAAATTATACATACTTTATAAACGAAGAAAAGAACTTTATGATATAAAGAATATTCTTTCTAGAAAAATACTAAGCATAATTTTTTGTTTAAGCAAGAATATCAATAAATTTGAATGTACCACGAAGATTCTGAAACAACAAATGTTTAGATTTCTTTGAAATATATTGCAGTACTTGACAGTAAGAAGTAGGTACCTTCTAAAAAGTGTAAAAGAAAGTGATATTATCTTATGTACGGATATTACATGACAGGCCTGCGTACAAGATATGAAAATATTTATTACATTCTGTTAGTGATCGATCAAACAATATAATATTAAAGTTAAACAATTCTCTTATGAGTAATGGAAAAATATATTATTGATTTATTATATGTATTTTTTGGTTCTACAAAATTGTTTTTTGTAAGAAAATCAAATTTATATTTTTAATTCTTACTACTGTACTCGCTTGCGAGAGACTAAACTTTAGTCTTCTTTTTACTCTTTTGCATTGAGACTTAGAAACCGTCAACTTAAATATACTCCAAATACATATACGTATATATGTATATGTAAATATAGTTTTCATTAACGTAGCGTACGTTTTAAGTTTAAAATAATTATGTTTTATTCTAGTTATATCTTTTATAGATTTTAAGAAGTATCTGTTAAATTTTATGGCATAGATTATTTTATTTTCTAAATATTAATGTCGTTCATAATTAAATGTTTTACATCTAAATATCTAAATGTGATAGAGGTAACATGACCTGTCACGGTTGAGTCTAACACACAGCTTATTGTTAACCTTAGCTACTTACAACTGTTGCAGGAAAATAGCTGATGTCCAAATACCTTTGATGAGAATATAAAGTGTGAATATAATTATTTCATGTGCGTTACGAATACCTGGTGTCTATGACACAAGTCATCGTGACAATATGCCACATTATATTTTGAATATTCATTATTTGTTTAAACTTACATCGAGGTGGTCATACATTGTATTAGTTAATAAGTTCATAGTAATTTTCTTAATACAAGTTAGTTTAAAGTAGTTTTTGCATTTTTTTGCGACTGTAGCTAATGTAATTCTTTTGATTAAAGAAAATAAAATTTTAAAGTATAATAAACAGTAATATTTAGATCAAGATCGTTCTTGTGCTAAAAATTTTAACAAACTCTTTTGAAGAGAATGTTTTCATTTTTAACCTCATTGCCTTAATTCAATCTTATCTAATGAATATACAATTTCATTTCACCCAATAAGAAAAGTTGGGTAAAATAGTATTTTATAAAAAGTTCTTGTTTGTTAAGATATAATAGAATTGTTAACTATTCGATGATCCAGATATATTAAAAGATGAATAAACAAAAACCTTTAGAAAATATAGTATTTCTAACTAAAAAACTAAACATATTTTTATTTATTTATGACAGCAACACTTATAGATATTCTGTACTAGAATAAAGTTTTTCTTTTTTCCAAATTTTTTCTTTTTAGTCTACACAAGAAAGAAGGTAAATGTTAGACTTGTTCAATTGAACTAAAACAATATTGGAATATATAATACTGAAGAATTTTGTTTAAAGCTGCCAAAATGGTTATGGTATAAATTTATGGATAATTTATGGATCGCGCTCCTAGTATTCTATATTTATAATTGATAGAAATTTTAAACTTTTTAAAATTAAATACAAATCTTAAATTGGGTTTTTGTGACAAGACAGGAATGTGGAATTTTGAGTTATTTGCGACTTGAAATGTCTTGCGTAAGAGATATTGGAGCCAAGTCATAAATCTTAAGCATTTTCATCGTATTCGTATGCAAAATTAATACATGAATTTCAATGAATTTATCAATTTGGTATCCTATGGATATGCAGTAAAGTGATTTTTTTTTATTTATGGATTTATTTTATTAAAGTAGGCTGCGTTACTAAAATAGATACGAGTAGTTTTCAGGTTGTAAATACTATCGGATTTTGCTCACCTTTTTCAAACCCAGTCAAATTCCTTATTTATGATTTTTTAGCTTTGTAATGTCACATGCTCAAAGCTAGAAATTTACTGAAATTTATAAGACGTTGAAATAAGGCATCACCACGCATTTCATTGGGATTCATTTGGATCTCTGTTTTATCCATTCGATCCCTATGGCATGGCAAAGAAGTTACTCTAATAGTCCTTCATCATTGTAATAAATCCTAAAAAGTTACCAGTTACTAAGATCAGGATATTTGTATATGTCCTCTCTGTAATTCAACTGCAAAGTAAAAGTTTTTGAAATCCTAATGTAGAATCTAGAATCTCGAAAATAATCAGTGACGTGTCATCTCGATCTCTCATCGAATTAAAATTATTCTTTTCATATTATTTGACTCCGTTGACCCTAATTTAGATATAGCGGATTTGTGTCAATTATCTATTATTATAATTTCAGGGCATGGATGAACTATGCTTGATCAAACCCGCTCGACCATATTTTAAAACTTCAAATTAAGCTTGGTGAAACCCCAGCGTAAGCTTGTCTTGCCGTAAGTGAAGATTAATTGAGAAAATTAAGCAAATTTTAGTTAAAATTAACCACAGGTTTTACTATCTCGGTTTAGAGTTATTGAGAGTGAAAAATTAAGAGAGAAATAGTTTCAAATATTGACGGTTACGAAAATTACCGATTTCATGCAAAAATCACCGACTTTGTCTAGAATATTATAGATTCTAATTTAACTTAACCTAGAAAGGTACATTTCTTAGAATTAGATAAAGGAGTTAGAAGAAGAGAAGGATTATGAACTATATTTCAGACATATAATTTTGTATTATTATATGTATTATACCGCGTTTTCATATTTGGGTTCGTATAAGCCTCATTTTTAAGAACATTAATCACTTAGGTTTTGTTAAGAAAATAAACATATTTATTGGTTTAATAATAACTTAAAATTAAATATGTGTGGTTGTTAATACACCTAAAGGCTCTTCTGCTGCACAACAGATTTTACTTCATTCTATTCCTAAAGCTCTGTAGCTTCAGGTAAAAAAGGGATTGGGGTCGTCTAATGTTACAAAAGCAATTAAAAATAAGATAAATCTTTTCGGCTTCCCAAATTGAATAACCATTGATCGTAATGAATTTAAAGATTTTCGTAAAATAAATATGTAGTCCTTTACTGGATAGCGACATGTTCTAAAAGGGCCAAAAGCCAAGTTCAGTGTCATTCGAGCTAAGAAAAATACTATAAATATAATAGAATGTAGTTTCAATAGGTTATAGCCGTATCAAATAGAGATTGATTTAATAGCACACACTGCAGAGTGCGTGCACTCTAATGGAACTGAGTAAACACTAATATAACTAACATTTGTTATTAACGGTAATTCATTAAACCAAGACAGAATGTATCCTACTTGTTCAGATGTAGATGGAATAAACATTGAAACTGCTCGTTTATCTCCATCAGATATCATAAAACGATAAGCTTAATCAGAATATAAGACTAGGCAGGCAAATGACGATAGTATTTATGTAGGTACAGCCTGATAATTATATGTAATAGTAAACCTGGATAACGACAGATCCAATACAAAAATATAACCACATAATTCTAATCAAATCCTACGATGCCATGAGTTTTATTTTTCCATGAACACTTTATAATCTCATCTCTAAGAAGGCTTTCATCACATCCTTATTGTCTTAGGTTGTGGTTCGTTTCTTAGCGGGCAATTTATTTATTTTAGCTATAACTATATCTGCGTTTAAATTATAATGCTGTCTCTTTCTAGACGCTGTGCATCTGTAATTATTATTAATTAAAAAAAAATGGTTAAAAGTATTAGGTAACTTTTAAGCCCAATCAAACCCAATGATTTTAATATAACATTCAATTATAATAATTTAGATAAATTTATTAATAACTTGTCTTGTATCTTATTTATCAATGTAAAAAATATATGTATTATTAAATGAAATATAAAAGATATTTCCGCTGCAAGGCGACTCTTCCACGTGTTGCGTCACCAGTAAATTATCCTATGACCTTCAACGGATGTCAATATCATGGCGCTTATTGCTTATAAAATGACTATTCCAAATGCAATCTGAAGTAAATTGCAATTCAAGGAATGCACGTTTTATGAAAAAGAAGTATTGAATAGTTTTTTAATTAATACTTTGAGGCATGCGTATAATAACTTTTTTACGGAATTATTTTCTAATATTATACTTTGTTGATACTAGACAGTTGCGTTTTTCAGGAACAAATCGATAAATATGTACTACTTTTGGCACTTAGATACATAAGAGCTTATTGGTTATGTACTGAAATAAATCATATTTGTATCATATTATGGTTTATTTCAGAAAATATTATTAATCTTACCTGTTGTAATCATTTAGATAATAAACATATGATGAATAGAATAATAGACAAAAATATCTATGTTAAATACGAAAATAACAAACAAATTGTGCATAAGTGGGTCAGAGAAACTCATTTCAACACATAAAAAAAGAAGTACAAACACCTAGAAGTACACAATAGCTTTTATTCGACGTTAAATAATACTTCTCGAGCTCAAAGACTTCAAAGAACAAATGTGTCCTCTTTACGAGACGTTCACATCATTTCCTTTGACATTTAGGCTTTATTAACGTCAAAATAAAAGACTCAAAGCGAACTAATTAGAACTCGGTATAGAATAGTGTAAGGTAGGTAGTAGTAATATTGCAAATATATTGAATAATAATTATAAATAAAAATTAAGATTCAATGTACACGGGATATTTTGACAACGTGTAATTTCTATAACAATAAACATGAGTTCCGCTTTTAAAGGAAGAATATTGTACGCCTGTGTATTGTATTTAATTTTCGGTATAATATATTTTTTTCTAAGTCATATATGTTTTATAATTGTTTATGTTATATAATTAGTATAATTATATATAAATGTATAATAAAGATCATAAAAGAATTTTGTAAGATTTCTTTCGTATTCCATATTACTCAAAAAGTAATTAGAGATATTCAACAATTATATTTCGATAAGAAAAAATTTAACGGTTTTTAAATTTATAGTCATAGAAAAATTAATTATACAATAAATTTCTTTTGAAATAACTTCATCTTTATTAAACTGAAAAGTTTTGCGAACAAAGAGTGAAAATATTAGGAGAGATTTTAACAAATAAAAGTTAATATGAACCTACAAAACCTCAATATCCGGGCGCAGTTCCGCCGCTGAGCTTTTGGAAATAAAATATTCTGGTTACGTAGAAAAATATTTTCTTCCTCTCTATTGATATTCTATTCAAACCACTTCTTTAAATGGTGTAGACGTGACCTTAATTTTCATACAAATCAGATAAGTTTGTAATTTTAAATTGTAGTAGTTGTATGTGGGGTTCTTTTTTCTTCTTTTCCATCAGATAATGCTAAATTAAATAGAAATTAAATATATATGATATTCTAAATTATTAAATATAATTATTTGGTTGTACTCACGATATTACTACCGGAATTTGCTCGACTATTATCGAACCCATTCGGGGTCCTTATTCATGATCTCTGTGCTAGGCGAAGTCGGGGCGTGAACTCAACTAAATGCAACTCGTCAAATTAGTCGGGAAAATTCCGATAGAAATAATGTGAATACAGCCGATATTTAATAGTAAACATGGATCATGAAAGTTTACAAACAAAAATATTTTACATTGTTTCTTCAAAGTTAAAGGTTTATTAAGACATAATAGCGTCGCAAATTTGGCAGGCATTCCTAAATCCTGAACATTATACCACATTATTATACGAAGTTAATTGCTCTTACAACATCTAACAGACTGCGACCTTGCAATGCGAATTAGCCTTCCTGACGACAGACAATTTTATTATGAACGGTAAATATATTACGGAATACTCTATTTTCTTTTTTTTATACTTACCTCCAGTCTTTGTTTTGTTAGATATTCTTTGTAAATGACTTTAAAAAGAAAAAGAGTTTTGTTTAATCTATGTCATTTTGTTGTTTAATTTTGTGAGTGAAGATAGCCTTTGAAAAGAATTTAATTAACAACCCGTCGCGCTTCGTTAATGTTCGAATTGTTTTTGAAAAGACAAGTTTGCTCAAGAAGATATTTAAAGTGAGGTGATATTAAAGAAATAAAAATTATAAAATATTTTTAAAATTTATCAGAAATTATTTGCAATATATATAATATATCTTTATTGCAAGAGATAAAGAGGCTTGGGATATAAGAGTGAATATAAACAATTGCGATTCTGAAAATAATGGCAAGGTAATAAACATTATGTTTTCTTTGTTCCAGATTATTTACAAAATTAGCGAGCTAAATCAAAATAATAACAATGTTGCAGGAGAGAGTGACCTAACCAAATAAATGACACAGCTATGAACTAGATAGTTTGGATATGACGAATTTCACTTATTTAAATCCAACTCTAGAAGATTTGAAATGCCAATTGATTTCTGGCGAGAGCTGTGTAAATGAAACCAACATCTCTGGTCTTGAGTGTGGCTACGGAAATTCTATTGAATACAGATGTGAATTGAATTTTGATATCCAAAATGAAACTTCTTACACTTGCTTCAAATGCTCAAATAACTCCATGGATAAAAACAGCAACAATACTATATGTAACGCTAGACTTAAGCTGAATATGATGTCCGTTTTGTTTGAAAGTGCTCTAAGAAAATTATGGTTGAAAATACCAGAGCTTGGATTGTGCGATTGGGATACGTTATTCTGTTATGGTGATGTTTCTAATCGGACGTTTTACATTGATACTTTAGATGGAAGTGTAAATAGCAGTGAATTTGATAGCTTTCAGTGTAGGTGGGACTTTAGTAATGATACTGAAGAAGTTGGTGGAGGTTATGAATGGAGTTTTTTGTTTGTGATACTATTTATCGTGGCCGGTGGTGTTGGTAATATTTTGGTTTGTTTAGCCGTTTGTTTGGATAAAAGATTGCAAAATGTGACAAACTATTTTCTCTTGTCATTGGCAATTGCTGATTTACTGGTCAGTTTGTTTGTGATGCCGATGGGAGCTATTCCAGGATTTTTAGGTGAGAATAAAAACATTTTTATTTATTTTATATAATGGTTTTCCGTAAATTTTATAATAATATTTCTAATAAATTAAATGTTTAGAAACAAGGTATTGCAATATGCTTATAAAACAATAATATAATGCTATACTATATGATGTAGGTAGTTTTATATTTTCTTTTAAAAGAGGCCGTTAACCCTCAATAAGTCCTTAAAGTCATAAAGAGAGGGCGAATATTTGTTTTCAACATTCTCAGTATAACTCCTTAAAGCCTCAAACTTTATCCACATATAAATCATGTTATCCTAGGACAGATCTAAGTTCAGCCTATTTGGCGTTTACATAAAACTATCTTTCAAGAAAGGATAAAGTGAATAATTTATGGGAGAATGCTCGACTAAACTTTCAAAATCTTTAGAGATTTTATTCAGTGATATTTTGTTTTAATAAAACATCTGATTTGCGATAGTACTACGGTATTTTATAGTTCATTATTAAGTGATGGCTGAAATAAAATATATCTCTTCAAATAATATTTCAAATACAGTACAGTATGTAACCCTTTTCCCATAGGTATGTATCTAGGTGTATGATGACATGTTTGTATGAGTACATAATTCATTTTATCTCCAGGTTATTGGCCTTTGGGCGTAGTCTGGTGCAACGTATACGTGACGTGTGATGTCCTCGCTTGCTCCGCCAGCATCATGCATATGTGCTTCATCAGTATTGGAAGGTATGTTATTTTATGTACATTTGAAGGTGATTTTATGTTCTTAGGTTATACATATTGAAACATTGTGATTTAATTATTTATTTATTTATATTAAAGGGTATGTGATATAAATAATCAATACACAAGTTCGTCAATTTTTAAGTCCATTTTATGCTAATAATAGACAAACAGAACATGTGTTATCATAAAGATATAAGCGACAACTAATACAAAGAAGTATTAAATAAAAAAAATAAATAAAAATGTTAATATTTCGGATAACAAAAGATCCATAAAAAAATAAATAAAGACTTAATAACTAGTGTAATTACTTAATAACTAAAGTGACCTCGTAATGTCGCACAAGTGCCCGAGTAGCGGACTGTCCCCACGGCGATCGATGATGACCCTCAAGACATTGTTGCGGCTGTCGCGCACTCGCCTTAAAAGTGAGCTTACTTTTTGCGGAGAATGCCAGGAAACTGTCAACACCTCCGTACGCGAACATACCCAAGGCACTACAGTAACGGTGCAGTCCCAACAATGCCCTGAAGGCATTGTTGTATTGGACACGCAAGGCGTTAAACGATCTCAGAATACTTTTGACCCACAGATTGCTCGTATAAAAGGAAGTGCAGTAAACTTTAAAAAGCGACTGGGATCGAACAACTAGCAAATCTACGAGCCAACATGTTCGCTCTGATAGACAACGCCCTGCGTTCTCGCTCGATATCAACATCGTCTTTTAGGCTTTCTGTGATCACATGACCCAGTACCTGAATTGGTGTACTCTAACAAGATTGATCCCGTTTAGATTTATTGGGGGTATATTTTCCGGTGCTTTAGAGCCAGCCTTGAAAACTAGGTATTCACTTTTCTTGTTTTTGTACACCAATCCATGCTCCTCAGCATATGACTCACAAAAAGCCAGCCTGATAGCTAAGACTGAGGGCGCCAACAACACCATATCATCAGCGTAGTTGATATTATTAAAGCTGAGCCCCTCAATCAGTGCATTGACGTACAGGTTAAAAAGCTTAGGTGAGCTCAACCCTTCCTGCCTCACCCCATATTCCAACCTATACGGCTCCGAATACTCGTCTGCTCACTTTACCGTGTTTAATTGATTACCATACCAATATCTAAGCAAAGAAATTATTTCCAGAGGCATTCCGGTCTGCTGCAGCTTGTGACACAAGAGGTTGTAAACGACCAGATCAGATGCTTTCGATAAATCTAGGAAGCAGGCACATACAGGAGTGCTTCTATCTGTGTAATATCTGACAGTATGCTCTAAACTCAGAATTGCACTTTCCGTGGATAACTGGGTTCTAAATGCGAATTGAAGTTCGTGAATGTGCAGATAACTATCCAACTGAGCGCCAAGCACACTGTCAATTAATTTATTGGTCCTAATAAACTACATAATATTATGAAAAACTTAAAGAAGAAAAAAAGATGTAGAATATATCTATATAATATTTTACAAAACACTAAACTGTCAATCATGATTAAACAAGTGTTTTGAACACCGTATTTGTTCAAAATATTATCTTAAGTTGAGAAAGCTGGACCAAATGAATAAGATATGATATCTGAGGTCGTAAATACTCTGATACAATCTTTCTTTTTGATCACTCAGATGGAAAAATTGGGTATTCGGGTTTATTTAGTTTATACAATATTAATAATATTAGATAATATGAAATTCACATTAATAAGGAAATAATATAGAAACAGTTATTTAATGCATTTAGGAAAATTAATTTGTCTTATCTCTCTAGACTTCCAAAACCGATCTTTAAAGTAATAATAATGTAATGTATTATTTTCTTAAATTTTGAAATAAATAATTTGATAATTTAACTAATGTAAAATTACCTTCAACGGTTTCTTTATTAACGGATATACATTTTACAACCGAACTCTATGGCCGCAAGTTAAATTAGTTTAATGTGGTATTATTTTATTATTATAGTGCACATAGTAAAAGGAAGCGTTAGTAATAATTAGTTAATATAATATAATGGAATGCTATAACCATACTATACCTGATCTCCGCAAGCTTTAGAATAACTTAGTCGGCATAACGGTTCAATTAAAACAATAACTACTTAACTGCGAACTTGCGAACATCATTTACATACAAATATACTTAATATTATGCGCATGTGTGCAAAATTTCGTGCTTGTAACTCGTAAGTTGAAGGAGGAGTAGGGTAACAAAAAGAGCTTTGCTTCGCTCAGCTCAATGAAAATAAGTTCAAATGGACTTTCATTTAATTTGCTATTTGCATTTTTATTTATTTTAAACGTGACCTAACTTTATACTTCCAAATGCTATAAAGTCTGAAGTATATTAGAATTTTAGAATCGATTTCGACTAACAATCGTAAAAGTTAAGTTTGTAGTTCTACTAAATCTCGAGATACAAGCTTTTCCACTAATGTTCTGTCATGCTGTCGAGAGCTTAGTAAAAGACTAAGAGTGCAGCTTTTTAAGTCAAAACCGAAATGTATGAAATTAAATTTACTGAATTAAAGGTATTTATAATGGTTTATATTACACATTAATACAAACAACAATTATATTTATCTACACGCTCATTTGAATAGATAATATTTGTCATGGAGAAATAATTACAATATTATTTATAATAATTGTATGCAATCATAAACACATTAACTCTACAAGGTTTCTATACCGTGTATAACAATTATTATAGACGATTACATTACATAATAACTTTATTGATACAGAATAATTGAAAATTAACTAAACGGGTCACTTAACTAAACTAAATAACATTGAAAATAGATAAATTATAACTAAATAATGTGATTGCCAAATAATATTTGATTTTCGACATTGTTTTTAAATAATAGTGTCTACTCTCGTTTCTTAAATACTAATAAAATTAACAGGTTAGAGTTAATATTCATAAGCATGTTAGGTATTACACTGTTAAGAACATCTTTACTTAAATATTTCCTTTATTGAAGTAAGTATGTCCAGTTATAATCAAATACAGAAGTAATGAGATATATAATAATAAGGGCCTGATAAAATAGGTAGTTTTGCTCGACATGGCAGGCATTGTGAGGAGATTCTTCTCACTCGAGTCCTAACCGCCGGTAACTTGGCCCCTATACCCGATGCCGGTGGCCTCCTATTTTTTATATTTTGAAATGAGTATTTTGAATGTATTTATAAGTGTAAATTAATATGATAAATAAAAATAATAAATAAATAATAATATGGTTTATTGTACACCCGGATTATACAAAAAATATAAATAGTAAAAAAAATATATAAAATGCTACAAATTATCTCTAAACAAACCTCCCATGGCAGCAAAAAATTGTTTACTCAGCTCAGTAATCTGCAGATTCCAAGACAACGTTTGATCTAGTATAACTCCTAGACTTTGATTGTATTACAATAAGGAAGGACGACCTTTTCAAAGCTGATGGGAGGTAGTTGAAACTTGGAGCTGCAGCTAATTAACCTTGAACTACCCATGATAATGACCTTACCCATGATTAAAAAAATTACTCCAAACACAGATACGAATCAGATCTCCATTTACTTTAAAAATTGCGTTAGTAAAATTATCAAAACAATATTGCCAGGAATTCTTAAGATCTTCTGCATACAGGTTTTAGATAGAATTGATTTGAGAACATATAGGTTTTATAAACACTGAAAGTAATAGTGGAGATAACACGCCACTTTGCAGGACACCGGCATTGACCGCTCCAGTCAGAGTACAGATTATGTAACTGTACACGTTGTCGGTACCAACACAAGTAACAACGAAGTCAGTAAGTTGCCGATGGAGATATGTTAAGAGTGGGTACTCTGTATCTATAATATGAGTAAGATATCGAAGTGTACATTAATTGAAAGCATTACTAACGTCAAGTCATGTCAATAAATGACAGTTGTCCATTCCCGACCTGATGTCGTCGGTAATTTTTACTAAGGCAATAGTCATACTATGGCCAAAACGGAAGCCATGTAAGAATTTCCTTAGCAGAGTATGTTAGATAGAAAAGTTCTCAATTGAGAATGAAGTAGTCGCTTAAAAATTTTTGACAGAAAAGAAAGGATAGATATAGGATGGAAATCAGAAGAACAGGAGGAGTTACTCCTTTTCCGGAGAGGTATAACATGAGCATCTTTAAGTCACATAATGTAATGGAGTTGTTAAATAGGTTAAGGTTGGGGCTACTATATCAAGTATAGGGATGATTCCTTAATAACTGATCTGTAGATACGGCGTTATAGTTTATTCCTGCATAGCCGGTTGCAGAGATTTCGGATTTTTATATACCTTGCCTTGTTCGTATCACTTTTATTTTATTCTTCTATTTTATTTTTCGCTTTAGCTTCAATTTTTTTTTATTTGTAATCTCTTAATATCATCCGTTAGCCACGAAGCAGGAAGATTCCTCATTCATATATGTATATTCTACTTCTATGAACCTATGTTTTAAGTTGCTTATGTTCTTATTTTCTTTATCCAGCTTCTAAATTAAAATGGTTATGGTTATTTACTTTATTAAAATGGTTGTTAAACCAACAAACAAAATAAATAACATATTAAATAATAAATAAACTGGCCGACTTTAAATATGTAGTTCAATTTTTATGTATAAATCGCATTCTCTTGGTTGTTCTTATGTTAATTCGCTCTACAAATATGGTTCCTACCGAAAGCACTTTGATATTACGGTTATAGAGTAAACTCTATATCAATCTTTCTGTCTACTTAAAAACCTCCAAAATTACAAAATTTACGTCAAAATATCAACAACATTAGTTTCAATATAATATATATATATATATATATATATATATATATATATATATATATATATATATATATATTACTACAAATATTACTATTCTTGTGAGAGTATGACATACAAATACAACGGTGTAAAATATTTCGAAAAACATTAAATTAACTAATATCATTTATCACATACATTACAGACGTTATAAAAAATAAGAAAACTAGATAATTCACGTTATCTAGAAAATTAAAAGAGAACTAGAATAAAGAAGGCCTAAGGACATCCTTTGAGTACTGTTATGAAAGAAAATAGACAAAGAACCAGTCAACAGTCTCTTTACGGCTTAAAACGAAGCAAGGATTTCTTAATTAATAAAATAAAAAAGCAGCTTAAGGGGTTACAGTTTTTATTGTTAGAAGACCTTACTTACTTCGCTGGAGAAGTCCATTGAGAAAGTCCCTGGTGAAAATTGGAAAATATGTTATGGTTTAAATTTTGTATTGACTTATTGAGCTGAGCGAAGCGAAGCTCTTTACTACCCTAATTTTCAACTCTTTGTTACCCTACTCCTCCTTCAATTTCCGAGCTGGCCGGCCGGTTAAAGGCCGGTCTGGATTGAAAATCAGCCAAATCGTAATAATAGTTTTCGAAATAATTGATAAAATGAGTCCCATATAGTTAACATATAGAACGTTTTTGTTTGGCGCGCGCTGCGTCGCGAGTTCAACCCCGCTTGCGTGGACCTAGTATTGTTAATCAAAACTATTTCACTACTTTCCTAGTATTCTTTTTTTAATAATGATAAAAATACGTATTGGAATGTAATTCACTCTGGGTTCCCTTCATTCCAGACGATTTATCTTTCCTTCCCCTTACAATTATCAATTTAACAAAAGTTTAAGTCGAAGATTTGCAAACATAAATTTCAATTTAAAATACATTCAAGTTAATGGTCTAGATCGTTCTTCGGCAACGTGAATAGTAACTTCGACATGTGAGAATCGCTTGAGATAATATCATTTAATAACAAGCTTTTTAGAGAGATTTCATGCTCAAAGGTATATATTTAGTATATCCTAATTATTTTTAAATATACATTAAAGATATAAAGGTTAAGATATACTGATTAAGGGTTTCTATATTAGTTCTCAGGTTAACTAACTTTTCTACAGTAAGGTGTTCAATCACATTTCTACATAAAACGTAGAATCTACAACTCTATCTGGACTCTCGATGGTGATTTTTTGTACTTAATTTTATAGTATCTTTTCATAGTATCACATCTTGCAACACTAAGAGATAAAGTATTCTAAGGGCTCATGGTGTCATTTCTGTACCATCGTGTTCGCAGTAAGAGGAGTGCTAAGGCCCGGAACTTGCGACCCAAGTGTAGGTTCACTGTAAACGCTTCTTCCCTGCTTGGCCAAATTTAACATGCACCTACTAATGCTGTTATTAAAGTGCGCTCTAGAAATGAAGTGATGATACTTCTTTAGGCGAATATCTTTAAGTAGGATATAGCGAGATTTTGCTGTTATACATTTTGCTTCCACTTCTATAGCTTTCAAACTAATTATAAACCTATTTCTGGTAGACTTAAGACAAAATCTCGTAGTAAGTTTTCTGAAATAAGCTTAACTGTTCTAGTTTGAAGTTGCTAAAAGTAAAACAGTTTCGGGACTGAACTGAAGTAATGAATTACGAGATTGTAGAACTTCTAATTTTGAGTTTGTTTATGTGTGTGTGTGTGTGTGTGTCTAAAAAAAAATAAAACATATATTTAGAGTAGTATTTCTTTTATAATAATAGTTTTACTTTCAAAAAGTAGAAGTCTAAAAAATATAACAACTAATTCCTATACATAAAAATAAAGTAATGTCATGTTATCTTTAATCAAATAAACAACATTTATGCTTATAATTTATACATTTTGCACACAATATTATTTTAATAAATAATTTAAATGTTATTTTACATCTATTATAATTAGAGCAGTAATAAACATACAATTAATTAAAGTAAGCAGCATTTGTATTCTGTTTATTATTGTTTTATCATTGCAATGCTCAGCAAATAACTTCACTTCATTAGATTGTATAATACGGGCATAAGTAACAAACAAACAAGCAGAAGATTGATGCTTGTATATTATTACTGAGTATATATCCTGTAAATGGACTTAGTAATGTACCAAATTTCGACGTTAAGCCGAAACCAGGCGATAGGATACATGGTAATAATCACGAGAAAAATTTGCAAGAAATTCCTTCCCATGTATTTTGAAAATTATGGGCATTTGAAAAAAACTCAGAATTTTGATGATACTGCAACCATTTTTTAGTACTGTGCTTAATATTTAATAATTTTTTCATTAAAACCTTGTAATAATAACCCTAAATCCATATCTACAATCACAATCAAAGATAATAACGCAATTGCTTCAAGTTTTCTAGAAATATAACTTTCTGTCGAACTATGAATTAAAAATTTTCAAGGGTTGTCAACTTTGACAGGGCCTGCTTAAAAAAAGGTTCTATACCTTGTGCGCTGTAGCATGGTGCGGGTGACGTCTGTCAGTATCAAATGACTAGGAATTGACGTTATGAATTTAATTTTTTCGCTTACGATACTCAGAGCATATATCTAGTTCTCTTTAATATTGTTATACAAATTGATGTGTTATTCCGTTGTGCAGAGTTCCGTGTATGAACTTAGGCTTAGAGCATCAACGCGGAGGACATTTTGTTTACCCGTGTGATGCTGTCACTACGAGCGCTAGTACCGACTCTGAGATGAGTTCAGATGAAAAAAAAAATTATTCTTATCAACCTTTTCAGCAATCTTACCCCATATATATGTTCTGTTATTTTATTAATAAATTTATAAGCTCTTTAACAATAAAAATTTAACTATTTACGCACAATATATTTTTTTATTATAAAAAACATCGACTTTCATATCGTAGCAGTACTCACTAAATTTGTCTAGGCGTTATGTTATACGCATAACATTTTTCTGAATTTTTCTTTCTATTATAATTTATTTGTAGACTAAAACATTTTGATTGGGCTTAATTTAATTTACAACAGTTATTATACATCACGAATGTGGCATAACTAAAAAACTAAAATATAATTTGTAAATCGCGTCAAGTCTCAAGAAAGAAATGAAACGATAATGACAGTGTCACCCGCACCATCCTACAGCGCACAAGGTATAGAGCTCTTTTGCAAAAGTTGACGCATTTAATCAGGATTCCAATATGGTACAACACTTGTTGGTTTATATTAAAAAAAATGAGTAAAAAATAAAAACCTCAAGTAACCCGATTTTATGATAATCCTTAAGTTTCCTTATTTATAATATTTTTAATTCACACAAACTTTTTGTAAGTTAAGGTTCCTATGATTACGTTCTGGGGAGTCCGGAAAACTTGTTTAATAAGGAAAAAAAGATCCATGTTTTTCATAGCGACGCTTCTACCAAATTCAAAGTAAAATTAATGATATATTGAAAAATCTTGTCTTACTACATAATTTACTTTAGTTTTATTTTAATGACTATTAAAAGCTTTCTTGTCACCTGGTTTCGGCTTGACGTCGAGTTTTTAGTACTCCCTGTATATATAGAATTCTTGTCTTTTATTTAACAAAAAAACAATCATCATACTAAGGACATAAAATATATTTTCTGGTTTAAAAAAAAAATTACAATTATTATTTCGAAGTCTCATATCTTGATATTTAGCTCATAATATTGCTTATATTAAGATGAATTTTATATCATCTAGAAGTTTATTGGCACGACCAGATTATAAAATATTTTTTTATCTCGTCTTCAATCAATCCCATCTTTACTACTTTTTAATTTAAGTTTTCTAATTTATTTAATTCTACAATTAATTTAAAAATATATTTTTTTATTAACCCTTAACACAGTTAAAATCTTACAGTAAGTTACAAAACCTGAGTTCTGTAATTTAATTTAAAAATTATATTAATAAATCTCTAAAGAACGCAGTACGAGTATACATTTGATAATAAACTAAAACACTATGCATGCTTTGTATATTATATTAAAAGAGGAATGCAAAATAATTTGCTTATACGTGTGCCAAGAGCACTCGTACACGTACACGCACACTTGCATTAGAAACTTTATACGACACGTCAATATTAATAGAAGCAAAGTTTGTGCATAATCAAAGTACAGTGTATCACAAATAGATATATATTGCAATTTCATTCAAAGTTGGTTTTAGTTCAATCATCATTTTAGTTAATCCAATGATGTGCAAGATATACAAAGTTTGGTTCTCTGGATAAATATACCTAGTCAGAACTTTTTAAACTAAATATATGGGGTATATATATTTATAATATTTGTGGTCTGACAGCGTACATCTATATGATTTATACTTTAGACGTTTTAGTTGATATGTCTATCAGTAACTCTTAACTCTTGTAGACCATCAAGTTGCTTGTAAATCTTCATTCCAGATAAACTCGAATTACTTGAATCAACGTTTTGTCTTAATTTAATTTACATCATTAAAACAAGCAGTAAATTAAGATATTAGGACATTGTATGCCATTGTAAGACATAATAAAGATAACATTCCATATAATATTATGTCCAATTTACAATATCATTGAAATAAAAAGTATATTTTTAAACAGTATAGAAACATGTTAATTTTAAAAGCTTATATTAAAACTTTATGCAATTCGTTTAGTTTAGCTGATGTCTTATAAGTTTTGTTTGTTCTTCGTGGGGTTTTATGATTTGATGTTGTATTCTTTATTTGTTTTGATTTTCAGATAAGTTAAATGATAATGTTTAGATATCTAATAAATCTAATAAATAATGTTACATATATTATTAAAACAAAATTAAAAACCTTTTTAATTTAACTTGAAATACTTAAAAGTGGAAAAAAAATTATGTATATTAATTTCTAAGGAGATTTTGGCTCTATTTTAAAATAATCCCTCTTTAAAAAATGTTCTTATAAGAGTAACCTTCACAACATGGGTAACCAGATGTTTTGTAAATTACTGTCCTATGTGAAAGGAGTCTGTGAGAAGATCAAAGTGACTTTGTTTATCATTTTTATATATATTAACAAAAAATTTACACACTGTTCGTTAGACACGCACGGAAATATAATTTTGTAAAGTAACTCATCAGAAGAGCTGTCTTATGTTCCCAAAGGTATCTATCGCTCCTTTATCCCGCGAACATAACATTTTATTGCAAAGACGATTTTACATGTTCCTTTAAAAGACAAATAATGTGTACTTGTTTCAGAAAATTTCTATACTGTATGTTGCGCTTATAACTTTATCATAAAACTTATGATTAGTTGTAAAACTATGTCGCAGACATTAACGTCCACCCTCAAAATAAAGATTGTTGAACACGAAATAAAATTACAGAAATAGATATAAATATTTAAAAATAAAATAACTTATAATCTGTGTGTGTGTATGTGTATCTGCGTGTGCGTGTGTATCACAAGGAGGATTCATAATAAAGATATTATATTATCAGCATTTTCATAAGTTCGGGATTTCAGCCACTCTAAAACATATTATTTACATGCCATTTAACTACCTCTTACACCAATATTTTCCTGTCAGTTAAGAAGAATAATAATAGACACGGTGTCAAAGGCTTTGGATATATCTAAGAAAATTCCAATGGTATTAAGTTTACAATTAAAATTTTGAGCAACTGATTTTGTAAAGCCTTTATAATAGAAACAAGTTTGCCATTTTAACCGGTGCTAGACGTATTTTAAACTAAATTATTATTATAACTATTTTTTTTTTTGGTAAGACTCCATAAATAAATATATTTAGATTTTTTATTCAGATGTTTTACTTGTAAATTACTTTTTAATTTATAATTCTAAATAAATAATCTTTGTTATTAAATAGTATAAAACAGTACTAGAAATAAAACTGTATATTTATGTAAAATTTATGAAATAACATAAATTTTGAAAAGCCTTCTCTTGTCAGAATAATTTTATATTCTAGTCCATACACGAAGGTTTTCAAGCCTGTGATAACATGAACAAATTTAATGAACGATAAAACCGTTTGTGAAGAGGATTTTAGATCTTTATTTATTTATTTATTTAAATTTAACTATAATTAAATCAGTTCTCTTGTTCTTTATTCATAATGTTAATATATTTTAATAATAAAAATATACATCAATTTATAATAACCAAATGCAATAAAATCAAAATTTAGTTTGTAATCCAAAATGAAAACTAATAAAAATGACTAATGATAATAAAAATGAGTATGAGTTAGTAGTAAAATATGATACCCACGACAAACAATTTACGTTAACTAATTTATCGAATTATACATAAATATTTATATAGAAATGCGACACACTAATACTGTTAAAGCTCATTATTATATTTGTTTACTTATATTTTACATATAATTTAAATATTTTATGAATATATCTATGTACCCGAAATTTTACAGAATAATAATAATAGCACTTGTACTAAAAATAAATGTTACATTTAATGAGATAAAACACATAAAAACCAGAAAATATCATACATAATTATTTCAATACAGAGAGAAACAATATTCAGTAAGATTTTAATTAAAATAACAATTAATGAGACCGCACTTATGTTTTATCAAGAGTTATGTATCGTTGTATAATAAGTGCTTATCTTTATTTACGAATTGCTTCAAATATCATCTAAATTTCACTTGCCAAAGCTAATTTATAGTAGATTATATATTAAAAACAATTGAAAATGTGTAATATAAAATAACGAGCTTAGAAGTTTTTGTTTGGCTATGAAAGTATTGAAATCAGTAAGAACAGCCCATTATAACATTTAAATATAATTAGCTTGATTGATTACTTAAGTTATATTTTAAATATTCAATGTTTAATGTCCAATACAAAGTGCATCACAAATATATTAGTTATATATAACGCAGGTACTTGGGCATACGGAACCCGTTGAAGAGTCGCCACCACTCGACTAAGCGGCTGGTAGTCATCAAGATTGCACTTGTGTGGCTCCTCAGCATGTTCGTATCGAGCTCCATTACCGTTTTAGGTAAGTGAAATTAGTTTAATAATAATATTATTTAAAAAAAAGTTAATAATATATATAAAATATTAATATAACAAATGGCAAGATGTAATCTATACCTACAAGGCTGTAAGCACGTTTAATAAGGCTGAAATATTTCAACTAGTAATTTTTTTACATTTCTACATAAACAATAATATTCTAGAAGTCTATTTAATAATTCAACATCTATTTGGCTTGTGTTCAGTTTTGAAAAGGCCTTTTTTATTTTTTTTGTCATGTTACTTGCTGGTCATGTCTATGTACATTTAATTTACTTTTCAAAATTATCCTGTTCACACTTTCGCACTATCAGAATTTGATCGACAAGTTTACAACCCATTCGGGGCTTTTACCTTGGAGGAGTCGCGACGTAAACTGGTTTTAAGCAACTGTCGATAGTATTCACAGTAATATAGCTGGTTAATTATAAATAATAATAATTATGGATCAAGAAAATTTAAATACAAAAATATTACAATAAAATTTATCCACTTTAATAAAATTACCTATACCTTTTATAATGTTTTAATAATGATACATTCAATTAGCACAGAATTGATAATATCAGTCGAACATAGATTATTCTAGATTTTGATGAGACCTTCGGGTCACCCCTTTCTCACTGTTGGGAACAATTGAAACAATCAAGACTCTTTGATCCTATTTTTACTCTGACCAGTTTAATTTTTTTTTTAATTTTCTTATTCAATAGCACTAAATGCATAGTAATAACTTTAAAACTGGTCTCCTTATAAGTTTTAATTAGATAGAATTGATAAATAAACATTATTATATTGGATTGAGTAAGAAATTAACTTATTTCCAATCAGTAGTATAGATTAATACATTTCAAGATTTAAAAAGTTTCTGAATTAATTTCAGGAATATGATTACAGATGTACATCGATATTTTGTCCATATTCCAATATATCACCAAAAAATGTTAAAAATACTATGCTTCAAATAAATTGAGGTACTTTGATGAACAATTTCACTTGTAAATCGCTTTTTTCGATAAGTGTGTCAAATTGCTCTTTTTCAATAAGTACTACAGAATAAGTATACAGAATTTATGAACACTGTATTCACGTACACGATTCGTACAATAAACAGCGAGCTTTTAGTGAATTTAATAAAATGAAACACTTTAGTTTTTACTTGTAATATATCAAAATATATTTGTGTCTTGTTGTTGCAATGTATATGTGTTTGGTAGATTTGTTATATCTGAAAATATTTTACATCTATAATCGTATTATACCTTCTATTAAAGAAATTTTTTTTATGTGCTTTAAATTAGTATATTAATTATTATAAATATTTTATACAAGTAACAATGTTGTGCTAGTAGTTTTGTTATCGTTTCGTATTTTGTCAGACCTAAGGCTTTTGTAAATCAGGAATATTTGTTTTAGGTAAACCTTTACATATGTCCTTTTCCGTAATTCATGGTCTTCGATTTTCTATCCTTGTCTCACTCTAGATAGATTCGGCATAACATGTATTCTTTTTCCATTAGCTTCTGTCTTCTGTCGGTTCTGCATCTATTTCTTTCATCCTTATGTTACCAAACACGCAGTCTATTTATATTATTTCAGTCTCCCTTTAGTCACATGTTAATCGAAAAACACATTCATGAACTACTTGTTCACGTTTCAACCCTCTTTATGATGTACCAATACCACTACCAATACAGCAAGCGTGTTTGCGTGAAGATGAGATGTTGGTTTCTGTTAGACAGAAACGAGAATACGTGTCCTGTAAGGCATTCAAAACATCAGGTTATAATTAAAAACGCGTAAATGAACGCGAGTTATAACCATAAAATAGTTTTATTCAAACCACTAAAACTTGTCTTTTTTTTCTCATTTTTTCATGCACAATGGATGAAAAATGTCATTCTTTCAAATAAAACTTTAATAAGATACGTAAATCTAACTCAAAAAATTATTAGTTCTTGAAATGGAGTTTCATCCTTTACATTTTTTCCCCTTGTAGCATAATTTTTATGACAAAAGTAGAACATGTCCTTTACCAACCTTACACTATCTCACTGTATTAAAGTTTATCACAACACGCTTTGGCAATGAAAGCGTAACAGATGGACAGAAAGATAGATAGACCGAGGTAATTTCGTATTTTATTATTGATATGGATAGTAAGGATTAGTTAAGCGGTTGATATTCTAAAAAGACAGAATTAGATGCAAATGTTTATATAACAGGACAAAAATAAATTTTTTCACAGACATTACTTTATAAATACAGATTACCTTAGAAATATCTTTTCTTATAAATGGTTAATATCGACTGTTTTTATTCTTAACGATGACTTTTCTTTCCAATTTCGCATGCCACTGTTTGAGGAGCAATTTCAGACAATATGAGTCCAGGGACTTATTATATTTATTTATAGATCGATATATAATTAAAGAATAACAGTGTTATTTTATATATATTATAAACTAAGTAAAGAAAATGTAAACACCACATCATATTCTTTAATCTAAAAGTTTGTAGAGTTCACATTGATTCGAACTGAATAATTTAAAACCAATTAATAATAGAGAGATCAGTATTTCAAAGAAAAACCACTTTTCATTCTATTCTATGATCGGAGTCTTTTCAACTTTAATTGGATACGATTTAAATAAAAGCAGCAAGTTATGAAATGAAAGAAATTAATGCAATTCATTTCAATATTCTAAATCAAAGAAGTTCTAACAAGGCTTAAACACAACTCAATGACACAATCTACAAGTAAATTGAGATACTTTTATGATCAATTTGACTCAAAAATGTCTAATCATTATTCTATTTTGAGTTACTTTCTGAGAGCTTTCGATATTGGAGTCGTTAAGTGCTGATCTGAAGCATTTCAAAGAATTCAACTGTAGCATTCAAGTGTAATTTTTATAATTGAACGATGTATGTTTTATTTTTTTATATAATTCAGACGTCTTTTCTCGTTATTATATGAATATATTGTTTGTTATAATGATGTGTTGTAAACGTCCGAAGCTAATGGTGTCTATTTGGGATAATGTTTCCGAATATCAGATTTCAAGAAAGAGTTAATATAAAGGAAAACAATACAGAACGTAGAATTTCGATAATATAGAATTTTTATTAATTGTATCTAAATAATCTTATAATTATAATAATATAAATTTAAAACTATATTTTATAACAATTTTTTACATTTACAGACTCGAGGCTATAAAATATATTGATTTATATTATTGTCAAATATAAAAAAGATTTAAATATAAAAAATTCTTCGTTTATTTCTATTCTATCTATTTCTTGTTTTTTATTTTATACTTTATAAACATAGACCAATTATAAAAATAGCGGAAAAATTGTTCTTATTTTTATATCTAAATAGAACTGAAATATATTTAATCTTCGAGGCAATTAACACAATAGCTTATACAAAAATAGAAACATCCAATATCTTAAAAATAAGGTCCTAAAACTGACATGACCTTAAAACGATATACAGTCCGTGATCAGAAGGTATATTTATTATCTTATTACATTAATTTATTTGGATAGTTTTTTCACATTAACATAAAATTTTTACAATTATATTTTAAATTCATTTCAATTAACAGACTAAAATCATCACTAAGAACTAAGAGTTCTTTATTAAATAGACAAAATAGACATCTGGGTTTACAAAAAAATCTTATCGGGTATGTAATACTTTTATAAGTAAATTAAACCTTTATATTATATAAATGACATATAAAACTTTAAAAAAATCATGTATCTTCTGGCAGTTCCGTGGAATTACATATTCTGCGGTGATATTTAAGTTAAGGTACTTTTTAGTGAAGCATTGTTTTGTTGCCAAAAGTAAAAAGAAATTTATTTGACTGCGGTCTTGGCTTTATACATATCGAGATTGTTTTATTATATTACTTTTGATTATGTGACGGTTCACTAACATCCGAGAACAACTAATAAAAAATAATATACCTAGTCTTGAAATAAATATTGTTGTTAGGTTAAATCTTTTTTGTTATTAATGGAATAAAAAAAATGACAAAAAAAATAAGACTAAAAGCTATACTACTTATACGAGCGAGTGAAATGGGTATGTGTGGGTGAGTGTTAATGTGTGTGTATCTGAGGTTATATATTATTTAATGTTTAGTCAGTTTCATGTGTTTTCTTAAGGCATATATAGATTTATTGAATTATTATTGAATAAATCAATATATGAGTAAAATTCATTATATGTTGAGGCCATATGATGGACAACCGAGTTTTGGGCATAACTTGTACTTCCGCATGGTAAATCAAATACTGCAATATGCCGTGACGGCGGCTAGGTACTCGAAAGTTCAATGCAGACAACTACTCAGTGCAATAAGTTTACCCGGACAATATAGCTTGCATCAACAATATATCGCAATGACGGCGACGAACATAAACAGGGTCAATTTTGTAATAATTGCTTGCATCAGTGTATTGTAAGCAACATAATGTATAAAGCCTCAATTAAGTATTACTGCCTCTAGAAACCTATCAATTGTAAGCAACATAATTTATACAGCTTTTATTAAGTGTTGCCATCTCTATAAATGTAGCAATTATTTGATTTATCAATTATAAATTAATTACTGGCAACACTGAGTATTGGAGAGGGCACTTGAGAGAATTGTAGAAGGGCATTCTGTCCCAAGCCATCCAAGCGAGTGCTTGTGAGATTTGAGCGTTTTATTGATAATATTAATAATTTAAATAAATTATTTATAAGAAGTTATTACTGTTGTATATATATATGAAAGTGATTAAAAGTTTTAAGAACCATTTAGTGTTTTACTTCTGAGACCCAATAGTATGATGTAAAAGATTTGAAACCTACTAAGCTTAAGAATTTAATTTTTTTCATAGTCTTTAGTTTTCCGTTTATACAACTTGCTGCGGTGACCAAAAACTTGATCATATTCTAAAATGCTTCGCAAGTAAGCAAGATAGAGGACTTTAATGCAGTTCACGTATTCAACTAGTTTGTATGTTTTGTTTATAATTATTTTTTCATGTGCTCACTCTTCTCTTTAAATCTTAATAATAATTAGATCTTTAAAAGAATCAACTAATTCTTAAAGAGTTCTATTTTATTTAATTTTTGGCTCAAGGTAATATTCATATATATATTACAGCACTGTTTGAAATTAATAGTTATTCTGTTGTATTTGTCGTATTCAAACAGATTGTTTAAATCTTTTTGAATATTTTCACAGTCACTAGGAGATCTTACAGCAGCAAAAATGTCATATATGTATGAGTTATAGAGTAAGGGATCTAAGATGAAACCTTGCGGTAAACCAGAAGCTGCTTTAATAAAAGTAGTAAAAGTACTTTGTCTTCGCAAATATGATCATATTTCTCACTTTCGTAAAAAAATTAAGTTTCTTCCGATTCGCTTTCGCAGGAATATTCATATGCTTAGTCTTCTGTACTCTAGTGTTCAATCTTTCAACTCCTCCTTATTTAAAAGAACGATGAATTTCTTTGTAGCTCTCATAACCGTTCTCTCCATTCCAAAAAAACCTTACAATTCAAGTTCTCTCCCATTCTTCCTCCTTTTACTCAGACTCCTTAACGCTCTTTACAATCCGACTATGGGACGAGTTTCTATTGAATATTAAACGGGCAAAGTCATGCGATTCTTTTTAGAGAAGATGAAACCTTACTTTTTGAATCTTATAGTTTATAGTATCTATAGGAGTATGTATTTATATATGCAGGTAAGTAGGAGTATATGTATATTAATATGTATGTTTACCTTCTTTCTATATACAAACACCAACACAACGTTTCAAATATACTTTCTTTCCAACCTAACTGGTTGCCTGGAGGAGATCGCTTTTAAGCGATAAGGCCGCCAAATTTGTAGCATTTATTTTTTTTGTTAACATTTTATATTCCATTTGTGTTTGATTCATGTGTATAATAAAGATTATTATTGTTATTATTAATACGTGCACTCCCTACAATAGGTGCAGTAATCCAGGTATTAAGATCAGTACTAGACAATGGCCAGTTCTGAGGTATGAAACGTTCGTTTATATCTTAAAATCTTCATTATATTTTATCCAAAAAATTGTTAATAGATATAATAAAAAATTTACAGTCACTATTTAGGAGCTTTGACCAGTATAAAGAAAGCAATTGACTTATTAATAAAAAAATACTAAATGGATTTGGCTTCGTTACGATTATTATGAGGTGTAAAATATACTACTATAACAATGTTTTCATTATTCACGAATATGTAAACAATAATTAAAAAGATAATGAAATAGTGTATAATTTATTATGTTTATTTCATCAATATATTTAATATTGAATATATTTTTTATTAATTTGACTACTTTTTCTATAAGTCGTTGCTTTATACGAGCTAGATATCCTACAGCGGTACCGTATGCCCTATTAATTTAATTAATTCTAAATAGCACTGCATCTATAAATAAAATAATTATATGACTAAACTTTGAAATAAACTATGAGAAAATTTATAAGTATGTATATATATAAGGATACCCAATAAGAAATGCCGAGACTTTAAGACTTTTAAGAACAACATTACAGTGGAGTTACTTTCTGGTGAAACGTATTAATAAGCAAAACCAATTTTCATTAAATTTCATAAAGTGAAACAAAAATTTTAAATTTAGTCTCTGTTTAAATATTTGGTTTGATAGATTCACACAGATTCACTTTTAAGTATTAAATGTTATTTTGTATCAGTGCTATAAGTAACACTGGCACACAAAAAAAAGTTCTGTATCTGAAACCTTATTTTTTTTCCGTTGGAAAAACCCGTTACGGGTACCCCGTCGGCCCATGGGGGTGACGGCTAGGGGGTGATGTGGAACTACCCGGCAGCGTAGAGGATGCTGCCATTTTTAAGGCTACCCACTAAAAAACCAACGGTTGCCCTCTGCGCCGTAATGGGATGTCACGGGATCGCGTTAGCACACACCGTGACGCCCCGTCGAGACCCCCCGAATAAGGGTGCCCCGAGCAACATAGAGCACCCTCCCATCTTAGGCCTATGTTAGGTAAGGGGGGTCACCCTCCCCCCTGACCAGGTCTACAACTGGGGAAGGAAGCGACGGGCGCATTCCCGCCTCCTTCTACCCAGTCTCCCCCTACGGAGCGGGTCAGCGGACAAGGCTGATTCCCTGTCCCGCTCCAAGGCCTCCTTTGCGGCGATGACTTGCTCGTAGAAGGAGGCCATTGTGACCCAGCACCTCTCGCTGCTGACTATCGCGCTGATAACACGCGGCAGCTAGAGGTCCCTGCCAATCATGCCCACCAGCTCAGAGTGCTGATGGTCCCAGGCTCTGTATCTGAAACCTGACCTACATACAGGTAACTGTTTTGATATCCCAAAAATGAATCCGAAGTCAGAATTTTCTCATAACCCTTAGATTTTGCCCCAGCCACCCCAGCCACTCTCTAAGTCACCCCAGAGGGCAAATATTTCAATTTGTGTCAGGTGGAGAACTTTTTTTTTGTGTGCTAGTGTAATTAATCAATTAATAAATTATACTCATTTTCTGAATTATTAGTCTTAAAAAAAATTGTTAATCAACAATTTGCGTCTGATTTTTGTAGCAATGCGATCGGACAAATAAAAACACTCGGTTTCAATAGACGTTGATTTAATTGTGTTTAAGATTTTATACAGTTCTTACAAATCTTCTGTATGTTTTCCTTTTGTTTTGAAAATACATTACAAATCCGATAACTGTATCTCGTTTCGAGTATCGATCTGAAAGTCGCGGGAGACGAAACAACTAAGTTTTACATAAGTCCCGACTCGCAGGTCTTCGAGATAAGAGACAATCCGTGAACAAAAAACCCTAGTAAATGATAGGTAGTATTTAAAACTTACTTACCTTTTAGACCTTTTACCTTACCTTAGAGACGTTTTTGCATCCTTTGTGCAAGCATCAATCAAAAATGGTATATCCGAAAATTTCCAAATTATGCACACTGAGAGAAAATAGTCTGGCAGTGGTTTTAAAAATATTCAAATATTCGATGTCGTTGAAAAACTGAAATCCCATAGAATTGGGAAATTAATGAACGAAAGAATGGGAAACATTTTTCGTCCGAAAATTTTGCTTGAAAAAAAGGAAAAAAAATTGAGGACTGAATGCGTCGACGTTTTGTAAATCCAACTTTGGTGCTGTTTACACCTCGCTTCGCTCAATATGCTAACACATACAGTGTTTTTGCTAGCGCAGCAAGTCATTGAGGTCTGGTTCGCGCTCCTAGTTATTTTATTTAATATATTGCAATCCTTTTTCAATATTATTTTTATAACAACATTTCCGTGAATAAAGCACTCGGTCCAGCGAATATGACTTTCATCTCCTTTCGCTTCAATGAAGCTAAACATTTACTGACTGATATATACAAGGTTCTTTTGATACTATATAAATTAATCTAATGAATCAATTGGAATGTGTTTTTTAACATAAATATATATACATAGTTAAAATAAAATAAATTGTTCATTCTTTCGGAAATAGTTAATGAGCAATGTTTGAAATGTATTCTTTATGTGATTTTAAAATGTAATGGTTTTTAATGAACTTAAAATGGTTGAGTCTGTGATTAATGAAGGAGTTCGTAATCTTACAGGGCCTTAACATATCATTATATCTTTTTCTTTATGTGTAATTAAATTCATTTGTCTTTCTTTCTAAAGTTCGCTAAATTTGAATTTAAATTAAAGGAGAATGTTTTATTATAATTAATTCTCAATTTACTGAAGTTATCTAACTTTAGAAAAGTTTTTAATAGTTTTTGAACATAAGCTTATTACGTCTAAATATATATTTTTATAGTATTTGTTTACTATCTTTTCAAGTTGCTTCATATTAACCTATCGTTTTTCCTTTCTTTAATTCATATCATAGAGGTTGATTTAAAATATATAAATCGTCATTGTGCAGCGTCCAACATTGAAATGATAATAACAAGTACATAAATTAACTATTTGTAGAATAAATTATATAACTATTAAAAATATTTTATTATGGCATTACAGAAATAATACTATAATATATTATTGTAATGCAAGAAACCTAATGAACCGAAAAAATTCTCAGTAAATTAAGCTTGTACTTCTCTTTGTAACATTAAGTTCTTGACGCGTGACCGACCTAAGCCTTGGCCCTTTGACGACTTCATTAAAAATATAATGATACTTGTTTCAAGTTTGCTGATTCATTACTCTGAAATGGGATAAGAATTGGCTCGATTGCAATAAAACTTTATTAACTTTCATCTTCATTCTTATATTATTATTTAAAAGAATTGTCATTTAGAGTACAGAACTAGATTAAAATTTATATCAATAAAAGATTAGCTTCTCAAATTGTTTTATTATTATATATAATTATCCAGCTGTATGCACGTCAGATCTACTGGAAATTGCCTTACTAATTTCGAAAGCATTCGGAGTCCTTATGAGTTAGATTGCTTACGAATTGGCTGTCTAGATTTGACAAATTCAAAAAGAATTGACGTGACTGCAGCTGCATAATTATATGTAATAGTTATCATAATTAAATATAGTAACTTGCTTTAAATTTTATGAAAAATTATTGTCTGTCTTGATGGCATTGGGAATTATTATGATTGGGTTAACTGATGTCTCAACTGTACCATCTTGTTTCTACTCTAAAAACAGACCTTTTTATTTACACGAATATAAAGTTTTTGGAACCTCACTATTTGAATATAACAACATTGTTTTAGCACCTTTTTTTATTCTGACACGTTATTGGAAGAATATACTAAATTTTGTCTTCAGATAAGGTCATGAATACCAAAATGAAGTCGAAAACAACTCTTATTTTTTTAATGTGTGGTTAGGGTTTTTCTTATACTCGCTTCTGCCCATGGCTTCACTTGTGTGCTGTGTTGATAAAAAATACCAAAACTCAAATTGCACTACCGCTATACTTTCTCATTTAGCTGCGCCGACTCATTTAATAATGAATTCGTTTCAATCTTACTGTTATAATTTTGAAATCATGCGTCAAAATTACTTAGGTATAAAAGAAAAAAATATCTATATTAAATACTAAAACTTGATAAATTTTCATAAGAATTTATTAAATAACTTCTCTAAACTGTGATAATATGGTTGGTAAGATAGTTCTCAGCGGGTTTGGATCTTTTACCACGTACTCGATTATCGTACCACTATGTTCAAATGACACAAACTCTTTATAAATTATAGACAATGTTTTATTCTGTTTTATAGGCTTTAACTGTTAAGTTTCATAAAAATCCGTTCAGTCGTAAATATAAACTTTACACTTGGATATAATCAGTAAACAAAAAAAAAATATTTGTTAGACTTGAGACTCGGATAAATATTGCTTTATACAAAAAAAAAATTGTCATTATGTCCAAATAATAACTGGACAAAAGTCTCATACGATTCAAAAAGTTTATCGTTTGATGTTACAGAGTCCGGAAGATACGGACTCTTATCGTTTCTCGCGTCACTGATTCTTAGTTCTACAACATTCCCTTACAATAAGAGTAACACATAGTATTTTCTTAGATTTTCACGAGAAAACATTTCAAATAAAACTATTTTTATGGATTAAAACTCGCGTATAATTCGGTTACAATTTTGATTTTAACCCAAAAATGTAACCAAATTATACGCGAGTTTTAATCCATAAAAATAGTTATATTTGAAGAGTAACACATAGGTAACACATTTATAAAATATCAAGTTATAAAACTTTGTGTAGATTTTTTCTTATTTATATGATTGATAAGTTACTTAAGAAAAATGATAAGTTCCAAGTTCGTTCATTACTTTTAATTGGGTTGAACTTAACAATTTTACTTTAAAATCTACTTCAAACTTGTTCAATGAGTTCTTAATTAAGAAGGTTTCAAATTTATATTGAGACAATAATATTACGTTAGAAATCAATTAAAAGTATTGAAATTTAAATTATGCTAATGATGTTAAATACTGTTGACATTAATTAATAGTATTAAAGATTTCTGAGAGTATTTTTACAAAATTGTTCTGAATGTTAACCTAAAATAACAGGATTCAGGACGAGATGGTAATAATTGTTGCTTGGTTGCTGCTTGCACTTTCAATCAACATCAGTGTTCACTTGTGTATGTCAAAGATGTGTGTCATCAAGGCTAATGTCTTATAAAAACTATTGAAATGAAAGTTGAAGATACAATGGTTCCAAACGCTTCCTGGTCTTTGAAGAACCACATTTCTAATTCAGACAGGTACGTCTTTATTGTGACTACTGTTTTAAAAAGTCAATATTTTGTCAGACCAAAACCAGAACCAATCAGATAAATTCAATATGAATTCGAAATATTCGGCTTAGCGATAAATGTTGTTATATGGATTGATTTTTAATTTCTATGATTTTTATTTATAAAAACTACTTTAGAAGTTTAGTTTAGTTATATACGATATTTTGCCTTTTTCTCGTTCAGCAACAGATTTTGCAGTTTGCTATCGTAATGTTTCTTCTTACCACAGATCCATATCGGTCATTTTCTTACTCGAAAATGGCAGGCTGAATGAATGACCTACTCAGTGTTTAACAATTTGGTTTTCTCGTAGGTGTCGATTAGAATATTTTAAAAAACGCAAAAAAGATAATTGAGCCGTGTGTATAGCTCAATGAAGCACATGTTTTTTTTTTCTCGACATTTCTAATGAATATGGATGTTACTGTCTGCCCTCCGAGTACAAAAACCATCGAATTCGTAGATATTAAACTATTGATACCAGTGTGCCTCAAGGGTCAATGCTCTCTATAACTTTATTCTTGTTGCCTATTAAAGATCTGGTTAAACCCTATATCTTGGAGTATGTAGATGACATTACAGTTTTGGAAATTTGTAATATATATATATATATATATACACGCACAAGTCAATGCTATGCTATGAAATTCCAGTCATTGCAGTGTGCCAACCGATAAACTTATGAACCTATAAACAGTTTACGACTAAGGAGATGACGATTTCGTTAAAAAAGGTTATTCTATTTAGCCTCAATTGGTTAGTATTGGCCCAGGTTATTAGATATATTTGTTAAAAATTTTATTTACGTATATATTTTGTGAAAAAAATTACAACTGCAAAGTGAATAAAATCACAGTATTAACAGGTTAATTATCAGAAATTTTAATATGTTTCTGATCTCTTAATTAACACCTAATTACATACCAGCTTTTAAAAATACAATCACGTAAAAATTAGACTAAATATAATAAATGAAGTAATCAATTAATAAATGATAAATAATAGCACAGCAATTTATATTCAAATTGCCAAACAAACTTTGTATCTAAAATAATACAAAATTGCTTTTATTTGCGAACCTATTTCGTGAAAAAAGTTCAGATATATCTCATTTCTCTTCTAAATGGAATCTAAAAGCTACTAAACGGTTCTGGGACACCTGAGCGCAGTTATTCAATGTCACACGTGATAATATCAGCGCTTGAGAATCCACAACTGAATAAAATAAATTACAAACACTGCCGTAAGCTATTAATATTTACATATCATTTTGAAGACTTTCTTCTTATTGTTTCGGCCTAGGGAGTGAGAGGCCAACATAATGTACTCTACCGGGATTTATGAGTATCTCTTGAAGTAATATTACAACATTCTCTTTCTTACGATATTATAAAACAATATTATCTTTAAAAAAGGTTTGCGATTTACGTTTTTTAAGGTGTTACCAGAGTATTGATATCATCTTCTAATTTAAATGTTCCAAAAATTTAATATTAAATTTAATAGTGACACAAAACTTTTTTCCCTTTACCATAACAGTTTTGACGATTAACCTAACATTTTTGTACGCAGGTATGACAAATTTTTAAGGATTATTCGAATAACATTTACTTACACATAAGTCACGTCAGTAATTGTAACACTTATTTTATTATCTTACCAAATATAAAAAAAAAACTTGAAAATATTAAGAAAAAAGTTATATGATATGAAACAAACACATACATTTTAATAGAATATTCTATACAACTTTGCATCACATCAACAATAATCACACATGCTATCTATTATAAGATATTTATGGTTAATATAAAAAAAATTTCATTAATATTAAAAATACGTCATCTTACTTGGATGTCACTAATACAATTTATTTTGTAACCATGCCTCAGGAATAACAAATAAAATCGTGTTGTCTAAATGTCCAATTTGATGAAGATTCTTTAAAACACTAGCATTCATAATGAGAGTACGTGACAAACGTAAAGAAGAAATTACAAGTAAATTTGAATTAAACTTTTTTTGTGACTTGAAAGACATTCAATATATTTTTTTTTAATATTTAATAATTTTAAAAGTGTTATTTAAACGTTAAATACAAATGTAAAAATCCATAGTAGTGGTTGAAGAGCTTAACACTTCGCAAACGTGAAAGGGAATTCATACATTTGAACACGAGTAGTTGGCCTGGGAAGTTACGTGTCCATTACTCATTCAAACCGGGAATTGTTTCCTATAAGCTGAGCCCTTACTGACAAGCGGTAAATTAATTGCGAATGGTAAATTCTGTTTTAGCACAAAATACATCATGAGGACAGAACAGGCCAATTGAAATATTTACAACATACTACTTGTATATTTTAAAAATTACAATATATGTGGGTCCTAACCCAGCTCTACATATTATAACTGTAGTATGAATTTAGTACACATTAAAAGTAGATAATTAATATGTATACAAATAAAGAAACCTATTTGTTTTTATCAGGTATTATAAACAGAAGTAACATAATGCCAACACCAGAACTTTGCGTGATCAACAACCGTCTCTTCTGGGTGTTTGGATCCCTGGTCGCCTTCTACATCCCGATGCTGATGATGGTGGTGTCCTTTGCGTTAACAGTTCAGCTGTTGAAGAGACAAGCGAGGCTTGCTGCTAATCCTGTACCTGGTGGAACACAGAGACGGTAATTATTATTTATAAATATAAAAGCGAAAAACACTAACTCACTCTTCATGAAATCTCGAAAACCACTCAGCTAATAAAAATAAAATGGACAGAAAGGTACATTGTAACTTAGAAACACCTGATAAGAAAGAATTCTTATAAACTCCATGAAATAGAGTGAAATAGGGGTTGCAAGTTTGAATGAATGTTCGTCATTAGATAATCAATAGATGACGCGAGAAATCTTTTCAAATGTCGATAGTGGTTTGTTCTTGGCACTTAAAGCCCTATGTAGTAACTGTGATTTCAAAATAAAAAATAAAAAAGTTGTTTACTTTTTATCGATATACCACGCGGGCGAAGCCGCGGGCGAACACTAGTAGTAAATAAATTTATATACAATAAATGTAATAAATGGTGTAATATTCATAAAAACTCAAAATAATTTTTATAATATCTTCTTAAGAACCGGAATGTTTATATCAAACAATAAAAAGTCTTTCAATTATGGACATTTATTTAACGTAAAAGGCTTCCATTTTTTCTAAACTTAAGATATGTAAGAACGTGGCTTTAGAAACGCAGATTCTTTTAATGTATTTTTCATGTTACTGCTTATATTCGAAGACAAATTCTGGGTTACTGTAATATTTATTTATTGACATCTGGAGATATAATAATAATAATAATACACAAAATTTTTTTTCACGAACAGATCGAATAACGACGGTTTATTTGATGTATTTAAATGACACCAACCGCCACCCCTACATTCACTAATATCATGGTTTAGCGGAGGTTTTTTATAATGAAATTTGATATAGATAGTCTGAAGCCTCCTACAGTCCAGTGCAAGGTTTAATGAAACATTTATGGCATGCCTCAAACTTCTGTCAATGAATCTGAATGATATCTTGATACATATATAATTTTGTTATTTTTAGTATTCAGTCGATAAATTTTTCATTTTATATTTAATAAAAATTGATTATATTGTTGTTCATATTTTGTTATACTCTTTTTTGATGTTTTATTATGAAAAAGATCTCAACTCGATATTTTACTCATAAAGATATTACGCTCGAAACGTGAAGTAAGTCGTAGAACGAGTAAATCACACTTCGACCCTAAATCGACGTCTGATAGAAGGGGAAAATAAATTATAGCATATCACAACTTCTTTGGCAGTGCTTACTGATTGATGCCGGGAATTATTCAGTTTGCTCGATTTTGCAGTTTGGACCCTCGCCAGAATATATTAGAGATACGTACTTCAAATCACATGTAACTTGAGGACCATATACAAGACATAAATAATATTTCATAATATTTACATAAAAGTTGATTTTATTTTCGAAATTGCAAAAAGAAGGGTTAAAATATATAAAATCTTATATATTAAAATAGATGTCCTGAAAATCGAAAATGAAATTAGTGTTAAGGTTATTAGATCAATTTTTCTCCCGAATCACGTTTTGTAATTTCTAATTTATAGTCTTAAATCTTTTAACTTTTTTTTTATTTAAATTGTCTTTTTGTAGTGTATATCTACTATATTAGATTCTACTTTATGTTTTGATTCTGTCTGATAACATAGATACATGTTTGTAGCAAATATTATTATAATTTATATTTTTTGTAATATATAAGTGTTTATATAATATATCTTTGTAGAAGGTAGCCTGTCTATTGTGGAACTGTTATTAGTTTTTTTTTAATTTGAAAATAGTTGCAGATATTTCTTGTTTTTCCATCAGAAATACAAATTTGCTATTTATAAAAAAATAGCATAATTTTTACTTTGAACAAGAAACAACTAACATTACAATGCTTTTACATCAATTATTTTAACCTTAATGTTATATAATAACATAACATGCTGTACTAAGGTAATTTTCGATAATTCATATAATACTAAGTTATATAGTACAAAGGTTCAACTGATAGCTAACAATAGCATTAAAGCCAGAGTAATCTGTGTTAATATTGTTATTAACGACGTAGAAATAGGAGTCTTCAAATATACGGAGACGCCGAAAACAAATGTCATCGGTGGTGTACACGCATATGCTCGCCCGTGACATAACATTGTACTCCAGGGTATACACCGGGTAGGATAAGTACGATACTTCGGATGAACATCTTATTTGAACCTCCGTGAGAAACAAGAGATTTATCTGTCTCTAGATGATGGTGGAGAGAAGCGAGATTTGAGTGCATTCCTTTGATGTTGTTGACGTGCATTTTTAGGGAGAGGGTGTGAAATCGCGTTTTAAAAACTTTCCTTTTTTTCTTGTTTCTCATTATTTAGTATGGGAGTTTAAATAGGTGGAAATTCAGTAGTCAATTCGGCAGTAGAGCGAAGCATTCACGAAGGAGGTCCCGCAAAGCAAATTATAACCACGCACACCGATGGGGGGCTAGTCTGGGGACTGCAGAGACGCCTGAGCCCCGGCCCAAAATTGTCCATCGCGTCCTCTTGTCTGGTAGCCAATCGGCGCATCGACGACGGTGGGACAGCGTTTCATGAGTGGCGAGCTCACAATTGGGTTCCCTACAGACTGCGGTCGGCCAGCGGTGCACCGTGCCTCGGATCACGCAAACCTCCGCGACTAGTAGCCCGATGTTTGTTTGTTAGTGTACTTCTTATTCGGCATTTACTCGTAACGCTCCTGCTCTGACCCGACTTCCCATCACGGCGTGACCTGACTACGTGCGGGAATACGGCTAGGCCGTTTTGTGATGCGCCTTAGTCTGATGGGTGGTCACCAGCCTCGGCCGAAGCGTATTACCAGTGGTTTGTCGCCTGATTAGCACCACTTGAGGACCACGTGTGGGTTATCATTTACGGTTATTCTCCCACGGACAGGGGCGACTCAGTCCTCAAAATATAGAAACGTCGATCTTAGTTACGTTGGTTCGCTTTTACTGACTGACCAAGGCAAGTATTATATCGAATTTCAATACATATTTTTATATACTCCTACAGTTTTTAATAAAATTGTTATAATCCTATAATTTTAAATGATAATATTTCCCAATTTTGTATTCAGATATTGAAATTAATCTTATTGAAGCCAATATTACGCCGTAACTAAGTTTACACATCAAACATTCATGACACACATACGACAAACGGACAACCATATTAGTCTTTTACGACTTATTATATGTAAGGCTATAAATGAATGTAATATTGAGAGTCTCTTTGGTTTTATCGCTCAATTAACGCATGATTACTATGAATATTGTAACTAAAGTCAATAACGACATTGTATTATTACTTAATTTATTTTCAATTGCCCTTCACGGTGGGTCAATTAATTATTTATTTAAATAGGCTTATTATGATTCTATTATTATATTAGTAATAATATAATGATCTATTATTACAGCCTCTTTGGCTTACCTTACAAACTTATCTCTAAGTATTTACTACTAATTAAAATAACATATTATTTTTTAACAAGATATTGTGTTAAGAATTAAGTGTAATATTATATAAAATATCTTGGCTTAACTGATTTTTTTTACCATCAAATGGAAATTCTTAAGAAATAGAATTCACCTAGAACAAAAAATATGAATATTAATAAACTGTTTATGTATAATTGAGTTATAATTTTTTAGTTATTCAATGTTATTAATTTGTTATTTGATGATTTGATTCAATCTAAATTCATAATTTCTCTGTCGTTGATAATTTGTTGTTTATTAAGGAAAATTAATACAAAAATGTGTTTTTTTTTTTTAAAAGGAAACCCCATAGAACACATTTTGATATAACATCTGTTGTTTGCTTTAATAAGTTTGTTTGAGTGAAGGATAAGATATCTTACAAGGATTCCTAGCTATTGGATCGATTCACTATGTGTTGTCATTGTTGTTTTAAATAAATATTTTGTGAAACCTAAACTACTAATTTAAACACTGAAGACACTGTTTATTTTTCAGTAAATAATATTTGTTATTCGTAAATTTTTACTCATTATATTTTATAATTCATTAGTGAGAATTTACGATGAAATGTAATATTTTTTTATAACAAATAATGACTCAACGCTCTGGCATTTTTAATTTATGAGTGAAGTAATTACTTTCAAATAAGATTTCTCAAGAGCATACCGTAAACAGAGAAAATAATAAAAAAGATATAGCAGTCGTAGAACGTAAAAATTCTTTAAAATTCGATATAACTTAGGAAATAACATAACGCTAGATCAAAACGATAAAATAATTCTAATATTTGTAATTCTTCTGAGATTTCAGTAGCAAATTAATCAGTATTACTCTGAAGTGGTCTCAAGAATTGGCTCACTTTTTTATGTGGTTTGTAAATTGTCCCTATAGAAACCTTCAACAAGATGTTGCCTATTCTGCCAGTAACCCCCTTCACATATGGTGGAAATGTTGTTTGCCGATCAGTTAATCTTAATTATGATGTGTTTCATCTATTTGTATCAATCATAGGGGTGACATATTCATGATTGAAAAAACCTCTTTAAAAATAAAGAGAAAAAAAAAAAAAAAAAACTGTGGGTGGCTTCGTATGGTTCCTGCGATGCTGGTGAGGCACGGGCAGCTTTGATAAATCAAAGATCCGCTTCGATAAGCCCAAGATCCTCGATCGTGAACACAGATATATACCAAGAATGATTCACGAGGCTATTGAAATTCAAAAACATCCTAATTTTAATAGAGAAGATGGTTGGAATCTATCAAATACCTGGGATCCTATCATGAAAAATATTAAATCCTATGTGCACAGACTGCCAAGCCCAGAGACACAGGTGGTGCGTTTTGTGTGCATCTTGAACTCTATACCCGTAAACTCAGGAACCGTTGGAGGTAGGTGACAAATATACTGACTGATTGACAGACGCCATCATCTCGTCTAACCGCGAACACGTTTGCTGCAAAGCATTCGAAACGGGTTAAATTAAAATATGTAAAAATAAACGTTCTATTGAAAAGATATAATTCTTATTAACAAATTTATTATAGGTATTATAATTACTTGTAAGTTAAAAGAAAGATAAACAATGTTTGAATTGTATAGCATTAACAATAAATATGTATGATTATATTTATAGATGATAAGGACAAGAAACCAAACTAAGTATTAAGAATATCTATTACAGTATAACATATTAACATTGTTGTGTACGAAGTATAAAATAAAGTTAATGTAACATTATCTGTATTGGAACTGCAGAATCACTGTAATGTTCTTAAAGCATACTACTCGTATTTTATCCTTATTTTAATGTTAATTGCTTCTGAATGCGCTCTCAGTAAACCTTACAAACTGTTGTTGAACTAAAATTCATTCTCAGAACTTTGTGAGCACCAATTTGTAGAAATATATTTATGTAATTAAGAGGGTATGATGAAAAATGTAACATCAATACATAATAGTACATTATATTTTAAAACTTATTTTTCTTTTTTATATTCCATTTAAAGAAATTGAAAATTCATTTACCATATTTTGCTTAATATTTTATATTGTAACATTTTTTTTTCAAATTCCTAGTCAATGCGGTCGGTATGACAACGGTCCTCTGCATTGCGTCCGTCGGCTGGGTGCCAGGAGCTCTCCGGAGCTGTCCCCAGGTGCCGGTCCCAGACAAATAACCTGGCGAGTCACTTCAACTTCTCGGTAGGTTATTGGTATTTCAAATAAGGTTTATTTAACATTATTGATTGACACTAATACCTTTTAGCTTCACCTATATCTTGTCTTTATACTTTCTTCATGATTTTGATTATATCTATAATAGTGAGAATAACGTTGTTAGTATAATAGACAGAGCGTCTATGCTTTTCTAGAACGGAAGCCTGTAAAGGCATGTTTTACTATTACTATTTCCAATCTATCCCAATATTCATTGCTTGGTTGATGATATTACTGGAAAATAATATACCTATGTTTGAACAAATTTATATCATCTGTGAACTGCCAGAAAACGTTTCGGAATGGTAAATTCAAACTCATTAAATTTTTATCACAAGGTATCAGGTTTTTGCTTTTACCAACAAGATATCCCATTTTTTTTTCATTGTTTTATTGAGAGCGTTCTCTTAATGCTCTACTAATCTACCTGCTTCTACGGTTTTCAAATCAATAAAGTTACTACTACTTTCTTGAAACTAGCTCTAAAATTTATAAATCACAGATCTAGCGATGTATAGAAAATTGATTTTATTCCTTCAGTATCAGCTGCTTGTTTACTGCATACAATGGAAAACCGTTTCAATGGTCGGGAGTAGTTTGTGAGTGGATTGTACCTATTGAACAGGGACGTACTATGTTTGTATCTCCTTTACCTATTTATTGTGGAAATTTCACTGTAAAGCAATTCGATCTGAAGCCTGTGGTCGACTCCTAGTATCGCAGTGCACGCTATACTAAAGTACCTTTTCTTTGTCTGAAAGTACGACGTTTTTTATACGAAGTTCAACTGAATTTATTACAGTCTTTTTATTAATATTTATTTCTTGAAATGTTTTCTTGTCATATAAAATACAACATTGTCTTTTTATCTGCGTTCTTTTTATCTACAACATTAAATCTGTCTAAGATCATAAAGATGATGACTTGCTATTTTCTAACTAGTAGTCATTAAATAAAGTAAATGCGAATGCAGTAGTCAGGATGAGACTTATAAAGTAACTAAGGTCATCAGCATTTCAAAGCTGCATGCATATTATGTAAAACAAATGTAATTTTCCATTTCAGTCCGAAATGCATGGTGTAAGTCAGTTTTTTCGATGTAAAAAAAGTAAAAACATACATTCATGGTTTTAGAATTTATGGTTTCAGAATCTTCTATTGCTGAATATTTTTTATAGTTACTGGATTCAAAATTCTTTGTACGAATACTTATTGATTCCATTTTTTCATTTATTGAGTTTTGGGTTATCTTTCTTTGTGGTCTGATTAAGAAACATTAAAAAAATATTTTTAACTTGAAATCGAATACGTAAAACGATTATCCTCCATATCACTTGAAAAACTTTTTTAACATTCTTGGGGTGGAAAAAAAAAATTAAATCGTCTACACGATTTAATTTTGTTTTTGAGATATATATATGAAATATATATTAGTGTATGTATAAGATATCCCTCAAATAATAAATAAAACGTCAACTTCTGTAATGGCGTCGTTGTGACGTAACGCCCCTCTAAACAGTAACATCATCGTATATCTGACAAGAATAGAGTACAAATTTTATATAACGTTCTAGCAACGCTAATTGTAATAAATCTTGTTTAGAGGGACGTGACGCAAACACTGTTGGCGATCACGTGTTAAGGAGAAAAAAATATTAGTTTTTGCATATATAATTGAAATAAATTTATAAATAAAATAAGCATGAAAGTGTGAATAGTATTAAATGCTACCAGAAAAATAATAATATGTATTTAATTTCGTTTATTTAACACCCCTATTTTCGTTGTGCACTGTCAATCAGTTGAAGAAGTATATATATTTATTATTAAAAAAGTAAATATTCTTTTAAGATCACAGCGTAACCGGATAGGCATGAGCGTGTCGCACCCGCAGCTAAGTTACATGAACGGGTGCGGCAACGGTGCGGGGTCGGGATCCGCTCGACCGGGTCGAGACGCGGCGACGCAGACTCCACCGAGCATAGCTGCGGAGACTAGACGAGCACGACTTAAACCTCTGAAGATATCACTGGCAGCGCCTAATGCTTTATCATTACGGTCAGTACAATATATTACTTTAATAGAATAATAGGATACAATGAAGTTATATGTATTTGTTGTATTATATTATAAAAAATATTTCGTTTTATTAAGCAGATGTCAATTTATACCTCTAAATGATCAGTTGGTTGAGAAACGGGGGCGATACCGTCCCACCAATTGGTTCAAAATCCCGGGAGTGGGTCGTCACGCAGGTTAGCTACCGGATGAGAGGGCGCGACGGACTTTCGGGAGGACTCTCTTTTCGGGCGTCTCCGCAGTCTCCAGACTAGTTCTCCATCGGTGTGCGTGGTTTTGATGTGCTTCACTGGCTCTTCGTCGTAAACGCCTCGCTCTACTGTCGTCTTCCTACCTATTTCTATTTATAATGAGAAAAAAGGGCAAGAGAAAAAGTTTGAAACAGCGGTTTCACAACCTCTCCCTAAACGTGCACCCCAACAAAATCAAAGAGATGCACTGAAATCCGTACACCCTGGAGTACAGAGTTAGAGTAGAGACAGAGAGTAGAGAGTACCCTGGAGTTTGTTTTAGGTATCACCGGAAGTTTGAAGACCCCAGTTTTTCTTTATTTTACTGGTTGACTCAGGAATTGAGAAAATCCTCGACGCCTGTGTTCACCGGTTACATAGCAGAGATACTGAGACAACAAGGCTCACAAGCTACCTCAGTGAGGTGGCAGACTTAGCTCAACAAGAGTACCTGTCGGCTCAATTGGTGTTATAAGGGGACATTAATCTGTGGAGATAATTAATTAATTAAGGGGTGATATCCAATCACCAGAATTGGTTAAATCGATAGGTATCGATAGGTATTTAGGTATAAATCAACCATGCTAGGCGAGAGATGAGACATCTTGCCCTCTCGTTAGACCTCATCCAGCTCGTCCAAGGAGCCGCTAGGGCACCGGGAACTTCTGTTGATGACTGATGACTGACTCGGTGACGATGTCATCGCCCCTGGGTGACTCCCGATCTCTGGTCTGGTGAAATCTATATCCGTCTACTCGCCCTCGATCCCAAACCTAAAAATACTAGGTGGATGTACAGGTCAGCAGATTTGGATTAGAACGGTCTTTCTATGCATCTTCCACTTGGCAGTCTGTTTGCTTTCCATCGAGTGATTTTTTTATAAAGAAAGTAAAAACTAATGACACAAAAAGATAGAATAATACAAAACTACGAAAAAAGGATTTTTAAAATTTGGTTCTTTAATTTACTAAGTTTAACATTAAAAAGGTCAATATTTTGAAATAAATCGTTGTGAACATTGCAAGCACGATACACATGGGCATTACGTGCGTAATGTGTTTTAGTCTTTGGCATGAAAAATAATGTTTTATTACGTGTCTGCAATCTAGGACACCTGAAATAAATATTGGTGAGAATTGTAGGAGATTCAATATAATTACGCAATATTATAAAAAGAAAGATTTTATAGAAAATAATTTAAAAGAAAGTCTATAATAACAAAGTATGCTATAATAATAGTTCTATGTTGCTTACAAAATGACAAGACGTTGAATGATTTTAAATTTAAACAATTCAAACAACAACAGATGTAAAATGCCTTCGACGTGGGTATATAGTAAAGCAACATACCTTTTCAATAAAAGTAGACAAAATTGATCTGAGTCAAAGTATCACCAACCAAAAAGAAACCATCCTCGCTGTAGCAATACCAGTCAGCTGATATTAAATGCAAGAATATCTAATAATGTATATTCATAAATGTATTGAATAAACCGGTGTTTTATAAATATTTAACATATCATTTAATCCGTAACATGGATCACTGTAAAGCTGTATTTTGTATTCAATATTCGTAAAAAGGCTTTAAGCATCATCTTTTTGCAAATCTACCAAAATGGTGTGTATTGTGTATTAACATATTTTAAACGCTTTATTTTTTATTATAAAACGTTTTTTTTTTCTTTTTTGTAGGCCCATTTTTTTTTACTTGTTGTATGTATGTTAAATATTATCATAATTTAACAGACTTACTTTTGACAACGTGAAAATATGCTTTTAAAATCATATCCTAAAATGATAATTGCATAAGTATTTTGTAAAAACCGATTATATAAAAGTTATAATATAAAAAGTATATGATACATAATTCGAAATCACATAAAATAAAATACAAAAACTGTACACGGTGAGTGCTAACGCGATTCCGTGGCGTCCCAATAAGGCGAAGAGGGCAATCGTAGGTTTTTTAGTGGATAGTCTTAATAATGGCAGCGTCCTCTATAATGCCGGGTGTCCTCTATAGTGCCTCTATAGTCCCACATAACCCCCAGGCCATTACCTTCTTGGCCGACGGAGTATCCGTAACGGATTTATCCAAAGAACAAAAAAAAAATGTTAAAAACAGTGCGTAAAGTAGACAAACATTTAAAAAATTTCATTATTACGAAGATAATGTCTTCACTCAGCTCAGAATAAAATATAATCTTTGTTTATGGAGTTACCGTGTGGACTTTTGCGAGTATTTTGAACGAGTTCTTCCTTCCTTTTTTTTAAAACTTCCCTGGTGTTAAAAGTTTGTTTTCACAGAGGAACTTTTTATTTGATCTTAGAAGGACTAATTGTTTGGTCACCTGATTACCAAAGTACCCTAGTTAATATTATGAACTGTAGTTTGAAATTAAGATGACTTTATTTCATGTGAGATTGTGTTATGTTACGTACATGCATGTAATAAAAGCAAAACTAAACAAAGAAGTTAATAAAACAAACAAATAAAACATTTCGGAACAACAAATACCTAACAGTACTGGCCCTCATATAACAATATGAAGCTAAGTTATTACCATTTATTTTAGTCAGCCTCTTTATGGCGTTGCGTGAGCTGGATATCTTAACAGTATTAAAGGAATAACTGGGGCAGCTTTGTAAATAAAGTCTTCATTTTGGTAATCCTGTTGATTTTACTTTATTAAATTCTAAATTATGTACCAACTGCTTAGTACTCGCGGTTTTACTCTCACATCAATAACGAAGTATTATTTTAATAAACTGTTACTTATTACTTTAAATATATAATATGGCTAAAATATATAAAAAGGGCTGTAATAGGTTGAGTGTTAAAAAATAAATACTACAATTTAGATGAAAAACTGAAAAATTTAAAAACTTTAAACATTACAAATATTAAAATTATATGGAAAAAAGCACTGCATTGGTTGCCTAGATAACTTCCTGTTATTATTTTGGCGGGGAGGCAACCGGCGAATATAACAAGACGACATTGTAAATTGTCAAAACAGAGATTGTCGAGTGAGTGGTATACTCGCTGAAACTTCTGGGCCGTGTTACCTCTTTCGTCGAACAGTACAGATTTAAGAGACGTCAGCGACGCCTGACGTCATCAGTATTGATAATCGACTACCCACTTTTGATTATATATATATTTGGACTATTTTCTGTGTAGGTTCCTTGCTAATCGTAAAAAGGACCGCTCGATGTCAGCAAACGCCGTGGCTAATGAACAGAAGGCGACGAAGGTTCTCGGATTAGTCTTCTTCACCTTCGTGCTGTGTTGGGCGCCATTCTTCTTACTCAATATTCTGTTTGCTTCGTGCCCTGCTTGTATTGTGCCAGGTAGGAGAGATCGCTATAAATATACATATTTAATTTGTATTTTTAATTTAATTTGTTTTTTTAGTATTATTATATTCTACGTAATATTAATATTTCAATATTTTCATATTTTCAATATTAATCTCACAAAATCTAGTCACGTTTGTTCATGGAATTTTTTTGGTTATCGTAATGGTCTGGGGAGAGTCCAAACGAAATAACCTAACATATAAGATGTAGCAAATACATTTTAAATTCCCAAATATGAAGTTGGAATATGTGTGGTGACACGAAAACTTTGAGTAATTCAAAATAGCAGTGTATTGTGGTACAGAAAACCAATAATAAGGAGAGATAGACACATTGTTATATGAATGTATATATATAATGATATAGATTTTTTAAATATCATACAAAATATTAGCATTTTGTACATGCGAGCAATGTGTTTAAAACGGAGTGCAAAATAGTCTCTTCACGTATTGTTATATAGATTGAAAACACTCTCATATAATTATATTAAATCTATATCTTTAACCCGAACAGCTTTTCAAGTTTGTTTTCTTAAGTGTATGTGCATGTTAATATATTTTATTATTTCAGAACACGTGGTTGACATCTGTCTGTGGCTGGGATACATGTCATCTACCATTAACCCCATCATATATACCGTCTTCAACAGAACCTTTAGAGCTGCCTTCTTACGCCTTTTAAGATGTCATTGCAGCAGGTAATTTTATGAATTCTATAATTTACACTATCAGTTATTTATTAATATTTATTAATTGCTAATTGAATATTAAAAATAGCAATCAACTATTGCATATTCATGTAACGTCACAACATTTTATTATTCAAGTAAGTGGAAATAAATTAAACAAGTTTTATGATAATAAATATCAGGAAAATGGAAAGGATGTGTCTATGATTATTAATTTTAAATTTTAAATTTATTATATTTTGTGAAGTAATTTAGTTATTTTAATATACTTCATTTAATTTTGGTTATTTAGGACTAGGATACACATACTTTAATTTGTCTTATAACCAACGCTGTACATTTAAAAGCAAAACCTTGTATTTCAGCAAATTAAAGAAGGGTTCTTAAATTAGAACTTCATAAAACGACTAATGAAACCTTTTGGAACCGTCTCTTATAATATTTTCTACGTTAACTTCCAAATAACATGTTACATTTAAATAAAACTATTTTAATTCGAAATAATTTTAAGTCGAAATAAAGAAATGAAATATGAGTTAGAAATGCACAGGAATTAGGAAGTTCTACAATATTTACCTTCCGGTAGGTGGAAGATTAATACAATTTTAATATAAAAATAGTTTGTCAAGTTTGTACTTGGTATATTATGATGATAAGGAAAATATCTTCTGTCTGTCGGTCTGTTAATTAACTGTGATCGTAAAACTAATCCCATTTTGTAGTGTCACCGTCTTTTACATCAACTTTCGTTAATCATAAATATCCGTTGGACCCAACAGCTAATTAAATTTGAAAATATATTCCTCTCCGGATCCTAACCACATGGCACCAATGTAAAATTTGGAGACCCCTTCCATTGAAATCCCTCCTCTTAATGTGTGGAAATTAGGAAAGAACTACTATCCTACCAAAAAAAAGTCAATTTACATAATCTAGATTTTTAAACAAATATTTTAATCACTAATGAACATCAACGTGAGTATTGTCATGTTCATTATTAGAATTAAGTTGTCGAGTTAAAAAAGCTTAGTCTGTCTAATGCTCGCATTTTAGTTTACGTTAATGAAGATGAGAACACGAGGCCAGAAGAATACGACTGAAAACTTTAACTTTTAATTAAAATTAAAATATATATGAAATTTGTTTCGACATATGTAGACTTTTAATCTTTATCTTTATTAGATTTTTAAGATTTACAACTAAAATGAAAGTGTTTTGTAACAAAACCGAAGTTAAAATCTGTTTTGCAGTAATTTGACAACGTAGCTATTAGAAAAATTATTTATTGACACCTGAAAAACTTCAGCTATTTCAACAGAATCAAAGGAGACCATTGAACATGTGTTTAGGGGCGTAATATTGTATATTCAAGTTTAAGTTTAAGAATAATCTTTAAAGAAGGATTCTCTCCTCATTCTCTTCCATTACAAAAGTGGTAGAGATACAAAGAGAAAAAAAGATATAAAAAATAAAATTTTAATTTGCGAAGCAAACAAGCAATATTGGCGGTAATAATGACAAAGATGTCTAAGGTCTCAACCATACCATTGAAAACTTAATGCGCTCTTAAGAGTAATGATATTCATCAGGTTGAACAATATTAATCAATTTCGATGGAGTGACCCACGCTGTGATAAAGCGAATGAATAAAGTCTTCGAGGCAACGAACATCAAGTAAAATTACAAAGGGTAGAATGTTTTGATTCCACGCTTCTCCATGGTTTATACGGATCTGTCTGTTTCTATTTTCTTTCAATTTGATTCAATTTGAAGGGAAAATTATGTATACGGGTACCGGGTAGATGATTGTTGCGAGAAAGACAAACAAAAACAAGGACAGTCTTTGTTAGTTTGACGAAATCGCTTATAAAATCTGAGATCAAGGTGTTTTCTTTAATTGGTGTTTAATGAAAAGCAAAGCTTAATTACTACTGGTATTATTTATAAATAAATTCATGTGATGTTGTTAAAAATGGAACAGAAGCCGTCTTATATACATCTTACGTCACAAATAATAGCATATTTTAAAATATTATCGAAGATTAGAGAAAGCATAGTATGTTTTGCGCTTCAAAACGCAATGTAACTAAAAAAAAAAGAAGTAAGTTTTATTTTATTACACAAATAAAATTAAATCTTTACAAAACATTCATTGCTAGGAATCCCATTGGAGTTGAAGTTGCACTGTTGATAAGAACCATAATTTTAGTTGACATAAAAAGTTATTCTTTTCTAGTTATTCCAATTTAGGATAAAGATTCTTTATATTAATTGAAAAATGTTAAAAATTAAATACAAATCTTAAACTTTAGTTAATTAAGTTTTTGATAAATCCTTAAATACCACTCAAGTAATTACATTATTTACAGCTAAAACTTGTCGCATCGTTGACCACATTCCGAATGGTTTTCAAAGAAGGGTTCAGGTCGTTGTTTGTTCGGCCAATTTGAAGTTTACCGGTGGGATTAAAACGGTACAACTTTCATTTATCCAGTGATTTAATAGGTATATTTGACGTAATTAATGCCACTTCTCGAGTTGGTTGAACTTGAGAAGATTATTTGTGACAGGTTAATTTGAAAGTTGGATGTGATGTGATCTTATTTATTCTTTGCTTTTTAAATATGCATTTATCACTTCTTATTTCATTATTTATTTGTTTTTATTTACTTTGTTATGTTGTCCCTTTATCTATGAACAAAGTATTATTTTTATATCATTTTCATCATTTTGATATTTTTTTAATACTATAAGAAAACTTTGTCAGTTCAATAAAACTATTTTTCGGATATAACTCGCGTTTATTATTACATTTTTATATTGACGAGATGATGGTGTCTGATCTGACACCATCATCTCGTCTTACCGCGAACACGTTTGCTGCAAAGCATCCGAAACGTCGGGTTAAATATAAAAATATAATAATAAACGCGAGTTATATCCGAAAAATAGTTTTATTGAAAAGTGTAGTACTCATGTAAATCTTTGAAAACTTTGTCAGTGTTTTGTTATATATATTAACTATTTCTAATTGCCTTGTCCTGCACTGCTTTATTACCGTGCATAAATTTCTTTAATAAATTATTACAATTATGTATTCATAATGTTATGAATGAATTAAATAAAAAATACTTCAACGAAGTTACTAATATGTGTATTGTCTAATATGCAATGAAGTGCTTATCTATCTATTTAATATGTAAGTTGCATGGGTTATTTTTTTCATTATGTTTATTAAGATGTCTTTGGTACTAATGGTCGATCGATTTCAAAATTTCTTCATCTATTTTAATATAGGCAACCGTCATCATCAGGTTACATTACTATGTACTAGTTAAGTTACTAACTTTACCTACACTCTTCACTTTATTAACGTTACCGACAATTCTTACCGACACCGACACTTCTCCCAAACCATTGACATACTAATACAACTTTATTGACGTTCTAATAGCTCTATATTTAATTTATTTTACAATTATCCAGACCGACTGAACCAAGGTATCGAAATTTAGGGCGATTTGATAAAAGATCTCCATTATTGGCTTAAAAATGGAGAGACCCGTGAAACCGCAGAGTCTATATTTAGTTTCAGTTAATTTTGAGGACAACTCTTAAGTTTTCATAACTTGTTTACCAGTCTTCTTGGTGATAGGCCGTAGTAGTAGTTGAGAAGTTTAACGGGATCTAAAGTAACAATATACCGCTTGCAGACTAAGGGTTACATCCCCAAAAATGGATCAGTCATCCATGAAATGTTGCAGCACCAACTGCGAAAGATTCTAGGATCACTTATCCTTTTTCTTAGCTACCAGATGAGGGATCCCGTTGTCGACCTTGGTGGTGGTTAAGTATCTCCTCAGTCTCCAGGCTATTTTTTAATGTCACCCATTTCAAAGTCCACCTATTTTTCACCTATTCACATTTTTTTATTACGAAATAGAAAACCGGTTGCAAGATATATAATATGTTTTTTTTTAAACTCGTGTTGTTTCGGGTTATTGGTTTGTTGCCATCATCTTATGGCGGTAAATATAATATGTTAAAAAAACCTAAACGTATAACCAACAGTCGGGTCACGTAATAAATGAAGAGAATCTAAATTGGGATACTAAAGGTTATACGTAACACCTCGCTATATTTCCTTAGGGCAATAAGTGTAAATGTACACGACATTGTTATTTTTTATTAAATACTTTCTTTATATATTTAATATATTAATTGGAACTTGTAAATAAAAAAATATAAAACTTACGCATACAAAAATAAGATCATAGGTATATGGTAATAACTCGATTTTACCTATCGAATCTATTTGATATTGAACAATGATTTTATTAATTATGATTATTTTTAATAACAAAATAGAAACAATTAGTAATAAGAACAAAAAATATGATTTTATTATATCAGAACCGCTATCTTGAGATATTCTTCATTTCTTAATATTCTTGCAGGCGTGGTCGCTGCACTCGCTACAGGTCTGTGAACTCAACTCGTGGAGCTTCACAGCTTTGTGCTAGATCTGCGCTCCCGCTGGCAATCTCGCTGCGGCCTGCAGCCATGCCGACAACTACTGCACCGCAGCACGAGACGACGGAAACAGTGCTCATAGAACCACAGATAGGGGATTTCAAATTGCGCTACTAATATATTGTCATAATATATTATAATTATTATTATTATTATTTACCATATTTTTCACCTTATAAAACGTTTTCTTATTACAGTGAGAGTAAAAGAAAATACAAATTGTGGATTTTGGACGAAATTTTCATTAGGTTTTGTAGACGATCTTATAATATATTTGATATTTAACGATATAGTTGTATGAACTTAGTCATTATTATTTATTTTATTTTTTAAATATTTTTTTTTTCCATAGAGTCAGTAGTAGCTATAATATCAACATATTATGTAATATATATTTTGTTGAAGTAATAAAGAAATAAAACAAATAATAAATATGAAATATATGTTAGTTAAATTCTGATTATAACACGAATTATTATATAATAGAAAGAATGATCTCTTTAAAAGTGTATAGTTCGTTAATGTTAGTAAAAGAAATAATTATAATTGAGTAAATATATATCATAATGTTTTAGTGAATAGAGGATATGATCTTCTTTAAATTATATGTGCACAATTTCTATGCAATAATATAGGCATTTCAAAGATGTAAGGGTAAAACTTATTAGGTTATTTCAGTTAGATATAGTTCCTGTATTAAAGAATTAACATTAGAAAAGGTTTGGCTTTATCATTATACCAAAGAATGAGATTATTTAGACTGCTGGTTTCTTACTTCCTCTGTAGTCAACAATATGAAACTTATTTAGTGTTTCTCAATAATATTAATTAACAACCATTGTAATATGAACCTTAATTGACCAAATATTTTATTAAAGTATAAGTGTACTGTGTAGTGTTTTTTGTGTAAATATTATATTATTTTCTTTTGAGACGTGTTTAGTATTTTTAATTTTGTATAATCATTAAATGCAACAAATAATATAAAGTTTATTCTTAGATGTACATACAGACAGCAACTGCAACAGAATTGTCAATAAAATGGATGTCTAATATTTATTTTATATATGTCTAAACGTTAGATTAAAAATTATTTTGAAATAATTGTTTTTATTACAAGACACTACTGAATGATCATTTCTACAATAAATAGTAATTAAAACCTCCCTCCACAGTATTTTTTGTTCCTATTTAGCCATTTTTGAGGTTTGTCACATGAATTCGAATTACTTTAGTACAAATATAATAAATAGTTTTATGTCAAACATAAAATTTCTGGGGACATGAGTATTTTGACACACAAACTGCACATATTTCTGTATTTTAGACATCTAATTCGCTTCCAGTTCCCGGGAAATACAACATCCCCGAAGATTCCACATTAAAAATAAAACATTGTTTTGCGTTCCTCTCTCTGCAACGAGCCCGGCACCAACAGCGGTGAATACATGGAATTTTAAAAAGTTATTTACAATAAAAACTTCTGTCTGCGCAGTTCGTCAGAGTTAAAGATTTGTATATACACAAGTCATTTATACATGATTCGTCATTCAGTTACATACATAGAAAGACCAACAACATATATATGGACAGACATTCTAATACCTCTTATATACATATCATTATATACATAAAATACAGAAAAGGGAAACTGAATGTCCAAGCCATAAATAAATTTATATATATGTTATATAAGGTGGAGGTATTTTAAGCCGGTATTATTTTATTAACTTGAATGAACTGAATTTCATTTATTTTTAATTAATCTTTTATTATAAGTTGTATGTATTGAAATGTAAATAGTTATTAGAGTTCACATTACTTTTTGTTTTCAATTTATAATAATGAAGACTTCCCTACAATTTGTCTGTAAACTTGGTTAACTGAGTGTTGATTTTGAAATATAAATGTCAGTAAATCTTAACATGAAAAATTGTCACTGTTTTTATTGGTTATTGTTGATTTTTTATTATTTAGCAATCGCAAACGCGCATGCGGTTCACCGGATGGTAAGTGATTATCGCCTGCGCTCTTGAACATTATCAGGGAACGTTAAACACGTAATTTAGTTACGTAAAGTAAGTTTATTATATGCACCACACACACACAGACACAAATGTAAAATACGAAATTGTTGATATCTATTATATGTTATTTAATTTTTATTGCTAAATAAGTACTAGTGGTACTATTGTGCAGCAAACATTAATAATTTTACTTCATAGGATGTCTAGTCTGTCTCTATCAGGATCATATTCATTAACTCTCACTCTCTTTTTATTTATTATCAATAAATTTGAGTAGAAGATACAAGTTCTATTAATAAATGAATCTAAATACTTGATCAAACTAAACCTGGTGCCTTTGAATCTAAACCGTAATAAAATATCTCGTATTTCTTAAAACTTACTTTTATTTGAGTTATGAATCCCAGATTTTTAGAGCTAATAGAAGTTTTTAAAAATCATATATTAACCCGCATCCTTCTTATCTTAATTTTATTTTGTCGTGGTTTCTATAACTAATTGATTTTTATTGGTGATTAAATTCTAATTATATATTTCAAAATACAAGAGACAAAGCTTTTTTATGCGCAGATGCCATATTTCCTTTATAAGAATAAAACTATACAAATGATTTCTTAGCGCATTAAAGAAAAAGTCTGAATTTCAGCTTTTTACACTTTAGTGTTTAGTTCTTCATTAATAGTCCAGTCAAAAGAAAAAATTGTCTAAGTATATATTAACAAGATATTTTTAGTATAAAGTCTAGTTTGTTTTATTACTAGATCACCCCAGCTTCGCCCTCGTGGATTTGTGAATTTTGAAAAGTGAGTTATTCCCATTTAGGCTATTCTCAACTTATTTTATTATTTATTTAAGCCACAGTGGTACCTTTTCTTGAATAATCGTTACATCTTCGTGAATTTATGTGACACAGAAATGAATTATACATATTAACGTTTCCTAGGAATCACACCACCTAGTAGTGAGAGTTTCCACAAGAATCTGTTTGATATTTTTCATATTTATTGTGTTCATACAAACGGACAGGGCTAGTGGACTAAATTTTATACTATATGTTCAAAACCTATGAATTTTTTTTTTATATTATTAACCCTCTAGACTCTTTAAGTATTTTAAAATCAAACAAAGCATAATTATAGAAACTCAGCTTCTATATATATATATATATAGAAGCTGAGTTATATATATATAAAATTTTATATATATATATATATATTTTTGATTTTATATATATATATATATATATATATATATATATATATATATATATATTTACAAGTGGATACGATATTTATATAAAACCTATATATATATATTAAACCTATATATACCTCCTACCTAGTTTATATATAGGTTTAATATAAATATCGTATCCACTTGTAAATTTGTATTAAAATGCAAGCAATGTAGCGGTTCTTTAATATCGGCCTTTTACAAGTTACTATACTCACAGAACTAATACTAGCTGTTCTAGTTAATTAAAACTAATAGTCAACTAACACGCACTTAACATTATATACCACATAGCATTTATTCAATAAGTTTCAATAAGATGATGTAACCGATTCTTTGTTTGAAAATATTTAATTTTAAAAGAAATACAAAACATTAATATTTAACATTATCACAACTACATTATTCAATTCAAAAATCCACAATTCGAATATAAATTTGAATTTATGAATTGCACTTAAATAACTCTGTAATGCGTTTATGTTTTGATGAATAAACAGACAATAGATTGGGAACCGATAATGTTCTATATTATGAGGTGTCTCTACATCTATACTTGTAATTCACTTTATAAACCTATGTGTACGTTACTCAAGAATACCTTTTTATTATGTTTGTCATTACTAAACAAAAATATTAATTGAAAATATCAAATAACTGAATCCAAAGATATTGTTATATGTTTAAATCTATCATTTTCATTAATTCTATCCATAAATACAGATATTTCTATTAAAGTAATTGTTATCATTACTTTTTATAGCATTTCAGCATACTTGGGTCTTCAACTTTAAAATGAAACTTATGGAAGTTATATGCTGGCAGTAATTTGAAATAACTTACCTTAAAATAAAGTTTTAATTGCTCTTTGACAAATTGACGAATAACTCATTTAACAAAATTATTTCAAGTGCTCTAATGTTTCAAATAATCTCTCATTACTTTATTAATCTTACCTATGTTATAATTTTAAATGTGTGTAAGTACATTCCTACATTTTTATTCACACATTAAAATATGATTTTGAATAGACTCTGAATGACAATCAGAAGATCAGAATCAGAATCTAGTCCATCAGCTCGTCAGGGTTACTAACCGCTGGAATAACGAATTACCGAGAAAACCATAAAATTTATATTAACAAATAAGAAATTACAAGTCTACGATGATTATAATTTTTTTAATATCAACACCTTAAAATATTTTAAATGTAATAACAGTTTTTCATTATGGTTGCTTTCATGAGGCCTTTATTCGAATGTAAATTATTCCAGAGCTTACTTTCTTATTTACCGAAACAATTTTCTGTATATTTTCGAATATAAACGAAAATACATTTGTGTTGTCTATATTCCAGGTGATTTTATATGTATTGTTTTTGGATATTGAAATGGAAATAACATTTATTTCTCAAAATACTGATTATACTTATTATTTATTTATTATTTATGTTATATTTTGGCAGCAATAATAAATTGTCTAATTTTGGCAGCGGTTTTGTATAAATGATTTAAAATTACTCTTTGTTAATTATGTTTTCTTAAATTTCTAATTAAGGAAGCTATTGTAAATACCCCCATTAGAGAAACAGAATTTCTTGTAATATTTTTACATTTCAAGGTGTCCTGAGTACTTGGAGACAATAAAAAAAAATGTATATGTAAGCGGTTTTAGTCCCCATTTTCTCGTTACCTGATTATATAATTGATTTCGTATTGATACCAATTGATGCGTATCGTAATTTTGCGACGGGAGTGATTGAAATACCAATTGATTCTTATTCACATAACTAAGAAATGATTAGTTTTTCAGCAGTATTGATTAGGCTGTTTTTTAATATTTAAATAAACTGAAAACCACATAATTGTTATATCTAAGAAAATGTAAACAATAAAAAGTATGAAATTTGTCGTAAATTTTTTAAATAACCTGTAAGTATGTTCAATTAGGTTTCAATGACTTTTGTGAAACTGATGATGGAATATTTATTAAAGCGTCCGCTAAAACTAAATATAAAAATGTATTATAACAAACAAGTTCTTTTTATTCTAATTTCTTAAATTTAAAGCTGAAAGCAACTAAAAACTTAATGAAGACAATTGTTAATCATATTCATCATCCTAATTTGTGAAAAAACAAGAAAGATTAAATAACGGGATACAATTCCCGTATAATTTTAAAATATAACTATTTATTTTTTATAAATTAAATAAATTCTGTATTCTAAACTAAGCATTAAAATTAATAAAAATAGGTTTATACAGGGGTCTTACTACTATCTCTAAAAGTGATATTATAACAATCTTACATTTATATTTCCTACAAAACCATTTGAACCAATATTGCTTTGTTGAAGTTTCTGAAGTTCACTTTGTTTTTGGTAGTACGTTATTCTATCTTAATAAAGTCATATAAATTGACTAATAATTTTATTTTATTCCGATCCCATCGTCGCTGTTCTTCAGAAGAAACAACACAGTATCAACTGTGGAGTAACTTCATGAATAAATGTGATAAATTAAAGTTCATTTCATTTGACTCAAATACAACTTTTGGTAATTTGTCTTTTATTATATGGTTGATACTATTTTTACTTTATAAAAACTTGTAATACTTTTAGTAATTAGAAAAGAAGTTTTTATATACACGTCATATATTGTAATGGCTATAACTTCTTTAAAATATTCCCTGGACAAATCAGTCTCCAAAAATCATATTTTAAGTGGACTACCTTTATTTAGATACTCTAGGGTTTGGTAGTTTGTTAGAGAAAAATCTTTAAGATTTTTGTATATTATAAAAAATATGCTTAAAATGGTATTCATCGAATTCTACATTAAAAAGGACTCTACAGTAATAAATGGTATTTAATTTTGTAACCGACCAATAGTTTCGAATCATTTCTACATAAAAGAAAAAACAATTCGATGAAAACTGAATCAATCAACAGATGTTATATCAAAACATCTCTTAAAGTGTTTTCTTTTAATTTTTAGTAGTTCAAAGTTGTATAACGATTTATCCTATTTATTTTATGCTCAGTACAAAATGATATACATATTTGTTGTAGTAAGTTTATTGTAAGATAAGAACATGAATGATGATGAGTTCCCGTGAGTTGAGAGACATACTCAAAGCTGTTAAGCTATTTCTAGACACTGTATGAAATGATAATTGTGCAATATTTGGCCTACAACCTCACAATAGTCAAGAGACTCTTTATATTTCTCAATGTATCTGCCGTCTAGACCTTTTGTTCATAAATGAGTACTTATTTGACAAAATAACTTATTTACTATACGAGACTACGACGCTTTCTAAAATGAATTCGCAACCCTACGTACAAATATTAATGAAACAAATATTAAAATTATAATTTAGTTTTATTTTATAATATTATTATAAAAGAGAAATGACTTTTTTATAAAAGTATTTATATTGATGAGATGAAAAAAATTAATTTTCAACATACCGCTGTTAGTCTATTGATGATAATTATAATAAAATGCAGTTATCAAAATGTTATGCAAAAGCCGTAAAAACATTTTTAAAACAGTAAATATTAACCTTAATATGATTCTGTCGTCCAACAATGTGCTTACGTCACGAGACTAATGACACAACTGCCTGGGATCATGTTGTCTGAATTGCTTTTTCAGTAAAGAGCGTTTTTATTATTGTTTGATTACATTTTAAATAGGACTAGAATATAACATTTTATAAAAATGTATCTTGAATGAATTATGTACACTTATTTATTTTTAAAATCATTGCAATAATCGAAAATAATGTTAATGTTATTCAAATCAGTTGAGTAAATCGCAGTACTAGCATTAATTATTAGTACTAATCAGTATTAATTAATTTTAGAATGTAAAATTAATCAATATTGGCTGGTCGCCTATGTTTGAATAAAGACGATTATGTTATGTATAATGCTAAGTTTATAGACGCGTGTGATATTCATACTAATAAAAACCATAAGCTAATAAAATATGTGAAACATCAGTTATGAATAAATTGCCCATTTTAATCTGCAAATCTGGATAGTGTTAGATTTATGGCGGCCCATGAGGAACAAGAAGAACGGAATGAACTATACGGATAAGTTGACCTTACCTTATAAGTTTTGAATATAATATTAAATTATACTAGTTTAATAATAAATACGATACATACAAAAAAAGTTTCTACAACAACCTAATAATTAGAGAATTTCCAAAAACAATAACAATTGTTAGCTAGATATGTTCCTACAATATAATACTTCTTGGTAAGTAAAGGGTGCTATCTTAATGTTTATGGATTTAACAAAGTTTTTATTACTTTCAAAAGATACTTCACCTCTTTATCTATAATATTCCTCGTGTTAATATGACTTGCTACTTACAGGAAGGGTACATTTAATTGGGTTTCTGAATTCAACTGAGTGTTATTAAGATTATGTATATAAGGTAATTAGTATTTTAGGAATTCTAATAAAGAAATATAATATTTTAGCACATTAACAACAAACGTAGGACCTGATAGTACTGACCTTCATATAATACGAGAGGATACAAAATAAAAATACTAGCATTAGAGAATAAAGACAAGTTTACTCATCAATATTGGAGGAAAAAGTAAAACGCAAAATAACTTGTGCAATAAATAAATTTGTAGTCGCAATTTTTGGCGCAACATATGAATAACATGAATACGTAAACCTAGCCATGAATTCATTAACAAAAACTGTTAACGAGACAAAATTGTAGCAGAATATAATTTGATTTGGCATTGAGGGAAAAATTCTTATAGAAAATTAAACAACTTTATATATTAATACTATATATTATTAACCCTAACAAGTTAAAAATTATATTTAAAATAAATTTTAAATGTACTCGTAACAAGAATATCACTAAATAAATACATCTTGTATGTAGTAGGCCATAACATCGGATTGCAAACAAGTCAAGCGACATGGTCATGGCGCGTTGTACGTTCTATGATGTCTAAGCAGCTGCGTTGCGTTGACGAAACAGTTTGGTGCAAGTTGGTATTCGTTGAATCGGGCGCTTTTTGAGTAGGATAGTGGAATCCGAAGCAACGGATTCCTGCAAGGCAACGAGAATTAGTTGGGGGTTCAAATAGTGGATCAGCCGTCTATAATTGGATGTCCCCCAACATGCGACAAATCTAGCTATACATCCAAACTCAGCCAGTATTTTAATGAAAGAGAAATAGAACAAGATTTAATAAATTCAGTGGTTGCATTCTTCCTCATTCTCAGTGCATCCCACTAGTATGCAAGACTTGTGCTCCAATTTCGCAGGTATCAATCACCAGCCTGTGACTATCAGTAAAAATGTACCCGCACTTGATCTTTCGCAAACGCATATGATCTTTGTTTTACCATGAAGACTTCCCTTTTTCTTCTTCATAGGTTTCAGGAGACATAGGAAATGACAAAATCCTGTATTCTTGTATACAACGAGTTACTCAGATTCTATAACCGACGTTCTGCATCAGGAAATGGATTTTTTTATTATTAAGTAAAAGAAACCACTTAAATCTTAAAAAGAAAGTATTTTTTTCTTTTTTCTACTTAATATACCTTCTTGTGTAATAAATAAAGAAATACCAAATAAAGAAAATCTTTCAGATTAAAGAGCAATACTTTGTTTTTTTTTTTTCATTTCAACTTTTTACTTAGATTTAAAGAAATAACCAACATATTTTAATATTGTGAGAAAAACTTCTTTTATTTATTTTAGAACATTCTTGTTTTTTTTTATAAAAAAGATTTATAATGAAATATGGTCGACATAGTTTTTGCTTCTAGTTGTAATTATTAATTACGTTATTTTACAAATATTAAGACAATTATCTGATGTTATATGAAAAAAAAAGTTTCTGACTTTTAGTTTTAACTCAGCAAAGATAGTATCACCTATATGCACGATCAAACTTGTGCTTTATTAAGTCTCGGCTTGAAGATATTTCAAGAGAATATTAAACTTTTTAATAGCCGATTGAGGCTTGGATTTAATGTAGGAACCGAAATTAAGAGACGAGTTTAGGTAACACTAAAGAGCTCAAAGTAGTTTGTGGTCGTTACGGGTACATTCCGAAACGTAGGAGCCAGAACGAACGCCCTCTTTTTGACAGAGGACAGACACGGCTGGGTCTTCACTGCATTACACTTAACTAGTTCGGAATCGCAATATTCGTAATTCAAAAGAGTAAAAGTCAGTGAATGCAGAACTGAAATTATGCAAGTTCTCGTAAGGTGTTTATTTTTTAAGTAAAAGGCACAATTACAATGATCTGACGATACCAACATTACTGCAGTTTTATGTGATGTTTATATGAAAATTACCGCAAAATAATTTGCTTACTTTTGTTTAATATAAAATAGTTATAAATGACTAAGTATTAGAGTCTGAATTCAAGTGAATCTGAATTTTTAATATTTAAGTACATAATATATTAAAACAACGTGATTTACAATATTTGATTTAAATAACACTATTCAGTAATTTCATGAATAATATATTAAAAAGTAATTCTGTTGAGTTCGTTTACGTAACCTTAAAAATTAAAAAAAAAAATTTAGCAAAACATTATTTCAAGGATTGGAAAAAATTGTGAGATGAAAATATAATATACGTGTTCAAAAAACATAGTATTGTATGAAAACTTGTAGCAATACTACTGTCTTGTGATCCACATTGTATAAAGAATTCCAAGAAATAGTGAATAAATAAGTTCAATCTTCGATTTTGTGCTTCTTCAGATTCTTTTGACAGTTATTACTCCGTAATATATAGTAATTTTATTCAATGTCTTCAATATGTATGATTTTTTACACAATCAAGGATGTTTTAAAAAGTTTGAATAAATATATGTTTAAAATAATTTTAAAGTAACGATGATGTTTTAGATACTTGTCGGTCGCCTCAGATACTTATAATTTAGGAAACAATTTATTTTATAGGTATTATTGTCATCAAGTTGTTTTTTCTTTTAAAGTACATTTAGTTCATGTATGTATGTCGTGTAGTGTAGTATGTGTGTCGTCTTTGAAACAGTTAAATTAAATTAAAACTAAAAAACATCATTTTTAAAGTGCATTGTTACCTGAAATGCTTTTAGTGGAAGAAAACTTACCTTGACTTGAATTATATTACATCGTTGAAACTGCAATTTAAGTTTTTATGTCTTCAAAAAAAATAGTACGCATTTTTTTTTTATTATGTTAATTTTAAGTAGAGTTTGGGACTTAAAATTTAATATTATATATTACAAATTTAATGTCTGCAGAGCATTATTATTGTTTTCTGTGTTACAATTTCATGTCAACATCATGTATTGCGTTGAAATAGTAATACATTCCCTCTGTAACGGGTTGGTCGGCTCAGTCCAATGTGCTATATGGAAGTGTTTCTTAGTGACAATCTCGAACCATGAGGGTCATTGGAGTTTTATCTGTTTACTAGCTGGTACTTGCAATTCCACTCGTTGACGAATAATCGTGATTAATATCAAGATAACTATAATTAGTATCGTAATGTCAAATAGCTGTAAAGCAAAGAAATTTTAAAATTCATTCGCTAGTTTCGATGATTACAAACAAATCATTAAAGAAATTTACAACTTTTCCACTTTATAATATAAACTTAGATCATAGAGAAATAATATATTTTTTATTTATTTATATATACTCGTTGCGCTTTTAATGTAAATGTTTATTACTAGTTGGTCTAGTAGCAAAATATAAGAGTTTGTAACAAAGTAATACGTACGGCATACGAATTTCATTTCAGACTGTAAGTTTAAGGGGTGAGATTACCTTACAGGTTTATAAATGTTATGTTAAGTTACATGTAACATAGGGGCTTATAAAAACCATACACGTACAAAGAAGATTTTAAAACAGTTCAATCTCTAGACATAACTTCCAAAATATATTACCCTTGTTAACTGTACTTGTATTCACAATAGAATGTATTTTTAGCAAGCTGAGGACGCTATCTTTATATTTATGGTTTTAACAAAGTTGTTATTACTTTCAAAAGACACCCTTCCTCTTTATGTCTGTAATATTCCTAGTGCTAATATGACTTGTTATTTACTGAAAGGATACACTTTATTTGCTTACAAAAGAACTTTGAATTTTGAACGTTGAATGTTGGTTAATATGTCTATAGGGTTGTTATTGTACCTTTATTATATCTATTCATACATTTTATATAATTCGAACCAACATATATAATATTTCCTTAAGACCTCGAAATACTGACCTTGATATAACATGATAGGAAATACAATGTATCTCCTTGTTTTATTTGTTTATGGTGTTGTGTGCGCTGAATATCTTAACAGCGTGTAGAACAGAATATGGTAGCCCTGTATTGTAAGGTTGTCTTAATTGGGATTGGTTTAAACAATTTCAAAAGTTTCTTAGACTTGTTGATTTTAACTTATTTTTTGGTAAAAAAAACTTTATTGATTGAAATAATTGATAAAAGTCTTTAATAGTTCCTTAAACATTTATGAGTATGAATAAAAATAAAATAGTACTTAATAAGAAAACACAATTTGAAAATGAATTTATTTTCTATATTACCGTAATCAGAAGATATGTTTAAGTTTTTATATGTTTGATATGTTTAAACTTTATAAAACCATGTTGTCATATTGCTGTGAGAGGTTTTGTATTCCATCAACACTAAGTTTATAATCGTGAGTATCCTTGGCAGCATAAAAGTATTGTAGAGCAGCGTGATACGAAGGTAAAGATTAACGACCATGACATGCAAGTATTGTAATATTTATACGTAATGTGAAGAATCACGAAATTTAGGGTTAATCTATGAACACTTGAGACTTGAAAAAAATATTACTAACATAATATCTAATTGTTTGTATAGACTGAAGGTCCTGTGTCTAATTGGACTATATATTAGCATCGAAGTTCGAGTCCGCCATTGTGAGTCTTATAAAAAATTATTATAACAGACCCTGCTTATGACTTTCTGACCCTATGACTATTAGACGATATACATAGGACGAAACGTTCGTTGTTCGAATTTTGTTCGGTTCATTTCATTTTATATTTTATATATTTAATAATTTACTTGCCAATACTCCATATAAGCGGCTGGGTCTCTTAAAAATTATTTTTTTCAATCATATAAAAACTGTTATCAAAGAGCCTTTATTTAAACTTATAATATAAGTGTGATTAATTTAGTTTACATTAATATACTGTTTTAATATTCCGACAGTAACTCGAAACTAATTCGAAAGACAAAAATAAGTTTAATAATATAATTTCTTTGGCAGTGCTTGCTCATTGATGCGGGGAATTATTCAGTTTCTCCTATTCTATACAATTGGACCTTCGCCAGCATAGGTATTTGAAAAATGTGGTTTCAATTAGTGAATATGGTTTCAGAATACGGAACAGTTACAAAAACTACTAGATTTCGATAAAAACATGAATAAACTGTTTGAAATATAAATTTATAGAATAGAATTTAAATATATATTTTTTGAAATTCCAGTGATCAATGTTTGTAGTATTTTTGAAAAGAATAGGTTATTAAATAAAACAAATAATTTTATTAATAAATATTTAATAGTTTAATTAATATCATGTTTTTATTTAAATTCACTTATTTAAAGAAACAAAACAATAATTTGAATCAATGTCGTTTGTTATAAAGGCATAAATAAGTTTACATATCAAACACTTATTACACACATACGACAAATGGATATTAATTTTTTACGACTTATTATATATCAGACTATAAATAAGTCTACTATTGAGAGTATTTTTAGATTTATATCTCAATTAACGAATGATTACTATGAATGTTGTAGCTAATGTCAATAACGACATTGTATTAATATATTTCATATTTATTATAATTCATGATTTCCTTTACGTGGTATGGGAGTTTATTATTTATGATACAATGATACTTAATTAATTAATTAATTTTGTGCTTATACTACTTCATGTATTTTATGTAGTATAGTTTAGTGGATAATTATATCAAATATGTACTCGTGGATGAAAGTGAATACTCGCAAATGTGTATGGATGCCAGATAGATTAAGAAAAATAAAAATAATTTGACCAGTGGCAGGTTCTAGTTAAAATATTGTAGAAATATCATTTAATGAAATGTTTCGAATTAATTTTAACAGCTTTGAATACATTTCTGAACTTACGGAGTCATTATGAACGTTCTCATTTTACAATGAATATGCTTCAACAACAAATAAATATAACATTATTTGTACTGAATATAAAATAAATAATATAAATCTTTATATTATTTATGTATGTACAGGAATTGCTCTAAACACAACCTCTAAAACAATATATTAATATAACATCTGTTGTTTAGTTTATAGTCTATTTCCAATTGAATATCTTAAAATAATGATTTTAAGCTATATATTTAGGTTACAAAATTTAATAACATTGTTGATATATTGACTAAGTTATTGTAATCAACAATTACTGTTACAATGAGAGGTTTTATAGGTATTTCAATAATTACATTAAAAATTAATTATACATACACTATATAAGTTCGAGTCCTTTCTATTGCATAATTTTATAAAAAATATTTTTTTGAATATACAAAAATTTTAATGATTTGTCTGTGACAAGCCACAAATCCTGGAATATCTAAGTAAAGTAGTACACTTAAATATGATTTCTCGAGAGAATATTTTTAACAAATTGCAGCAATTATAATCAATTGCAAAATATACTTTAAAACACTCCTTTATTTCCTGACAAATAATTATGTCAAGGATAGAATCTGTAATTACTCAAGAACAGGAGTTTTTAAACTTCCTACAGTATTAGATTTTTATAAGTACAAGTAATATCAATTACAAGATAAAATTATTAAAAGTTATATTTAATTTGAATTAGCAAACCTTATATTTATCACTTTTATCGAAGCAGCTTCTTATCACTTAGCCCGTGTAGCTAGAGTATATCTGCAATGTATCTCATATGTCTCTTAAGAGAAGAAAACTTGCCTTTTCTTCTGACTATTATGTAGAAATTTAATTATGAACAATAAAAATTCAATCTGATTACAAATTATGTGTTTAAGAAGCAAAATATTAATATTATCTATACTTATATATGAGTGTTATAGTTTTTTAGTTTGTATTTTATATGAATGATTTCTTAAATCTTGAACTTAATCAAATGTCTATATTACAGGTGAGTCTAAATCTTATGTTTTAGGTTATTTAAATTCAAGTAAGTCAATTCAAATACAATTTATGAAATAGAATAGAGAAGTAATTTCTTTTTCCACTTTTAGTAATAATCACAATATTATATCTTTTGAAAGGTAATTGTTCAAAAACAGGAATTCTGTCGGAATATGAGATGGCAAATACAAGAAAGAGAAAGAGTTATAATCGAAATAAAAAGTCTCTTTGTGACTTTGAGAATGACTGTGAAAATTGTGTACGGCTTAATGTTATAATTTTTATATATTAGATGTAATACTCATAATAAATATTTGCAAAGAAGAAAAATTAAAAAAAGCGCAAAGCAAAAATAAGTATATGCTTATAGTTAAGTTATGTCAAGTTTATTAATATTTACTTGAATATTATTATTGTATAATTTGTACTTTCCTGTAAATCAATTTAAATGATGAGCAAACATGATTTAACTGTCTCTTCACTTCACTCAAGGGTCCAGGCTCCTGTGGCTGTCGTGTCGCTGATAATAAGAATATCTAAAACAGTCGCTCTCTTTAAATGAAAATAAGACCTTTATTATTAAAATTATCTTTTAATATATAAAATGTGTTTTATGTTTATTGAATATTACATCAACATAAGTATTTTATATAAATATAAGCAAGAAAGTATTTATATTTACTTATAAATAACAAATACATATTAAGACATTACTAGATTAAGTACTAAATTCTTCATTATCATAACAACATTATTAAACAGTTATATATATATATATATATATATATATACTACATGTACTAAATAGCGTTTCTATCCTAATAAATTTGTAAGTTTGAATTTAAATGTAAGCAACATAGCGGTTCTTTAATATCCGGTCTTGTGCAAGTTACTAAGCTCTCAGAACTAAACCTACACTCCTGTTCTACATTATTAACATGAATATTAAACTAAGACGAACAAAATATTATACATTACTATATGTAATGTTATATAATAACATGCCTTAACCAATTCTTTGTTTAAACATATTTTACATTCATTATAAAAAGTACACTTCAATGAAACTATTTTACGGATATAACTCGCGTTTATTATTACATTTTTAACGACGAGATGATGATGACAGACACCAACATCTCATCTTACCGCGAACACGTTTGCTGCAAAGCATTCGAAACGTCGGGTTAAATTTAAAAATGTAAAGTGTAGTACTCTTGCAAATCTTAGGACATATTAGAAGTACACTTTAATACATAATAAACAAATCAACCAAATTTGAATTTATTAAATGCAATTAAATAACTCCTTAAACTTGAACAAACAGATAATAGTATTAAGATACAACTATGCCATAAATATCCATTTTTTTAAATAATTAAAACTTATAATTTTGATTTTTTACGACTCTTATATATACTTACTTGTAAATTTTATTGAAATCATTCTATTTAACACTTTTTTTTTCATTAAAGCCCCTTGGTGTCTTTAACTTTAAAATGAGACTTATAAAAGTTATATTGAGGCAGTAATTTGAAATTTTCTTAAATCTTAAAAAATTTTTTTAGATGCTATTAGACAATTTTACAACTAACTGATTTTACAAATTTATTTCAAGTGCTCTTATATCTCCATGAAGCTCTCACTACTCTTATAATCTTACTTATATTATAAATTTAAATATGTTAGTACACTCATATATTTAAATTCACACATATTTATAAAATGTTATTCTGAACAAGCTCTGAATGACAATCACTAGATAACGCAAAGAGTAATTGTTCCCGTGAGGGAACCAAGTCCACGTCCTTAGGATCTTTAGGGTTAATAATCGGGAGGCTAACAAAGCATTTATTTATTAAACAATGATAAATAAGTGGTTAATTTTCTATCCAGAAGTACGGGGTCTATTAGTAGAACATTTTGAAGAACAGGTGCTAAGTTGATGTATGTGGCAAACCTGTCTATTGCTGAAAGGATCAAAGAATATATTGCTGTTTTAACCCCCAGATTAGCAAATCAGAGATCGCAGAAAATGCTTTAGAAGCGATTATCATCCTATTAGCTTACAGAATAGGGACACTATGAGTGTTGTATGTCACGATGAGGACTGCATAATAAACGATAAAGACGGTCTTCTACAAAAACTGCTTCAGTTCTTCAATCAATGTTGTATTGATATTTTGTTTGAAAGTTGACCGCCCTCACCTTGACCGCTGGATCAATCGGCGGCACGGAACACTGACGTTCTGTCTTGTGCAGGTGCTGACCGGGCATGGTTGCTTCGGTGAGTATCTGCACAAGATAGCACGAAGGGAGGCGACCCCCTCCTGCCATCACTTGGACGAGTCCCTCGATTCGGCTCATCACACCTTGGCGGAGTGCGCCGCCTGGGACCACCAGCGCACTGAGCTAGTGGCCGTGATTAGCAGGGACCTCTCGCCGCTGCGCGTTGTCAGCGCGATGGTCAGCAGCGAGAGGTGCTGGGTCGCAATGGCCTCCTTCTGCGAGCGAGTTATCGGCGCAGAGGACAACCGTTGGTTTTTTAGTGGGTAGCCTTAAAAAGGGCAGCATCCTCTATGTTGCCGGGTAGTCCCACATCACCCCCCGGCCGTCACCCCACTGGGCCGACGGGGTACCCGTAACGGGTCTTTCCAACGAAAAAAAAAAAATAATAAAAATAAGGCGTATAACTGTAAGTATATCTGTCTTGGTCGAATAGATATTATTAATATTATACTAGTACTATTTATTAGCATTTATTATAATTATAAATAAATACTTATAATGCTATGCTTATGCTTTTCAATAATGCAAATATAAGATTCTCATGACGAATAAAAATAAAAATTACTTGAACGTTATCAATATAACGTTCAAGTAATTTCTATTTTATTATTAATCAATATTAAAAACATAACAACAAAATCCTAGTTTATAATTTCAAGAAACCATATTTATTTAGTCTGTCAACCGGAATTGTGGAGAATTAACTTTGTGCTAGATCTGGCTTCCTTTTACGAACTTAATAAGTAATTCAGTCGTACTGATAACCTCACAACAGATATTTGCTAGAGATTTGTAAGTTAAGTGGCTTTTCGGGTAATGTATATATCGTTTATATTTGATAGTTACAATAATAATTATTTTGAACACATTTGTTTTTTTATACACATGGACTTTTTGGAGTTGATTTCTTCCTGAAACACAAGATGGAATAAAAAAGGTCTTTACACTTTCCAATTAAAAAGCTAAATTCATTAAAAAAAAACAAATAAAGTTATTATTCTTTAAACATTTACATTAGTCTACTTTTTAATTAAATAATTAAAAATTTTAACATACTATTAATAAAATTATTAGTAGATAAGCTTTTGATTTTCATAAAATACACAAATGTTTTCTATTCCATGTTTACATTACAATATAAATGTACAGTTTTAGTTTCAATACGTTTAAGTGTCTTATTATTAAAGCATTATTATAAAAACACTTCTTCTGTATATCTACTTACTTATATATTTAAACTTGTAAATTTGTATTAAAATGCAATCAATGTGGCGGTACTTTAATATCCACTCTGTGCAAGTCACTAAACTCACAGAATTGAACGTTACACTTCCTGTTCTCGTTTAATAAAACGAATAATATTTAGTGATTGTTGGTTGACTCTACTCTTACATCATAAATCAACAATTTGAAATATGTTTAATCCAATTTATACATTTCCCTAACAGTTACCCGACACGCCATTCATGAACTTAAACAATCGCACATTAGGTTGGGCTCGTATGATATTTTTTTATGGTTAATTTAAAAAAATTGGTGGATCACTTGAGATAAAACTCTTATATACTACTATTTAGAATTATTAATGAAGATTGTTATTAACTTTGATAAATTTCTGTCCGCCAGTGACAATGGAGAAGTCAAGACATGTACACAGCCACCATGTTCGTTTCTCTAAGAGAATCAGAATCAAACACTTGCTCTTTAAATATTTACTACATAATGCTGATTGAAATATTATATTGTAAATGAACAGAAATCGGGAATACAATAATATAATTTAAAAAGATACAGCATCCTTCGGTAAACAGAAACCCGCACAAGCAGAATGATGCCCCGAATATTCACGTCTACCCACGATTTATATTTTTACCGTATCTTAGAGAAACCAACTGCAATTTATAAAATACAAGCTAACCAACTGAACAATACTAACTCCTCATTATTCTATTCAAATATTAAACTGTAATACAATTAAGAGTAAAGAGGCCTCGCAAGCAAGTACTACTCAGATAGTCGACCAGAAATATATGAATAGTACAATATAAAATCATCAAAGACTGTTACAAAATTAATCGAATAACTACTAAGTTATTGGTACGATTTAGATTACTTACAAAATATCATTCCAAAAAACTTTTATCCTGCTCGGGAAGTGCTGGAAAAAAAAAATTATACTGATTCCATAATATTAAATCCGCCCTGTAATTAGAGTTGCGAATAAGAGTAAACGCTTTTAAAGCGATAATAAGAACCCTGATTTGAAATAAAACTATTTTTTACGGATTAAACTCGCGTATAATTTGGTTACATTTTAATTTTAACCCGACGTTTCGAATGCTTTGCATGTGTCTGACACTTACATCTCGTCTACCCGTGAACACGATTGCTGAAAAGCATTCGTAACGTAAATCCGTAAAAAATTGTTTTATTTCAAATGTGTACTCGTGAAATCTAAGAACATAGTTTGAAAACCCTGATTACTATAAAACTTCCCGAGGGCTTATGATCAAATTATACTCGGAAGAGCTTTCGATAGAAAGGTCATGACATCGAAATCAAAATATGCAAATAAGCAGTCGCTGTTATAACGCACACAATACGTCAAACCATATGTTGGTAAATTAAAATACCGACCAAACGATATAATAAATCGAATAATTTAAAAATGTTAACCTGATTGTCTTTGAGAACAAAAATTATTATCTATAACAAAACAACATATCGTTTGATATCCAAAAAGATATTCAACATTAAAACTAGACTTTTGAAAGTTATATGCTGACGGTTATTTGATAGAAACTCAACTTTAAAAGTTTTAGGAGCCGTAAAATCATTTTACAAAATACACATTTACAAATGTCAAGTTCTCTATTATCTCAATTAATCTCTCCATACTCTTATTATCCTACTAATATTGTAAATTTAAATGTTATAACATACAATCATTACTAACAAATGAGTGTTTTATTCAAATCGACGAACATTAATCGACGAACATATAATTAATTCCAAATATTTTGATATTTATTTGGAATTAATTATAGCTTCCGTGTTTTCTTTACAATTTGAGATGATGGAAGTAATTAGAAATTATTTTCTTTAAGTCTTCATTATGTCTGCTTTCATAAGGCTTTTATTTGAATATGAATTATTTTACAGCTTATTTCCTTTACTAGTAAAATAATTTTGTATGTCGTTTCGAAAGGAAAATAAATGTATATTTGATTTAAAATAATCAACGGAATGATCAAAGGAATATCTGTATTATAAATGATTTCAAATCTATTGTTTGTGGATATTCAAATTCAAACAAGTCTGTTTAAACAACATTTATTAATCAGAATACAAAAGGAAACCTATTTTACAGTCATGAATGGTTCAAATTACATGAATCTAAAAAATATTTTAAAAAAATACATGACATTCTTATTAACTTCCTAATAAAAAAAGTTACTCTTATTTAAATTTTCAAAATTCCGAAAAAGTAAACGTACGATTAATCTAATCTGTGAGAGATTTGAACTTGAGATAGAAATCAATGGGTGTTAATATCAGCAGAAAGTAATTATAGTTGGAAAAAAATATATCGTGTAGATTTTTTCTTGAAGTGCTTTTAATGACTTTATTGCAAGGTATGATGGAATGTATTTTATAAGAAACAATAAAATAATGACAATAATATAACATTTTTCTTAACCCGAAAGTTAAGGTGATTGGGCTCGTATCCATTACCGCTTGTTATTATTTTATAATATGTTCATAAATATTTACTCACAATAATATATAGGGAACTTTTCTGCAATTCTATTCTAAGAAAAAACATTCTTATTCTTGTTTATATAACTGCTGATGATTCTGACAGCGATCGTATCTATCTTAAACCATCAAGTTGTAAACTCTTTATTGCAGATTAGATCGAATTACTTAAATTAACTTTAGTCATAATTTATTTTGCACTGATCATCAAAACTTGTCGTTTTACTAGCAATTGTGATAGCCTAGATCTTGACATAGTTCTATAGTCGTTTTTTTAATTAATAATAAACAAGTTGTGTGTCTCTCAAATTACAGTTTAAAAAGATATATTTGTATGTTTTTTTGAGAACATCATTACTCATCATTACTTGCACTCAAATTTTTACTGATATAGAATATTTCAGAACTATAAATTTTTTTAAATATTATTATATTAATGACAGATACTTTTTTTCAATTGTAATCACATTTTCATTCAGATAACAAAAAAAAAAACTATAACCATTTCGTTAGCTAAAAAACTAAAAAGTTATTTATTACTGTCACTTACCAAAAACGAACGAACGAACAACAACCAAAACAGCTTCGGTAACTTCATTTTGGTATTTTGTGACATGGTGATCCTTCACCGGTCGAGTCTTTTGCAAACTTTTGCAGTCAATTGACTACAAATAGGCCCTACCAACATACGCCTTCCCCAGTTGTAGGCCTAGTGAGAGGGGAAGGGTGACCCCTCTTACCTAACATGGGCCTACGATGGGCACCCTCCCATCGTAGGCTCTACGTTGCTCGGGGCACCCTCATTCGGGGGGTCTCGCCGGGGCGTCACGGTGTGTGATAACGCGATCCCGTGACGTTCCATTACGGCGCAGAGGGCCACCGTTGGTTTTTTAGTGGGTAGCCTTAAAAATGGCAGCGTCCCGACGGGGTACCCGTAACGGGATTTTCCAACGGAAAAAAAAAAAAAAGGCCCTACCAACATACAAATGTTGCATTAATTTATTAGTAGTTAATATTCATTTAAAAAAAAAAAAAATTTTTTCAAATTCAAGGGGTTTTAATAGTAATTATAAAATTAAATAAATTAATAGTAAATATTATTTATATTCGATAGGTATATTAAATGGTCTAGCGGTCTACCAACACTGACTGCAACTTAGTCGAAAGTCTGATTAACTGAGTCTTGGGTTCGATTCGTAAAAAGGATTAATTTTCCTTCATGTCAGATTGTTTATACAATTAGTGAGTGATATTTGATAGCGACTTCTAATATTCATAATTTTGTGTGTTATATTTTTCTTAAATAACAAGAGTTAATTATATACTTTTCTGTCTGGATAGTTTTTAATAATAATGTTAAGCCTATTTTTTATGCAAAATAGGTGAGTGAGTGTGTGACTAAAACCTGCCTGATGTTAGGCATCACTGCAGTCTAAGATGTGACACGATAACCTATTTTGATATGGTATTGAAAACCCCTAGTTTATAATGTTTAGGCCGACCTCGGCAGAGTTTCAAAGTTTTGCTGTGCTCACAATGAAAGTGGAAGCGAATTGCTCGGTACGGGACCTTGTCACTTTGACTGTGAATCGATGTTTTCTTGCTTACTTCTGGTTGTTCTGTAATGGAATAGAACTGGGGGAATCAATTTTTGCATTGCAGTCGCTTCGAATTGTATCCAATAAAAGACCGACAAACTAGCCACCTTGCGACGATGTTCCAGGCCTTGGAGTTTTGTCGTTTTTAATCCTTTTCTTTGAGAAATGTTTAATTTTGACGACTTTTTATACATTAGATTATATATAAATGATCTATAGAAAATGTCCTTAGAGTCGTTTAATTAATAGAATATTGTACTAAAAGTATAAGTTCGATGTTATATCAATATATATTATATGTGACGATTTCCTTTTATCTAGCATAGAAGTTTATTATTCGATTAATTTATATGTTATTATAATACCAAATATGGTACTTTATCTTTATATAAGTTAATTTAGCTTACGAAGTGATCGGAGTCCCGTATTATTAAGTCTTTTGTTTTTTTTTTAATATTTACTTTATTAATTTAAAAAATATTTTACAAAACAATTTTTTCTCGCCAAGCTGTTATGCTTAACGGCGAGACGCGCTCGTTATTACAAATAATGTATTTCTAACAAAACAAAAAACAACATGCACTTCATGTAAACATTAAATTACAAATGTCACCTCACTCCATTACAGGTTTATTTCTCGATGACGACTTTTTTTCTTCATCAATGTCGTCAATCATGTCGTCAATCAATGTCATCAATGGTGGTAAATCACAGTACAAATATCATTTAATAAAACGTCTTGATTTAGCTTAAGAGTTTTGAGTACGTTTTTCAATTCAAGGAAAATTACTAATGTTATTGGTCCAATAACAAATATGTATATCATTTGTGTGTTGGGTATCAAATATATAAGACAAATTGTTATACAGCTTTAAATGTTCTTTAAATGTATAAAAAACTTTTAAATATTATTTTGATATAGCATTTGTTGTTTTATTTAGTTTTCTTGAACTATAATATAATTTCATGGTTTCGCAAAATTTTATAACATTCTTAATATACTGACTACGTTATTTAGGTCAACGATTTTTAGAAAGATACAGTTTATTGGCTATTAAATAAGATCTCTCAAGAAATTATTTTTTATAAACTTATATCAATTAGTCTTATTTAATAAAAATGTATATTTTACCAGTTCATTAATTGAATAACACTGCAAATATTCTTCAATATTAAATAATAAACTAATTCTTTCTTACAGTGTTTGTTCATATAAAGTTCAGTGAAAGTAAAATTAAAATACAAAGATATCAAAAGTTGTATTTAATTTTTTAATTAAATTAAATTAAAAATATACTTTTACATAAAACATGTAACAATACAAGTGTTTTGTTATCCACACGGCAATAGAAATACAAAGAAAGAAAAAATAAAATCATTCCTTGATTGTGTACTTCTTCGGATTCTTTTTGTTGTTGTATGCTAGATGAAATAGTTCATGTATTATGCATTCCTTCTGCGATCGAGATGTCACTTAGTAACAATTTCAAACCATACGGGCCATTGGTGCTTTATCTGTATATGATAGAGGAGCGATATGTCTGTTCTATATTTTTATTAATAGCCTGTATCTCTAATATAATATTTTTTTAATTATTCTTTTTTAGATTTTATGGTATTTGTTTTGATTGAAAACGCTTAGATTCAATTTTTTAAAGAATCATTAAAAATAGATTTGAAATAAATTTAATATAAATCCATAACTTATAAAAATAATAACAACAAATCGAGGACAAATTGCTCGTTTTTGCATACCAGGTCTAACGTTAACATTGAGGTATTGTGTGTAAAATAATTGTTGATTGTTACTTTTCAGGAAAGTCTGATAATTGATGTCTTTCTGACGTACTTCATATTATTTGATTTGATTTGGATAAATAGATCGTAAAATATTCAATAACATAAAAATGCAAACAAACATTTGAAAATGTTTTTACAATAATCGAATTATTTGTTTGGTTGCGCTAATGAATACATTTGTGAAGTAAGCTTTTCTCATAAATTAAAGTGTCTAGTGCATCTATCTACACTAGATAAAAGTTGTTACTCGGTCAGGAATTAAGTGGAATTAAGTCGAACTTACATTTTACGTGACAATTATTATTTACTAGTCATATATCAGCTATGTTTTGTTAGGAGCGTCTTTTCATTCCAAAATAATACAACAAAGGCACTTTTGTCATTGTTACTCTCTTACGAGAATCTAGAACTGAGAATCAACAATATATAATAACACTCAAAGGTTATTTCACAAAATTTTCAGTAAATTATCTTCTGAAAAGTATTACATCCAGAATTCATTACTCAAGCTTTATGAAGACGGTTTAATTTATGATTTTTCCAACTATTTTTATCACTGAATAACATTTTTATAACTTTATACAAATTAATATTAACTTAACAATTGAATTATAATTTAATTTACTAAAATTTCTTAACGTATACCTCTAATTACAAAACCTTTTCCAATCTATTATTTTATGTTATAGAAATATTTCCCATCCGTCTGCCGTTACGTCAAGGTATTAGGTGATTATTTCAAAAGCTTGTCGATAATTAAAGACTGTCTAAATTGTATCAAAATAGCGATAGGTTCGGATTTAATTTTACTTTATTCAATCATAATAAATCTAACTTAGTTTGTAATGGACTATTTGATTTTAAAGTTATTTTTTGAGTGCAAATATAGTTAGTTTCGTCACAGGAGCTGTATTTATATCCCAAACCCAGCTGTTACTCACGGTTCCATCCGTGAAGGGTAAGTAAAGAAAAGAAAAATATTTTACTCTTGTTGAAGTCAATCGCCTTTTATTCATAATAGAAGAAACTTGATCTGAACATTTGAGATCAATTACAATTGAAAATAAATTAATTTTAATGTATACAGAACGAGAGTCATAAATTCCTATCCTATCCTATATTCCTATCTGGATAAAATGCCAGAAGTTCTACAAAAGTTATAAATAAAAGGTTGGGAAGGTTATATGTATTCAAAAAAAATTTTATAGGAATCGCTATTTCATAAGTATCTATAATTAACTGTTTTATATCACTGTTAAATCGTTGAGGTCTCCAGTATTCAGATAAACTGAGGTTTTCGTGGTTCGGTAAATACTGTAAAACTAGTTTTTAAGTACTTTGGAAACAAGAAGTATATAACATTAACCTGCCGATCACAATCAGAAAGAACATTTCAAATCCCTGAAGTAGTTTCGAAGATAAGCGCTTTTAAGCAATCAAACTTTTCTTTTTTATAATATATAAATAAGTACCTTAAATTACGAATAAGCCTGTCTGCTTCACCGAAATAATACTGATTAACAAGGACATTGGAGTTACAAGAGATAAACTTTTACTTATCATTCTTGATACTCTCAGTATATATAACAATATTAACCTTAAATACGTAACGTACGTATCACAAATATTTTGTTATTTGTATCTAAAAGCAGAACTTTAAATAGTCTTTATTATCTTAATTTTTATTTTAGAAATAAATTAAAATAATCGTAAATAAAAATTGGTACTTTATTTTAGTAAGATAAAAGATATTTGTAACAACTAAAATGTAAATATTCCATGTCGTTTAAATAGAATTTCGCAATTCATTAAATTGACAACGTGTCGAGCGTCGCTCCAGTATCAGCAATTTGAAAAAATATTTGAAAAAGAGGGATCAAAGTATTTTATCGTATTTCTAAGAGTGCTCAGAGCTCTTTAATATTCTAATCTTGTTTATCAAAGAAACTTTTAAAATACTTTTAAAACATCCTTCATTATTGAAACATAAACAATTTATATTACTTAAAAATAAATACTGAAGTCAATTAATATTTAAGTCAAATTAAGTTCTCTGTTTTAGCTTTTAGGGTTGTTTTATTATTGTTAATAAATCTAATCAGAGTTATTAACAAATATTTTATGTAATATGATTAGATTAGATAGCTATTTATAGATAGAAACAAATTATAATTAAGCTTTAAGCTTTTGACTACAAAATAATGCTTTCGCGAATTGAATGAAACACTATTTTAGAAGTTTTTATTTTTAGTCTATTTTCAAATTTTATATAGTTCATTACCTTAGAAGTTTTTAAAACCTCTAGAACTAGAAAGAAACTTTCTTTATAGATGTAGATTGACTAAGGAATAAAAGTTGAATATTAATTTTATTCACATTATACGTGTTTCTCGTTGTGTATTTAGTTTAGTCTTGGATATAAAGAATAAATTTATATATTGAGTTATCGCATATAGATAATAGAAATGGAAACTGTAGCTATTATAAAAATATATCTCGCTTTTTAGAAAACACCCACGTATACGAAATATACAATTATACTAAATAGGACATTTCATTCTGTCATCTCACATAATTGAATAAAACCATTTTAAAAAGTAAGCCGAATATACATCTAAGCAAGCGTTATCGTCAGAAATGTATAAAAATATCAAGCTAATATTTTAATATTAGATAAATGTTGTTAAAAGTTATTATATATTTTAATATTATTTATCCTCCAATACTTAATTGTTCAGATTATCTATTCAAATAATCGAACCCAAATTCATAATTTAAACTAACATCTCTCCTTAAAAGTATTTAATAAATAGAAGCAGTTTAATTATATTATAGTTTATATTATTAAGAATTAATACGAAGAATTTTATAAAATTATTATGAAATCTAAGTAAAATATGTACAATGTTTTGGTAAAAAAATATTAAACCTACAATCATATTTACTGATGTCAGGAGTACCAATATTTTACCGTCACTATAATTGAAATGTGACAGGTTTGTGATTTCAAACAAAAATTAAATATATATAATGTATTGAAACGTTACCTTAAGAGTTATACACGAAGGGAAGTAATTGAATTACGTTCAATTTAAAAATTATTGTGGTTTATTTGGGATCATAACGTGTTGAGGAGCGGTATGTTTTTTATTTAAATATGTATCGCATGTTTTTTTTGGAATTAACAAATTTATTAAGAAGTTAACATTGAAAAAAAAATGATATTTTTTTTTTATAAATACATAATTAAAACATAAGCGACCTCAAGTTACAATTGTGTTTAAAGATAAAACTCAAACTGAACATTTTATATATGTATAAAAAGATTTTGATAGTAACTCGTTAAAAAAATACTTTTGATTACATATTACTTTAACCTATAATTAAGACGAGAGTAGACATTAAGTCAGTGTAACACGATAAATGTCTTATATGTTATACCTATTAATAATGTTCTCATTTAATAGTGGTTACGATATAAAAGAATATGAGGACAAAAGAGATGTGTGAAATGTATGTCTGCCTCCGCGTTCTGATGCGTCTCTGTTGCTTTGCCGGATTGTTTCCTGTAGAGGGACTGGATAAATCAAATTTTACTACTTTGAAGTAAGAAAAACATTTTTGCTATATTAATATCATATAGTATTGATCACTCACCAACTCATAGATAGTAGTATATTATTTGAATTTTGGGGTTCGCTGTTGTCCGCGTCCCTAGGCAGGATCTTTTTTTAGGTCTCAAGACTCTAATTACCCTTCCGGTGACCTCTGGGCAATGTCAATCGGATATCACCTCGGTGGTATCCGTCATCGGCGTCGAGTTGCGAGGATGTTATAATTGGTGCATGTGGTGCATCAGATATTTTCATTCGTTTTGCTTACATATCAATCCGTGACAAGGTTTATCAATGGCTTATTACTGAATGTGCTCTTGTTGGAAAGTGAAAATCGCAGGTAAACCACCACGACCGTTGGCCTGTGCTAAAGACCTGTTCAGCCGATTTGTCTTTTATACTGACAGTTCTATGTAGCCTCTCCTAAGGGATTGGAATAGTGGATCATTACCAAAGTATGGATTTTACCATATTAGGTCATCTGGGGACCTAGCTAGTCACACCGCCTAGATAAAGCCAAAGACTTGGAGGAACTAAGAAGTTGTTTCACGGAACCTTTAAAAAAAAATCGTAGTCTCAATGGGTCAATTCTTTTTGATAATCTTTTTCTTCTGTAACGTTGTGCTTAAATCACTTATGTGTACGCAGATAATAGAAAAAATGGTTACGTAAGAGGGAGCTCTGCATACAACTAAAAGGCAAACAAAGATGCTGCTTGGTGATCCTGAGTTGGTTGATGCCTAGCTCGACAAACCCGAATACAGGCGTAGTATTCCTAGCCTCCCGGTGTTCTATATGATACAATTTTTCGAATTTGCACAAGAGTTATACAATTTAACTTTGAATTCTCGCTACTATCATTCGATTTTCCGAAACACAGCAAGTACATGTCTATGTAGTGGACATCACTCCTATCTGGACGAAAAGCTATACACCGTATTTTTTTAATTGCACAAGAAAAGACTGGTACATCTGGAATTTGTCGGTGTTGCCAATCGATTACAATTTTGGCTTCATTTTGAGAGTGAATAAAAATGTACTATGTTAGTGTAATTTATTTGTCATCTACGTTGCCTCTTTCCATCACGTGAAATGTAATCATGCATTGAATAAAAAAAAATTTAAACCGTCATTGGTTTGTTTCAGATTCAACATAAAATCATTTTACGCTGTCTATTATATTACAACAATAATTTTGCAAACATTCTTATCTGGTTTAAATATTTATTATTTCACAGTTAATGGACCGAATTTGAGTAATTTTAGTAAGTGGAGATACAATAATGATAAATACAAATCTTATTGTATGATATACCATAGGCCTTAATTTTTTTTCTATTTTATTGATTATCCACATTGCTTCTGTTCATACTGGCACGCAATTGGCCCATTCTAATGAGAAAAGCTGCTGACATTGAGTATTTTGCCTCTGATATATTATGCTCAGAAGTCATAGATTCCAGGAAATATTACAGGACTACATATCTCATAATGGGATTAGCTTTGTGTATGTACATTTTTAGTATTACATAATGTTTGTATAATACAATTATTTAAAATCAAAACCTCTGAAACTAAAAACCTTTATTAATCAATATGTTAAGAATATTTAAATATTAAATAATATCACTTTTAAGTTTGTTTTAAAAAGTGCCATGTTAAGAAATTACTGTCTATCTTTATTCTATAGGCGGAGAAATTCGCTCGAAAAGATTAAGTATTATATACACATTATACAGAAATTGAGCTTATAAAATATTGCACATTTGATTTTAGTATCAAAAAACTATAAAATAGTAAATTGTAATAATATCAATTTTATTATGTAAAAGTTTAATTTAAGTACCTCAATTTACTATCTCGCATATCTAATGAATTTATAGTAAGTTTAACATTCAATTATTTTCAGTGGAACACATATTATCGGTGATTTATAAAATAATGATGATATTGGCCAGTGACGAGTCCTTTAACTCAACACTTGACCTTATAACAAAATACTTTCATAACTCTTCGTATTGTATTTCTCAATTAACAATGTATAATACTCTGTTTTATGAGGTATTTATATTTTTATAAATGTTTTTATGATATATAAGAAATGACGTTATTAGTACAAAATATATAGTATTTTATAAATGTTATAAACAATAGTAATTGGCTATGATTTATGAAGTGTCATTCTCATACAGGTGGCAATACTGCCAGCTACATTTCTGTGGAACTTCACGGATGTTATGACAATATGTGTTAGTATGTATCTCACCGGATACTTTCAACAATTAAATGATCTTATTGAGAAACAAGAAAAACAAGTGGGTTTACTAATATTCTACACCTGGTTTTAAAGATTCCCAAAGCTTAATAGGGCTAAGGAATACCAAAAAAATCTTTCGACTGGTAAAAACTGGTATTGGTTAATATACCATCTGCTTTCATCCCATTTGGGATAGATGCAATATGTCAATCTTTCACACTCTTTTTTTACATCATCTCATCCTGTTTCATCTCTCTGCAATACGTGATCGTTGTACAACAAATGATTACTTTTAATTTTTTTCACAACTTGGAGCTACAATCAAAAAACCTCATTACTTACTTATACTTATACTTACGTTAACTATCCATCACGCCAATCCTCTATCCTAATATTCGAATTTTAGCATCATAGGCTTAACTTTAACCGCTATCGTTTCTTCGTACACATTAACAAAAAATAAAATTAATATGTATATACATGAACTTATAATGGTTATAATTTTATAAGTTTGGCTTATCTTGACATTAGGTAACTTTGTGAAGACATGTCCAAAAATCTATTATAATTATTTTAGCTATTTTAATACCAATAATTAATTGCATTATTACTAGAAAATATTATTTACTATCAGGCAATAAGTGGCTTCTTAAATTACCTTAACCTGTTATCATATTTTTCATTTTATAGAAATTAATAAAGTGGGCAGAAATTCGTATCTTGCACTCTCATTTGGTGCAGCTTGTGCAGTTGGTGGATTGCGACATGTGTTACTTAATACTGCTGTCGTTTTTCACGAATCTCTTTTTTATATGTGCCCAGCTCTTTGATCTTTTGAGGTAAGCTTATGTTATTAATTAAATAAATCAATTTGATATAACTTACAAATATTTCTTTAAAGTATCTTTTATTTACCCCTTTTATGTTTCAAGCTGAAAAGTTCATCCATATTTAAATAAATTGTTATAAAGATAGCCTTACCAATGGTTTTAATATTTAAAAAAAAAATTAAAAATAACTATATACTTAAGTTAGTATTTGAAGAGTTTGTGAATTAGTATTTTCTATTTTTAATTATTTTATTATTCTTATTATCTACAAATCACAAAATTTAATTTTGTAAATCTAAACATATCTATAAAGTGTATAATTTGTCTTAATAAAATGTTTTTTATTTTAGTTCTGTTCAAGGCATTGAACATTTTCTGTACTACTTTTACTCTTTTTCATTTTTGTTTATACGAGCTTGCGTTGCTTCTCTGTTGGCAGCAAATATTCATACTGTTTCTAGACGACCGCTCTTAGTTCTTCAAAACGTACCATCGACGGAATATTCTATTGAAGTAAGTTTCAATAACCAAAAATATCTGAGAAAAATTGTTTGAAGTATGCTCAAGAAAGATCCGATAACAAGGTTTTCTTTTTACTTAAAATGATTTAGAAAAATAATACTTTTTACGTATTTTGAGTGTGAAAAATATAATTAATATAATTAACATAATTAAAGAAAATAAACATTAATATTCGTCAATGCTAATGGTTATCCTATTAGCATTAGGAAGTTCCAAAAACAATAAGTGCTGAGTTTAGTCAAATTTTATCTGATATTAATTATTAATTATTTGAATATCTATTATTATAAAAATATCCCTATCTTTTCAGGATATAAAGATATCTTTAACACCAATTTATGATTAAATAATATTTTTTTACAGGTACAAAGAATGATTCGTCAGATTCGTTACAACACTACAGCTTTAAGTGGCGTATTCTTTCATATCACCAGAGGAATGTTGCTCAATGTAATAATAATAATAATAATATATCTACTATATTAAGGGTGATCTTTCATAACATTATATATATAACAGGTCATTGCCAATGTTGTAAAGTATGAGCTTGTATTACTTCAATTCGCACATCGAGACTACGATGCTATCGATGGAAGTTAAACTTTAAATAAAATCGCATATGTAACTTGCATGCGGTTTTTATTATTTATTTATATCAATGGATCTTTGTTTTCACATGATCAGTCAGAAAAATTAAAGTTTTTGTTCTCTATACAAACCTTCCTTATTCCTAGCTTATTTCAATACCTAGCTGATATATTTCAATATATAATATTCATGTATCCAATATGGCGACCTCAATCGCTCCTGCTTCCGTTACTTCTTCCGTTACTACTTTCGTGACTGATGCTGCTATCTCTACCGAGTTTACCATAATAGCAATAATTAAAGAATATATATATGGTTTAGACGATTTAATGTTTACAATAAACAAACAATGGTTTCAGCTGTAATTACAATTTAAACCAACGGTATTATTATTATTATTTTTACTTTTTTTAATAATTTTATTCCATAATATGATTTGATTGTCACATAATTACCCCAATCGCGTAATTAGAAAATTTCGCTGGAAAACCAATCAGGTCTTCTTTAGGTGAATACGCAAAGGTTGGTGCCAAAACAAAGTCAACTGTATAATCAGGTGGCAAGAAAATAAATACGCACACATAGACACACATACATACATACACACATAAACACATATACATACCGACACACACACAGATACCCATACATACAAGTATTTAAAACGTATCTATAATTAAAAACGTAAATATATTACTAGAAAATCTAATTCTAATCTTAAATTGGGGTTAACTTCTTTAGTCAGGAAGATAAAAAGGTCAAAGTACATTACAAAAAAAAATTTGGTACATTAAAGGATATATTTGTCTTCTTATTAATAAAAAAAGCAGTCCCTTAATTTAATATTTAACAGGAAGAGACATGTGATGTTCCATTGTTAGAAAGATACACTATAATTCACGTGCTCTTATAAATATTTGACAATACTAAAGATTTAAAAACTACATATGAAGAATGTCTGCACTTCTGGATTTTGACAGCAGTACCCTTGTACTTTTATATCTAAATAGTTGTTTAACATTTTTTTTGCGAATGGTTCCAATGTAAACAATTTTGATTAAGAATTTTAACATAACCTATGTTATGCTACTTTAGACAACTCGTGGATAAATAATTTTGATTTTATTTATAATAAATTCATTCTCATAAAATACCTCGCAGTCACTATTTTTTTATTGCACTTAACTTTGTTATATTTCTGTAATTGTTTATGAACTCTTGAGGTAATCATGATTGGAAGAGTTTCGAGTTCAGAAGTTTTCGCGCCCCTATTTTCTTCCTTTTACAAGGATCTTTAGTAGAAACTATATGACAAAAAGAAGAAACCAACCCGAGAAATATAAAAATATACATGTTTTTTAAAGAATAAAATATAATGTTAAAGTTAAAAAAATATATATATATATAAAAGAGATTATAAGAATAAAATTGTAATAACTATATAAGTCCTATAAATATATGTTAATGTACGAATACAACATAAATATTTTTCCATGATACTAGAAATATCTAAAAAAATAATTTCTTAGTTAGTTTAGTGTTAAGTTACTTTTTTTTTCAGATAGAGACTACCCTATAACCAATCAGCCCATATAGTTGCATTTATGTATAAATTAACATAAAAGCTGAACTACACTTACAGTAAATAAAATAATTTACGGTATAAGTACCACGTACTTGTATTTTTTCTAGTTCCAATAATCGGAACTGATGCAAGGGTCATAATACAATAACAGTATTGTGTAAAGTTTAAAAAAAGAGGAATTATTAACAACAAAAAGAAAAAAACCAGATACAAATTGTGACGTTCAAAACAGAGTACACTCAGGTTTGTACAAAACTTGAGTAGTGTTGAGCGATGCATGACTTTAGCGTTGGTTTTCAATAGCCGTCCTCTCACAACGTACCGAATACTAAGGACATTTAATATTGTCAAATTGAATACATATACACTTAAAAAATATTTACGTTTCAACGTGTCCTGAGTTATTCTAAATTCATTTTATCCGTTCAACTTAGATCACCAGGTCATACATTTCACACGTCAGTACGCATATCCGTAGTTGGAGTTACACCAGCGAACTGCATCAATACCAATTCATATGTTACAATAGTCCCGGCGATCTGAAATACAAAAAAATATAAATAATAATATTGATAAGTGACGTTACTTCTATCTCATTGTACTATAACTTACTGCTAAAACTATTCCGCGCTTAACTTTAAAAAATTGAAGTCCAGTTAACGCCACGGGTTCTCCATGGATCTGTTCTATAAATCGTTGGACCTATGACAAAGTCATGGAAATCAATTTATCTTTAACTAATCTACCAGTCCACGGTTATAAAAATTACCTCGATACCGTAGTCCGCTGACGGTACTTCATATAAAACATGGACTGGTTTTCTGCTAGCAGTATGCACTTGAGCTGCTACCAGTGATACAGCCAGTGATCGTATAATAAGAAATACCAAGGAATATAAGAAATATATTCCTTGCTCATAACCGCGGAATATCCTAAAAATAATGAAAAATCGGTATTACCATGGGAGATAATATATAATTAAATTCATTTTACCTTTGGTCTGGAGTATGGCAAGATGGTGTAGGTTTTACGCCATCCCTGAAATATAGTTTAATAGGAAATTCAAATTTTTTATAAATAAATCATTTTTATTTATTACAGCTAAGACTAAAATACATATTTGTTTTATTGACCAAGAATTGACCAAGAAGATATTAGTAATATTCAATAACTTACGCAAGCGTATGGAGTAACTGTAGACATATAAAAAAGAGATTATTAGCAAAAGATATAAATAAAATGCCACCGATGACTTCATCTACTCTTCGGACTAGGCCCGAAGCTCGATTGTAATCCTCTCGCATATTGCGCCAAAATGTAGAGGGTACAGACTAAAAAAGTATACTTGATTAAATCCACATTGAAATAATTGCTTTAGTTAAGTTTTGTTCAGACCTTAAAGAAAAGGCTTTACTAAACCTTATTTTTTTATTATAAATACAATGTTAAAATATGAAAAAAATAATAAAGGAATTACTAAAAAAGCCAATTAAGTAAGCAACTTCAACTATAATACAAAACAAAAAACCGATCTTGCGTGGAGTACTGCGGTCAGATAGTGGCCGGTGCCGCAAAAGGCCACCTGCATTTTGGATTCAATTGAAGTAAAAAGGCAGCTGGCGACCCTGAATGGGTTGATGATAAGCTCGACACCCTCGAATACGGGTGAAGAATTACTAGCCTCTCAGTGTTATATAGGATATATATTGGTTCGTGTGCAGTGGAATTACATAATTTAATTTCCTCTTCCCCCTTCCATCCTAAAACGTCTCGACACCCAGCGAGTGTGCATCCTTCAGCGAGTATGCATCTTTATGTCGTGGATATCCCTTCGTTGTTTCTTATACGGATAGTGAAGGACTGGAACACCTTGTCTGTGTCGGTGTTTCTAACAGATTACAAGGTATTGAAGCGTGAGTAGGCTCTTACGAAGTTAGTGTGACTTACCATCTACGACTAAATTAATTCTTACCATCACGTGACATATAGTCATATGAAAATAAACAAAAAATATGGATTTCGTGACTAGACCGATTTCTCTTAGATCAAGACGTTTTAGGAAACCTCATATAGTGTGTCCAAATAGCCTCTTCTGATACTTTTATTTAACGTATACTTCTATTTGATCACTTATATTCATTTAAGGTGGAAAAGAGATATATATATATACATAGTTGAGCGACCTGTAGTTCACCTGCATTTATGTATTTTGGGGGCCTTTATGTATTTTGTTCATACAAACTATAATTATTATTTTTTCATTTTGCTTTTGTTATAAAAAGAGAAATTTTAAACTGAATATTCGGGCCGTATTTTTTTCAGTGATTGAATCCTTTGTTTTTTATCCAACTTGTCTCGGACACTTAATGGTTTTAACATTTAACATTAAACTTTACACAAAACTTTTTTAAATTATTTTTTTCATTCTATGATGCTCTTATGATAGTGCTAAGATATAACTATATTACTACTATTGACATACTATTTTTATTGCAATAAATTTTATAGAAAATAATTTTCAAATTCAATAAGAAATTGGTAAATAAGATCTTACAATAAAACTAAGTCATGAATTATGTTTCAATAACACAATATTTCATAATAAAAAAAAAAATTAAAATGTTATTGTAAGACTTAAGCCTAAAGTTAACTATACTATTTACACAGTTGTTTTATGAATAAAATAATAGGACTCTAAAATATTTGAGTGCTAAAAGTATTGTAGAGATCTTTTTTTTTTGGCATGTATAGTCATTCATATTCAAAACGAACCTTTCCTTTGACTGCAGATATTTTCTTATTTATTTGTTCAAGTCTCGAAGTTAGATACAAACTTATATTGATAACAAATAAGTTAGAAAAATTCCAATTGAATGTACATTGAAGGTTTAGGAACTGAAACAATTTTTATTAAAAAATAAAAATACATTGCCTTTTGTTTGTACTTAGTTATTTAACAGTTAATATATCTATATTAACAATAACAAAAATTATCAATTTACAAATACTCTAAAGTTGACTATTTACAACAAGGCAATACCTTGTTGTAAATAGTCAACCTTGATTCAAAATTAACATACCTGTGTTAGAATTCCCAAACTAATGCTGTAATCAACAAGGTCATTGATCCAAGGAAAGCCGTGCACGATGATAGCTTCATAAGTCATGCCTGTGGGATTACAGTCTGCGGCAAACACCAGTCCCGATAGCTCAGATAAGCCATGCTCCACTACAAGTATGTATTATATATGTATGTATGTTCACTGTATAATGTTAAAAACTCTTTGGGTGGATTTCGAGAAGCAACACTAGTAGTAAAATATTTTATTCAACATATTAAAAATATATACAATGTTTTAAAGTGTGTATCAGTGTGTGTGTTGATATCAGCATTAGGATATCCTAATGTTGTTTTTGAAAGGTGATGTAGAGCTTTTTAAATTGTCAATCAAGAAAATATTAGTATCAATAAAATTGTCAAGTGAACGTTTGTTATGAAATGCTTAATAAATTTATAATATAAAAGAAAAATCAGAACGTTGTTAATAAACATAATTTTATAAAGTTGTAACTCACCACAAGCTAAAGCAAGTACAAGTAGACAGGAGATATTGCATTTCCGTACAAGCACGTTGTCTATTACGGGGTCAACTGCTTCTGTCCATGAAATATATCGACAGAGCTTGGGCCACTTTATTCCTATTTGTAGAAATAGTACTGTAATAATTGTATTGGAGATGTAAAACACCAGTGACGCTGAAAGTATTACAAGATATAAGCTACTGACCACTTTGACAACTTTATACGTAAAAGTGAAATCCAAAAAAGAAACCTATTAAAGAAGGTAAAATAATAGCAACATTCAGATAATTGTAACGTCTCTTATTATTGTAAGGTTTGTTACTTTTTTTATAGAATTAAAATATGACATAACATATGTTACGGATAGTATTATATGGAATGTTGTTTATTTCCATAAATCAGACAATTAGTTTTTAGTCTCTATCGTTACTCATTTGCATTTCATCGAGTTTCATTTTAATAACACCCGTTTTTAAGAAGTTTCAGTTAACAAATCAGTTCGAAAGTGAACCTATTTAACCCCATACATAAGCAACATTATTATTTATAAGTTTTATTATTTCCTATTTAATAAAATAATTGCGTTTGAAAGTACGAAGAAAGACATCCATGCTTCTTAAATATTAAACACTTAGAAAACTATTTATCAATACGTTATATTACTTACTGTTTCCATCAATCGAAGTTTCAGAATCTTTAAAATATTTTAACAAGAATAGAATATTTAGAAAAACAGTTTGTAAAATTATTGTAACAATAGTGTAAGCACATCGTCCAGAGAAGTAAGTAAACCTGAAATCACATTTATTTATCACAGACTTCTTATTTCTAAAATTGGTGTGAATTCATTTTTACTTAGGAAAAAAAAACCCTACTGGCTTGCAGCTTCACAAGCTATGTCAACGTTTAGAGCATCATATGCTTAAGCTTAGAAATTATAGAGTTAGAACATTTTTTTCTTACCTGAGCTTTGAGGTATCCGTATCACCAACTCCAAGAACTGGGTTGAGTCCAACAAACTGTCCTAAGATGACATTGAGTTTCATGGCCGCTTGAAAAGTGACGCGTTGCTCTCGGTATCGTTCATGTAAAGGAACTGTTTTTTTAATCTTTACTAAAACTTAAATTTGTAACTTATATTATAAATGCGAAATCCAACACATGACATATAAGCGCTCACTTCGCTCACATTTCAACATTGTCTCAAGCGCCAAAACAATGCTGGGCTTACAGTTCAATATTTTCTCACACATCTAAAACATATGCTGTCGCTTCCTTCCTCGTTGTATATTTATCATCATCACGTTATACATTTTGTCGTCTAGTTACATCTCATATACTCAAATTATATGCTAACGCTCACAATCCAGCTTTATCTTAAAATTTAGACTTCACTTCGCTCGCAATCTAACTTTATTTTAAGTATTCCAGAGCTCGCTTCGCACGCAATTCAAATTATCTCAAACAATTGAAACATAAGCGCTAGCTTCGTTGGAAATAAGCCAAAATGAAACTCACCTAAGAAACCGCCCACTTACCTCGAAATTCGATATTGACATTAATAAATCTTAGTAAATGGATTACATACAGTGTTTTCTATCTGATTCTTATCAAATCAAATATGTTATGTAATATAATATGTCTAGAAGTTTCAGAATGTGCATTGTTAAAAGGCATGATGATCATCAACATCAGAAAAACACATCTACTATACTACATCACCATATCATATCATATAATAAAATATTTCAAACTGCTGTACTTACACATGTCGTACTTAACTATCTTTTGATTTTGAATAACTGGATAATCCATATTTGTTACGATTTATAAATAAAACTTCAACTATTGTTGAATTTAAATATGTTTGATTTTATAAAAAAGATCGAATCTAAAAATCATAAAAAAAAAAATTATTTAACATCGTAAGAAAAAACTAGAAGTTATAAATATATAAATAAGTAATAATCTGAATACAAACTTACACGTTGTAAAACCTTTAATTTACCGCACATTTCTATTTGAATATTCAAGTATTTAAAAGTCACAACAATAGTAAATTATATATTAAAAGATATTCTGATTATAATGAATGGTGTTTTACCGTCGCATATTAATTCTTCGATAAATAAAGCCCTGCGGCGATCAGGGCCTTAATGTGTTTGGAATGATCAGTTGAACTGTAAATTGACAATTTATATGTTATTATATATTTATAAGTTTTATTAGATTTTAACAATCTCTTAATTTTGCCGAAGTGAGTTAATAAAAGTAATGGTGAGATGTAAAAATATGTTTTGCATGTAATTAATTTAATGTTAGAAGATTTTTTGATATAGGAAGATGGTGAATCTGTTAGCTGGCTGATCTCACGTCAAATTATCGGTTACTAAAGTTGGATAATTATATGTCACAGGTATCATGGATCACTTAATATAAACACAAAAAATTATTTATTTTCTTAATTCCAGATTTTGATTTTATTTCATAGTTTATTAAATAATACTATATATATATAGAAAACTTATAAAATCAAGTAGAAAGTATTCTAATTTAAGTTATATTTTGTGAACCTTGAAAATTTTAATGAGACTCGTAAACAAGTTTAATCATTAATTGTTGGTTTGGTTGTTTTTTTTATTAGAATAAAATAATAATACGAGTATACCAAACTTGGAACTGGTTGAATACACTTTGAACTTATTGGCGACACAGAATAATATCATTCTTAATAGGAAATACGTTCGAATGAAATTATGTACTAGTGGAATGTAGAACTATTTCACCTTCAAGTATTGTTTACAGAAATGCAGCAATATAACATATTTTCGTTAGTGGTTCCAAAATGTCAGAACAGACTTTATTTCAACGTCTCCTTGACACGGATTCACATATGTTATATGTGTTTACGATCAAAGTCATCAAGATTTTTAACTATATAAATATCGAATCAAAAATAATTCATTCTAAATATTAGTATTAAATTCACCAGCAGAAAATAAGTTCTAAAACAACAGTTAAAGATTCTGAAAATATATTAAAGTATTAGAGTAAAATAATAAAAGTGTTCATGAGATATTAAATACATAAATGTTTGAATATAACTTATTTCATCATATTGATGAAAATTATTAATGATGAAATAAGTTATGGCTTCCATGATGATGGACCGATAAGACCGATAGTCCCGGTAAGTCACTTTTATAATGACAATTTGATACTGACCAAAAAATAAGTCATTTCAATAGAACTCGTCGAGGGCTATTTTAATAATAACTCTTGTTTGAGTATTTAACATGAAGAAGTTAAATCAGTATTTTATTAGACAACTAGGTATATCGTTTTCCACAGCATCTACTCGTTTATATATTTCGTATTTTATTCCATGTGCGCATATTAAATTGAAATAATATTAATGATAGTCAGAATTTACATTTGACAATTATTATTCAAAATTATAATCATTTCTCGTCTTGCAAGAATTAAATTAAATGGATATTTCACTTACTTTTGAAATATTCTAACGTGGCTTTTGAAATTAGAGTAAAGTGTTAATAAGGTACATTGCATGTAACAAGAGTTATTAACAACTTCGACACGATTCTACGTACTTTGTTAAATTTATGTACATTTTAAATATTCATATATTGAAAACAGAGATGGTATTTACTGTGACTTTAGTTAATTATGAAACACAACTAAATAACTTTCACCCAGGAAAATTAAGTAATATGAAGTGAGAGTTACAAAAAATTACAAAAAAAAAACCTATTTTTACTATGTAAAAATAGGGATTTTTTTTTTGATTAAGATTTGAGACCAACACAAAATTGAAACGCAAATTTGAACTAGTTGATTGCATAAAGTAGTTATTAATGTCGCCAAGATATGAAGAAAAAGTAATTAATTAATGTGAAATGTATGGGATATTTTTGAAACTTTTGCGAATAAAATTTATTTTAAATCAAGTTTATGGAACTTATTCGCGTTATTTATATCTTAAAAAGGTTTATAGCGTAATAAACCTACCTCGACGTTTCGATCTGGTTGGACTAATCGTGGTCACGAGAACACGTCATGTTTTAAAAAATAATTTATTTGATGTATCGCAGTAAGGTAGCCATTATTATACATATATTACATTAGGTAGTTCCTCGCCGGGGCATCACGGTGTGTGCTAACGCGATCCCGTGACGTCCCATCACGGCGAAGAGGGCACCGTTGGTTTTTTAGTGGATAGCCTTAAAAATGGCAACATCCTCTATGCTGCCGGGTAGTCCCACATAACCCCCCGGCCGTCACCCCTCTGGGCCGACGGGGTACCCGTAATGGGTTTTTCCAACGGAAAAAATAAAATAAAAAAAAGGTAGCCATTACGAGGAGGTAGAGCCTCCGAACTAGAGGAATTAGTAATTAACATCCAAAGAAGATTAGCATGAGGTAGCTCTAAAGACAGTAGACAGTACAGTCGGAGTTCCATTGCGTATTTATAACTCTTTAATGTAATTATCTTTGATTAAAAGAGAGTAGTAATTAGATTAAACCCTTAATACCATGTAAAGGTTAAAATTGACTTTTCGAGAGAATTTGTCCTGGACAGTACAGCTTTTATAAAGATAAAATATTTTTTAAGAACTGCTAGTTTATAATATAACATAGAAGAGGACTTTGTATAGTAAAGTAAATTTAATGTTGGTTATCTCCAAGAGTTTTAGATTTAGTAATATCGTCGAGAAATCCCTTTATAACGAACCGATCACCTCTTGTATACTTGTGGACTTCAAAAATATTGCTTGTGAGAGAAGCTTTACTCATATAGTTACTTTTTCATTAAATTAGACTCACTATTGATAATTATAATTATATTTTTTCCAAAGCTTTATTTTTAATTCATAAAATGTAATAACATTTAATTTCTGTAAAGGGGCTCTCAGACTATGAAAAATTTTTATAAGAAGAAATTAAATCGATATAAGGAAAAATCATCAAATCAACACGGGCACGCTTGAACCTAAGACCTCAAAAATACTCGCCCGTCACTGTGCCAATTTTATTTGCAATGCTATTACTGGCCTTGAGGAATCTAGCATTCTATAAATTATGAAATTAATAAGCTTAAAATTACTTAACATCATTAAAAAATATCAGTTTATAATTATTAATTTATCTGAATTTGTCATATTAAAAATAAAAATAGTTAAATAAAAAACTTAATGAATAGGATTAACATTTTAAATACCACTAATACGTTTAATTATGGCCTAGTCGGTAGTTTTCGGCGCACTACCTGGCACCTCCTGCTGAGCCAAAGGATGTGGGGTCGATTCCCTGATATGTGATATACAAATTGCAATTTCATAACCAGGAATAACCCATAGATTAAGTATTATGTAAAGATTTCTTCAAACAGCAAGAAATACATATGTATATATAGTTTTTTTTCATCTGAGTTTTAACTAATCTGCCTTTAATGATAATAAAGAATGATTAAATAATAATAAAGTTAAATGTACTTATTTTATGTTTCCTGTTAACCTATTAGGGTTGGGCTATCAAATAAAAATTTCAAAAAATTCTTTAAATTTCTATAGCTTGTAGAAAATTTCTATAAATAGTTCTGTAATTGAAAATAAATATTGCGTAAAATAGCAACAGTTATAATACTTGTATTTATATCAATATATAATTATTAGAGTTAACGAGGTATACTGCCAATAAGAGTTTTTTTGCAAATAAGTGATAATACAAACACATTATATTTTCGAAGTGACTTCCTACATCCATCGTTTCTTTTTTCTTCACCTTCTTCCTGCGGTAATTTACATCAAATACAATTCTGCTGCTTTAATGGTATGATATGTCTCCCCTTCTGAATTTATTCTTAAATGAATCCATATTTTTTTCGAACATCATGTATACATTTTTTTATATTATGTATAACTTATACTGAATTTCAGAATTCAATATTTTATGATATAATAAACTTGATAACGTTTTTCTCGAACGTACAATATAGACCTTTGTTATTTATTTTATTTTATTATATACTTGTTATAAATGCATGTATATTTTGCTGAATGCTATAAAATGCATATAAAATATAAACTAAGCCAAATGTTTTTTCTAGATTGAGATAAGTGCGTACATAACTCAATGTTGCTATATATTTTCATTTTTTAAATTATTATAAATACTGTTGATGAAATGTTAAAAGTGTTTGTTAATATTTTTATTTATTTCTGTAAGTTTGGGTTAAGTCAATATTTTAGTATTTATGACTGGTTTAGAATTAATGTTTAATTATAATCTTTTTATCGAAAACGCACCAGTATATCTCGTTAGTTTTAAATAAATAATGATCCCTTATTTCAAGTAACTGTGATCGGCGCTATACATAAATCTCTTACACGCTATTCTTCGTCATCTCTACAATTATTTGTATTCATTTGAACTGTATCTTTTCATACATTAGCATACATCCACGTCTTCTTAAGTATCCTTCTTAAACCCAACTCTTAAAACTTCTAAACTAACTATTAATCATTGACATTTTAGCTGCATGCTTTTGTCTCTTATTTTTTGTATTTTAACTTTTTCTATTTCTTTTCAAATAAATATAGAATTATCAAAAAATCATGATACAAAAATGGTATTAATGCTAAAAATAGATTACCTATAGTATATTTTCAACAAATAGGAAAAAGTAATAAATGTTTAATAATATTAAAATAAATTAAATTTAAATTCTGATATTGGAGTTGTAGTGTTACTTGAAGTTTTAAATGGCCAAATGGCGACGCGAAATAAGTGTGAAAATGTGTGCGAAGACTTGCTTGGAGATGACATGGAGCCGGTCTGCATGATGCTGAGCAGATACAAGAGAGGATATGAGTTCTTCGTCAACCTTTGCCACGCGAGGCAGACTATGTGTAGAGAAAATTTAGGTATAATGTTTATTGACTTATGTATACGATTATGAATTTATTAATAAAATATTTATTTTAGTTCTACAGATGGTTCATCCAGCTAGATGCATGAAAAGCAAACAGTTCTTTAGGTCTCTCACTTAATAAATATATCATATGGTTATTGTTTTAATTGGAAAAATATATGTTTAAAATAAAACATTATTCACATTTGTTTAGTTGAAACATTGTTTCTTATGACATTTACTTAAATGAGTTACTCTACAGGCACTCTTTGTATTATCTGTGTAATGTAAAAATGTATATAAATAAAAATGGAATGTTTTCTAATTAAGCGAAGCTCTCCATAAGAGACTTTTCTGCATCTTTTATGCAAGCATCAATCAAAAACGGTAAATCCAAAAATTTACAAATTTTGCACACTCATAGACATCAGTTTGGTGATGATTAAAAATATACATTTTCGATGCAGTTGATGAATAATGGGAAAATTTGTTACGCGAAAATTTAACGTGACATGCGCGTGCATTATTTTTCATTATTTTATTATAAGTACTTTATTCTCTTATTTCTTGAAACCGTTAATAATAATAGGATATTGAAGAAGCTGTATCTTAAGCTAAAGGCACTTTAACGTGACAGCTACGGAAACCCTGACCCGAGGTGATCTACGTCTACTATTTACTATAAATTATATTACAGCAAACTATACCAGAGGAACAATCGTATTTGATTAACAAACAACTAACTATTAAGATGTTTTGGTCACTGGTTCCCTGACATGATAATATGTGCAATTGAACTGGAAGTACCTTTAAAGAAGACTTAAAAGTCAGCGAGTAAGTCTAAATGACGTGTATGAAGTTGAGAAGTGCCAAAAAGAAATAGGATCGCTCTAACCTCTTCAATATTATACAGACAAAAGTAAACATTCTTATTTTCATTCATCTTACTTGAACTACCATAATTTATTATCATCCGACTTCAGTGAGTATAGCGTCTAAATAAAATTTGATTTGCTTAATGTTTAATATTCCACTTACCTAATAACATTATAAGGTTGCAGGATATATGTTTTCAATGTTAGTTACTTATTATATATATATAATCGTATCATATTTTATAAAGCTTGGAGCACAACTACGATATGAGAAGAATATTAAAGAAATACTAATAATAATAGCATTTTACAATTGTTGATGAAAGCTACTAAAATGATTTATTTATGAGTAATTGTAACTGTGTGATACTTTTAACATTCATACTTCATATTTGATTGATGATCAGGGCTACATTTCTTTTTAAATTATATATAGTACAACTATTAACAATTGTTTTGCATACGAGAATTTAAAGTTAAATATATTTTTAAATTAGTAGCGGTATCACACGAAGGGTACTAGCATCAAATAGAGGTTGAGTATAATCCTATTTAATTTTCAATATACCATTACTATAGTTCTCGAAAAGTTGAGATTTTGAAATTTCAAGACTTAAAAGCATTATGTTACTTAATTCAAACACTGGTTAAATATCATGCCTTTCGCTTGTTCGTTTCAGAGCTTGTACCTCTGACGTCATATACTAGTATACATTTTTAAACTATTACATACTTATAATACTAGATTATTATAAGTACAACAAGCTTTTATATTTATTATTTAATATCTTATAATATTAAATAATATATATTAAAGCTTCGTTAAACTTAAAAAAGCAATAGTTTTATTTGAATCTAAGTTTGACAAAGTTAAAATTATTTTTGCTAATGTAAATTGTAACATATATAATAACAAACTTTACTTGTTTAGAATTTTAAAAATTAATTTAGTTTTTAAATATTTTCATTGTTATTCTATATTGTAAATTTAAAAATATTAAATGTTATAAATCAATTTTACATTGTATATATTTTTTTCATTAAAAAAATTATTACTACAATATATACTTTTGTTATATAATTATTACATTTAATGAAACATTTTGTTTAATTAATTATTTTATAATGTTATTCTTATTTATTTACTGGCTGTGCCTCCTGTGGCCTTCACGAAAATATTTCACTATTACAATTTTATCATGCCACCGAAAAATCTAAAAATGTTGAATATCAGAGCATTATTACGTTTAATATCTGAATAGTTGTGAAGTAGAAATCTATGCGAATGACATTCAGAATGTGGTCGGGGACAATTTTGTTTCAGAGACATCTTAACATTAATTTTATATATTTTTCTTTTGTGTTCAGTAAAATCTTATATTTTTTCTAGGTTATTTACTTTTTGGATATAAAACTGACAAAATATGATGATAGCTGTAAGTTCTGATCGACACGTAAGATTTATTACTGCAGGAAAAATGTATAATTACTATAGCAAAATACCCCTAAAATATACATAAAATATATAACTTATATATAAATATAAATATATAAGTTAAAATAATAAATAAAAAATAAAAAGCCTTTATTTGTTCTTAACTACATTAAATCGAATAAAGATTACTACTTTTAAAGTTTTTTGCAAGTATATAAGAAAATGACTTCACTGGCGTTTTTCCTTAATTAATATTAAATTCGAACACATAATATTTGCTATGTTATATAATTATTTCGGACAATGCTACTCGAAAGTAACTTAAATGCATATTTAATACCGACAAGCCCACGATGAATTTTACCTGAGGAATGAACTGAGTGTTGAAACAGATTGATAAAAAACAACTGTGTTATTCTAATAATTAAAAAAATGTGCGTTGTAACCCATATTTTTTTTCATCATTAGACCCGTAGTTTTTAGCTTGTGGCTTCTGATTTCATCGCAAATACTGGCAAAGTCCATACTTACGCTTTTAGATATTCAAAAAGAATTCTATACCGTTTATATTTTGAAATAAATTATTTTGAGTTCGATTAAGTGATTTTGTAGAGTATAGTTTTATTGTAATTAGCATCTACAAGTTCCACTTCTTAATTAATATAAGTTCTACATAATGATTTGTACAAGTTAGATAATTTTGCAAATTTTATAAGAAAGCGAATTATACAAATAAAACTTTTTTGTAAATTTCTACCGGCGTTAAATCTATTCGCCACGCGAACGACTTCGCGGACACAGATAGTTATAAAATAAAATTATAGTTTACAGTATAGGTGTCGTGTAGTTTTATTTATACTTATAAGACTTTTAATATGTAATACAATATATATTTTGTATAGAGCAAATTTCTAGGCTCTCTATAATTTTTACATGATAAACATGACACGGCCCTAAAAATATTTGCATAGATGTTTTTTTAATTAAGGTTTTTGGTAATCTCAAAAAATAATGAATAAAATGAAAGTAAAATAAATAATTGAAAGAGATGCTACGTCAGTTTATTCACATGAGTAGTAAAATTGGGTCTAAGATGGCATATACATTGTTGTATCAAAAAAAGATATTACTCTAGAATAAAAGTTTCACTGTTTTGTTCCTCTTGCCTTGATTTATTTGACTGTATACAGTTGAAAGTCTTTGGTTTAGCTGGAGTAACTAAATTCACCTGAAATTCCAATGGAATTGAAATTAAATTTAGTTATGGTAACTTCAGTCATTATTATATTATATTATACCAATCTTGACAATCCAATAAGGTAAAAGCATATTAATTATCTCTTTGGAGAGAAACAAAGCGAGTTAGTTTATTACCGTAAATAATTATTTGTAACCAGATTAAGGTACAACTTATTGTTAAAATGCTCATAAACTTGTTAAGAGCATAATCACTCATGTATAAATTTTAGTAATCATGAAGAAGGTGAAGATAGAGCTGTGTTGGGCTCTGTCTATAACGCTAAATTAAGCCTTATTGGCAATAATTCCTTAGAGATAACGAAGAACAACTCTGTATATAGACAGAATAAAAGTGTGGAGTCGTATATTTCTCGGTGTAATTCCCTACGAAACTTTTCTTTCGTACGTAATCTGAATCTTTATTACAAAATTATTAAATGTTCTATTAATGTTATGACTTTCTTTAATGGTTTTACGTTTTAATATTCCGATATTTGTGCTTCGACTATTGGAGTCCAAATAGGCTTGCTTGCATGATTAACAATTTTTAACCATTTGTAGGTTTATTATCAATAACAGGATGTTTCTTGTAAATACGAGATAATTTTAATTCTAACGCGGGTAGACGTAAATCGTAAGACGTTATAGTTGCGGTATCTGGAGTTAGGTATTATTGTATTTCTCATTTCTGGTGATGTACAATTTAATATATGTAATCTACTACATAGTTATTATTTAATGATCAAGTGTTTGGTTGCGGTTCTTTTGTACTACAAACTAATATGCATATGTCTTTATTTATCCATTGTCGGTGGCACCTAGAGATTAAACTGAGTAAAATAAAATTGAATAAAATTTAAAACTAATAATCCTTAATAGAAATAAATGAGTATTTATTTTAAATCTAGAAATGAGTATAGCTGGCACAAGTTTTCTTAGTATTTTTAGTTTATGATAATGACCTTTGCCTATCCGCAAAACATCATTGTAAAGATGGCAAGTTACAATAAGTTCTACTAACATTCTTGATAAATTTAGTTGGACTTTAATAAGAAGTTTCACCCATAGTCGAACGAATTTCAAAATTCCTTATTAGCAAAACTTTTGAAGGTCAGGTGTTCGAAAAATAACAATATATTATTTGAATGGAGATACAAGATTCATGTTCTTAAATCATGGAAAAAATTTAAAAATAGGTTAAGTTATTTATTATAACATTTCCTGTTATAATAAAGTCTCTAAATTTAATTTGTTAATAAAGTTATAATCTTCTTAAACTTGTAAGACAAAAGATAGATTGTAAACAGGATTATATGTCAATAAAATGATTTTAGGAAAGAGGTGAACATAAAAAACTAGAAATTATACTTAAAATTATAAATACTAAAACCATTTCTTTTTCTTTAAATTTTTGTATTACTTTTATTTTATTTTATATATATAGAAAATAGTAAAATATTAATCAATTGATTGTATATAACAAGAAAATAACACGTTACTAATATAGATTATACAAATAAAATATTGAACAATATTACCACAATACTATTTGAAGTGCCATTAATTTATGTATTACATATATTAATACTAGTAAACCCCCCGTTAATTCTTAACGGTCTTTATAAGAAATTCCATTTAAAAGACATATATTGTAGTATATTAGGGCTTAAACTACAACATAGGAGTTTTCTATAACATCTTAAACTACAACATAGGAGTTTTCTATAACATCTTAAACTACAACATGTGCCAAAACTGCAAGGAATAAAAGTTACAGATATATAAACCTATAAACCTACTTTTTCATGTGCATATATATTAGATGTAATACATAAATGAAATAGGTTTATGACGATGATGACATCTAATGCCTTGGAAGAATTAAGGACATTATCTGTTGTTTCTCTTTAATATTAAATTATGTTAGAGATGATATACTTTTGATAATTGTGGTTGTTCCTGTCTTATACGAAAAATAGTATTTTAACTATAGCTAGCTTAATATGAAGTAAGACTTATTTATTGTTGGGAAATCTGGCTTCAGTATAAGAAGTGACGAATGATAGCTGGAAATGAGCAAGTCTATATAATAATATAATATCGATAATATTGTTATTTTTAGCTTGTGTTTTTATTATTTAGTTCGTCTTTAATTTATTTTTTTCTTTATATAATATCTTGATAAGTTTTATTTAAATTTTATTAGTTATTTTTCTGGAGTGCTAATATAATATACACATCATATTATTTGATTTATATAATTTTAATACAATATTTTTTTTGGCACTCACGATGAATATGGAATAAAATTTACTCATTAAATTATTTAAAGCGTTGGCAAGTTCGTTAGGACTTGTCTTTCTTTTCTTACTTTATATTTCATATACTATAATTGATAAGCTCCTCTACATCTTTATTATTGTAATAAGGTATATATTAGATTTAAGACAAAACTTAAATAATAAAACTGTAGTAATAGTAGGTAACTGAAATAATAAAATAAAATAAAAAACACATTAAGGTAAAACTTAAAACATGTTGCATAAAACATGCAGATTTAATTTTATTTAATCAATCAATCAATCAATAATCTAATTATTATTCTAAAGACAAATAATGTAATGATTGGTTGTTACTATTATTTATTTTATATAAACATTACTATGAAGCATAAATTTCATCATTATCAACATTGAAAATACTAGGTAATTATAAATTTCTTGACTAATTCGTATTCATGTTAGTACTATTAAACCACAAAGTTGACGGCAGCGCAGTTGTACTAGTGTCAGACTGATGCGAAGATGAATTAAATTGAAACATCACCAGCTCGTACGTTACTATTGTTCCAGCCACCTGAAGAAAATGCAATAATTTGAGAGAACTTGATATTACCAATGACATCATCAAATAAACTCACGTCATCTTTAACAAAAATAATTATATTTTTAGCACAGACAATATTAATATAATATTAATATAAGATAAAAAAGTTACAATATATTTACTTACAGTAAGAAGCAAGCCGCGTGTTATGCTGAAGAATTGCAAGCCACTTAATGCAATTTTATCTCCATTCACTTGATCTAGAAACCTTTGCACCTGTAATTTATATTGATTTTTAGATATTTCTATAAAATTTTAAAATTATGTACATATTTTTGTTTCTCACGAAATCTTTTATATGAATACACACATTTTGTTCTGCATTTAGACTTTCATGATCCACGATTACTAATATATATAATAATCTGATTGTGCTCACGTCAGTTACAACGGAATTTGATACACTAGTGTCAAACCCATTCCGTGTTTGTAATTAAAATATTAACGTTAGATTGTACCTCGATACAGTACACTGGAGATGGTACATCGTACAGTACAGGTGCTGGTGTAGTCGAAGCTGTATTCACCTGGGACGCTATAAGAGATACAGCAATGGACCGGCTTATAAGATAAATAAGAGAGAAGACGAAATATGATGCTGCTTCATAGCCACCAAACAGACTTCTGCAGAAAATAAATATTGAGACCAGTCAATAATAAAAATAATAAATGGCATTTAGCTTATGAAGAAATTAAGTTAATATTTCAGCTGGGTTCATTCTGTTACTATTAATATTACCTATGTGAAAAAGATAAAATGTAGCATTCTCATTGTAAAATAATTTGTGGAATTGGTCCAGTAGATTTTGATTTTATTCGTTACAAATATAAAATCTTTTCCGTTTTATTCTATTCATATACATTTAAAAAAATAAAAAAAAGTTACCCCTTATTACGACCGCTGTTACATTCACCATTACCTTTGATCCCATCTCTATAAAAAAAATACAAACTTAATACATGATATACGGAAGTATCTATATTGTTTGTTTATTATATTTTGTCTCACTCTAATGTATTAAATAATTGCAAACAGATGAAAAAGAGATTATTAGCGAAAGAAATAAAAACGATCCCGCTAATGACGTCGTCAACTCTGCGTACAAGTTGCACTGCTCGGCTATAGTCTTCACGGACTGTTCTCCAAAACACCTCAGGCAGATACTAAAAATGTCATTTAAATTTATCAAAATTATAATTCTAAATAAGAAATCAAATATTTAAGTGATTCAAATATAATTTTGATTTATCGAGAGGACACCCGATATATTTTCTTATCTTCAAAAATTAATCTTAAAAACGAATGATGTAAATTAAGAAAGCTTACTTTTCCTTGAGCTAACAATAATTTTGTATTAACATGCTGCAACCTCGATGTCAAATAATAGCTCATACATATAGTGAAAAGATCTGAGAAGTTCCAAATAAATGTTGATTGAAAATGAACAAACTGAAATAGATTCATATTTGAAAGGCTTTATAACATAAAATATATTTTGTTAGCATTTTATATTGAAGTAATGTTTACCTGAGTTATGGCTCCTAAAGGCGGAGAATATGGTATAAAATTAAAAACCCATGGATAAAAGTATTTTACAAATATTTCATAGCTAATATCATAGGCACCACAAGCAGTTGCTGCCGCAAAGGCAGACATTAGTGACAGGATGTGCTCGACTACAGTCATAAAAAAATATTTTTGTTAGAAGCTGACAATACAAAGTATTAAAGAAAGTTTATTTAGTTTAATAATAATTTTAATATATTTGTATCACTTACATAATGCTAATGCTAGAACTATAGCACATGTGAGATTGCACTTGGTGATCAAAGATCTATTGTGGCTTGGATCAGACTCCTCGACCTTTGCGATGTGGCGGACGAGATTTGGCCACAACATGGCGACACGGAAAAACATCACCATTGTAATACATGAAGTAATGTAGAAGATCACCGGAGCTTAAATAAAATTAATAATAATTCTAAATATTCCAAAATAAATTCAATTCTGGCCTGATCCAGATGGGTAAGTATACAGTGCTAAATTGATGGAAACGGGCAGCGATACCATAACTCAATTGGTGAAGTTATGCGACGGTTTCCCAGAGGTAGCGGGTTCGAACTCTCGTCGTGTATATAATATTTATATAATATTTAATTTACCATATACATTTTATAGCAGCAAATAAAATTTGTAACTAAGCACTGATATATTAAAAAATAATAACTCATCCAAGTAGTTAAAATATAAATATATTTTTAATGATCTCCAAATATTTGTTGTATATTTATTATCAATTGTGCAATAATAGTATACAAGTAATAAATAAGATAATTACATGTGACACTTAAAGATGTTTTTGAGTTTAAAACTTTGTAAATACACATTGTTGTTATAAAAATTTGTCCCATCAGTGACACTAGTAAGTAAACACATTTCCAGGATGACCAGAGAAATCTGAAAGAACAATTGATAAGTTACAGGATATAGTAATAAATGACAAATTATTTTTGCTCAAAGTAATAATATTTAGGTAACAAAAATATAAAAAAAACTTGTTTTATCTTGTGAATGCGAATTTTCCATCCTATTTTTATTAAAAAAATTATAAAATCTTAACAATAAACAGGTTAACATGTTTTTAAACAATTTAAAATACCAAACCCTATATACGCTATTTTATGTAGGTTTATACTTACTTCACTTTAGAGGGACTGTTACTGCATATGCCATTCACTGGGAGAAGAGAGAAAAGCTGTCCAATTATCAAAGTGGCTCGCAATGCTTCATGAAACGTAGCTGGTTTTAGGTTAGGTTTTAATTTAGAAATTCCTATTTTGTTTTCTGTCAAACAAATATTATTTCCAAATTGTTACATCAGTTGCTTATCACAATATATTTAACCTTATTCAGTTGAGGGTACAAAAAAAATAACATTTCAAAAAAAATAATTCATACTAACTTGTAGGAATCCACAATAAATAATGCCGTTTCATGTTTCTGTGGCGATGTCGTGATTGATTATTTTTATAACAGTGTAATATGTTTTTACTTCAACCACCAACGTCTTTCTATTTACTAATACGAATGGAACTTCCAATTCACCACTCGAAGTTCTAGAAAAATGAATTGATTTTTGCCGCGACTTCTTTGATGAAGGTACATTTTTAGCAGCTTAAGGCCATAGTTTAATATTAAGCAAGAAACACACAAGTCAATAAATGCTATATGTAAAGTATGTTTGACACGAAAATTTTTAGTAAAACGTTAAAATATACACTAATAAAAAGATCACGTGCATCGATATCACTACAATGGAAGCGTTAATAAGAATTGAAACACATGTAGTACATATTTTATTATTGAAAACTGGTAGACGAGAATAAACAGTAGTTTGCGTGTTCAGTTAAGGCCCTTTTACAACTCGATATTAAAAATTTATCGATTTTTATAATTACTTGCCGATTCAAATATTTTTCTATTGTACGGAATTCCTTCCATAGAACTCTTTGAATATAATAATATATGATAATTTCTATGACATATTTGATTTATTTATATTTTAAAATGTTATCTTTAAAAACTCTATTTAATATTCGTTAAATGTTAAGTAACATGAAGGGGTTTCAACAACATGAAAAGATACAATCAAGTTTAGAAACTAATGCATGTCCTATTTAAAATCTTAAGAAAAAATAAAAAAAAAACCCAATAAATGGAATATTTTATATATGTACGGCTGTAATATCGTTATTATAATCGGAATTTGCTCGACTACTTTCAAACCCATTCGGGGTCTATGGGCTTCAGAAAACGGAACCCGAAATTTGTCGAGCAAATCCGTTAATAATAACATAAGTACATAATAGTAAATTAAATACATATTTAAATATTATAAAACATTTTAGTTATATGAAATACTAATATATAGATATCGGAATTAAATTTTATTTACATTGTTATATTAAGTTATCATTCTGCATTATCTAAATTAAATATTCTAAAGATGATTTTGAAAGGAATTGTCAACATAATATTTGATTAAATATAATGACATATGGAAAGTAATCAAATATTTAAAGTTTAACGGGTAAATGTTGAGTTGGAGATAGCTATAAGTTTTCTAAAACGTAGTAAAATAGTATCCTACTGAAATAGATTTACATTATTTACAGGTAAATTCGTCAATTGCGCAGTTATAATAAAAAAAAATTTGAAATGTTGTGTTAGGCATTTTTTAGATAAACTGTGGCTACTTTATGTATGTATCCTCTCACAGAGTGGTCCTTCCTCGTCCAATTTATCGTGTTAGAAATGATTGTAGAAAGAATGAAAATTATTTTCTTAATAACTTTCGGAAATTGATCAGACAAAAAAAAATTGTTATGCGTTTGAAATTTCTATCGAATTATCGACTATATCATGGTTATACTATTTACATATTTATTCCGAATATTCTATGAAGAAAATTGATGATGAGAGTGCTGTGATGATGTTGGGATCTACCGAATTATTTATAGCTTTTAGTACATTATCTATATCTTTATTTGCAAAAACAGTTTTATTGAAAAGTAATGTCTAATATATATTTTTTATTTATTTTATTATTGAGTTTTATCTTCCTAATAATACAAGTATAATCTAAAATCGAATTAATTTTATTTTATGAGATATTCCACTTTATTATAAACTAAATTAATCTTATAGGATTTAATTATTGTAAAAACTATATTTTTTCCAAAAAAAAAAAGCCTAAAGCTTGCGAAGATAATATATCTTCTTAGATTGAAATAATTTTTATCGCTATAGGAGCATAAAAAATTTATATAAAAATTTTCACCTGTATATATTAGTTTAGATAAATACATAAATCAAAAATAACTTTTAGTACTTTTCACTCAAGTTTATTGACTAAAATAATCACATATCCTTATCTTAATTTAATTTAGATTATCTGAGTAAAGGCTGTCCTCAAAGTTCCCACTATTCCACTGCATCTAAGTTCCCACTTTCCCACTTTCCCACTGCATCTAAGTTTCATGGTAACTTAGCTTTAAGAGAAGTTGTTTGTAAATTAAATTACTTTGACTTCAGCGATGGTATATACCAATAACATTATTGTTATTCACTCTTGCATTTTGCAAAAAATATCAAGATATGATTTCTATATGACTGGCATAATTTTATTTGCGTATATGATATATCATAAAAAGATCACTTTAACTATGACCAGTTTAGTATAGTTTTGTAAAGAATGTAATTTCTATTTATGAAAAAAAGCTAAGATTAATTTGTATCTTAAAATGTTAAGTTAAAAAATTTTGTTCAAGTACATTTTGAACCGTAACTAAGTTGCTACAGTTATGTAGAACGTTAATTATTTATTCATTTAATATTAATTTAATGTTTTAAAGTTAAAATTATTGTAAAAAAGGATATCAACTAACTAACTGTTCCTGACATGCTTTGGTATGCCTTTTTTTTTTTTTTTTTTTTCCGTTTGAAAAACCCGTTACGGGTACCCCGTCGGCCCATGGGAGTGACGGCCGGAGGGTGATGTGGGACTACCCGGCAGCATAGAGGATGCTGCCATTTTTAAGGCTACCCACTAAAAAACCAACGGTTGCCCTCTGCGCCGTAATGGGACGTCACGGGATCGCGTTAGCACACACCGTGACGCCCCGGCGAGAATGCTTTGGTATGCCACGTAACTCAATAAATTATTATTATTATTATTAAAAATTCTGTTTATTATAGAGATGTATCTATACAGTCAATATTTATTAATTGCCTTCTGGTATAGAAATAATTGAGATGTTTTTTCGACTTCAGAATCAAACACATTTTTCTATGAGAGATTCATGAATAGCCTAAAAATAACCGATACATTGGCCCTTATTTCCTTGCATCTAATTAATAGCTCTTTCAAATGAAAGCGCTGGCATAGTGACATCATAAGCTGCTATTCGCTTTTAAATATTTTATTGAAAATTACAGCTTATAAGAATTTGTTAATCACTTTTTTAAATGACACTCTAGTACCATATGAAAGTCGAGATGCATTCATGTTACGAAGAAGAGTAATGGTTACATATATTTTTTAAATCAAGTCGTGTACCAGCATGCCTTTAAAATTAGTGAATTTAGGAATGCTATAGGAAAATATAATAAATTGTGTTTTGTAATTACAGTGTCAATTTATAGATACTTGTATCTTTTGATGTTTTGTTTTAATTTTATATATTTAAACAATATATTTATATTAAGACCATATTTTGTATTTTAAAGTTTTATAAAGAAACAAGCAGTATTATGAAACATTTGAGACAGGTTTACAAAGAGTGACATATTTTAATGACTCTGTAATATACTGCTCTATGAAACTTTAGAAGTTAGCTCATTTAACTTATTTATGTCTTTTTAAAATTAAAATACTGCTCAGTTGTAATGTTATAATAAAGTGAATGATGAATAACACTCGTGACAACATTAAAGGTTAAATGTACCTTTAGTTTATTCAAACATTAAAATAATTGTTAATTGTATGAAAGAAGAAATATAAAATATATTATATTGTTAGCGATATTCCTCTGAAAGTAAATTAATTAATTTAGTCACTTTAATTTTAAAAATTAAATATATTTAAACACAAATACTCACTATTTTACTGTGAAATATAATTAACGCGTAGGCGTCATAAGAATATTTCTAAGTTAACTATTAATATAGACATAAATTTGTTATAAATATATTAAAATAATTGTATGCGATACATTTTGCAGAATTAAAATGATTGCAAGAAATAAAAAATAATACATATTCCGATAAAAGCAAACATTTGGAAAAACGGCAGAATGGTGTGGTATTCTTAAAGAAGAAGTATTTGAAATGAAGAATTAAGAATTGGTTTTGAAGAAATAACCTTTTATTATTAGTATGTCTGTTGCATTATTTATTTCTTCAATTCCTTTGTTCTACTCCAATAATGTAGAATGCAATGTTTGACTTTTATACTAGAATATATTTTTATTTCAATATTACTAGCAAGACATTTATTATTGACCTAATAACTCTTATTGTAGATAGCTATCTCTTGCAAAATTGGTTTCTTCAATATAGCTATATAGATACGATAACATAAATATGATGAATTAGTTTTATATCAAGAAGATATAAAAGTTAATATTGACTTCTGTAGTTTACTTTTACTGCAAAGGAATATCTAAAAAAAACAACTTCGTCAAATTGATTCAACGGATTGTAATACATGAATACAAACATTTCATATGGTTAATAAATCATAAAAATTATCAACACATTTGCTATACTAAACTACAGTTAAAGAATAATTAATTAGATTTATCCTGTCATCAGATCAGATTTATCCATATCGTTTGCTACCTAGAAAAGCGTAGTTGTAAAATGTATTTCTAATTTTAAATATTCATTATCTAAAATTATATAAACATATATATATATTTATAAAAAAAAAATAAAAATAATAATTAAATCTTCAAATAACATTCAAATCTAACGTTAAATAACATAACATGACATGACAAGACAGACGAAGGTAACACGAGGGTTATAGTAGTAGAGGACAAGTCGGCGATGTATTGAATGTATTATAGTCAAACTTTAAAAAGTAAATATGGTACTAGAAAATACGTTGCTTTTTAATTGTTATTAAGCATGGAAATACGTAAAAACTCATTAAATGGCTTGTAATATAATATAGATTATTTGTTGAAGAATATAACACAATCATTTAGAATTGGCTTGACAAGTATTAAATCCTTTTTTAAACTATTATTCATTACCACATTACAAAAATATACAATAAAAAAACAAAAACTATTTAAGAATAATAAATTTTATTTATACTAGTACATTATATTTGTTGTAATTAATCTATAAAATAAAAGAACGATAATATCTTACAAAATATCAGACCAAAAAATAGATTTGAAAATAATTGATCATAGCTATGATGGACGTTGGTAGTAATTTTATTTCATTATCAATTAAACATAAACATGTAGTATGGTGTATGTAGTTGAACATCAAAAAGTTTCAATTAAATACGGATTTAGTATATATATATATATATATATATATATATATATATATATATATATATATATAAATATATATATATATATACATATGTCTGTTTGTAATAAAATATAATCAAAATAAACATGCGTCTGATTAAATCTACATGATATTGGATAAATTATGCCATAATCAAGTGAACACACTGAATACATAATCAGATATACCTCACTACTATTAATTATTTAACACTTTAATGAAATCACTGAAACATATTATAATATCTCTATTACTAAATAATAACGGGACAAAATGTGCATATTGAATAATAAAGAAATAAAGAAAAAAAAAAAAAAGAAAAGCAATATAACATCTTACAAGTTGCTCCCGTGATGGAAATATTGGAGAGCTACACAAGAGAGAGAGAGAAAGCTTGATTTTGTATGGATGTGTAATAACGAATAGAAAAATGTAATATAGCTAAAAAAATAGGCCTAGGGAGAAGATAATATGTTAAGAAAAGGAGTCAGTACTGAGCAGGTTTGATGCAGCAGAATGATATTAGTTATTTGGGGTACCGAACGCACAGAGTGATTAATTTAAAGAATGAAGAAAATACACACCAAGTGTTCAAGTATATAAAACAGAATTTAATACCATTTACAAGATTTTACAGATTCATAGCAAGTTAAGTTTAAGTTCTATATTGAACTCAGTATTATTTTTGAACATCCCTAACATGTTAGTTGGAATGCTAATTAATACGTTTTTAAAGCATAATTAGAATATTTGACGGATTGAAATTAAATTATTGCGTGGTTTTGACTTTTTGTTAAGAATTAGTATATTTGTTTTATTAAGATAAAAATTATAAGAGAAGAAGCAAGCAGCTAGTGTATACTGAAGAAATATGTCAAAAATGTTATGTTTTTAAAACGGACTATTGTCCGTTAACAACTTAACCGCCGTTTGTCAGGTTTTTTATTCTCGGATGAACACAACCAGAGCGAAGAGATACTTGTCTATGAGAGACATTTCTGCATCCTTTGTGCAAGCATCAATCAAAAACGGTATATCCGAAAATGTACAAATTTTGCACACTGATCAGTCTAGTCGTGGTTTTAAAAAAATCATATGTTAGATGTTGTTGAGGAATAATCACTGAAAAACTAAAATCTCATAGACTTCAATGGGAAAAATTTTTAACGCCAAATTTTTTTAACAGCTTTTAGAATCTTAAAAACTACTTGAGACCAGAATGGGTCGACGTTTTGTATTTTCAAAATGTCTGACAATTCACGCTGTTTTTTTTTTTGCACCTCACTTCGCTCAATATGCTAACAAGACCTAGACTGCGAGCGCAGTGAGTCAAAATTGAGCTCTGGTTCGTGCTCCTAGTATTAAATATTGAACTCAAATGCAAATTATCAATAATCATATCCTTTTTTCTGTTCATTAGCGTTTGATTTATTCTATTTTATGTTAGAAATCTCAGTATTTACAGTTTTTATATCCTATCAATGAAAAAAGTATTAAATAATCCGGTCCCTGCGTGATGATACAAAGTAATCTCATATAAAATATTAATCAACATTTTTTACCCCAAAATCTAAAAGACCATCTTGATACAGACAAAACCACTTTTATAGATGTCATAAAACGTATGACCTTTTCATTATTTTATTATTATGGATTCTACGTACTTTATGATCTGTTTTATTACTAGATTAGTTCACAAAATATTGATATTGTAGTAACATCTTTTCAATTTCATAAAATGATATAAAGAATATCCATAATATATTGTATTATAATATTATGTAAATATCTTTAAAAAAAATAAAATTTGAAGACTTTCTCCTTGGCAGCAATCTTATATAAATTAATATGAATGTTTCGGTAATAGACCGACACACAATTAGTTATAAGTATTTATTTTGACAATGATAATTACACCAAACCAACAAATATATAACAAAATTAAAAATACATCACTATTTCTAATGGAAGAATACAGTTTCGTTCAAAACTTGCAAAACTTCTTGATATCTATACAATTAATTAAGAAGTTTTGTCTGTTATTATATCTTTGCTAATAATATAAATACATTTTATATAATAAATTACAGAACAATAATAAATATAAATAGATTACGGGACACAATATCAGTAATAAAGAAGAAAAGTAAGTACCTCCAGAAGAGATATTTAGTTCAAGTTTTATTATTTATTAAGATATACAAACCGTTATCTAAATTTAATTTACTCTGTCTGTCACTAACAGTCGCACAGAGAAGCTACATCTAAGTTTCATAGAAACTTAATCTTGAAAGCAATTGTTTCTAGATTGAATTACTCTGATACTAGTTCACGAACATTCATACACGAGTTAGAATCTATTTGCAAAGTTATCATCTGATAACTCACCTTCCGTAATTTATATAAAATGTCGCTAAAAGTATGTACTCATATACCTATTATTTATTTAAATTTTTACAATTAACATGTACAGTTCGTTGGGGTTTGTATGGTTTTTGAGAATTTTTTCATAATTTTAGTGAACAAATGTTTTATAAAACAAAATGTTTACAAAACGTTTCTTATCAATAAACATATCGATACAAGGTTGAGAAAATATAATATTAATAAAAAACTTGGTTTTAATTCTATACAGCTTTTAAGAAATATGTAATGTTGTGATTTCAAATACTAAACATGCGAAGAATTCATTCATAAGTATTATGAAATGAAAAAAAATTATTTGATAGTACTAGACATTACACGCGTACTACACATTACACGAGTACTACACATTACAAGAGTACTACACATTACACGAGTACTACACATTACACGAGTACTACACATTACACGCGTACTACACATTACACGCGTACTACACATTACACGAGTACTACACATTACACGAGTACTACACATTACACGAGTACTACACATTACAATAAAACTATTTAATTTTAATAAAATTTCTTAAAATCACTTTTTATTTTTAACGTGTAGTAGTTGATTGCTTCCATTTTAAAAACTCAAAGGTCTAATAAAGTTCAATTATTGTAATATTTAAACAATACTTTTGAAACAATAACAGTTATATTGTTAAATATACAACTCGCTACTAACTCAAAAACAGTTTAATAAACAATACATATTTAAAATGACTTGATTTGTTTTATTATTTTAGTTCGTAATGCTTAACTTTCGTCTGTGAAAAAGGTACAATTACTTATTAAACAATTAATTATTTCAGGTTGGGTGGTAGCTTAACTAACTGGTATCTAATGACTTAGCGTTAAACCCACCCTTTGTAATTTGTTGTGTAATAAGGAACTTTAATAAATAAATTATTTACTTTGCTTGACATTAAAATTAAAAATAAAATTTAAGAATCATTATTTAAAAGTTTAAGTTAATAATATGACTTTTTTTATATAACCTTAGATATTTCTTTTTACTAATAATTAACATAATATTAGTACATAAAATTTCACTTCAATGGTTTACTTTTATTTAGATACGATCAAATTTATTATAATATAATAATATTCAAATTTGTATAAAACCAGAGCTCTTCACTCCCGCACTCAGTCAAGAAAATACCATTGGATATTAGAAGGCAAATGAAATATTCTTCTTAGTACATATTAGCACTTTTACCATGAAAAAAAAATTTCCAACTTTATATTACAATATATATATATATTTTGTTCCAGGGCGTCACGGTGTGTGCTAACGCGATCCCGTGACGTCCCATTACGGTGCAGAGGGCAACCGTTGGTTTTTTAGTGGGTAGCCTTAAAAATGGCAGCATCCTCTATGCTGCTGGGTAGTCCCACATCACACCCCGGCCCTCACCCCCCAGCGCCGACGGAGTACCCGTAACGGGTTTTTCTAACAGAAAAAAAAAAAAAAAAAGGTATATATTTTGTTAGTTGTAAAATATACATCGCAATGTTAAGTTACATTAATTAAATCAACTTTAGAAGAAAAAAAGGGTAATATGAAATCAAATATAAAACGTATAATTTATTCGTATGTTTTCATTAATCTCGCGGACATCGATGATGTATGTATTTATATTCAAGAGTATCATATATTTAATTTATAATCATCGATATTTCTTTTATCGATATTTTTTGTTTAAAATAAATAAAAATGTGTGCTTTTTTTATTTATTTAAAAATTAAGTTTTGTATTTATAAACAAAATTAGTATTGTACTTATAACCAAAATAAAGATTCTTAATAGTAATGAAAGTTTTATTATGAAATGCGACAAACATATGGGTAAATTATTCATTTATTTTGTAGCATTGTCTCACTTATTCTATACCTCAAAGTTAGTAACTTAGTTAATAGATGTCGCCTCTGTCCTGATATATAGAATGACAATTCATCATTGACAATCGCAGTAATGCGACAGTATCCTAGAAGCCGCAGGTACGAGAACCTTATGGCTCATAATTAGCTTAATGTAGCAAAACATATTTAGAGATAATTTCAGACATAAAATAAATAGTTAACATATTTTAGTTAACATCACAAGAAAAAATTAACTAGATAGTCATAAAAAAAGAACATTTTTAACAACAAAGTTATTTAAAGTAACGTTGTTTCTCTTACATTATGAGTAAAATATGTTAAAAACTTGATTTAACCATAGAATAGTATAATATTTTATTAACTTTTACTTTAAAATTATGAAAAACATGCACCTTTTAATTAAGTGAGTGAGTGAGTTATTTAATATATAACTCAGGAGTTATAACTATGTGTCATGGGAGAAAAACACAATCCGAGTAAAGTGATCAAAGTTCTCTGGAAAATTAATAGATTGGAATTAGAATCAGACTTAATTTTTTTCTTACAAACTCAATTTATAGATCAGATTTGTCTTAAGAAAAGGTCGCGAATTGAATCTTTATCCAATTAATTTTTAAGTTCTGCTTTCATGAAGACAGCGTAGATTTCAGTCATTTATAGAGAAGTTCAGTTTAAATATATTTACGTTATAAATGTTTTCTCTTCTCTTTAAACATGTCAAGAAAAGTGTTCTAAGTCTGATTACTGACTCTAATATATAATTTCAACGATTATACAGTTTGGGCATTTGCCATGTGTAGATAAAAGAGACATATAGCCTTATTCAGCTGAAAAGCTTTCAAGTGTATTAATGGTAACTCTAATTATTGTGAGTTCGTTGTGTGATGTAATTAATATAAGTATAGTTTCTTACGTCGAGTTTACGTGGTAATTCTAATTATTGTGAGTTCGTTGTGTGATGTAATTAATATAAGTATAGTTTCTTACGTCGAGTTCACGTGGTAATTCTAATTATTGTGAGTTCGTTGTGTGATGTAATTAATATAAGTATAGTTTCTTACATCGAGTTTACGTAAAGGGAGGTATAATCATTAAGTTCCATCGTTTATAAGATGGGTGATGTTTAAAGCAGCTTTTAGTTGAGATTCAGCCAATATTATGATTATGATTGATAATATAATTATCGCATAAGTAGTAATGCAGTCATTAATTTTATTTCTATATATTATTCATAAAAATATACGTATATGGATTTCTTTATGTTTTTAATCCTAATAATATTTTCAATACTTGAAATACTCTTTAAATTTTTAACATGTATGTACAATATTGGTAGATAGAGTTAAAATATTATATTACAAGGTAAACCTTTTAAATATATTATATACAATATTTTACTTTGTTTAGAATGTTTAAAAATATTTCGAAAATATTTTTCCACTTAAATACATTAGTAATATTCGTTACTATGTGGTTTCTTCATACTTTTTGTTAAAATAATAAGGTTATAAGTAAAAGACGCAAAATAAATATGCTTTTCTACGATTTGTAAGAAAAAAAAAACTACTGATCTTCAGACCGCACCATTGACATTGACTAATGTGTTTTAGTAAATTCTCACGAGTGTCGTTGCAAAAAATCAAAAAGTCTAGTTTTGTGAAATATGGATTACATTATACGAACAAGGTTTCTTTTACCAAATATATTATATGCGACACGACATATTTCAATATTTCTTAAAAGATGTTTAGATTATCTTAAGGTAAGGAATTTTTTTAAAATGATTGGATGACAAAAAATCGATAAATTAAAAAAAAATATGGATTTATTAAAATTAATATGTATGGATTAAAAAATAATTCTTAAAAATATATATAAATATTATTTAATTTGATCAAATTTGATAAACATTTTTAACGTGAATCTTGATTGCCTTTAACCACGGTTCAGTCTCTTCGGTTCAAATTAATGAAGTCATGATTATTCATATTATTCATGAGTTGAGAGAAAAATTGCGTACACGTTATAAAATCGGAAAAGTTTTGTAAACTACATTATTTTACTGTCATCTTATCACCGAATAAGATGAAAAATCCTACTTCATCATTCCCGTTAAGTAAGACGCAAGTTTTAGTTGGGTAATTATATACACGCATGCAAAATACACATTAGATAAAGTACTAAACAAAAAACTTGTAGTTTTTCTTCATCCGGCTTTGTTTAACACTTAACTATCGGGTCTGATTTTTTTACTACAACCTTAAACATAAAGAAAAGTTGGCTTTTAGTTTGGTTATAAATTATAAAAGTATTGATAAATGTTTAAAACTATCAATATCTTCTGACAAGAGATGTGCAGTAACCTTATATTGAAAAATGAATTCTAAGAGCCTTTTAATAGTTCACGTAAAACGGATCTGCTAAAACCAACGTAAATAAGATAGACATTAGACATTTTCTTTATAATTAACTGTCAGTCTGATATCAATAGTTTTTAGCACCGGTTAGTAGAACTTGCTTCTAGAGTTTCTAGATAATAAAATACTAATAATAATAGTGATAATAATATAACATTTGTCACTCATGAAGTTAATTTGATGTTGCCCGAACCCCTCCTCGTTTGTTATAGAATACACATTTTTACAATAAAGTATATTTGATTACTTAAATAATTTACAATAAATTTCAAACTATTTATTATTAACACTTATAAAAAAAAGACAAACAATACGTTTTTTGTTACAATTGTGATCACTTTTGGTTGATATAAACATCGTTGTACAACAAAGATTTCAAAGGCACAATTAGTTTTTAATAAATCATGAATACGTGTTGTTCAGTTTAAAAAAAAACTTATACCTACATTGTCAACATATCCTTTTCATTATTACCATAAAAATATTAATGCGTTTTTATTTACATTACATTAAACAAGCAAAATATAGATAATATCTTTAAAGTTAAGTATAAGTACTTTATATTTATTGTGTTGTTTTTATAAACATTAAAGTCTGTTCGTTCCACATTAATACAAACGTGTGTACGGAAATTACGATAAAAACGCAAATGATGTGTTACAATTGTACATATTTTTTCCACAAATTTTGTAGACGAGCCCCACTCGAATAGGAAAAAAATAATTACGCAGATGCCATGTGGTTACAGTCGTACAAGTTCAACCAAGTTAGTGTAATCGACGATTTTCTTTGACTACATTAGCGATGATGTGAATTCCGCAATGGTACATTTTGGGTGCTTTTTCCAGTATCCAATCCAGTATACAATCTTTTTCGCCGATGATATTTTGCTTATTTTTCAAGTAAACAGAAGGGACATAGTTTTTTTAAATATAAACGATAGATAAAAGGCCCCTTCCAAATTCTTTATATCCAATTACATTTTGGTTTAAAATAAAAAATAAAATGTTTTAATCCTTTTTTAACTAATGTATGAAACTTTTTTTTACGTATGATATGAAACTCGAATCAGGTTAATATTTTTGTTAATAATTCGACACTTATTTGTTTATAATTGAAATATAAACTTGATTAATGCATTATATAAGACTACATTAAATTACGAAGTAGGAATCATATAGTCATACCTATAAGTATTCTTAGTCGTTCAGTGGTTCTCAACCTTTGAGTGACGTCAACTCCAATGTAGAGTGTAGTATGTATGGTACTTGCAATACACTTTAGTCTAAAAGGCATTAATTGAAATTTATTAAATTCATTGTCGAAGTTAATTTTATTGTTCAACATATTGTCTATATAAATTGGGGTATGTATTATTTTTTTTTTAGTAATCCTGCTTTTATATATTTGTGTGGGAATCAAATGACTAAAGAATTATTTAGATTTGGTTACAACAAGTTCTATAAAAATGCTCAGTTCCAATTTTGCTTATAGTATTTTTAAATACATTTGAAGTAAATGAAATTTGATCTCTAATTTCAAAATAAATATAAACTTGTAATTCATATAAATTACTTCAGAATAGCAAATTTATCCAGTGAGGCTGGTCGACGAGATCGAAGAAAAATTACTCTTGCTTTTACAAAGCAGGTCTAGAGCTGGCATTGATAAATGAATTTTGATAATTTTTTATATCTTAACATATATTTATGTACTCAGTTGTAATATTAGAACATTATTCAGTCATTGTGTGATTGTAGATATATTTGTACTTAACTTAAATTCTTAAAATAATAACAACTATTAGTTGTTTGTTACGAAAATAATATACTCTTAGTGATTATAAAAGTTGAAGATTCTTTATTAAAATTTATTAATATTTGTAATTGTGTTTATATTTATTGAGCTGAGCGAAGCGAAGCTCTTTACTACCCAAATTTTCAACTCTTTGTTATCCTACTCCTCCTTCAATTTACGAGCTACATGCACGAAATTTTGCACGCATACACATAATAAGAAAAACCCGGTCTGGATTGAAAATCAACCGAAACATAATCGTAGTTTTTGAGATAATTGACAAAATGTGTCCTATATAGTTAACGTATAGAACGTTTTGTCTCGCGCGCGCTGACTTATGCTTTTTTACGAAACTTATGCAATCATAATTTTAATTCATAAATAAAGACGCAAATCATAATTTTTATCCATAAATAAATATAAAAAGTTTAACCCTAGACATTGATGCGCTCGACTGCGTCGCGAGGCTAACACCGCTTGGTGGACCTAGTATAACACTCCTGGTGCCAATGACTTGTTATGACCCATAAGCGATCTTTTTAATAGATATTATAGAAGCTTCACTATATAATATCAAGTTCAATGTTACTTTATAGTAGCGTAATTCATATAGTTTTCTTATATTTTCTAACAAATATAATTCTTACAAACAAGGATATTTGTCAGTACATTAAAACCAAACGACCTGACAGTACCGACGTTTATAACACAAGTTTCAAAGTCTTATTTCATTTGTCTAACACGTTGTGTGAGTTGAATATGTTTACAGTAGCTGTTAAGTCAGAATTGAGCAGCTCTGTGCATATATTAGTAAGGTTTCTTAATTAGGGTTATCTCATTACTTTAAATAGTTCATTATAATCTAAATTAGTTATCAACTTGCTGATTCTTGAAACTTTTTTCCTAAAACTTAATATCTTTGGGAGAAAGTCCTCATGCACGCTATGAATTTTTATTAATATAAAAATGGAATACTGAAATGATGTATTTAGTGGTTGTAATTCTAAAGTAATTTAAATCGAAATTTATCTTAAGTGTGATTATTTAGACCAAAAATGCGTGTTTCTTTATTTTCTTGTAAACTTACGTAGTAAAAAATCTAATTTAAATTATTTAAACATAAGTACATATAATTTCGTATACAAGGTAACTTTTAAAAACTCTAAATAAAAATAAAAGATCTACTTTTTTATTGAGTTTTAGTAAAAATTTCAACATTTCTTTCAAACATAATAATAAGGCTTGAGTGTACTTTCAAAAATAAAAATACAGGGATATTGTTTTATAAGATTCTTAATTAATTTGTATACAAATTAATATATATCTGACACGTCAGTCACTTATTTATAATATTTTCTTTATAACATCATTGTCTTTATATTTCATAATTCAATTGATAATTTTTTTGTAATAAAATTCTTTATTTCAATGACATTGTACACGCAAATAAGAGGTCGCTGGCAACAGCTAGAACGTACGAAAAGATAATATTTGACTATCATAGTATTATATTGTTTAAATTATTCCTTCCTTCTATTTCCCTTTAAAAAACTGATATAACCACTGATTTGTGTTTTTAATATAAGAATTAAACTTTTTAATTGTATTTAAAAGTTAAATTTAATTTGAAATTTTAATGTTTTTGTGTTATTATAATTTTTAATATCTTTAAAAAGGTATGCAATGTTTTTTATAACGTTTTTATATGTTTGAATCTGTTTGTCTCCAAGTCTTGTAATATCGTTTTATAATTGTTTTATTGATTTGATTTTACGAGTATATATATTAAGAGTGGGTGTGCTAATTAATTTAAATTAATGTTTGTTGTCCTACCTCTGTGATTACGTGTGCATGATATAAATGATTATATATGCTTACAGGTAAAATATTTACTTCTGCATAAGTAAATATTTTAATATTAGCTTAAGAAAAAATCAAATTATCAGATCAAACTCATTGTATGAATATAATTCAAGTTTAATTTACAAAATTTTTATTTATATTATTAATATTATTGTTGTACAATAATGACTGACTTTTCGTATAATAAAGTGTTTTTGTTTTACAAAAATTCAACAAAAATTACAAACTTAAAAAAGACAAACCGCGACAAATATTTTCTTCTTACAAATGTCACTGCAAGTTTTTATATTGATTTTAATCAGGTACTAAAATATACATATTTCATTTTTTTATGTGGTGGCATGTTCTATACCATTAGTAGCTTGTGAGTTTGAATTACATCTGTTTGTAATCATAAGATATATAAGTAATCGTGTATGAAACATTCGGCACACGTAATAAACGGAGCGATTCTAAATTGAGCTAATAAATGTTATTCTACACTCCGCTTCATTTCCTGCGGCGGATAAATGTACGTGAACCACTTCATACATATTAAAAAAATCTTAAAAGGGAGCTTTATGGAACAAAAGGACGACAGCAAAATGTAGACCAAAAATTTTCCATTATAATAAAATATACAAGAATTTAAAAAAAAACAAAAACTTCATTTATAGACCTAAGAAAAAATTTATTATTTCTTGCATTCTTCTAGGCGCGGTCAATATACTTGATACAATATCATCCGATTCATGGAGTCTCGCATCTTTGAGTCAGATCTTCACTGCTGCTAGCAATCTCACTGTAACATTCATTGACTAGATCAAGACTACAGAGCCAGAATACTATTATACATAATTATCCGACTGTACTCATATAATTACTATCTCAATTTGTCTGATTATTTTTGAACCCATTTGGGGTCCTTATTCATGGGTTCTGAACATGGCGGAATTTCGCGGATTCCACGGACTAATAAGCACCCAATATATAATAGTAATAATGGATCACTACAGTTCACATACCAAAGTTTCAATATAATAGTTTTTACTGCATTTTGCTTGCTTTATCAGTATTATTATAACAATATAACAAACAGGGAATACTTAGAATCAGCGTTTGAAATAAATTGAAAATTTTAATCCAATGAAAATTTAAAATATATGATTCTCTAATAAAATTGATTTATTAACATAAAACGTGAATATTGAATACAATTTTGTATATCAATAAATTTGCCTTGATATTGTCATTCATTGATGTTAGAAATTTCATTTTATACTTACAATTATTGTCATTATGCATTATTTTGATTCGGTATTCATTTGATTTGTGTCCTGGATTCATTAATATTGCAATTTTAGTTATTTTATATCTACAATTTTCGTAATTTAATCTGATGCTATTTTATATATTTGATTGTCAAATAATTCCAAAATGTGGAAAATGTTTAAAAAATAAATTTTAAAAAATCTTAGTAAAAAAAAATCTTATAAAAAAAATAAACGGATGAAGAAAATATTTACTTTTTTTTTTAACGTTTTTTATTTATTTTCATAGCTACTGTAGGAAGCTAAAAACAAAGTCTGCCTTCACTTGCATTATATCTTACTTCATCAGGCATAATATTGTATTTTAAATGACATATATTATAACCCAAGAACAGTTTAAATGTTACTTATATTCACTTACTTCCTATATTCTATTATTTTCCTTTACCATTACTGTATGTCCTTCGTCTAACAATATGTGACTTGGTCTGGTAAGAAACAGATCAAGTCATTATCTGTTTCTTACCAGACTAAGTTATATTTTCAGAGACGAGATCATTTTTATATCAAATCCTTGACATAGTTTCAAATAATGCTTATCTTGTTGAAAATAGATTGTATTATAGTTTATATTACTTTAGTAATAATTTTATTTAATCTAATAAACAATTATAGTTCAATATATATTGAACTATAATTGTGTTATTCTAGTTGAGTATCTTTTGCCATTTGATATATGTTAAAAGGCAAAATATACTCTTGTAGAATTTGCGATTATCTTTGTTTACTGTTCCATCTAAATAGATGATTGGCTCAACTAAAATTAGTTGAGCCAATCCTACATCACTTATGCAAGTGCAGATAATATTAAACAAACAATAATTACCACATAGAACATTTGCATCGAATCGAATATTTGCATCTTGCACTACCGTATAGTAAAGATTCCTAAAATAAATAACGCTACTAATAGCTTTATTTGCTACTTTTGAAAAAAATTATTCTCATAAAATAATAAATAAAAAAGGTTTAAATCATAATAAGAATATAATTTATTAGTCAGTCAGACTTAATTTTGTGTTTTGAATTGTAGTATTAATAATTATGTTATGTCTTATAATCCTTTACCTACTAAGTTATTATTATGAGGTTTTGTACCGATACATTAAAATTAAAACATTGAAATAAAATCGATATTTTTAAGTAACGGACATTATTCAATTCAATTCAAATTCAATTCAAAATATCTTTATTCAAATAGGCATTTACACGCACTTTTGAATCGTCAATTATTACATTATAAAAATGTCAGTATAGTCAGTCCGTCCTTAAGCTACCATTATCATTTCTAAATCATGTTTTATTATTTTAATATGAAAAAATATAAGAAGAAATTCTCGAACGATCAAGGTTTTATAATTTATCATTGTGTCGACGGGCGACATGTCGCGGACAGGACAAATGGACAAAAAAAATGTTACACTAATTTTCCTCTTAGATGTTTAATTTTAGACATCTGTTTGGATTCCAATGAACCGGTCGATTTGCAATGTTACTCTAAGGAAGAAGTACATACATTTTAGCTGATATTGAAACATTGTCAGACTTCTTTTGGAATTTTAAATATGTGGTTTTAAATAATAAATTGTTTTCATTTACAATATAATATGTCGAAAATTGGTGCAATCGAAAGTCAAAAGTATTATTTACACACGACTCCCTGCAGCAGGATGGATCCGGCGCCTCCATGACGAATCTATATTCAAGCCCAACACAATACGGAACAAAATTATTTACGTCATATTCACTATATATAATATATTTTATTTTGCATGTCTTTCCTTTTAACAAATGCGTGTCAAAAGAGACTTAGGGCTACTTAAATAGAAACATAATAAAAAGAACTGAACGCACATCATGGTGACTAGATTTGTACATGCTAGTTGCTTAAAAGACAATTTTTGCTGCCAAAGCTTTTTTTCCAAAGGATATCACTTGTTTGAAATGTTTTTAAAAACACTCTGTGGTTATTAAAACTGTTTTATTATTAAGAAGAAATAAAATTCTATTTAATATATCGAAAATGATGAAATCTGTCACTTTATATTATAACATATAGCATAAATTACTAACTAATAAAGTTTTTGTTAAATAATAGTTATATATGAAATTTCAATAATATTGAAAAAATTCAACACCACGCCTAACTTTGAACCTAAGACCTCTAAGATATTTGCCCGTCACTCTGCCACTTTACCTGCATTATATAATAAAATTAATAAGTTTAATGTCTTTATAATTATTTATAAAAGTGTATGCGTTTGTTAAATAAAATTCTTTATGTATATGATAAACAGTACTTTATTGTATTAAAAAGTCTAAACATTATGATTTACTTAATTTCCAGCCATTCCTGGTTGTTGAAAGCTAGCCTGAAGTCAGCGGTGTCGATGTTATTTCATTATTCTGTAACAAAGCCGCTTTGAGTCTGTAGCTAGAAACCTGGGAAATGCATTAAATACACATGAATTTAATTATAATGGAGAATACAGTCGTAGCCCTATTTATATCATATATATTGATTGTATTTTACCAAAAATGTATCTAGACGGTTTCGAGTATAAAATTTAAGTTTTAAAAAGTGCTTTTTAAATTCTATAGCTTGTGGTAAAGTTATAAATAGTTACGAAACCGAAACTTAATTTGGCTTAAAAGAGCTACTATTGTAATTCTTAAATAGGTGTTTGTAAATTAAGAGGATTTATAAACATTTTATAGAAATTTAGTGAAAATGCAATCACATTGTATTTTTATAAGACTTCCTACATGCGTCTTTTTATTCTCTTCACCATCATCTCATATATTCTTCGTCCTACAGTAATTTCTATCAAATAAAATTCCTCTGCATCTTCTGATTTCATGCAAAGGTATTGTGTCTCTTACTTCTAAAGTTATTGATAAAGGAATCCACCTTTTGTTCGTGACAGTTACATACTAATATGACCTGCAATATAATAAATATTTTATTCCATCGTTAACTCGATAACGTCTTATTAGAAAATATAACATAGGCTTTTAAGTAAAACGTTGTATATATTGTAAGTCTTTAAAAATCATTTATTTAAAAGCAATATATGGGGCGTGGTGCTAGCCTATAAAGAAAGTATGTTTATTATATTTAAGCCAAGTTCACATGAGCTAGTATTACTAACCGTTACTCACTTTTCCATCCACTGCCAAGCTTTATTTACTATGGTAAATAAAAAGTTGTTGAAGTTTTCAGTTAAACGATAGCTCTTTTACAACTCGATATTAAACTAAATTTTTATAATTACTTTATTTTTAATTTTTTTTTCACAGAAGCATTGGTTTATCAATTGATTTATCTTTATTAATAAACGAAGACTTAAGAATACGCAAACAAAAAACTTATTTAAATATTATAAAATATTATAATTGGTAATACTAATTGTTTATATTGTTATATTAAAATGTCAAAATAAGATTTTTTTAAGTGTGATTAATGAAAGATAAATTTGAAAAAAAATTTCAACATAACATAGTTCAATAAATATTATCGATAGTAATCAAACATTATAGAAACGTCAAAGGTAATATCAGTTTTATGAGTAGATGCTGAACGCGAGATAGCTAAAAATATTCTAAAAATATGTTAAGGTTAAAATATATGTTTTAAACTATAACTAAATAAGTCTAGTCCTAAAATGATGGCTAAATATGAGTTCCTTGTCATTGTAATGAATCATCGTAAAAAAAATATATTAATTCAAAATCGATTTAGAACAGAAAACTTGGATCGGACATTTACGTTTTATCTTTTTAAAATAATAAAAAAAAATATTATACACTAATAATAAAATATTAAACGAAAACGAAATGAAAGTTTTCAAATGCTTTTTAATTACGTTAGAAAATATTATACAATTTATTATGCAAGATTATATATTATATTATATCCTGCATATATTTAATATAAAATTTATTTAATCTTAAAACAAGATGATACATTTATTTTGCATCTATTATACGTTTTAATTCGTTTTTTTTAACATTTATTATATGTTTATTTTCTATTTCCTATTCAAGTTTTTTTCTGATTGGGAGTAATTCTTTAAGGTTTGGGTATAATTTTCTTTCTATGGATACAAAAAAAATAAAATCGTTAAGTACGTGAAATTTCTATCAAGTCATCGGCCATTATAATGCTATTTACATATTTAGCCTGAAGACCCCACTCCCAAGATTGATGAGGAGATTTGCTAGGTTGACTTATACCTACGATTTTCTGAATTATTTTTAGCTTTTAGTTCATTATCTATATCATAATTATCTTCATTTTAAATAAGTTTTACTGAAAAGTAATAAAGAATATATGTATTTATTTTAATTGTTAATTCATTGTTGCGCTTTATCTTCTGGCTAACTCTATGAATTAACACTCTTCAAGAAGTAATATTCATGTCCATGGAATTTTTATTTTTATAATAAATTATAAAGTATACGTAAACCTTAAAGACACACTTAACTGTATAGAGTATTGAAAAATTGGTCTTTATTAATTACTATTGGACTTTACCAACTAGTTTCGAAACCATTTTAGACCTTTATTCATAAACACGAAGCATGGTGGACTCCCAACGTATCCGCCATACTCCAATTTCTATAGTAATTACGTAATAACAACCGAATAATTAATTATATATAATGTATAGAAAATGTTTTCCTGTCAAAAAATATTATAAAACCTAATAATTTCTTTATTACTACAATATTTTTAGTCGTGATATATTATGAAATATTTCTAGATATCCGATGAAAACAAAAATATTGAGAAGAAATAAAAAAAAATTGGAAAAGGATAAGTAACAGAAAATTTTGTGACCACTATGACCTTTATCGTATGTCACTATGTCGCATTCTAAAGTGGTTCTATACGCGACATGGCTTTTCATTGCCAAAATGATTTGTGGTGGTGTAAAATGACAGCTACAATACGAATTTCGCCAAGTTCTCTTTCTGTGGTTGTCGCAACACGTCGTGAGGGTTTTAATAAATGCATAACAGGATTTCTCTATATTTTACAGAGGCCACAACGAGTTTTAAGTTCATTTTTAACTCAATAAATGATTTCGATTCAAGCTTAATGTATATTTATAGTATAAAGAATGTTTAAAATAGTTATTTGATATTATGTTTTGTTAAAAGTGAAATAATATGTAAAAAGAGGTCAATAAAGAGGACAGCCTACCTGATAGTAAGTGGGTATCCTTACTCATGGACATCTGTAAATACGGATGATACTTAACGCAAATTTATTATATGTTTCAGAAGGGATAAAGATAGAATATAGATATATAACAGAAGTTTATAACGGAAAGGTACAGAGCGTTTGAGTTTTACAAGTAAAATTAGGTTTTTTTTCGAACTTATTGTTTGTTTATGGTTGTCTTGGACAAGAATGCTTAGCTTTAGTTGTCTTGGCTTCGTCGATAACTAGATTTGAGAATAATCAACATATAATCTAGAGATACATCTTATTTTACTGACACATTTTTACTTTAATAATAATATTGTATTTTGAACCTTAATAATGAGAATAGTATGTGTTACTACTAATAAAATAAGCTTTTCGCTATTCACATTCATAAAACGAAACTTTTAAGCAAAGTTAATATAAGTGAACTATAAAAATTATGATACCTTTAATCTAATATAATCAAGTCTGTATTCACTTGTGCGTCAAATGCTAAAGCGTCTCAATTAAAGCATTAATTATAATAAATAATAATAATTACTATTATATCTAAGCATATATAGAATTATTAATTAGTAACTTTATTAAATATTATCTTGGAACGATGTTTATAATTGAACTTATGTTATTTATTAATGCAAGGGACATACTATAAAAAGTTGTTTTTTTAAAAAACAATATTTACTTAATATTTCATTACAAATACTTAGACTTCTTGGTTTCATCATCCTGCAGTTATTTCAATAATTTGCTTTCAATAAATAGTTGATATTTGTTTTTTTTTATTATTTATTTGTTTATTTAACACTTTATTGTAATCCTATAAATTATCCTGGGTACAAAGGGTGAACTTAATGCCTATTAACATTTTCCACCAGTCAAACCTTGATGACGTAGAGACATTGCGGTAGGTTCTTAAATTTGAAAATTAAGAATAGTATACATATTTATATAAATAAATAAATACATATATATATATAAAGACTAATAGATGCATATAATAAATACATAAATTACTATTACATTACATTTACAAGAATTTTTAAAGGTGTTTTCTGTGCAAATTAAAGAAGACGAAGTATATATATTGAACTATATGTGTATATATATCACGACATTGAAGTAAATACTCGCTATGCGCAGGATCATCCGACGATGGAAGGAAATAAAAGCACACTGAAAAAAATGTATCGAAAGAGAGTCTGGAAATGTAACGCCATTCTTAACTTTAAAAAATAATTACTTTATTTTTATTAGTTCTGTTATATTTATTTCTACACTTTGTCTTTCTAATGGAGGCTTTAAAAATACTCCATTGACAACTACGCGTTAATTATATTTTAGAATAAATTGTAAAAGCGACATACGTTTACCAAATAGCATAATTTACTATCTCTATACATAAAGCTAATGGTATATATTTTTCTATTTTTTTAATAATACAAATAACAATTGACTTAATGTTTGCATAAACAAAATGAAAGTTTTAGCTATATTTAACTTTTAATGTTGTCAGGAGTGCTATAACTCACGGCAAGATTAAAACACTCACTTTATTATAACATTACAACTCAGCAGTATTTTAATTTTAAAAAGACATAAATAAGTTAAATGAGTTAACTTCTAAAGTTTCATAGAGCAGTATTTTACAGTCTTTAAAATATGTCACTCTTTGTAAACCTGTCTCAAATGTTTCATAAACAACATTTGCCGGCAAAACAACATTTGCCGGGTCAGCTAGTGAAATAATGTTTACTTGTTTACTTAAAAATCTAGTCCATCTGAAATTTATATAAATATATGTGAGATTGCTGGTACAAGACATTGACACTCTTCATCACTGACACTTTTGCTTGATATAATTTTTTATATAAAATGTAAAACAAACATGTATTACACTATTCATCATTATTGTATTGAATGGATTAAGCAAAATATTGTTTTTGTGTTATATGTTTCATATAGAACCTAAACCTATTTATCCTTTGGCTTATAATTTTAGTTGCCTACTAAATCTTAATAGTAGTAGTAGTAGAAGTAGTACTATGTACTTTTTGTCAGAACTTATGTATATTACAATGATAAAATATATAATAAGATATTCGAAATTAAATAGAGAAATATAAAGTAAGAAAATAAAGATAAGTCTTAATGAACTTGCCAACACTCTACTATAATTTAATATGTAAATTACTTCCCATTGTTCTACAGAATAATTAATTCTAATATTTAAAAAACATAGATCAAATAATAACATTTACCTATTTCATGACTACTCCAACAAAATAGCTAAAGAAACTTAAATAAAAATAGTCAAGACGTTGCAAAAAGAAAAAAGTTATGCAAATTGACGACATACTAAATAATATATATTCAGTAAAATATATAAGACAATTTGATTGGATCATTTTACTTGAAAACGTAAAATCGAGTTACGAAATCGCATACAAATTTGATTTAAATCGTAATTTTACATAGTAGTAATACAATAATGAGACCATTATTATTGATATTATCATATAGTCTTGCTCATTATCGATTGTCATTCGTCCATTTTGATGTTAAAGTCAGATTTCCTAACGTTAAATAAACATTATTTCACAGTAAAGCAGTTGTAGATAAAAGCTATTTTTAATATTAGGGCGATATAACAACAATTAACAAAAATAATAAAATTTATAAAATTGCAATTGAGATTGCCGAAAATATATTAATTCTATCTTTATTCTTGTATTTAATGTTTATTAAAGAGACACAGGCCATCCAAATTATTGTCTTAATTCCGTCTAAGAAATTGCTATTTATTTACAAAATCCGAAATTGAATTTTATTTTTATCTCGTTTATACAATAAACAAAGCATTAAATATAAAAATATGGCCAAAATAGTTTATAATAACTAGTTCATTTATCTCATAAAATCTTTTTATTGAAATCCTAACAAAATTTACAGGAGTCGCGATTACTTACTATTATAGGAGATTATTATGTCTTAGACTTTAAAACATTATTATAATATTGCTTTCTAAGAATGACTAGGTACGATAAATAAAATTTTAAATTATCTGTACTACTGTATACTAAAACTGAAAAATATATAACATTAGTTATAAAATCATACTACAAATTTAGTAAGAAAGAAATTTAGTAGAATTAGTCTCTTTGAAAAAATAACTGCTTTTATATTGCCATTGCTTTCATGATATTAATATCTAATGATAGTAAAACACTCGGTTATATTGCATGCAATTGTTTTATTTGAAAAAAATAGAAGTATTTTTTTTATTACAATTATTTTAATTTAATTACCGGTTTCTCTTCATTCTTTTACGCAAAGGATCGGTTTTTGTTTTTTTATTATTATACATATGTACCTATAGTTTAATAGTAAACTATACCAACACATATGGATCCACTCTTTTATAAAGTGTACATACACAGTAGCTCTTCATTATCTAGAAGTTATTTCCGTGAGAATAAGCACTAATTTTGTTTTGTTATCACTATCCTAGACACTTCTGCCTTCTATCTTGTTTGTGATTACGAAAGTTTAAAGCACTTCACAAAATTTTGCTTAATAATCACCTTCTATCTTTTTTGTGATTAAAAAAGTTTATACATGAGTAATTCTAATCTTTATAAGTTTATTAGTATTTTAGCAATATATTTGCTATCTTAGTCTTATTACTGATAATAAATGACGGTAATGAACTAACTCACTTTGTAAGCCTCTTAACTAACTTCAAGCTTACTATTAATAATAATTAGTTAGTGGTTGAAGTGAATATTACTAAATATAAAATATTTAAAATGTTAATATTATTGGATGAAACAGTTTTTATATTAATAAGATCTAAGTAACTTTTTCATTTTGGTATTAGAATCGATAAAAAATTTAGTTTCCCTATAGAATAAAGTTAAAAAAAACCACTTTCACTTTTACATTTTACATCCAATTAAATCAAGGCAAGAGGAACAATAACAGCGGAGCTATCAGCATACAGAAATGTCTTTCTTTATATTTTTTTTTCACATAACAATGTAATTGCCATTATCTTAGACATTATTTATTTTTTATTTTAATTTAATACAAATGGCTTTATAAAAATGTACATCTCATACTCATTATTTTCAATCTGTGTAAATATTTTTATATTTGTAGTTCTTTTTTACAGAAAGTATAGGGAGCCTATAAATTTGGCCTAACTTATAAATAATATTATTATACGTAAAATAAAATTATTATTTTATTTTATAATTAATCTATTTAAATATTCAAGAAAAGTCTACAGTAGAGCGCTCCGCTCGCTTCGCTCAATAAGAAAAAAGATGTTTTACTTATGTAATAAAATAAGATAAACTCTCTGAATAATATTTAGAAATATAAATGTGTTCATTATTTAGTTTTGTTACTTCTCAATGACATAATACACTAAAGAAATTAGTGATTTTACATAGCGTAATGTCTTGATATTTCCTGGTTTAATGGCAAATTGGTTCTGTTCTGTATCAGACAAACAACGAGTAAAACCTTAACGATGGTTAAAATATCTCATTACTTAGTTGTTTGTTAAGAAAACTATTGTTTCTCTGCTTTATTTGATGTATAAAGGGTATAATAGACGTACACCCTTATCAGAATATCTCCTCGGGCTACGGTTTCTGTATCTGTCACTTTAAAGCACCTTTGGCTTAAGTTACGATGTATAAATATCGTTTCCGAAGTTATTGACTTCATTTTGTAGTCTTATAATAAAATATTGAACAACCATGATTTGGTATACAATATTAATTATAACAAGGATTAACTAATTAACAAAAGTTTAAGGGTTGTTTAAAGGTATAGGTTAATTGAATATTTTTGAAAAAATTTGATTTTTACAACATCTTTATCGTTTCTGATGAAAACCCAATAAATGAGAATGACATGTGTTAAATCGTATGAATAAAAAACTCACTTATCTCTAAATGATGGGTGAACATTTCTATTCGAGCTATAATCATAATAACTAGATTCCGCCCGCAGCTTCGCCCGCGTGTCTTTGAGTAACTATGAGTTTTTTTGGTCATCTTAAAAAGTGAGATATTATTATCAGCCACCAACCAAAACATTCGACCTTTTAAATCAAGTCTTTGGTAATCAGTTCAATGGTTTATATTTAAACAAATATTGGAAGCAATATTGGAACCAACTTTGGCACCAACTTTGGCACCAATTGCACACAGACAGACAAAACGGTAGCGGTTTCTATTATATTTAGTAAAGATTAAGAATTTGGTGTCATTTCAGATTACGATAAGATAAAATCTATGGTCTATTAAATTTTAATTAAAGCTGATCCTCCGTTTATATAGGCGTAATGATGAACATCAGGCAATAATAAATTTAATATTTTTATTTATTTTTTTTTATTTTTCTATTTGTAATGGTTGTCGTATTTACTACTTGATTAATTTTGTTTTGAAACGAATTTTGGTATTGACTTTTTAAATTCAGATTTTATTTTGCAATGAAATATTTTTAATGTTATTTTAAAATTATTATTATATTTTCAAACTAAGTTATAAAAATGTTAAAATTTTATCAATCCATTAAAAGATTATTATGATTATAATTTTAAAAATATTCAATATTCAGTCTTGCTATTTTGCTGTAGAAGTATTGTAACAATTATCATCAGATCAACAGTTCCAGCATAATTATATAAAAAGGCGACATTGTTGATTGGGAACAGAGTGGGAAGTGGTTGGTAGTCAACCATTTTTTGTACCTACTACCCCCTTCTGAGTTGACATATATATTTATAATTCATTGAAAATTTTTCATTGTTTTTAAAAAAGATATGAAAAAAAAAAAAATTACTATTTTGAAAAGTATTTTTGCAATTACAATTTTTTAGTGTTAACAAATTTTGTTTCGATATTACATTTAACAATGGAAGACAAATCAACTCGTAAGTTGCTGTCGTATTTTATAACAATTATATTTATATTAATAAAACTGAACTATTTATGTTAAAAAAACAAGACTGCGGCTAACACAAAGCTGACAGCAAACACTGTTTGAGCCGCAGTTAGGAATATTAATGTGTTAATATTTTGGGAAGTACAGGATGAATCAGATGTATTACAAAAGTATTGATTTACATTAAATAACACTATAATATGGGAAAGGCTTTGACACGAGTCTCGATCCCAGAGTTAAAAATATATTAATTCTTTTTCATAGTCTTCATAATATCGAGTAGTGATATTGGTGCCAAAAGAAAGTCTATGATTTCGAATCTAATCTCTAGAAAAGTTAATAATGATTCATTAAATATATATTACTTTAATTAATTATTTTGTTTTATTATTATCGTCTATGTAAATGATCTAAACTGGTTATAAAGTGGCAATAATTGTTAGACTCACCCAATCATAGAACATGTGTTCTATCAACAACACGCCAACAGTAAATTATAAAAGAGTTCAACTCTGTAATTGTATGAAATTACAAAACTGATTGATGTTTGTTTACACTTTACATAAAATATATTTTTGAAGCAATAATTTTAATAATCATATTATATTATCTTTAATAATACAATTCTGGTGATTAATTAAGTAATTTATATAAAAACATAATATAAAGGTGTTAAACAAATATTTCTCTTTACAGATTACCTAAGTTTATTGTTTTCTGTTGGACCTCATAGACTTTCCTAACTATTGAGAAACTAACATATTCTTATTAAACATTTAAAGTTTTGTTTAAAGCATAGTTGAAATTACTTATAAATCATTTTTTTTTCATAAAGGAAATATTAATAATATTGCTTCATCTTAACATTTGTTTAGTAACCTTTGGCAGTGACCAATGTCTTGATAAAAATTAAAATTATCTTTAACGCTGAATTCTGACTAATGTTTAATTAATTAGGCTTTGTTTGAGGAACATTAAGTACATTATCAATGAAGGCCTTCAAAGGGTTTAAACTTAATCTCGGTCGCCGAAGCCAAAAATAAAGTTGTATTTCTCGCAAAAAACAGATCAAACTTTAGTTTGCTTGACTTTAATATTTTATATACGAACATGTCTTTATCACGAATATATTAGAGTCTGTTTATGAAATAATAAATAAAAATTATCAATATTCTTAATTCAATTAAAGAAAAACTGAATTGATATCTTAAAAGACAGTTTCATTTACTTTTATAAAAGTAAACACTCAATTATAAATATGCGCATATAAAATTGTATTCACGAAATCAGTACTTATTATATAAGAAATAATTACTGAGTATCATATGGACTTAAACTATTCCCAACAATAAAATCGCTTTATTTATTTATTTATCCCTTTTAAACTTTTACTCAATATCGGCGATTACTTACGTACGTCAAATAAAAGTATCAAAAGGGTCTATTTTGATAGTTTCAAAAGTCGCCCTGGTCTGAGGAGAACTACTTAACAAACATAGCCGATCATTTCTGTGATGTTTATTTCACAAACATCATATGTATTTCACGATTTGAGAATAACTGATTCTATAACAATTAGTTTGATTTATCGGTCTGATGATTTAAGTTAAAAAATATTGCAAAATTTTAATGAAAGATAACCGCAAGCAGCACCCGGTCTTTATATTACTGAATGCCTTTTAACATTATTGTCATTATTATCACACCTTACTACTTTATCGTATTAAAACAAAAATAATTTTATTACAATACAAATTGTAAGCAGCTGGTGTTTGTCATTCTAGAATTAACAACATTTTATTTTAATATTAATATAATTTTGCTGCTTATTTGTAATAATAGTAAAATTATAATACAGTATCATGTTATTAATATTAATTATGGAATTCAAAGGAACAAAGACGTTGTCAACGCAACCTGGGATTATGTGAGCTGTTCTAATGTATACTGCTTCCTTGTATAATATATAAATAAATATATATAGTAGCTCATTGTTATATGTTTATTTCATATGTTAATAACAACCTGTATATTATAGCTGAAGATATCTTTTTGTATATTCAGCACACTACACAGGTACTGCCATACTCACATCAGGACCAGGCAGCCTCGAATGTATAGATTCATATAAGATAATAAAAATTGCATTTGTTATATAAATTCTTCGATTTAAAATATAATTTTTCACTTAGTTATCGTTAAGGCAATAATTGTATAGATCTCGATTTTCGTAATCGATTTTTTTTTAATATTACGTTTTGTGTGGTCCTGAGTAATATTGAACTTTTTGAAAAACCTAATTGTTCGTATGTTTTCTTCTCAATTTTCTTGCGAATTGATTTTGCAATTGACTTCGTGTTAATGACAATCACGCGTATTCACGTAACTTAGAATAAATAAAAAATATATATAAATGAGAACAATTTTTCAATTGTTTTGTTGCTATTAGTTAAATTAAAAAAAGTTATTATTATAATATATATATTAGGAAAAATAAGTAAAAGTAAAAAAATGTTTCATATTGTTATATATTCTTATAAGTTTAAGAACTGTAATAAGCATATTGACCGTTCAAAATATATTGGTACAAAAAATAATAATTCTTCATATTTTTCTTAATAAGGAATATATGTGATGGGGTCGCATCCATTACGATTAGTTTAACTAATGATGTTAAAAGTTTATCTCATATTGATGTATAAATTTACTTTTTAAACTAATAATATTTTTTTGATTTATAATATGTACTGATTCTATTAAATGAACTTGTAACGACCTGATTAACAGCGGCTATGGTTTATTATTCCATCATATATATTATAGTCATTATTTTCATAAATATAAGTACCTCTAAAAAACAACAGTTTTCTTTTAAACTGTCGATCAGCATTTTATTTTTAGTAAACCTATTTTCCTAATTTACGTCATAACATTTGACTTTGTTTTATATACTTTAACATAAACATCATTTTTATACCACAATTTTTTTCAATGAAGTGAATGTTGAAACGTATATGTAGTATTACGAGATTGGAAAAGTATGATAGGTTAGAGTTAGTTTGCAAGTTGCATCGGAGAAGAAAGAAGAGGAGAAATAACCATTTATCGTATGGAAAACCAGAAACGGTCAAAGTGACTGAAATTTAGAAAAAGGTTTTGCAGCAACACTATAATATGGGAGGTCATAATCAAGCGTAACCGCTTACCATCTGGCGGACCGTCTATTTTTTTGCTATCTCTGTGGTCTAAGAAATTTGTTATATAAAAAACATCCATACACCGATAGAAATTTATACTCAAAAGTCTATATTGTATTTTCGAGTAAAACGTTATCGAGTTTACGATGCAATAAAATATTTGTAACAATTTGAATTTCAGTATCACTTAAATGTGTTATCAACAATATGTGTTCATGATGTATAAAATAATTATATTGCAGGTCATATTAGTTCGTAACTGTGACGAACAAAATGTGGATTCCTTTATCAATAACTTGACAAGAAGAGACACAATACCGTTGCATGAAATCAGCAGACGCAGTGTAATTGTATTTGGTAGAAATTATCGCAGGACGAAGGATATACGAGATGATGGCGAAGAGAATAGAAAGGACGTATGTAGGAAGTCTTTGAAAATACAATATGCTTGCATTTTCACTCAAATTGTATAAAATTCTTATAAATCCCTTTTATTTTAGAAGTTCTCCTCGATAGCGTTAAAAATATTAGATATATTAATATATGAGATTCTTTCTTAAGTATTACAATTGTAGATCTTTTAAACCAAAATTAAGTTTCGATTTCGGAACTATTTATATAACTTTACCACCAAGCTATAGAATTTTAAGGGCACTTGTAAAACTGATATTTAATACTCAAACCGTTTTAGATAAATATTCACTGAAATACAAGAAATATACATAATATATTACTAGCTCGCCCTCTCTCGCTCTCTCTCTCTCACTCCCTCTCTCTGTCTTGGTATTGCAGTAATAAACAATGAATGGGTTTGGGTATTTGGGTATACTATTTATTTAATTGTAAGACAAGTTTACATTCTATTAATTTGTGACTAAAATATTTTTTTCTCAATGTTTTATAAGTATTTATTTTGATAAAGTAAAAGGTCATTAGTATTCGGTGCTTTGAGGCAACGGCCATTGAAAAGCAACTTTAAAAGTTTGGAAGTGACACTTTGTATCTGTTTGGTTTCTTTGTTGTTTTTTTGTATCTTTACACAATATTGCTTTTTTATTATGACCCTTGCAACAGTGTCGAAATATCGAAAAAAAAAAATGTAACAAATACAATAAACATATTCCTACATAAAGGTATTCCCATCACAAAAAATGTCGTCCTGCAATTTTTCTTTTAACTGACGGTTTCTGAGCAAAATATATCAGCAGCTTTTCTCATTTGTTTGGCCAATTGCGTGCCAGTATTAATAGAAGCAACCTGGAAAATATAATTTTATCACTTACTTGAGTTACTGAAATTCAATTCATTAGCTTGGAAATAATAAATATTTAAACCAATGTATGCTTGTTTGTAGTATTGATTTTTTTAAATAATAAAGAGCGTAAAATTATTTTATGATGCAACTGAAAATAGTCAATGTTGGTTACACAATATGTAGATTTTACTTCAAGTAATATACTACATCTCAAATCACGCCGTTATAAAAGTACTGTGCAAAACCATTTTCTTTTTACAAGCTCTTACAAAGCTCTTACAACTCAAGGGGTGTCACACACAAACATTTGGTTTATCCAGAAACTTTCATAAGAAACAAGCCGGCCCTAAGACAGAGACGCATCAGAGCGTGATGACAGTCAAGTATTTTATACAAGTTTCATTGGCCCTCACATTATTATCTACATATGAAAAGTACACTGAAGTGATCTGTTTGACGAATATTATATTTAAAATAAACAGTTAAGGTATATCTCTCCTACTTTTTTTTTTTATACAGCCTAAGTTAATGCTTGCCTCCTTTCCACCTATTGGAAAGTGGAAAGGCATAGGCGCATTTACTTAGTAACACACTCTTCTCTTGAAGACAGCCACATCGTATCCAGAAAAATACTAAATGTTTAAATTATAAAAATTGTATTTTATTTACTTGTCTTTTAATAAAATATTTTTAAAATATCATACATACATAATCTTCTCATTTTGAGTATCTAATCTTTGAAATTATAATTTTAAATCTGCGCTGGTGAGATAAGTAGGTTTTAATTTTTTTAACATTTGAAAAATTATTTTTTTTTTACTTAAATTTGTTTCATACGAGTTTTATTCAATGTCTTTTTCATTTAAAATTTAAATAATAAAAGAAAAGCTTTCGTAAATTCGTTCCATAAAATATATTAGAGTTTGTATTCATTTAAATGAAAAATAACCCAAAATCATTCTTGAATTGTAAGTAATTCAATTACTTCTCTTCGTGTATCCTTAAGGTTACGTTTCGATACAAATATTTATTTATATGAAATCACAAACTTGTCACGTTACATTATACTCACTTTAATAAACATATTTTATTTTATCCTGACATTAATAAATATGGTTGTGAGTTAAATATTCTTATAACAAAATCAAATTTTTTATTAAATAATATATTTAGAAATTCCACAAAACCAGTTAATGGTTAACAAAAATATAAAAAATAATTAATTTTTTGTTTATGTTCATACCTTTTTTAAAGGGTTATTAGTGTAAGTTACTATTTCTTTATTTATTTATATTCCATTTCGAATTAATACTAGTGTACTTTGAATCAATCACTTGAACACTTCAAATGAAAATGACAGAAGAGCCTATTTTAGAGACATTATAATTATCTAAATAAGCCCTTCGGTTGAGACACTCTTAAAGCTAAGGGTTCGAGGGTTCCAAACGTGACCTGGTCTGAGAAGAACCATACAACAAACTCAGCCGGGTACCTTCTATTGCGATCACTGTTTCACAGACTGTTTCACAGACGTCAAAGTATTAAATAAACAAATTGCGAACAACTAGAACCACCGCAAACAGTTCGACGCGCTGTACCAATGTTAGATAAATATTACAGTATTAAGTTGAAGTATTTCAATAATATATGGTATATATTTATTCGTTACTAATAACTAAGACTAGAATAAATAATAAAAACACAAATTACAACACCTATAATTTAACTATAATTATAATGTATCTTTTCTTTGTATAATAAATATAGATTTAAAAGAAAGTTAGTGTGTAGTTCTAATGATTTTAAACGTTTAAGGTATTTAGCTAAATTGCATTTGTAAGGAAATAAAAATAAAGAAATTAACTTGAATGAATATTCAGAAATCTCTACAGATATTTTAGGCACTGATAGAAACAAGATGGAAATCTAATGCTAAGTTAAATTATAACAATGGAAACAACAACCTTAAAAGCTCGGACAGAGAACTTAATCTGACATGGAATTTTATCGAAATAGATCGAAACAAGCAGGAAGAGAACATTTTAATAATCTTTATAGTGAGTGTTTGGAAGTTTCAATAAAAAGTATATTGCAAAAGTTGAAAAGATATTCTCAGAAAGAAACTTCTAGTTGATTATATTTATTTTCATCAGTTAAGTTTGTCATTTTAATAAATATCCTTCTTAGATATTTTTATATAAACTTGGTTTATTTTATTATATCTTCTAAAATATTGTTAAAGATTGAATTTATAATATCATTTAATTGTTTAGATCACAGCACGTCAGAGTCATTACAAGCAATTACGTCTACGTATTTATAAAGTACTGCATAAATTTAAAATTGAAATATTTTTTCCTTCAGAACGTAATTGAAGTTTCGTGATTCTAATGTTAATAAATATCGATCAGTTTTGCAACGTGAGAAAATAACCTGTTTTAACATGTTTTTAATTTACAGTTGGCGTGATACTGATACGATACAAGGTTCAAAGATTGGTCTATAGAAATTATTCATCCTTCCGTTATTTACTTTGTAGATTGATGGAAATATAAAAATAAAGTTAAGTTTGTAATACATATAATAAAGTTAAACTGTACTCTAATATGTCTAAGGTAAAGAAAGTGTTAATTCAAAATAATGAGAGGGGTGATATTATTCATGCACAAAAGAGTTTAAATGATGTGAGTAAATGGACTTTATTTACGAAAAAAAAATTGAAATATTTTAATTTGAAACACTGTCTTTTTACCAGGATACTTTTCCTTTGTAAAAGTAGCAGGTTCGACTCCTTATCGTGTCGATGAAATTTACAATCTAATTTATTAAAAAATATAATGATATTGTAAGGACTTATTTATTAAAAAAAAACTTTCTCTATAGGAATTTATCAGTACAATATCGAATGTATTCAGTTGGGCTCGGTGGATTGGAATTGTTGGATTAGAGAGGTTTGTATGGAAAATGTATGGCCTCTTATTACTTTGCCTGTTGCTTGCTATTGAGAGTCAAGCAATTTGGAAGGTAGTGAAAGCGCTCGCTGGATTGGCGGTCGACACGGCTGGACATAGTACGTAACTTATAAGAGTAAGTAGATGTTTATAAATATTTACTTTGTTGTTAAATATATTTATTTTCGTAAATACAGGAAGCATAACCGCAAGACTATCGGGTACAATGTTTTACACTTCAGTACTGTTAGGTATGATTCAGTGCAATCGACTATCTCACGCGTGGAAGGAAATGTCCCAGTACTGGGCTTCGATCGAGTACACTCTTAATATTAAATACGTACCTGCGGACAGAATGTTGAAGAAACAAATGTATACAGCCACTGGTCTTCTATTGTGCATTGCTTTAGGTATAGTTTTGAAAACAATATTATTAGCGCACTTGCTTACAAAAATATTTATCTTCTACGGTATCTACCTGTAATTAAATAAATTTTTCGTGTAAATAATCAGACGTCCAGTCTTACTAAAACTATGTCAATACAAACGTATATATTAGTATAAATTACGATATCAATATATAATATTAATCTTTTTTCATTTTAGTTGTGTATTTGATGAATTCGGTATCTGCAATTAACTACCAATGCGAGTCACTTTGCTTGCGAAAATTTATTCTTAAAACCCACGGATTTATGCTTCGTGAATGTAAGTATTTTTTATGTTGAAATAACTGTTGGTCGCGACTTCCTCTGCTTGACCCTCGATAGACCTTTGTTATACGTGTATAGTCCAGCCTAATATATATCAGTCCAACTCAAAGAAAAAAAAAATTTTTTACAATATCCTAAATTGCACTTATGAAATATCATACTCGAGATGCATACTTCCAAAGGATAGGTTCGGTACAATTTTTTGGATCGAATCTCATATTTTATAAAACATAGAGTGATAGAAACTTAAGTATTGCACCATTTTTGGGACAATTTTAAGGCTTTCCCGAGGACTCGTGTTATATTTGCTACTGATTGCTCTCTTTTGTAATATAAATATAGATTCACCATCAGCTTCCGATCCCCAAATCAGAATGCTGTTAATATATAACATTAAATAAGGTAAATCGTTAACTTAAACTAAGAATAAAACTGGACCAAGAATTGATCCTTACATTGCTTTAAATAATGAACCCTAAAAACAGTACCATTTAAACTAACTTTTTGCTGTTCTTTTAATAAGTTCGTACTTATGGGGTTAATATGGCTGATCTACTGCTCTGGTTTGTTCGTAGCTACAAGATCAGCAACCCAATCATAAACTTTCAAATGACAAAGTTTACAGATTAGGCCATGGTGCCTAACGAAATCAAATGTTTTAAAGAGATCGTAAAATATTCCAATGGTATCCCTTGAATATTTAAATGGCAACCCTTGAATCTTTACTGAAGAACCGAATTCTTTTGACCAATTCTTCTATAGCATTACTAGTCAACCAATCTTTCATAAAACCACCATGATTTATAATTCTTCCTGCGCCTCTTAGCTTCGCGCCCCGTTATCTATACTCGGAAGGCCAACGGCATCGACAACGCAATAATTTTTGATCATAATTACATTATAACAATAAAAATATAAAATTAACGTGAAATTATTAATTATTATAATTAAACAATACAGTTGAATATTCGGAATTGATTGGCGTCGTGATCCTATTCATGAATGTGACCTCAATCCTCTTGAGAAACTTACACGATATATTCATTATTCTGATAAGCATGGGCTTAACATCGAGATACAAGAGACTAAACGCGTGCGTAGCGACTGTCGCAGGGAGAAATGATATAAAGACTAAGAAGTGTAAGGTATATATTTAGCTCCTTTATATATTATTACAGTACATGATCCTCTTTTTAAGAACGGTTTATCGTTTAAACATCTTTACGTTAGAAAAAGTTCGTAATACCATGAGTCAGCTAGTAACATTGTGCTCTCATAATTAATTGTTTTAAGGACCAGGATATTTTGCAAGTTTACACCTGGAGAAAGATAAGAGAGGCGTATATGAAGCAGGCGAATTTGGTGCGATATGTCGACAACTCCTTGGGAGGGGTCGTCCTTTTATCCACCTTTTTTAACTTTTACTTTATTTGCTTTCAGCTATTTTTGGGGATCGTGTAAGTTGATTTTATACGAAAATTTTTTTTCATAATTGAAAATAATAAAATTTAATGTTTGGTTTTTTTTTTCGTTTGTTTGACTTTAGTAAAAATAAAATAATTCAAAAGAAACTTTTTCATTTGTAATATATTCACAATGTTCAATATTCTATACTGCACTAATAATGATACTGATGTGCCGAAATGAAATCATTTCAATTACGAATATCGACTACTAAAATAATTACGATAAGTGCCAATAACCTTATTCGGAGCGGTAGTGCCACATATAAGAGATTGCAGGTTCGAGTACAACCTGTGCTGATAAATATTTGATTGTCATTTAATTTGATGTAAAGGTCCTAATTATTACAGCCAAGGAATTTCGAGTGACGGACTGAAAACTGTTTATTATTTAATTCAACTAATATGGCTGTGTGGTCGTACTACTTACACCGTGCTGTCAGCTGCTGATGTTCATAAATATTCTAAACTGGCACTCCCTTACTTGTATGATTGTCGTACTGAGTTTTATAACATTGAGGTAAAAAAAATCTTTTATATTTTATTAATACTGTTGATTTTTTTAAAACTATTGGTACTTTTTTTTTAAATTATATTATAAAATTATTTAAATCCACAGATGGAAAGACTTCAGAAACATCTGAGTAAAGATTACGTAGCATTGACTGGAATGGGTTTCTTCTATTTGAACAGGAGCATTATTTTACAGGTATTAATTAATGTAATTAATAGTTAATAGGGTTGTATTAAAAAGTATTACTATAATTATTAACAGATGGCAGGAACTGTTGTGACGTATGTACTTATGCTAGTACAGTACGACGGAGCCGACGATCAAACTTTAAAGAATACAACAGAAACGGCATTTTAATAAATAGTTACAAATAAAAAAAAAACAATGGTTACTTTTTTCACATGAATGTAATATAATGTTTAGGATTTGTTTTACAAATAATACAAAAACCAAGGAAAATAAATGAAAACGAAGTTCAAACCATTCACTTACCTCACTTACACATAGTAATGCTCAACCAACCCCGTCTTTAATTATATGTATGACACATACACTGAAACACGCATATATATAATTATCCAAATACATGGTAATGTCATTAATTTTGTGTATTTCATTTAGAAAAGCCCAAACAATATATAAAGCAAGTTATAAGTGATCTTGTGATGATCATAAAACACAGTTTTTCATTACGATAAATTTTATTATTAATGTAATAAGTAATACATGGAACTAAAAACACTTTTTTTGTCTTTAAATACCACTTGCATCATTTATGATAAGACATTATATTACGCTAAAAGCTATATTATAAGCATTATCAACCGCAGTTTTATTTTATTTTTAAAGTAATCTACAATACGTCTGATGTAATAGATCTGTTGAACTTCATTGAAAATGTAGTACAGTAAAATGTTTTATAATTTGATTTGGAAAACAGAAAACGCAAGATTTTTTACGATTCTTCGACGTCCATGTATAGAAAAACATTTATTAAAAACATGTACTTTTCCTCAGCAGAGCACTGATATAAAATAGATTTGTGTTATGATAAAACGTTACTAAATCATTCTTAATGTAATAGATAGGGAAAAAGTTGTTTCGTTTCTTACCTCGTATTCCTATAATAAATTACAAAAAAACTTTTTCACCGACGAATATTTACAGGTACATTAAAAATGTCACAACATTGTAGGTATAACTATAAAAATTATATACCTTCTTAACTAAAGAGCATTATTCGATATTATCAGATCCCAAATTTATTCATATCTTTTTATTCAAACTTATTTTACAATGGCATCTAGTGTTTAAATACAACAATATACAACAAAATACTCTTGTCTTAGTGATGTCAACTGCATTTAACATTATTTGCCGTAAACAAGAGGAAGTTGCAGCAACACCAGCTCGTATGTGATAATAGTAGACAGCATCTGTAATTTAAACAGGTATTATAAAAACAAACCATCATCCCTTACCGCAGTGTCTATATCTATCGTTGCAGTATTCACTCTCAAATCTAACAGAAGCCGGCACCACGCCTGACAATATCTTCTCTTATATTTTGTATACTACTAACAAAAAGTAAGCTTAAATTATAAAATAAAAATGTCATCTGCTTACAGATAGAATAGTTCCCTGATTCACATAAAACAGTTGTAACCCACTGAGGCTAATATTTGAGTGATAAACTTGATCCATAAAACGCTGCAACTGTTTTAAAAATATTCAATTCATTTATATTTGGTAAATTAAATTTATTTTATAAATGATTCAAGATCATATGAAGTACCTCAACATTGTAGGCAGAAGGAGGAACAGTCTGAAGAGCTTTCAAAGGCTTTCTACTCAAGTTATGAAGATGCGCCACCGCTACCGACACTACTATTGACTTTGATATTTGATAAATTGTTGTCAATAAGAAACGCATCATTGAAATCGGATCTAAACTGAAATACTATATAATTAATATATTTTATAAAGATAATAGATATAAAGATTATTCGATATTTTACATATATTACCTGTTGTCTATACTACAAGTTGAGAGGCTACCGCTATCTTCATTTTTCTTATATTTTCTAAAAATTAGTACGTTATGATATATAAAAATATATTTCAACTATTTTTCTATAGTCAAATTTAAGTGTATCGTAACATACTTACACAATAGAATCGTATATCTGCTTACAAATGGTAATAACGTTTGCTATAAACGTAATAAATACGAACGGGTTTATGTGGTCGTCTATCAATTTCACTAAACGGGATAATCGTGTGTAGTGAGCCTGTAAGTCTGACCACTGCGTGTGTGTGTTTCGATAACACTAAAACATATTATTAATAATTTATGGTCTTTGATAAGATATTAAATTAATGAGGAGAACAAGTACTATTAAAAACTTATTGAATTGTTATCTCTACAACTTGGTATCTTGTCTTGTCACATTAACATGTAACCTAACTTTAGCTTCGCTAATGCAAGTCAGCCCGTGAATTTTCACTAATCAATAGGTCTGGGAGTGAACAGAAATATTAAAGAATGCTCTAGGTGTCAACGCGCGCTTAGCTATACGTGTAAGTATGAGTTTAATATGCTAGGTATAAACCAAATTACTTCCTTCAATCATTTTGTAATTGAATTCTTTCGCTTTATTTTATTAATCATTTATATGTATATTATTTTTTACTGTTGACTAATAATGATTAGAACTAAAGATCTGAACTGATGATGAAATAATGATCTGAATTAAATTTTAAATGATGATGTAAAGTTTACTTCAGATTAACCATGTTTTGATATTAATTAATCCTAATATCAAACCCTGGTTAATCTGAGAGATTTATCTTATAAGGGCTTATTGGATTTGATCATTTTAAAAATAACCCTTATTGCTTAGTCATAATTGGTTATTAGGTAAATATATTCACCTGCTTCTCTCTAATTGTCATCAATCGATTGAAATTACGGAATCTATAGATTAGGTAAAGAGTTATCACGATGACGATAGTGTTTAAGAGATTAAAGATGAACACTGTTTGTAGTATTACGAACTGAAAAAAAATAAAAAAAAACATTTCAATGTATTAAAGAACATAATAGTATTATACTGAAGCTTTAAAAACTAACAAAAATAACTTAGAGCAAAATTTTTATTGCATAACGCATAGGATTCAACCATTTTACAAGTATCTTTTATTTTTGTACCTGTAAAATAAATGCAGTTCCATAATTATATGGGATGACCTCAAAGAACCATCTGTAGTACAAGCTGTAAAAGATCTTAGCCGGGTCGGGCTCCTCGGGGCTAACGGAACATGACAGGATAAGACGAACACTATACAATGAGACCACACAATGTTCTACTGAAAAATTAAATAGATCTTAAATTATTTTACTTATATAAGTCGCGTTATTTTCGTTTTTAAAAATATCGACACGATTCGATCGTTTAACATCAATTGTGTTCACAGAAAGATAAATTTCAAGTACGTACGAACGCAAAAATATAAATTTTTATTTATTTATTTTTTGTCCGCTTTGAACAAATACGACTGATTACTGGTGTTCGTTAAATAGAAGTGACCGAACGATTGATTTTGACAGTATAATTAACGAAATCAGCCCTTCTGTAGGGTTCCAAACGCGGCCTGGTCTCAGTAGAAACACACGAAAAACTCAGCCAGCATTTTACTCAGTATTTTTTATTGTGGTTCCTATTACCTAAACGTCAAAATATTTATACAGTTATAACACGATGTCTTGTCCCAATGTTTCTAGCAAAACAAATATTTCAAACTAGCCCACAAAAAATCAGTCTTCTACTAATATGTATTTTACAATATTTAGACTTACATATACCAGTGAAGAGAAAAAAAAACATTATAAGGTTAATATTTTTAAAAATACGCTCTGGATTTTGTAACGGTGGCAATAATCGTTCAAGGTCTTCTATTTTGTTTATCATCCCTTTCCAATTGACAGTTAATCTTATTAACATCATAATTGTTAATACAACTATACATTGAACCATCAGTCCTCCTGAAAATATAATAAATTTAACTATAAGTTTAGATAGCTACTTAGTTAAATGAAAATAAATGATCCAATCAAGTAGTTGTAAATTGAATATAACTATACCCGATTACAATATTACAAAAATATCACATACTTAGACGAAAGTATTAAAAAAAATTACGGTTTTTAAAAACAAGATTTATTTTATTGATGACATTTTGTAGTCGTTATTTTGGTTTGTTTTCTGTTTTTTCATTATATATTCAACATTGTATTCTACTCTTCCAGCCATTTCTTTGATAACCCTGTGGGTTGGGTTTTACCAAAATATATGCTCTATCATTTTGTGATGACAGCGGGTTAGATTATTCTAACTTCCCGATTAAAGAAGTTATTGTAATCATCCCGATTTTAAGATCAGATATTTGTAATGTCTTTACGTTTTGATTGGTCCTCAGTAATTCTAGACATTTTAAAAAACTGTATGTCTGTATATATGTAAGCGTTTTTTTGGCCCTATTTACTCAAGATCTGATTAAGCAACTCACTTCGTTTTGGTACCAACCAAAGCGTATTCAGGTTACTTAGAACTGATTAGTTTTCCAGAAAAATCGACCAATTTTCGCTTTAGATTAAAAAAAACTGAATTCGCGTATTCGTTATTTGGAAAAAAGTAATTGAGAGATGGGAGTGTTTGTGGTTAGTACCACAACCACTCTATATATTTTAATTATGCGTCAATTAGTATTGACGCATAATTAAAATTTTACAAGGTACATGACTATGTACAGTAAAACATATTGAAATAAGTTTAAAATACACTTATTCTAACTTCTTTACTAACCTAAATCCTTAAATTCTTGTAAAGTTTGAATGCTATCATTAAAATGAAGTGCACACAGTGAGGTAATAAGAAATAAACTCGTTCCATAGTAGACAGTGTACGAAGTGAAGAAAACAATTCTGAAACAATTAAAACCGTCAACTTAAAATTACAGTCTATAAGGAGAAAAAAAAATATAATTATCTGCATCACTATACTTAGAATCTTCACTATATTTTTTTAATAATCCAGTAATTGGTAGAATTCCAACAATGCGACATGCAAGAAGTGTGAAACGAAAACTCTCATACAAAGCTCTATTCTTGTTAGAAGTCATTTGTCTGTATTAGAGACGAGTGCAGTTCTTCAGTTGTAATAAAATGTATGTGTATATCTTATATTAAATTGTAACAGTCATAATTTACGTTGAGTTGTATATTTAAGCAAACATAATAATAAATGATATTAAATCATATTTTTAAAAGCGATTACATCAATAGATAAAGAATGACAGCTGATAGAATATTTGGTTTGGGGACAAGTGACATGTATTGATTTTAGAAGTAAATTTCACACTTTGTTACTAGTTGTGAATAGTAAGTTGAATAAAATGCCAATAAAATATAGATTTGATGTACAAATATATTTTTTCTTTATTATTAGTGTACATGAAATTATATAAAATACATAAGTAACTAAAGTTAATTTATTCAGACAAAAGTCAAATTTTATTAAATTATTTAATTAAATTTTATTTCTGATATTCATTGCGCTTACGAAACGGCAAGAAGCTGTATAAATATTTAGAACCGTGATCTAAAAATAAGCTAAGCTAAAATCTAAGCTTTTTTCAACCACATCTTGTGACAAATAATCAAATAAAATTTTTTTAGTTCTAACTTCAAAGATATAAAAATGTATTCATTTTTATTTGCATAGATTACCTTTCTTATCTCAATTAACTTCTAGAATTCTTGTAGCAGTGGTGTACGTAAAGTTAATATTATTTTGTTTCCGATAATAGTTACCATAAGTCAGAGTATCATCATACCCATTTGTTGAAACTAAAGACTTTGTTACTTAATAATATGTAATACAATATATATGTCAAATCAAAAGCGGATAGTCGATTAAAAAGAACGATTGCAACAGCATCGTTGACACGCAACACTTTGCTTATTGTCTTTACTTTACTCAAGTACACTAAGAATAACATTTCACATTCGGTCTGCGGAAATAAAATAACGTTAAAATTCGTCATTATGTATTTTATTTTTATACATATATTTTTGTTTCAATAATAATCCTAATGCACATTTTTTTTTATAAATTCAAGTAATTACAAAACAAGGCACCGTCCTCTAGGCTACTTGAACTCGGTCATTCTGGTTCAAAAAACTTACCACAGTTTCTAAATAAACAATGAACAGGAAAAACGTTCTCAGCTCAAAAAAAAAATGGAGACGCTTTTTGGTGTTTAAAGACATTTTAAGAGTATGTCAAGTATGTACTTCGCACACCACAACTCCTGTTCAAGAAGTAAAGTGTCTCTTCTGAAACACCTTCTTTAAATAATACCTATAAATATGGTTTCGCACACTGGGGCCTAAAAATAACCTTAGCTTCCATTTGAAGAGTGGAAGTACTTTCTTATGATGAAATGCTTTAATAAATTAGTTTGCTACATTTTGAAATAATATATTGGAAGTCGTCGCTTTTACCACTTAAGTGAACGACAATATCTCTATCTTATACAGGATCTACAAATAAAGAAATATGTAATTAGAGATGACGTATTTAAAAAATATACATTAAGATTTGAAAATGTTATAATACGTAAAACTTTTATTTTTAAAATTGATAACCAATAGGGTCTTTGAATGAACTATTGCTTACTTTGCAAGATAATTCGCGATATCAAAAATACAGTCCAGCTATACATAATGCTAAGTAACTTTGAGCTTATTAATTATATCTTTATATTTTCATAGAGAATACTTTCAACTTCAAACACTGAGCTCTCATTAAACACATTACTAGCGGCCATTCCATGGTTTCAAAATAAAAAGCTCTCAATCAATTTTATTCTAGTTTCATAATAATACATAAATCAATCGTAGGTCAACAAGAGAACATTAAATATAAACCTTAATTACTAACATAAAATATATTTATTTCTGAGTTTATTTTTGATATGAACAAAACTTACCTTAATTGGACTCTTTTACTACTAACAAACTAACAAAGGAATTACATCCAAGTTTCATATAACTTACTCTTTAGACCAATTGTTCGTAGATCAAATGACTTTGATAACAACTCACAAAACATTCTATGGACGAGTTTAAATCTACATACTTGCAATATCTAAATTATAATCAATATGTGGTATATATTTATATTATATATTAATTAATACGCAGTTGCAATAGCATTTAAAACGTATAAAATATATTTAAGTAATCATATATTATATTTATAACATAATTGTCATAAGTTAGTTAGTTAGTATTAAAACTCATTCAGAAGTAATGCCAGTGATTGAGTTTTCAAAGTCAAATTACTTGTTAGTTAACTATAGACGATGAGACAAATGAGAGTACGAACATGCATGAAGAGTCTTAATACAATATAAAAAATTATTACATGTAAAGAAATTAATATTATTTTAAAATTAGCTACATGGTATTATAATTGTTGACTAAACTAAACATTAAAAATAAGATTAAAAAAAATATAAAATATAAAATAAGTCATAATACATAGTAAAAAAATATATATTAATATTAATAATTTATTATAGTTTTCGTATTCAGCTATTAATGACACAAACATTTGTAAAGATTTCCTTGAAATACAAACTAATATAGTAATTTAAGAAATAGTGAGGAGTGGGCCAAACTAAACTGGTTCCATGTCAATGGTTTTGTAAGGATTGGTAAAATTTGATTATACCACATGTTTCATTAGAAATTGTTTATGTATATTTCAAGACGTATAATGATAACATATTAAAACTGAGTCAAAATAGTCATATAAATACTTGTTTAATATCAATTTTAAGAAATGTATAATATTAAGTGTCTTCAAATATGAAATGTGAACAGTATTCATTAATAAATAATTTATTATTATACGTTTAATGTTTCAATAATGAAGGATGTTTCTAAGTATTTGAAAAGTTTCTTTGATTTACAGAACGTTAAAGAACTCTGAGGGCTCTTAGAAATAAGATGTGATACTTTGATCCCTATTTTTCAAAATAATTTTCAAATGGCCGATATTGGAGCGACCCTCGATCAGTTGTCAATTTAATGAATTGCGACATTCTATTTGAACGAGATTGAATATTTACTTTGTAAATATTTACATTTCAGGAATATTTTGTATGCTTGCTGAACTAACTATGAAACTTTTTTTTTTTTATTTCGTTAAATAATGTATTTAGAATAAAGATTAATTTCTCTTGGCTTGAGTGACATGAAGGTATTGAAATACTTCCTTGAGTTTTAGCGGAGAGGTTAAATTAAATTGATATTAAATTAAAAAGATGGTGAATCTTACAGCTATGCCCGTGACGAATATTGATCTTACTACACTTCCACAGACCGAAAATGTAATTGTTATTTTATCGTAAAAATAATATCATAAAACTATTTTTTTCTGATCTCTTTCGTTTCTTTGATAGAATCTTCATCGTTTATAATTTTATTATTAATTTTGATATATTTGTGTTAAATGTTTTTTTAAATATAAATGGGCTATATGGTATTATAATTGTTGAATAGTGCAACAACATAAAAACGAAAAAATAAAAATATAAAATAAAACAATAAAAAATTGTTGTTTCTTTTTTATATTTTTAATTTAAAAAAAACAATAATTGACATAAAAATGTAATATAAAGTAAGTCATGGTACATAATTATCACTATCACTATATGTCAGCTAGACTCAGCGGTCCGTTATTTGAGGTAATCATTCATTTATTTATATTAAACATATTTTTTAATTTAAATTTATTCAGTTAATTCCCTGAACGCCACTGACAATGCACAAGTGAAGACATACAAAAAGACCGCTGGCTTGTAGTATAAGAGAAACGCAGTCAATAATTTATTCTTTAAATAATACCTGTACTTATTAAATATAATGTCAAATTTACATCACCAGAAATCGGTGATACCATAATATCAGGTTAAAATATTGTTCTGAACTATAAACAGAAAATCTGTTTTTTTTTATTGAAAAAGTCTTAATGTTTAAATACTTATATTTCAATACAAATTATACATCATATATATTATGTTAGGTAAATTACTCGTAACAGAAACACAAGCTGCACCTCGCAGTTCCCGCCGTATTCTCACGCAATAAAATTTAGCCTACGACCTTTTTGTAATTATATTACGTGTGTTATTTGGTAATGAAGCTGTTATAAATACTTTTTTATCTTACAGGAAAGAGTCATCCGTGTAGATTACCGTCATCTGAGATCATCTGCGAGGGATCATTTGCATGCTAGGTTTAAACATATTAACGTTCTTACACTCAATATATATTTGGAAACCTAAAATACGTTTTCTAAAACAAATTTGTTAAAAATAGTGATAGATATGTTTTTAATACAAGCAACTATCATAAGTTACTTTGACCTTATTCGACTTAAAATTGAGTTACTCTTTTATGGGTCAATGTATATATTATCAAAACAAGCTCCCAGAAAATATTATATATAATGTGGCCGAATATTTCAAGATTATAATGAATTGTAATAGTTTATAAGATGGTTTAAAAAAACTAGCCCGTTGGGTTTCTGTCACCGGCTCTTCTCAGGACTAACATTTCTGAAAAAAATATTTTTATAAAATTATTTTCAATAAACCTTTTTTTATTTTCTTTTTTTTTATCAATACTACTAAGAAAAAAGAAAAAACGCGCGAACGGAGCCACAGGTACATGCAACCAAATATGCAACAACTCGGAAGCAACAATCAATAAAAACTTCAATATTGATAATATCTTTATTGATATACAAAATTGTATTCCTCATTAAATATACATGTTTTATGTTAATAAATTAATTATATTCGAGAATCATATTAAATGTTAATCAACTATATTGGATTAACAAATATGCTATTTCATTCAGATTTCAGCTGATATGGTTTAAACATATATTATATTATTATTATAGTATTAAATAAAATGTTTTCTGAGTATTCATGAGTACAGCACTTTTGAATAAAACTTTTTCACGGATTAAACTCGCGTTTATTAGTACATTTTGCCTTTAGGAAGTTTTATATTCTCAAAGCATCTATCCAAAATAATTGTTAATTTAATACATGTACGTACAAAGTAGAACTTTATTCACTGGAGACAATGAGTGCACACTTATTATCTCAATTTAGAATCGCTCCGTTTATAACGAGAGATTATATACCGATTCATGTGCAATTTAATAAAATATACAGCAATATTTATATTTGTGGTTATCTTGTAAGCCATAAATACTAAATCCTCCGTTGACAAAATACATAAAATATTAAAAACAGTTACATCTATAACAAAACAAGTTTATGCATTAATAGTAGATAAAAAATAAAATGCAAAGTAACTTTTGCTATTAATAAACTTGGATCGCAATATTTGTTGCGACATTTATTCTTATAATATGAATACGTAATAATCATGAAGTCATTAACAAAATTTCAAAAATTATAAAAAAATGAAATTGAAAAAAAATCATTCGAAAATTACACGTTGTCGAATCAAAAAAGACATTTTTTTATATTATATTATATATTATTTTATATTATATAACGTTATGATATGTATGCATAGACGCTTACCCTGTATAAGAATATTTGTTAAAATAATGATAAAAGCATGTTAACGGCTAGCATTCATTTAAGTTTTCGAAAATTTATTTTCAAAGAATGAAATTAATGACCCTCCTGTCCCTTAATTAAATACGAGGTTTTGCTCTTAATTCTACAGCGCATATGAAAGAATAATAATTAAATAATGTATGTACAAGAAAATAAAACAAAGACAAATAATAAAAAAATACAATTCAAAATAAATTTCAACGCTTACTATAAAACGGTTAGAGTTATTGTTACGTTTTTAATACCTTTCTAAACAATCACAGATATAAGACAACATACATTAATTCGAATTAATTAGCTAACTTATTTATAATATACTTGCAACAAAATCTCGTAATATTTATTTAAGAAAAAAGTTGTGAACTCAATAAAACAATCATAAGAACGATATTACAAGACTCGGAGACAGATAGATTCAAACGTATAAATATGTAAAAATGTTATCAAAAAACATAGTATTTCTTTTCAAAGCCATTATAACATATGACAAGACAGTTACATTAAAAATTCAACATAAATATAACATTTGAATACAATTAAAAAGTCTGATTCTTATGTCAAAAACATAAATCATTTTGGGACTGTATTTTTAAAACATTCCACGAGTAGAAGGACGGATTTACTTAGCAAAATATGATAATATATTTACGTACGTTCCATCTGTTGTCGGCGACTTCGTTGTAGTAGTAATATAGTAATAAACACACGTGCCTGAATTATACCTAACATACTTTGAATATTGCCACTTTTAATTAAATGTTTTCTTATTTTAATCTCCAATTTCATTGAAAATAGACAACATTGCTTCTAGATGGCCACTCTTTAATAAGGACTGTTTAATTTTATTCAACAAATATATTATCTTAAATTTTTATTCAATATTTAGATTAGTAACAAACTTTAATAATTTAAATGCAAATACATTGATGTAAAAACTAAAATATTTAAATAATGGACTGACGCTTCAGAATGGATATAAAATACATACTCATACTCTTTTTTAAAAATTGTTCGTATTTTCTAAATTACCCACAAACATTAATATTATGTTTAAAAGAATGCCAGCTTAGGATTTTGATTAAAACTCAAAATCGTTCAAAAGTTTGACGATAATACTATTACTACCTTCTTTTTTTATTTAAGTAAACTTTTATATGAAATTATATGTACGTTTAAATTATTTAAATTTGGTTTTTTATTATATTCGCTAACAATAAAATATATGATATAAAGTATAATAATAAAAGAGTAAAACAATATCGATTTAGATAACTCTAGGAGTACATCTTGCTATTATTGAGCTGAGCGAAGCGAATCTCTTTACTACCCAAATTTTTAACTCTTTGTTACCCTACTCCTCCTTCAATTTACGAGCTAAATGCTCGAAATTTTGCATACATGCTCATAATAAGCAAAACCCGGTCCTGATTGAAAATCATCCGAATCGTAATTGTAGTTTTCGAGATAATTGATAAAATGTGTCCCAAATAGTAAACATACAGAACGTTTTTGTTTCGCGCGCGCTGCGTCGCGAGACCCCGCTTGCGTGGACCTAGTATTTTTAAACTAATAAAGACTGTGTCTTAATAAAAGTCGCCGGAACCAGCAAGTTGCTAAATAATTTAAATTTTAATGAATGAATTAATAATTTTGAAAGGTTTATACAGTACACATGTTATAAAATTACGGACGTCAAGTCGTTACGGACATTTTTTATAGTTTATTGAATCAATAAGACAGCCAAATACGTGAGTAATTCCGAAAAGTACTCTACACAATTTGTTCAAATTTTCATTTTTATTAAGCTAATAAAGAATCTTGAAATCTATGTTCAGTTGATTATAATCGCTGCAGCTTGTAATATTTCTCGGAAGTATTCTTTCGGGAAATCAAACTTAATTGGACCATCCCATCCAAACCATTCTCAAACTAATAAGTTCAGAATCTTGAGATCAATTGAATAAAACTGTGTATTTTTATTAAATTCCACATTAAGAACCAGGATATGTACCATTTAAAGTGATTTATTGAACGATTTACAAGCTACAGGTTAGTGGTGCGTATCAGCAACATTCTTAACGATAAAATTTTATCGATATTCTAGATACATAATTTTTCATAGAATTCTTTGTACAAATATAAGTGTATAAACTGATGTATAAACACTTCTTATAGTGTATAATAAAGCGGAATCTTGTAGTAAGTTGCAGCCAATGAATAACTAATGAAATTATCTTGTCTTTAGAGTAGTGTTATAATAAAAACGAATTTATTTATCCTATATTATATATTTAAAAAATTTGTAATATCGAATGGGAACTTTTTGAAATTTTTTGCTAAACTTTATAATTCTAAGTTAGTGCATGACTACATTACACTTAATGGAAAATGGAAATGTAGTCCTTGTCGGTTGGTCCTTGTCGGTTGGTTTGATTATATCGAGTCGGGTTTTCGGTAATGCCTTTTTATAGGACTTGACTGTTTAGTCACAGGCTCTCCTCTTAGAACTTGTATCTGGAGCTTTGCAGTGTCGAGGCCCAATCCATTTAAGGTATGCTGAATATTGTTGCTAATCAACATAAGCAAATTCAGCAGTAAACCATGGACAAGCTTTCAAACCGATAGCTAGATCATCAAAAGGAATAAAAACTCCATTGCTTTATGCACCATATCGGTTATCTGTACAACTCGATGGATTGTCGGAAGAAAAATACAGCTGCCGCCAATGATAAGATGTGTTAAAATAAAGTATTATTTCATTTCCTATGTTTACTAAAGCCCATAATAAATAATAGACTGGATACAGAGTTGGTTTTGCGCGTACACACGAACCTTATATTGAACGAAAATTATGCTCCAACTTGTGCCTAGACAATTCGAGGTTAAAAGGACATTTTAATCATTTAAATTTGCGAATTTAAAGAACAAAATTATAAAACAAAGATCTACCGACACGTGATAACATCGAAAAACAAACTGATATTATTATTATTTAGATCTTTTTAGATAAGGTCTACAGCTACATAGAGATAAAGTGTCCCTTAGATGTCTCATTGGTGTTATTGCAAACTATAAAAATGCTTCTAGAATGAATACGTCAGTATTAGTCAACTTCATATCTCCTGCCCAAATATATCAACAATTTTAGACCTTTTAATCCAAAGTATTAAAAACTGTAACCTAATTGTAAAGTCGATATTTTCTGTGCTTAAAACTTTGATAGACAAATATAATTGTAACATATAAATAACAATTAATTGGTAATACTAACAACATAACAGTAAAATTACATATGCGATACGATTTCTGTGATATTAAAAACGTGTACGAAATTTTTCCCGCAACTCACGAATTATATGAATAATCATGACTTCATTAATTCGAACTGACGCGAAGAGTCACAATCGTTTTTAAATTCATATTTCGTTAAAAGTTCATTTTCGCAATATATCAAATAAAATACTATTGATGTTAAATATCATAGAAAATTTTAAAAAGTAGGGTTCTTTTGCGTTGTTTGTATCTCTTATCATTTTAAAAAGTGTTCACTGATTTAATAAAATTTAAACTATTTAAAAGAAACTATTACTAAAACTATTTGTAAAAGAGACCTATTTCGAAAAATATTTTCCGTTTTTATTCACAAAGCGTGCATATATATTATAGATATTATAGACACGTTTGATTTTTGTCAACGACTCTCGTGAGAATTTACCGATACACATTAATCATTGTCAATGGTACGGTCTGAAGGCCGAAGAACAAAATATTTCAGACATATCCTGAGAACAAACATATGCGGTTTATACTTATAACCTTTTTATTATATCGCGTATAACAATGTAAAGAATTTTGAATTTTCGTAATATCTTTACGTTGTAGGTGTCATGTTTGTAATTTCAGACACTTTTTAACATTTATGTATGAGCGGGTCTATGTGTGGCTTTTTCGCGACCTGATTGTCTAAATGACTTCGCTTTGGTACGATTCGAGGGATATCTGCGTAATTTATAGGTGATTAATTTTCTAGCCATATTTTAAAAAAACTGAAATCCTTTTATTCGCGATTTCTATAAAACTAATAGCGAGATTAGGGTGGTGGTTGTACCTTACGACGCGACACGCGTTTGCAATAAATGGTCACAATAGGAAAACATATTTTGTTGTTTATTTTGTTTTATAAGAAATTGTAATGATCATAATAATCATATTAACTAAGATTTAAAAAAGCGATTTCGAAAATCAAGGTGCAAAGATTACAATAAGTTCTTTTATCAGAAGAAAAATAAATAATAATGACAATGTAACACTTTTTTAACCAGGTAGTTAATATGGCGAGGCTCGCACCCATGACCGCTTGTTTTGGTTATAGATATAAGTTTTGTATTCAGAATTATTTATAATGAAATAAATTTGTATTTTATAAACATATAAAAATATTTATAATGGACATATTTCTGATTATAAGATTTAAGATTTTTTTTTATTTACATGTTTTTTTTAAGATTTTCGTTTTTTTATTTCTTTTTGTTTACTAGCCAACGTCGGGATATAAATTAAAAAGGTCCTTCACGGTAAATCCTTATTAATGATTTATTAATCGATGAAACTAAATCCGTTTGAGGAACATTACATTGTTAATGAAGCCCTTTTGAAGGGCTTCGTTAACAATGTAATGAACCCAATTTCATTAACCACAGTTAGACTTAAAATTAAATTTTGAGGGGGCTAAGAATAGATCAAGCTTAATAAATTATACATGTTCTTATATTTCAAGAAAAAACAACAACCGCATTAAAGAAGTAATCAGCGTGTTTCACAAACATAGAAATAACAGACACAAGGAAACGACCAGACTTGAAACAGCAAATCTGTTGTACACACAAACAACCGTTTCGTGTAAGAATCGAACCCACTAATTTTGGCTCAGCATGAAGAGCAACTAGCTTCTAGACTAATCGGCTGTACTTAAACTAAATATTTTATTCACAAATTTTTTTTTTATATGAAAATTTTCGATTCGAGTTTTGTATGGTCTCTTTTTTAGCTGGAAACAAGCTAATGGTAGTTTAAAAAAATAAATATACAGAAGCATATGGTAAGTTCACTAAAATAAAAATTTTATACTAATATTATCTAATTAAATTCCGACATGTACCGAACTCATGAGAAAATATTCCGAATGAATTCGAAACTAGTCGGACAAATATATCAAATATTAATCATGGATCACGAAAGACTAATTATAAAAAAAAAAACATATACGTCTCGGGTCGTACAACAGAAGTCATAATTTAAACTAATTTAAGTTGAACTATTCAATATTGATATTGTTGAGATAAGCTTTGGTTATTACTTAAACTTTATGTATTAATATGATAATGTAAAGAAAAGTTATCATATAAAAAAATTATGTATTATGGATTATATTTTATTCTCAGTTACAATTTCTTGAATTTGTTCAATTGAATTTTTGTATGTGCATTAATAGTATCATTATTTAATACTACAAAATACAGATGGCTATACTGCCAACACACGTTACGTAACGAAGTGATTTACCCTCACTTAAGAAGCCGTCACTTCAAAAAGTAACTACAACGTTAGCTTCAGTTTTAAGTGTTAATTTAAGTTGTAGGTAGTTTCGAAGTAGGTTAAATTATACATCGTAAATTAGTTATTTTATATTTATACGGTTATTATTGTTGTATTTAACACCAAATTAACAAAAAGTGTGTGAAACCACATCATAACAAATGTTACTAATGTATTTTAGTGGAAATGTTTAAGAAATATTTTTAAAATGTTTCTTAAACAATTTTTTTTTTTCGGTTGGAAAAACCCGTTACCGGTACCCCGTCGGCCCTGGGGGGTGACGGCCTGGGGGTGATGTGGGACTACCCGGCAGCATAGAGGATGCTGCCATTCTTAAGGCTACCCACTAATAAAACTAACGGTTGCCCTCTGCGCCGTAATGGGACGTCACGGGATCGCGGTAGCACACACTGCGACGCCCCAGAACAAAATATATACCTTGTATATATTTTGTTATAAATGTTATATAAAGTTGGATTTTTTTTTTCATTGTAAAAGTACTAAGAAGAACATTTCATTTACCTTCTTATATCCAATGATATTTTCTTGACTGAGTGCGGGATTGAAGAGCTCTGGTTTTATACAAATTTGAATATTATTATATTATAATAAATTTGATCGTATCTAAATAAAAGTAAACCATTGAAGTGAAATTTTATGTACTAATATTATGTTAATTATTAGTAAAAAGAAATATCTACGGTTAAATAAAAAAAAGTCATATTTTCAACTTAAACTTTTAAATAATGATTCTTAAATTTTATTTTTAATTTTAATGTCAAGCAAAGTAAATTATTTATTTATTAAACTTCCTTATTTACAAAGGGTGGGTTTAACGCTAATTCATTAGATACCAGTTAGTTAAGCTACCACCCAACCTGAAATAATTAATTGTTTAATAAGTAATTGTACCTTTTTCACAGACGAAAGTTAAGCATTACGAACTAAAATAATAAAACAAATCAAGTCATTTTAAATATGTATTGTTTATTAAACTGTTTTTGAGTTAGTAGCGAGTTGTGTATTTAACAATATAACTGTTATTGTTTCAAAAGTATTGTTTAAATATTACAATAATTGAACTTTATTAGACCTTTGAGTTTTTAAAATGGAAGCAATCAACTAATACACCTTAAGAATAAAAAGTGAATTTTAAGAAATTGTGTTAAATATAAATTGTTTTATTGATGTGGAAAGTACAAAGAGGAAAATTAATTCTTGTAATATTACAAAACTACTTTATGCGATTGTGATAAGTCCCCGAGGCATGTTTTGTATATCTTTAATATGTTATTATGAAAAAGAAATTTGTACTTCCGGTCTTCCATTTTGTCCTCGATTCGTTTTCAATATAAATATTTGAATACTCTTAGATCGTTAATATTCCAAATTGATCACTAATATTATAAAATAATTACAGAAACGTCTTGTAATATTTTGTATTTAATATAATTGTAGCCATATTTTTATTGTTTGTAATTATAGATCGCTTTAAGTCTAAATCGTTATATTGAATATGACGAAAAATTACTATTAAAATGTATTGTACATCTTTTGTATAGAGCGTTACAACTTGAATGTTTAGTTCTTAACCACCCACTGAATAAGATATCCTAATTTTATAAATAAAATTATTATAATATGTTGGTTATAAAAATATGTATTAGCTAAAAAATATTTGTTCAAAAGTTTGAAATCTTTTGTTTTAAACTTTATAAACGTTTATAAAACAGTGAAAGAAAGAAGTACCCGGCTGAATTGATTGCGTGGTTTTTCTTCGACCAGAGTGCGTAGCTTCGTAGCTTACTTTACTTAGTTAGTGTCGTTACAGAAAGGTATCTTTCGATAAGTAAGTATAAATAAAAAATATTGTTTTATCCTATATGACATAGGAATGTATAGATGCTAATGTTAAAGAAACTTTATTGTAATTAGTTTTAAAGACAGTGCACAAGTGCTGGATCAATCCAAGTCAGCAAATCTGTATAATAAATAGAACACTCATAGAGGAAATTAAATAGAATATTGTAACATTATAAGATAATGTTATCGATATGAATCTCGTTGTATACTGAAGTAGAAATAATAATTATCAATCAAGAATTTGGCAACACTGATTTTTATAAAAAAAAAATTGTATTAAAGAAAATTTTGGTATCGTGGGGGAGGATTCATATACAGAAATATCAGACACAAATGACACCCTTAAAACATCGTCACACAAATAATTGTCCCACGTAGGAACTGAAGCCACAACCTTGGACTCGGCCGTAATAATGTTCCAGCAACAAAGAGCTAATTTGAGTTTTTCTTGGACGCTCTTCCTCAGCTTTTGTCAAGACAATTTTTTATACTCGATCTCTTTTAAAATGTGAATATTTTATTTAATATAACTTTTTTCTCAGAGTTCAAGAATATTAAAGTACCATTGCTGTAAATTTTATAAACTGCTTTTGATACATAAACGAATGTGTAAGTTAAAAACGCGTTAATACCAAAATGTTTCTTTATTTTTATGTTTATTTTACTACCCTGTAATATTCGTTAGAAATAGTATAGAAGAGTAGAAATGTGTTACAAAAATTGAAGTTAAAGTATATTTTATATAAATATTTAAAACTGGTTGTATTTATTTATTATACATTCGGTCCCGAATCTTCGTATTAATGTTATTTCAATAAAACTATTTTTCGGATATAACTCGCGTTTACTGACTGACAGACACCATCATCTCGTTTTGCCACGAACACGTTTGCTAGAAAGTATTCGAAACGTTGGGTTAAATATATAAATGTAATAATAAACGCGCATTATATCCGTAAAATAGTTTAATTGTAATGTGTAGTACTCGTGTAATGTGTAGTACTCGTGTAATGTGTAGTACTCGTATAATGTGTAGTACTCGTGTAATGTGTAGTACTCGTGTAAACATAATATTATGTACTATTTATGTATTTCTTGTAAATTAATAATTTACTTAACATAGTATTTTTTCTGATTTCTTTGATATTTACAATAGGATATTCTTTTATTTTTTACGAGTAATAATTACTTGAGTTTCTAGTAACTTTCTCCTTCAGGTCAACGACAGCAAATTAAGAACTTAGTATGAAGTCTAACGTTATAAACAGACTTATTTTTATATAGGCACTTAATGTTCTGTATATTAATAATATAATAATAATTTTACAAAGAACATAAAATGATTGTACATGAAATTTTTTTATTTATTTTAGTAGGAGATACAAAATGTTATTTACAATACTGAAACATAAATATTCAATCTCGTTCAAATATTATGTGTCAATTCAATTAATGGACAACTGGTTGAGGGTCGCTTCAGTATCGGCCATTTGAAAATTATTTGAAAGAAAGTTATCAAAGTATTTCATCTTATTTCTAAAAACCGTTTGAACTCCTTAAACATTCAATTTTATCTATCAAATAATTTTTTTTCATTTCATGATACTTATGAATGAATTCTTCGCATGTTTAGTATTTGAAATCACAAAATTACATATTTATTAAAAACTGTATAGAATTAAAACCAAGTTTTATTATTGATATTATATTTTCTCAACCTTGTTTTTATGTGTTTATTGATAAGAAACGTTTTGTAAACATTTTGTTTTATAAAACATTTGTTCACTAAAATTATGAAAAAATTCTCAAAAAACAAAACAAACCCCAAGGAACTGTACATGTTAATTGTAAAAATTTAAATAAATAATAGGTATATGAGTACATACTTTTAGCGATATTTTATATAAATTACGGAAGGTGAGTTATCAGATGATAACTTTGCAAATAGATTCTAACTCGTGTATGAATGTTCGTGAACTAGTATCACAGTAATTCAATCTAGAAACAATTGCTTTCAAGATTAAGTTTCTATGAAACTTAGATGTCGCTTCTCTATGAGACTTTTAGCGACAGACAGAGTAAATTAAATTTAGATAACGGTTTGTATTTCTTTATAAACAATAAACCTTGAACTAATATCTCTTCTGGAGGTACTTACTTTTCTTCTTTTTTACTGATAGTGTGTCCCGTAATCTAGTGATATTTATTACTGTTCTGTAATTTATTATATAAAATGTATTTATATTATTAACAAAGATATAATAACAGACAAAACTTCGTAATTAATTGTATAGACGTCAAGAAGTTTTGCAAGTTTTGAACGAAAGTGTATTCTTCAATTGGAAATAGTGATGTACTTTTAATTTTGTTATATATTTGATGGTTTGGTATAATTATCATTGTCAAAATAAATACTTATAACAAATTGTGTGTCGGTCTATTGCCGAAACATTCATATTAATTTATATAAGATTGCTGCCAAGGAGAAAGCCTTCAAAAATTTTTTTTTTAAAGATATTTACATAATATTATAATACAATATATTATGGATATTCTTTATATCATTTTATGAAATTGAGAAGATAGATATAATATCAATATTTTGTGAACTAATCTAGTAATAAAACAGATCATAAAGTACGTAGAATCCATAATAATAAAATAATGAAAAGGTCATACGTTTTATGACATCTATAAAAGTAGTTTTGTCTGTATCAAGATGGTCTTTTATATTTTGGGTTAAAAAATGTTGATTAATATTTTATATGAGATTACTTTGTATCATCACGCAGGGACCGGATTATTTAATACTTTTTTTCATTGATACGATATAAAAATTGTAAACACTGAGATTTCCAATATAAAATAAAACAAATCAGACCTGAAATGAAAAAAAATGTATATTATAATAAAATGATAATTTATTATAATAGTATTTGGTACCTAATATAATGTATGCATTTTTACCTGAATAAAATATAATATACTAACGATATAATATACTAAAGATAATAAGCTAAAACCACTCCGAAACTTCTTTTGAATACATCTAGCAATTTTAAATAACTTCAAAATCTAAATAAATGTTTGTATTATCCTGAGATACCTTTTATTGTAAAAAAAAGTATCTTATTATTTTAATATCTTATAGGGGGAACCCTAGGCCTATATTTCCTATCTTTTACCATTTATGTTATATGTATTATATATATGTACTAGTTTTCTTTAGCTATATTTCATTCATTCCTTCGTCATAAAATTCAGCTCACCAACTTTTTCATCATCGAGGCAACTTATAAGATGATATATCTTTTTAATATTCAGTATGTAGATTTTGTCTCATAAATATTTCGTAGTAAAGATGTCATAATATATTTGAATTATTCAGTAAAGGTGTTAAATAATAATTAATAGTAGTGAGGTAGTGATTCAATCAGACATGTTTATTTTAATTATAATGACATTACATATATACATATGTTAAATTAAATCTTTTGATGTTTAACTACACACACGATATCACACGTTAATGACCATAAACATATAATTATATTTCATTATGAATAAAACAATAGACGATGAAATATAAGTACTACCAACTGCCAACATTGCTAACATCTAACATGACCTTTTTATCGCTTTTTCAAAATTGTTAGTTTAAAAGAAATCTAATATTACTTTCATTAATTATATTAATTAATACAAAACTAATGTCTCAGTATAGGCAAAATATCCTTTCTTAAATACTTTTTTTTATTTCTATTGTACAGTTCTTGTATAACTGTTAATAATGTGCAAAGCATTCGAAACGTCGGGTTAAAATCAAAATGTTCAAATTATACGCGAGTTTAATCCGTAGAAAATACTTTTATTTCAAATGTTTATAACGTTTTTATTCTTGTATACAGTTTTTGACTGTATATCGGTGTTTAATAGCAATTAAAAAGCAAACTATTTTCTAATACCACAATTACTTGTTAAACTTGGACCCTAAACATGCAATACATTGCCGGCTTGTCCTCCACTATACTATAACCTTTATGTGACCTTCCTCTGTCATGTCATGTCATGTCAATTTTGAAAGAGATTATCTACAATAAGAGTTATTAGTTTTGATAGTAATATTGAAATAAAAATATATTCTAGTATAAAAGTCAATCGTTGCATTCTACATTATTGGAGTAGAACAAAGGAATTGACGAAATAAATAATGCAACAGACATACTAATAATAAAAGGTTATTTTTTCAAAAGCAATTCTAAATTCTTCATTTGAAATACTTCGGTCTTTACCACTACACCATTCTGCCGTTTTTCTAAATGTTTAGTTTCATCGGAACAAGTATTTTTTCTCTTTCTTGCAATGATTTTGAAAAGATTTTTAAAGTGTTTTTAGAACTCGGTCTTACGCTAACCCATTATGGAAGTACGTGTTCCAATAGGAGGGTTGTCCACTATGTAGGGGTGATATTAGCCGTGTGTCGACACATTGGATATCGGAAGGGAGATGATAGAATTAATTCGTGAAATTCAGCAAAATGCATACATTTATGTTAGTATATTTATAACAAATTTATGTCTATATTAATAGATGGCTTAGAAATATTCTTGTGACGCCTACCCGTTAATTATATTTCAGAATAAAATAGTAAATTTGCATTAAAATATATTCAATGTTTCAAATTAAAGTGAGTAATTTAATTAACTTACTTTCTGAAGAAATATCGCTAACAATATAATATATTTTTTTATTTCTTTATTCATACAAATAACAATTACTTTAATGTTTGAATAAACTAAAGCTATGGAATAAAATACAAAATATATAAACGAGTAGATGCTGTGGAAAACGATATACCTAGTTGTGTAATAAAATACTGAAGTTAAAGAAATACTTCAAGTTAAATACTCGAACAACAGTTATTATTATAATAGCCCTCGACAAGTTCTATTGAAATGACTTACTTTTTGCTCAGTATCAAATCTTCATTACTAGGTCAACGCAAGCGGGGTTACCCTCGCGACGCAGTCGACCGCATCAATGTCTAGAGTTAAATATTGATATTTATTTATGATAAAAATCATGATTTGATATCAATACTTGTTTTGAGCAAATTTATAATATTTATCAAATAATATTAATCGCAAAGTATAGAGAGAAATGGGAGAATAAGCTAAAAAAAATAGTTTAAAAAAAACGGTCAATAAAAAATCGAGCGGAGTTGAACACGACTGAGGTGAAAGCACGTGAGACGCCTCTGAAGTATTGTACTAGGAATGGTCGCGCGCGCGACACAAAAACGTTCTATATCTTAACTATATGAGACACATTTTATCAATTATCTCGAAAACTACAATTACGATTCAGCTGATTTTTAATCCAGAACGAGTTTTGCTCATTATGCGCATGTGCGCAAAATTTCGTGCGTGTAGCTCGTAAATTGAAGGAGGAGTAGGATAACAAAGAGTTGAAAATTTGAGTAGTAAAGAGCTCCGCTTCGCTCAGCTCAATAAAAGTGCCTTGCCAGGACTATCGGTCTTATCGGTCGACCATCATGGAAGCCATAACTTATTTCATCATTAATAATTTTCATCAATATGATGAAATAAGTTATATTCAAACATTTATGTATTTAATATCTCATGAACACTTTTGTTATTTTACTCTAATACTTTAATATATTTTCAGAATCTTTAAGTGTTGTTTTAGAACTTATTTTCTGCTGGTGATTTTAACATTAATATTTAGAATGAAGTGTTTTCGATTAGATATTTATATAGTTAAAAACTTGATTACTTTGTTCGTAAACACATATAACATGTAAATCCATGGCAAGGAGACATTTCAATAAAGTCTGTTCTGACATTTTGGAACAACTAACGAAAACATGTCATATTGCTGCATTTCTGTAAACAATACTTGAAGGTGAAATAGTTCTACATTCCACTAGTACATAATTTCATTCGAACGTATTTCCTATTAAGAATGATATTATTCTGTGTCGCCAATAAGTTCAAAGTGTATTCAACCAGTTCCAAGTTTGGTATACTCGTTTAGTACAACTTTTATTTTATTCTAATAAAAAAAACAAACAAAGCCAACAATTAATGATTAAACTTGTTTACGAGTCTCATTAAAATTTTCAAAGTTAACAAAATATAACTTAAATTAGAATACTTTCTACTGGATTTTATAAGTTTTCTATAGTATTATTTAATAAACTATGAAATAAAATCAAAATCTGGAATTAAGAAAATAATTAATTTAAAACTAAAAAAGATTTTTTGTGTTTATATTAAGTGATCCATGATACCTGTGACATATATTTATCCAACTTTAGTAACCGATAGTTTGACGTGAGATCAGCCAGCTAACAGATTCACCATCTTCCTATATCAAAAAATCTTCTAACACTAAATTAATTACACGCAAGAAATATTTTTACATCTCACCATTATTTTTATTAACTCACTTCGGAAAAATTAAGAGTGCCTACAAACTGTGTTCTAAATGTTTAAATTTTTAACAATAGATTTTTGTTTTGTTAAAATGTAATAAAACTTATAAATATATAATAACATATAAATTGTCAATTTACAGTTCAACTGATCATTCCAAACACATTAAGGCCTGATCGCCGCAGGGCTTTATTTATCGAAGAATTAATATGCGGCGGTAAAACACCATTCATCATAATCAGAATATCTTTTAATATATAATTTACTATTGTTGTGACTTTTAAATACTTGAATATTCAAATAGAAATGTGCGGTAATTTAAAGGTTTTACAACGTGTAAGTTTGTATTCAGATTATTACATATTTATATATTTATAACTTCTAGTTTTTACTTACAATGTTAACTTAAGATTTTTTTAATGATTTGTAGATTCGATCTTTTTATAGAATCAAACATATTTAAATTCAACAATAGTTGAAGTTTTATTTATAAATCGTAACAAATATGGATTATCCCGTTATTCAAAATCAAAAGAGAGTTAAGTACGACATGTGTAAGTACAACAGTTTGAAATATTTTACTTTATTATATATAAAAATATGATGTAGTGATGTAGTATAGTAGTTGTGTTTTTGGAATGGTGATGATCATAATGTCTTTTAACATATCGTGTACCTTCTAGACATATGACAATGATTATACCACATAACATGTTTGATTTGATAAGGATCAGATAGAAAACACTGTATGTAGTCCATTTAAATGTGTGAGAAAATATTGAACGAAAGCGAACTCAGCATTGTTTTGGCGCTTGAGACAATGTTGAAATGTGAGCGAAGTGAGAGCTTATATGTCATGTGTTGGATTTCGCATTTATAATATAAGTTACAAATTTAAGTTTTAGTAAAGATTAAAAAAACAGTTCCTTTACATGAACGATACCGAGAGCAACGCGTCACTTTCCAAGCGGCCATGAAACTCACTGTCATCTTAGGACAGTTTGTTGGACTCAACCCAGTTCTTGGAGTTGGTGATACGGATACCTCAAAGCTCAGGTAAGAAAAAAATGTTCTAACTCTATAATTTCAAATCTTAAGCATATGATGCTCTAAACGTCGACATAGCTTTTGCAGCTGCAAGCCAGTAGGGTTTTTTTTTCTAAGTAAAAATGAATTCACACCAATTTTAGAAATAAGAAGTCTATGATAAATAAATGTGATTACAGGTTTACTTACTTCTCTGGACGATGTGCTTACACTATTGTTACAATAATTTTACAAACTGTTTTTCTAAATATTCTATTCTTGTTAAAATATTTTAAAGATTCTGAAACTTCGATTGATGGAAACAGTAAGTAATATCACGTATTGATAAATAGTTTTCTAAGTGTTTAATATTTAAGAAGCATGGATGTCTTTCTTCGTACTTTCAAACGCAATTATTTTAATAAATAGGAAATAATAAAACTTATAAATAATAATGTTGCTTATGTATGGGGTTAAATAGGTTCACTTTCGAACTGATTTGTTAACTGAAACTTCTTAAAAACGGGTGTTATTAAAATGAAACTCGATGAAATGCAAATGAGTAACGATAGAGACTAAAAACTAATTGTCTGATATATAAAATATATAAAATATATAAAATAATAAGAGACGTTACAATTATCTTAATGCTGCTATTATTTTACCTTCTTTAATAGGTTTCTTTTTTGGATTTCACTTTTACGTATAAAGTTGTCAAAGTGGTCAGTACCTTATATCTTGTAATACTTTCAGCGTCACTGGTGTTTTACATCTCCAATACAATTATTACAGTACTATTTTTACAAATAGGAATAAAGTGGCCCAAGCTCTGTCGATATATTTCATGGACAGAAGCAGTTGACCCCGTAATAGACAACGTGCTTGTACGGAAATGCAATATCTCCTGTCTACTTGTACTTGCTTTAGCTTGTGGTGAGTTACAACTTTACAAAATTATGTTTATTAACAACGTTCTGATTTTTCTTTTATATTATCAATTTATTAAACATTTCATAACAAACGTTCACTTGACAATTTTATTGATACTAATATTTTCTTGATTGACAATTTAAAAAGCTCTAAATCACCATTCCAAAACAACATTAGGATATCGTAATGTTGATATCAACACACACACTGATACACACTTTCAAACATTGTATATCTTTTTAATATGTTGAATAAAATATTTTACTACTAGTATTGCTTCTCGAAATCCACCCAAAGAGTTTTTAACATTATACAGTGAACATACATACATATATAATACATACTTGTAGTGGAGCATGGCTTATCTGAGCTATCGGGACTGGTGTTTGCCGCAGACTGTAATCCCACAGGCATGACTTATGAAGCTATCATCGTGCACGGCTTTCCTTGGATCAATGACCTTGTTGATTACAGCATTAGTTTGGGAATTCTAACACAGGTATGTTAATTTTGAATCAAGGTTGAGTATTTACAACAAGGTATTGCCTTGTTGTAAATAGTAAACTTTAGAGTATTTGTAAATTGATAATTTTTGTTATTATTAATATAGATATATTAATTGTTAAATAACTAAGTACAAACAAAAGGCAATTTATTTTTATTTTTTAATAAAAATTGTTTCAGTTCCTAAACCTTCAATGTACATTCAATTGGAATTTTTCTAACTTATTTGTTATCAATATAAGTTTGTATCTAACTTCGAGACTTGAACAAATAAATAAGAAAATATCTGCAGTCAAAGGGAAGGTTCGTTTTGAATATGAATGACTATACTTACAAAAAATAAAGAACTCTACAATACTTTTAACATTCAAATATTTTAGAGTCCTGTTATTTTATTCATAAAACAACTGTGTAAATAGTATAGTTAACTTTAGGCTTAAGTCTTACAATAACATTTTTTTTTTTATTATGAAAAATTGTGTTATTGGAATATAATGTATAACTTGGTTTTATTGTAAGATCTTATTTACCAATTTCTTATTGAATTTAAAAATTATTTTCTATAAAATTTATTGCAATAAAAATAGTATGTCAATAGTAGTAATATAGTTATATATTAAAATAAAAAAAATAAATAAAAAAGTTTTGTGTAAAGTTTAATGTTAAATGTTAAAGCCATTAAGTGTCCGCGACAAGTTGGATAAAAAACAAAGGATTCAATCACTGAAAAAAAATACGGCCCGAATATTCAGTTTAAAATTTCTCTTTTAATAACAAAAGCAAAATGAAAAAATAATAATTATAGTTTGTATAAACAAAATAAATAAAGACCCCCCGTTGTGCAGGTGAACTACAGATCGCTCTACTATTTATATATATATCTTTTCCACCTTAAATCAATATAAGTGATCAAATAGAAGTATACGATAAATAAAAGTATCAGAAGAGGCTATTTGGACACACTATATGAGGTTTCCTAAAACCTCTTGATCTAAGAGAAATCAGTAAGAATTAATTTAGTCGTAGATGGTAAGCCACACTAACTTCGTAAAAGCCTACTCACGCTTCAATACCTTGTAATCTGTTAGTAACACCGACAGAGACAAGGTGTTCCAGTCCTTCTCTATCCGTATAAGAAACAACGAAGGGATATCCACGACATAAAGATGCACACTCGCTGAAGGATGCATACTCGCTGGGTGTCGAGACGTTTTAGGATGGAAGGGGGAAGAGGAAATTAAATTATGTAATTCCACTGCACACGAACCAATATATATCCTATATTACACTGAGAGGCTAGTAATTCTTCACCCGTATTCGAGGGTGTCAAGCTTATCATCAACCCATTCAGGGTCGCCGGCAGCCTTTTTACTTCAATTGAATCCAAAATGCAGGTGGCCTTTTGCGGCACCGGCCACTATCTGACCGCAGTACTCCACGCAAGATCGGTGTTTTGTTTTGTGTTATAATTGAAGTTGCTTATTTAATTGGCTTTTTTAGTAATTCCTTTATTATTTATTTCATATTTTAACATTGTATTTATAATAAAAAAATAAGGTTTAGTAAAGCCTTTTCTTTAAGGTCTGAACAAAACTTAACTAAAGCAATTATTTCAATGTGGATTTAATCAAGTATACTTTTTTAGTCTGTACCCTCTACATTTTGGCGCAATATGCGAGAGGATTACAATCGAGCTTCGGGCCTAGTCCGAAGAGTAGATGAAGTCATCGGTGGCATTATATTTATATCCTTTGCTAATAATCTCTTTTTTATATGTCTACAGTTACTCCATACGCTTGCGTAAGTTATTGAATATTACTAATATTTTCTTGGTCAATTCTTGGTCAATAAAACGAATATGTATTTTAGTGTTAGCTGTAATAAATAAAGATGATTTATTTATATAAAAAATGTAATTTCCTATTAAACTATATTTCAGGGATGGCGTAAAACCTACACCATCTTGCCATACTCCAGACCAAAGGTAAAATGAATTTAATTATATATTATCTCCCATGGTATTACCGATTTTTCATTATTTTTAGGATATTCCGCGGTTATGAGCAAGGAATATATTTCTTATATTCCTTGGTATTTCTTATTATACGATCACTGGCTGTATCACTGGTAGCAGCTCAAGTGCATACTGCTAGCAGAAAACCAGTCCATGTTTTATATGAAGTACCGTCAGCGGACTACGGTATCGAGGTAATTTTTATAACCGTGGACTGGTGAATTAATTAAAAAAAAATTGATTTCCATGACTTTGTCATAGGTCCAACGATTTATAGAACAGATCCATGGAGAAACCGTGGCGTTAACTGGACTTCAATTTTTTAAAGTTAAGCGCGGAATAGTTTTAGCAGTAAGTTATAGTACAATGAGATAGAAGTAACGTCACTTATCAATATTATTATTTATATTTTTTTGTATTTCAGATCGCCGGGACTATTGTAACATATGAATTGGTATTGATGCAGTTCGCTGGTGTAACTCCAACTACGGATATGCGTACTGACGTATGAAATATATGACCTGGTGATCTAAGTTGAACGGATAAAAAGAATTTAGAATAATTCAGGACACCTTGAAACGTAAATATTACAAAAAATCCGCTTACGAAAATCAGAATGATTGTAATAGTTTTTTTTTTGTGAATTTTAAAATAACTGTCGTGGCAAAAAAGACAAAATAAGATTTGTGTATTATTACTTTAAGCTTTAGAGAATCATTGTTTTTAAAACTGAATGCTGCTACTACGTGTTGGATGTCACATGACATTTATGTCATTTCTTTCGTTTCCTTTTATTTCTTCTTAACTTAAAATTAAGTTCAAGGACAATTATTTATTTTTTTATTTTTATAATAGTATATTTTATTTTAGAATTAATTTTTTTAATTTTTATAATTTATAAATATTCATTCATTATATCTAGAATAGGAACTCGTATCATATAATTAACAGGACCCATATTATGTTGTACGACGTTTTTATAAATAATTTTGTCTTTACCAAGTTATATATTCATTAGAATTAAAATTTAGTTTAAAATTGTCTTTTATTCAATTCAATTTATGGTCAAATGAAAATGATTGAGAAATTAATTAACGACGAACAAAATGTACTTCACAATTTACATAAACAAGAAATCAAGTAACTCTATAAACAGATGAAAACATCTGTTGCAGTGCTTTTTGAGTAAAGTCGGACATCACCAGTGCATGGTTTCAGAGATGTGCATAACTGTTACTGTAATGGAAAAGAAAGCCAATTTATACAACTCATCCTCTTTTTTCTTCTGGTAGGGCAGAAGTAAGCTCTGGATGGGTTTATGTTTTTGTATTTGGTTATAACTATTTTATTTAATTGCTTTGTTTTCACTTTATGAACAAAGAGTAATATTTTTTTAAGTGTATATGTATTCAATTTGACAATATTAAATGTCCATAGCATTCGGTACGTTGTGAGAGGACGGTTATTGAAAACCAACGCTAAAGTCATGCATCGCTCAACACTACTCAAGTTTTGTACAAACCTGAGTGGTACTCTGTTTTGAACGTCACAATTTGTATCTGGTTTTTTCTTTTTGTTGTTAATAATTCCTCATTTTTTAACTTTACACAATACTGTTATTGTGTTATGACCCTTTCATCAGTTCCGAAATATTGGAACTAGAAAAAATACAAGTACGTGGTACTTATACCGTAAATTATATTATTTACTGTAAGTATAGCTCAGCTTTTATGTTAATTTATACATAAATGCAACTATATGGGCTGATGGGGTAGTCTCTATCTGAAAAACAAAGTAAGATTATTAAAAACTGAACAATAAGCTTAACACTAAACTAACTAAGAAATTAATTTTTTAGTTATTTCTAGTATCATGCAAAAATATTTATGTTGTATTCGTACATTAACATATATTTATAGGACTTATATAGTTATTACAATTTTATTCTTATAATCTCTTTTAACTTTGACATTATATTTTATTCTTTAAAAAACATGTATATTTTTATATTTCTCGGGTTGGTTTCTTCTTTTTTTTTTCATATATTTTATACTAAAGATAAGATTCGTTGTAAAAGGAAGAAAACAGGGGCGCGAAAACTTCTGAAATCGAAACTCTTCCAATCATGATTACCTCAAGAGTTCATAAACAATTACAGAAATATAACAAAGTTAAGTGCAATAAAAAACAGTGACTATGAGGTATTTTATGAGAATGAATTTATTATAAATAAAATCCAAATTATTTATCCACGAGTTGTCTAAAGTAGCGTAACATAGTTTATGTTAAAATTCTTAATCAAAATTGTTTACATTGTAACCATTCACAAAAAAAATGTTTAACAACTATTTAGATATAAAAGTACAAGGGTACTGCTGTCAAATTGCAGAAGTGCATACATTCTTCATATGTAGTTTTTAAATCTTTAGTATTGTCATATATTTATAAGAGCACATGAATTGTAGTGTATTTTTTTGACTTTGTTTTGGCACCAACCTTTGCGTATTCACCTAATTTAGAGCTGATTGATTTTCCAGCATAATTTTCTAATTACGCTATTGCGGTTATTATGGTATCAATCAAATCATATTATGAAATAAAAATATACAAAAAGTAAAAAAAAACCGTTGGTATATATTGTAATTACAGCTGAAACCATTGTTTGTTTTTCCTGCATTTAAGAACACAGCTTTTGTATCCCACGTAGTTTACAAATTGCTAATATTATATATCCATTTCGTGATGCAGTTTAATTTCATAATTAACGTATATTAATAAACATATACTATAATAAATATATACCAAATATAATAGTTACGGTTATGTCATTAGATAATTACAATAATAAAAAAAGGAAATAATTCAAAAGACTTAACATATGACAAGGAATAGATTTATATATTTTCGCGTATTAAGTTAATTCTCTCTCTTATAGTTGTGTCTATGAACATTAAACTGTTTAAAACGTGTAATATTTGCTTTACTTATTGTAATTATAGAGCTAGCAGCTTCAGTCACGAAAGTAGTATCGGAAGAAGTAACGGAAGCAGGAGCGATTGCGGTCGCCATATTGGATACATAAATATTATATATTTTTAGTTAGCTAGGTATTGAAATAAGCTAGGAATATGGAAGGTTTGTATAGAGAACAAATTATTTTCTGATTTATCTTGTAAAAACAAAGATCCATTGATATAAATAAATAATAAAAACCGCATGCAAGTTACATATGCGATTTTATTTAAAGTTTAACTTCCATCGATAGCTTCGTAGTCTCGACGTGCGAATTGAAGTAATACAAGCTCATACTTTACAACATTAGCAATGACCTGTTAAATATATAATGTTATGAAAGATCACTCTTAATATAGTAGATATATTATTATTATTATTATTATTACATTGAGCAACATTCCTCTGGTGATATGAAAGAATACGCCACTTAAAGCTGTAGTGTTGTAACGAATCTGACGAATCATTCTTTGTACCTGTAAAAAATATTATTTAATCATAAATTCGTGTTAAAGATATCTTTATATCCTGACAATATAGGGATATTTTTATAATAGATATTCAAATAATTAATAATTAATATCAGATAAAATTTGACTACACTCAGCACTTATTGTTTTTGGAACTTCCTCATGCTAATAGGATAACCATTAGCATTGACGAGTATTAACGTTTATTTTCTTTAATTACGTTAATTATATTAATTATATTTTTCACACTCTAAAATTCGTAAAAAGTATCATTTTTCTAAATCATTTTAAGTAAAAAGAAAACCTTGTTATCGGATCTTTCTTGAGCATACTTCAAACAATTTTTCTCAGATCATTTTTGGTTATTGAAACTTACTTCAATAGAATATTCCGTCGATGGTACGTTTTGAAGAACTAAGAGCGGTCGTCTAGAAACAGTATGAATATTTGCTGCCATCAGAGAAGCAACGCAAGCTCGTATAAACAAAAATGAAAAAGAGTAAAAGTAGTACAGAAAATGTTCAATGCCTTGAACAGAACTAAAATAGAAAACATTTTATTAAGACAAATTATACACTTTATAGATATGTTTAGATCTACAAAATTAAATTCACAAACTCTTCAAATACTAACTTAACTAGATAGTTATTTTTATTTTTTTTTTTTAAATATTAAAACCATTGGTAAGGCTATCTTTATAACAATTTATTTAAATATGGATGAACTTTTCAGCTTGAAACATAAAAGGGGTAAATAAAAGATACTTTAAAGAAATATTTGTAAGTGATATCAAAATGATTTATTTAATTAATAACATAAGCTTACCTCAACAGATCAAAGAGCTGGGCACATATAAAAAAGAGATTCGTGAAAAACGACAGCAGTATTAAGTAACACATGTCGCAATCCACCAACTGCACAAGCTGCACCAAATGAGAGTGCAAGATACGAATTTCTGCCCACTTTATTAATTTCTATCAAATGAAAAATATGATAACAGGATAAAGTAATTTAAGAAGCCACTTATTGCCTGAAAGTAAATAATATTTTCTAGAAATAATGCAATTAATTATTGGTATTAAAATAGCCAAAATAATTATAATAGATTTTTGGACATGTCTTCACAAAGTTACCTAATGTCAAGATAAGCCAAACTTATAAAATTATAACCATTATAAGTTCATGTATATACATATTAATTTTATTTTTTGTTAATATGTACGAAGAAACGATAGCGGTTAAAGTTAAGCCTATGATGCTAAAATTCGAATATTGTGATAGAGGATTGGCGTGATGGATAGTTAACGTAAGTATAAGTATAAGTAAGTTGTTTGATTGTAGCTCCAAGTTGTGAAAAAAATTAAAAGTAATCATTTGTTGTACACCGATCACGTATTGCAGAGAGATGAAACAGGATGAGATGATGTAAAAAAAGAGTGTGAAAGATTGACATATTGCATCTATCCCAAATGGGATGAAAGCAAATGGTATATTAACCAATACCATTTTTTACCAGTCGAAAGATTTTTTTGGTATTCCTTAACCCTATTAAGCTTTGGGAATCTTTAAAACCAGGTGTAAAATATTAGTAAACCCACTTGTTTTTCTTGTTTCTCAATAAGATCATTTAATTGTTGAAAGTATCCGGTGAGATACAAACTAACACATATTGTCATAACATCCGTGAAGTTCCACAGAAATGTAGCTTGCAGTATTGCCACCTGTATGAGAATGACACTTCATAAATCATAGCCAATTAGTATTGTTTATAACATTCATAAAATACTATATATTTTGTACTAATAACGTCATTTCTTATATATCATAAAAACATTTATAAAAATATGAATACCTCATAAAACAGAGTATTATACATTGTTAATTGAGAAATACAGTACGAAGAGTTATGAAAGTATTTTCTTATAAGATCAAGTGTTGAGTTAAAGGACTCGTCACTGGCCAATATCATATTTATTTTATAAATCACCGATAATATGTGTTCTACTGAAAATAATTGAATGTTAAACTTAATAAAGGTTTTTAATTTGAGAGGTTTTGATTTTAAACAATTGTATTATACAAACATTATATAATACTAAAAATGTACATACACAAAGCTAATCCCATTATGAGATATGTAGTCCTGTAATATTTCCTGGAATCTATGAATTCTGAGCATAATATATCAGAGGCAAAATGCTCAATGTCCGCAGCTTTTCTCATTAGAATGGGCCATTTCCGTGCCAGTATGAACAGAAACAATGTGGATAATAATCCAGTTAAGTGAAATATAAGATTTTCTGTAATCAATAAAATAGAAAAAAATTAAGACCTATATCATACAATAAGATTTGTATTTATCATTATTGTATCTCCACTTACTAAAATTACTCAAATTCGGTTCATTAACTGTGAAACAATAAATATTTAAACCAGATAAGAACGTTTGCAATATTATTGTTGTAACATAATAGACAACGTAAAATGATTTTATGTTGAATCTGAAACAAACCAATGACGGTTTCAATTTTTTTTTATTCAATGCATGATTACACTTCACGTGATGGCAAGTGGTAATGTAGATGACAAATAAATTACACTAACAGAGTACATTTTTATTCACTCTCAAAATGAAGACACCAAAATTGTAATCGATTGGCAACACCGACGAATTCCAGCTGTACCAGTCCTTTCTTGTGCGATTAAAAAAATACGGTGTATAGATTTTCGTTTAGATAGGAGTGATGTATACTACATAGACACGTACTCGTGTTTCGGAAAGTCGAATGATGGTAGTGGGAATACGAAATTAAATTGAGTAATTCCTGTCCACACTCGAAAAATTATATCCTATAAAATACTGAGAGGTTAGGAACTCTACGCCTGTGTTCGCGGTTATCAACCAATTCAAGGTTACCAAGCAACGTCTTTGCCCGCCTTTTAGTTGTATTCAGCTGCCTATTACGTTACCGGCCTCTATGTGATAGCACTACTACAACCAAACCTGTGCTTTATATAATGTAAGAAGTTTAACCAATGTAAAGTGTAATATATATACGATACGTTTTTGCATAGGCAAAAACGTAAGGGATCTGGCAGAAAAAACTTTTTACGGTAAGACACGTCTGCAATTTGGTATAATTCATGCTGGAAAGTGATTTATGATTGTGGAAAGTGAACATGGATAAATTTTTTGTCATATGAAAACAAAAGAATGAAAATATCTGATGCACCACATGCATCAATTATAACATCCCCGCAAATCGGCGCCGATGACGTATACCACCGAGGTGATATCCGATTGACATTGCCCAGAGGTCATCGGAAGGGTAATTAGACTCTTGAGACCTACACCTGAGACCTGTGATCGATACTATATGATATTTATATAGCAAAAATGTTTTTCTTACTTCAAAGTAGTAAAATTTGTTTTATCCAGTCCCTCTACAGGAAACAATCCGGCAAAGCGACAGAGACGCATCAGAACGCGGAGGCAGACATACAATTCACACATCTCTTTTGTCCTCATATTCTTTTATATCGGAACCACTATTAAATGAGAACCTTATTAAAAGGTATAACATATGAGGCATTTATCGTGTTACACTGATTTAATGTCTACTCTAGTCTTAATAATAGGTTAAAGTAAAATGTAATCGAAAGTGTTTTTTTAACTTATTTTTATCAAAATCTTTTTATACAAAATGTTCAGTTTGAGTTTTATATTAAAACACAATTGTAACTTTAAGTCCTCGCTTATGTTTTAATTATGTATTTATAAAAAAAATATATCATTTTTTTTTAAATGTTAACTTCTTAATAAATTTGTTAATTCCGAAAAAACATACGATACATATTTAAATAAAAAACATACCGCTCCTCAACACGTTATGATCCCAAATAAACCACAATAATTTTTAAATTGAACGTAATTCAATTACTTCGTGTATAACTCTTAAGGTAACATTTCAATACATTATATTTATTTAATTTTTGTTTGAAATCACAAACCTGTCACATTTCAATTATAGTGACGGTAAAATATTGGTACTCCTGACATCAGTAAATATGATTGTAGGTTTAATATTTTTTTACCAAAACATTGTACATATTTTACTTAGATTTCATAATCATTTTATAAAATTCTTCGTATTAATTCTTAATAATATAGACTATAATATAATTAAACTGCTTCTATTTATTAAATACTTTTAAGGAGAGATGTTAGTTTAAATTATGAATTTGGGTTCGATTATTTGAATAGATAATCTGAACAATTAAGTATTGGAGGATAAATAATATTTAAATATATAATAACTTTTAACAACATTTATCTAATATTAAAATATTAGCTTGATATTTTTATACATTTCTGAAGATAACGCTTGCTTAGATGTATATTCGGCTTACTTTTTAAAATGGTTTTATTCAATTATGTGAGATGGCAGAATGAAATGTCCTATTTAGTATAATTGTATATTTCGTATACGTGGGTGTTTTCTAAAAAGCGAGATATATTTTTATAATAGCTACAGTTTCCATTTCTATTATCTATATGCGATAACTCAATATATAATTTTATGATTTATATCCAAGACTAAAATAAATACACAACGAGAAACACGTATAATGTGAATAAAATTAATATTCAACTTTTATTCCTTAGTCAATCTACATCTATAAAGAAAGTTACATCTATAAACTGGAAATTTAATATATATATATATAATAAAGTTAAACAGTATTTTAATATGTTTAAGGTTAACGAGGTGTTTCATCAAAATCAAGAATGGGGTGATATTATTCATCAACAAAACAGTAATGATTTGAATAGATTTTTTTTTACAAAAACAAATAAAAATACTTAAAATCGTTATGATTATTATTATTCTTTTGCAAAGTTTGAATTATTAAAACATTGGTTGAAATTTTCTAGAAATATGAAAAATTGTTTTTGAAATTTTATTTATATTTTGAAAAAACTACATTGTAGACAATTATTAACCGAGAACATCGATACCAAAAAAAATAACCATTCTCTATAGAATTTCATTCGTACAATACTGACAGTATTCAGTTGGTCTCGATCGATTGGGATTGTTGAATTAGAACGGTTTGTATGGAAAATGTATGAGTTCTTTTTGCTAGCTATTGAGAGTCAAGCAAATTGGACGGTATTGAAAGCGCTGCTTGGATGGGCTATCGATATGGTCAGATATAGTATTCAACTTATTTTAACCAGGTGATACTAATAAATCCTTAGTTTGTAATATTACTATATTTGTTTTGGTGAATACAAGAAGCATAATCGCAAAACTATCGGATACAATCGTTTATACTTCATAACTATAAGGTATCATTTATTTGAATCGTCTACCTCACTCCTTAAAGGAAACATCTCAGTATTGGGTTTAGTATATATTGTTAAGTGTACTTTAGTACACTCTTAATGGTAAATACGCTCCCGCGGCCAAAATGTTGAAGGAACATGTATTCAATCACCATTAATTTGTATATTAATATACCTGCATGTAATGTACACGTAACATTGTCTCGTTTCGCTATCTCGTTTCGCTTGAAATTATTGAATTAAAGTTTAAGCTTAGCTAATTATCACTAAAGTCTCCACAAAGAATTGATTGCGATGGTTCTAGTTGTTCGTAAATTGTTAACTATATATGGACGTTTGTGAAACAGTGATCATAGTACAAAAAAAAAAAAGCTGAGTTTGTTGTGTGGTGCTTGTCAGACCAGGGCACGCTTGGAACCCTCGTTGCTTTAGTTATCAGTTGGACAGTGATTCTACTGAAGGGCTTATTTCGATATTTAAGGCATCGAAATAGGCCCTCCTGGCACTTCCATTTGACGTACACAAATGATCATTGGTATTGATTGAAAGTGGAAAATATAAAAATAAATAAATAAATATATATCCCTCTGAATACAAAAAGGGACAGAAATGCTTTATTACTTGTAATGTTTACATCAGTCTTCCAAATATTACTTTTATTCATCCAGGGACAATATTTACTGAAGATATCATTTCATTTATTTTATATAATCGTTCTTTTTTAACTCGCCTTTGACAAACAGATGTTTTTTCAATTCCTATTCTTAGGAAAAAAAAAATTTTAAGTTTAATAAATAGTATTTGTAAGTAATTTAGTTTGCATGCATAGCATTATGAAGATCGATACTTCATTGTGCTGGATTTGTTTCTAAACTAAATAAACTTCAACTAAACCCTGCAGTTTCAACTCACTATTTTTACACTAAACTTACTGAAATCCAAACAAAAATCTCAAAAGGTTACAATATTGACTTAAATCTGTTGGTCACTCAGGCCTAAGTGTAAAATTGAAAATCGACCGGTTAACATAATAAACTAAACAGATGTCCAAAATAAAGCCTCAAGAAGAAAAAAATGTCCATAACTTTTTCTTCCGCCTGTCCTGTCCCCGACATGTCTCCCGTCGTCACCATGATAAATTATAAAGTCGTCATCATTCAAGATCTTCCTCGTTTTTAGAAATTTTAGTATTATAAAAAAAACATATTTGAAAGGGCAACATCCATTACATGATATAAACAAAAACCGTTTTTAAATTACTATTTTTATTATGTTTTCATTATCAATTATTTTAGTTTTCAGCATTAAATAGTTTTAAATATCAAATATGGTTTTCAGCTAAAACATTTGCTTTTTGTTCAATATGTTGTAAACCCAGTGTTAAGATATATTGTAAACTTGAAATATAAAAAAAACGATTCACTGTCACCTATGCTACTTGAACTTTGTCAATCCTGATCAATCTTGTACAGACATGTAGTGTTATAGTGACAATGTAGACAGGAAAGACGTTCTTATGTTCATAAGATTTGGGAGACGCTTTTTGGTGTTTAAAAACATTAAACAAGAATGTCAAGTATGTACTTTACACACCAGAACTGTTTTTACGAAGAAAGTGCCTCTTCTGAAACACCTCCTTTAAATATGTTTTTGCGTACTTGGCCCTAAAGTTCACTTTGAAAGGCGGATGGGCCGCTTTATTTCGTGCCACTGTATCGCGTTATTATAAAATTTTTAAATAAATAATTTACATACAAGAATAGTCTTTATACGAAATAAAAAATTATAATTTTTAATTATATATATATATTTTTAAATTGGACTATACTTTATTATAATTGCTAAATATTGCAACTACATAAAAGTGAGAAACACTTAAAATTATATATAAGCAATCATATTTTCGTCTAATATAAAATAAGCTAAAAATTTCATAATAATTATTATTTTATTTTTCATAATAATGGTATTCAAGAACTTCAGAAATTGAGATGTAAAATTAAGGCTAACTTATAAATATAATAAAATATTATAACAGCAGCAGCTCTGAGTAGTACGATAAATAATAAAAAACAAACATTTTCATTTTCAGCCGTTGGGCTATAAGCAAATCTTGTAATTTGGAAACACTCATACTTCATACATCTCTAAATATATATTAAAGTTCTCATCTTCTACGTAATATTTGACAATGTACAGTTTTCCTTTAAATTTCTGTGGCGGTGTACTTGTCAAAGAGACGTTAGTAAAGTATGAGCTTGATGCCGCCAATAATATTTGTTGTAGAATTATTGAGAAGGATTTGAAAACTTGTATTTTGAAGGTTATGATTGTTTATCATTAACAACACAAGCGTATAGCACAATTCTTTTAATTTTGTTAAATTCACAAAAGTAATTGTAACATTTACCAATTAATATTTCTCACTGCATTTCCTTAACAACGCAATATATTATCAGCTCTTAAATCATTTGACGCTATTAATTTCTTTTATAATGTGCGACGGCGACGCTTGCTGGATGCTGATAACTTTAAATAAATGAACGTGCTTTGTATGCAATATATATTTACTCACAGATTCATTAGTACTTAATAATTCTGTTAATAACATGAACCTCATACGTAACTAGTAAACTACAATTTTGAGGTATAATGAAGTTTTTTTTTAATTATAGTAAAGATTATAGATTTTTTTAACTCTCACTCACTCACTCACTCACGCGGAATACTAGAACTTGTTAATAGAAATGTAGGGTAGAAATAAAATTCCACGAGGTACGTGTTAAATATGACAATCTTCTTATATTGTGTCATCTTGTTCAATAAATTTTGTGAAATCAATTAATTTATTGATTTAAGGTTTAATTTTCAAGTTCCAGGATCAATTGTGATGTCAAAATTCTTATATTAGATAACATTTTCATAGTAAATATAATAATAACTTTGCTAACAGTTTTTTGGCGGTTCAATTAGAAAATTTAACTCGATTGATTTTAAAATCAGTTCTAATATATTTTGGAGGTTATTAATTATAAAAAGAGGTCCCTCGTCTCGTCTACGATAACACTACTACTACTACTACGTTATCTACGTTATTACGTAGTACATTAGAGAGACTTAAATACAAAATATTTCTAATGGTATTTTTGTCTGAGGATCAGAGGCAGATGTAGAATATAATGTAGATAGTAGATAAGATGTAGAATAATACAAGTAATACAATATAAATAAAACAATAAAACAAAATAAACAATCAAAACTAACAATTTATAATAAATTATTTATTGTATATCACGATAACAGAGTTCTTTCTGATAAAGTAAAGGCCCTGATATTATCGTAGAAAATGTGAAACGTAAATGAAAACAAGGCATTCATACTTACATATTCAATGAAAATGTTTAGAATATTGTTACGTTGGTGTTGAAAATAGTGGCTCAATGTTTAAGTTAGCCGATTACGATACCAACATGGAATTGTATAACGATGGTATAAGGAAGGTATAAGGATGGTATAAAAAAGGTGTAGGGATGGTATAGGCACGATGTACCTTAACTCAAAGTACTTACATAATGTTTATTGTTAAATATATTACAATAAAACTATCTCAATTTATTTGTGGTCTCCAATGAAGCGGTTTACTATTCTCTGTGGATAGACCTGATGCTAGCTACTAGTCAACTTCATTGAACAGAAAAATTAACCAAATCCTCTTTGGCCAGTGTAATTGTGTAATTGTATGAAATATAATTGTATGAACTTAAGATAGAAAGATGGTTTGGTATTGAATGTTTATTTAGTATACTTTGTTGTTTTATATTTTATCTCCTTAGGAAAATTATTATTATTCTTTTTATATTTATATTTTAATTGAGCTGAACGAAGCGAAGCTCTTTACTACTCAAATTTTCAACTCTTTGTCACCCTACCCCTCCTTCAATTTACGAGATACACGCACGAAATTTTGCACACATGCGCATAAGGAGCAAAATTCGTTCTGGATTGAAAATCAGCTGAATCGTAATTGTAGTTTTCGAGATAATTGATAAAATGAGTCCCATATATTTAACATACAGAACGTTTTTGTTTCGCGCGCGCGACCATTCCTATTACACTACTTCAGAGGCGTCTCATGTGCTTTCACCTCAGTCATGTAAAACAAGTATTGACATCAAATCATATTTTTTATCCATAAATAAATATCAAAATTTAACTCTAAACATTGATGCGCTCGACTGCGTCGCGAGGGTGACCCCGCTTGTGTGGACCTAGCATTTAAAAACTTAGAAAAATCTTAAAAGAATTATTGAGCTGAGCGAAGCGAAGCTCTTTACTACACAAATTTTTAACTCCTTTGTTACCTTACTCCTCCTTCAATTTACAAACTACACGCACGAAATTTTGCACACATGCGCATAATGAGCAAAACCCGGTTTGGATTGAAAATCAGCTGAATCGTAATTGTACTTTTCGAGATAATTAATAAAATGTGTCCCATATAGTAAACATATAGAACGTTTTTGTTTCGAGCGTTGTGTCGCGAGGCCAACCCCGCTTGCGTGGACCTAGTATATTAAACTTAATATAACAATTTAATGGTTTACTGCAAGCAAAATAGAATTTAAAAAACTACTATCAAGACGACGCTTTGCGACGCTTATGGCTTTGTGTTAAGAATATTCTTAAGCTTTAATTGAGAATTGAAGTAGTTTTTATAACAATAAAAATTGCTGAAAGACGATGTTTATAATTCTTATTTATTAAAGAGGTGTAACTTTCTTTATATTTTTATTTAAGATACCACAATTTGCGACTCATTGTCAAACGTTACAAATTATTTGTTAAAGGTCATCTTAATGCTTCAGTACGATATTTCTATTTTGAAAATACTTAGTAATTGCGTCTACACTTTTCAGAAATATTGAATTGTAAAATTAATATACATTTAAGGCGTATTTAGGTGCTTAATATAAAATATTTAAATTTAACTCCTTAAAAAAATCAATGCGCGTAGGTCCTTACTGGCAAGAAATAATGAGTAGAAATTGGAAAAAGAAGCGATGCCAAAATCTTTTGACGATTTGGAAGAGTTACGGTGAGATGCAACTTTAAAAAAACTCGTTATTTGTAGGTATTATCTGTTTCTTGGTTGATAATAGCAATAAGTTGAAACGATTTCTCTTGACATGTGATGTTTGAAACTATTAATGGTGTCTGTGGATAACGTATCAGTGAGAACAGAGGTCTAATGAATTTGGAGGTGGAGGTGGACTATTTGACAATCATAAAATTATATTCCTTTTGTTTTTCTATCGAAAATATTGATGTAAATTTTTTCAATTAAAATATTTTTTGTAAAGCTTATCAAGGAGGATGGTTTGAAAAAAACCTTACCTTAAGGTAAGGTTGCAGAGGATTTGAATATGTAAGCCTTAAGGCTTACATATTCAAAACCTCTGGTAAGCCTTAAGGCTTACATATTCAAATCCTCTGCAAGAGGCAGGTGAGAGAGAGTACATCATCTTTGTAATAAAATCTTTTTTCATGTATAGATATAGATGTTTATATTGAATAACAAAAAAAAATTGACTAAAAGTTGTGTACAAATTATAAATGTATTTTCAAGTAAATTAATTATGCCTTTTTGCACTTTTCTATACATTATAATATAAAAAATATTATGTTATGAGAGATTGACTCTTATAGTTTCTTATCGCGTGGTTATCACATGCCCACATTTCTATTAGAGAGATTTATTATTAGATAGATTTTGAAAACAAAATCTTATTGTAATTCGCAATTAACTTTATTTTCAATAGAAACCAACAAAAAAGGACCCATGATAAGAACTTGTATTTTATCTTGGCACTCGAGGAATTTAGTGCAACCAGAGCGCTTACTTCAATTAGAAATATTGATATTATAAATATTTAAAGTGTTCCTAAAGGTACGACGGGCATTTTTTCTGTCACCAAGTGTCACGCATCTGCAATGCATCTGGCATATTCTAGTGAGAAAAAAGGGGATAATAACTTTTTTATGTCAAGAATTTGTTAAGGTCGTAAAATATAGTGAAGTATTATTTAATATTACTAAGTATCTTCAAGTCTAATGATTTTAGAAAGTACCATCTACGGTTTAACACTTTCAAATAATGTTAATGGTGGATATTTAAAAAAGCTTTTAAAACTGTTATATGAATATAAACAAGATGTAAGTAGTGAAAATTTAAGTATTTTTTTTATTTTATGAAAAAAAAATCTTATTGTGTTTCGTTTTTTGTTTTTCATCCCTGGTTGTTGTAAAAGGTTATATATATAATATTGTACGTTACATTTGTTGCCCCAAATACATTTCTTAGTTAAATGAAATAATACTTTGGCCAAGTTTTTGACACGTTTTTGATAATTGGTCAACTTATTGATGGATTAGTTGCCTGAACAGTTGTTGACTCGTTGCTCAACTAGTTAGTCGACTAATTACTTATCTAGTTGGTAGATTAGTTGGTTGACTAGTTGTTGAAATAGTTGTTCGACTAGTTGGTAAACTAGTTGCTCAATTAGTTGCTCGACTAGTTGGTCAACTAGTTGGTCGACTAGTAGGTCAACTAGTTGCTCGATTAGTTGCTCGACTAGTTGCTCGATTAGTTGCTCGACTAGTTGGTCAACTAGTTGCTCGATTAGTTGCTCGACTAGTTGCTCGACTAGTTGGACAACTAGTTGGTCGACTAGTTGGTCAACTAGTTGCTTGACTAGTTGGTAGACTAGTTGGTCAACTAGTTGCTTGACTAGTTGGTCAACTCGTTGGTGGACGAGTTGGAAAACAGGTTTGTTTGTTTGTTTGTTTGTTTATTTTAAGGATTGCCGTATTTAAGCCCTAAACGAAGAGCTTGTTATATTACCATAGACTATGTAATCATTTATTAGATATTTCTTATATACTTATTAATAATAAAATTGTTAAATTAGCATTTACTATATTCTCACGAACCGTGGAAGCGCTGATTAAGCACAGGTGCATTGTATCATGTTAAAATCCTAGATTGTAAATCTGAAACCCTTGTTTGTTACACTTTCTGTATTCCTTTAATTATTAATTCATTTTATTCATTCTTGTCTCCAACTTTGAGCAGGGATCACGTAGTTTGTAAATTAAATATAAGTATTAAATTTTAAGTTAATAAATTTGTATTTTTTGGATCCTCCGGTTGTGACCGACGTAATTAGCTTAATCACCACATGTAAATATTGAAACTTAAATATTTTGATCCCTCTTTTTCAAATGCTTAATGAATTGGCTGATACTAGAGCGACCCTCGATACGTTATCAATTTAATGAATTGCGAAATTCTGTTTGAACGACATCGAATATTTACATTTTACTTTTGTTACAAATATTTTGTATTCTTATTAAAATAAAGAAGCAATTTTTATTTACTAATATTTTAATTAAAATGTTTTTCAGATTATTTCGAGTTCTGCTTTTAGATACAAATTGGTCTAATTATTGTTTATAAGTCACCGGTAGATATTTGCAAATATGAGAAGTTGAATATATATTGCCGTTGAGAAACAGAAGAAATGAAAGTATAATAAACGTAATTTAATAACAGTTAAAATAAATGGCCTTAAAAAGATCTATAAGATGTTTTGAATAAATAATTTTTGTACAAAATAATAGTAGGAATTTATTTTCATTTAAAAAATATTTTGTCAACAACACAATTTTAGATAACAATATTGCAATAAATAAAATTGGTCTCAACAAGAAGCGAGATGTACGTAAACAAAAACATGGAGGAATGTCTTTGTTGGTGATAATTTAATTTAAAATTAAATTATCACCAACAAAGACATTCCTCCAATATATTTATATTCTATCTAAGATACAAAAAAACTGTGTTTTTTTTTTTTTGTTCTACTTAGTCATTCACTTAGATTGTCCCTGAAGTTGCACAGAGCGCACAAGGTAAAAGAAAAACTTTCTTATAAATTAGCATGTATGCCTGCCTGCCTGCAACAATTTAGAAATTTCCTATTAAGAAAATGATTGTAATCACTACGAATCTAATCATGATATTGATTTCTTTTTGATATTAAGCGATGCGCAATCTTGTAACTTAAAACTTATTAGTGTGACAGTGAAATCTGACAGGAAATTTTTAGTTTAAAAAAAAATAAAAATTGCAATTTCGAAAATATTGCGCGATAGAGGTAGTTGTGTGTATCGATGCATGCTATTGACAGCTAAAAATTGAAACAATTGAATAATGAAAAACTGTTCCCAATGTTTCCTTTTTTGTTATTTACAAAATTAAAAAAATATTTATTATTAAGTTTATTGTCTAATTTTTAGAGTTGTGAAATATGCTACGAAATAGTTATATAAATACAGTTCGTGTTACGAAACTAACAATATTTTCACTCAAAAAATAACTTTAGAATCAAATAGTCCATTACAAACTAAATTATATGTCTTATGATGAATAAAGTTAAGTTAAATCCTAACATATCGCTATTTTAATACAATTTACGCAATGTTTTTAATTATCGGCAAGCCCTTGCAATAATCGTCTCAGGGAATAGTTCTATTACATAAAATAATGGCTTGGAAAAGGTTTTCTAATTAGAGATATACGTTAAGAAATTTAAGTTAATTAAATTATAATAAATTTTTTAAGTTAATATTGATTTGTATAAAATTATAAAAATGTTATTCATTGATTGGAAATAATCATAAATTAAACTGTCTTCATTAAGCTTGAATAATAAATTCTGAATTAAATACTTGACTTTCATATTTATAATCTATGAGTGTTATTAAACATAGTCGATTTTCTCTCCTAACAAAACATAGCTGACACATGATTATAAGTCATCAGTAATAATAATCACGTAAAACCTTTTTTTTGTTCACATCGGAGTAGACACTTTTATCTAGTGTGGGTAGATGCACTAGACAGTTACATTTATGTAAAAAGCTTAATGCACTAAAATTCACACTCACGTTGCATTTCTTAATCAAGTACTGTTTTATTGATATCGATAAAGTGGTTTTTATTTCCTACAAAAATATTTCAGAAAATAGAAGATTGTTAAAGTCGACAAGATATAGGAACTTTAATTTTTTTTAATAAAAATTCAAATTAAAAAACCATAATAACACATGCCAAACTATCCCATTAAGACGTTAATACGATATTCAGCTCACACGGCGCCATAAATAAATAAAATTAAACATTGTAGCATTGCGGTAAAGCGGAAAGGTGTCTTGAATGAAATATAAACATTTTTAAATCCATGACCATGAAGATGGCATTCACAGCTTTTCAGAAGAGATATATCCTGAAATATAAACTGTTAACAGAGGTCATGTTTTAAATGGAATGTCTTGTATATGTGTTTTTAGTGTACATTAATATTATATTTATTAACTTATAAAATAAGGTCAATTATTAAGATTAGTATTCAACACATAAGTGTCTTAATCCATGACATTATACTAGCAGAGACTTTTCTGAAATCTTTTTAAAAGTAAAGTCCCTAAGTATATTGAATAATTAATTAAAAATGTGTTTTAACATGCTATTATATTTTAGGACTATTTACAATACAATACAAACAACCTTTACTGAAAATCTAATTTCAGACAACATAATCTCAGCCAGTTGTGTCATTAGTCTTGTGACGTCAGTACATTTTGGGATGAGAGAAACATTAAGCTTATTATAAATGTTTTCTACTCACTTGTAGCATGATAAATTAAATATTATATATTTCCAAACATCATCCAAATTTATATTTTTTTAAACCATTTCTTGTCTACTCATATACTTACTTATCTTCTTGAGTGCATAGGCTACTAGCTCATATTATACATTCGTAAAGTCTTATATAAAATCTTTAGACCTGGTTTACAAATACGAGCAATTTTTACGAGACTTATAACAATAAAGATTTTTATTTATCAGATGAGAATTGAGACGACTTAATAACTGATATCGTGTTCTATTATATATTTAAGTGTAAAGTGGGATATATACCTGTTATCTCTTATAACAATATTCATATATATTTATATTGTTTAGTTTATTAATAAATATGTATATTATATATTTATATATATACTACGTTTACGTATTAGTGTTAAAATATTTATATGTACGTTCATAATTCTTATATATTTAGACCACCTATTTTAATACAGATAATTATTTCCTATCATTGAGGTTGTCTGGAAGTAATCGCCTTTAGGCGATAAGACCGCTTTTTGTATTTACAACAATTATTTGCAAGTATGTAATGTGTGTATATTTTCTATGGTTATACAATAAAGAATATAATAATATAATAATAATAACGATATTGTTATAAGTTACGGTTTATTTTAAATTCGATCTATTTCAAATCTATTTAGTATGTTTCTTTTAAAAAATCTAATCTAAACGTTTTCAATAAACACATTTTTGACAAAACCACAAAAAGAAAAAAATATATAATATTATATTAGAGTTACAGGGAATCAATAAAAATATATTTAATATACATATATCTCAGCCATCAAATATAGATAAAACACCAACGGCCCGTTTGGTTCAGGATTGTTACGAAAGTTAACCTCCATGTCGCTCATGGGACGCAGTCGGCTAACTTATCGCAGAAGAGATGCATAATACATGAACTATGTCATCTAGCATTCAACAAAACACGTCGAAGTGAAACAATAACGCAGAGGCAAATAATAAAACAGTGTAGTAATAATAGTAGTAGTACTATGAGATATATCATGTTGATTCAAATGTATTTAATATATTTATAAAAGTTTCAAATATACTGAAAAATATAGTTCAAAAGTAATCACCCTATATTTTTTAAAAAAGGGAAGAAAGAAAGAAATGAGATTGCAGTTTCTACAACTTAATATAATTCAAAATCCAGGGTGACATTTCTTCTACTAAAAGCATTCCAGAAAAATATGAACAGTATAATATTGTACTACAAAATAATGTTTCTTGTTCGGTAAAATAATTTACCAGAAATTGTAGTTTATATCTTTTAAAATTTAGTTTAATTTCTTTGTATGGAAAATTGTAGTTTTTATGTAAAAGTATACAAAAACATACACGACGTACGTACTGGAACTAGTAATATTGTTAAATAGAAAAAAATATTACAAGCATTCCTATAACAGAAGATGTACCATAGTGAAAAGGTATCTCAGGCGACATGCAATTGTTTGAAATATCGTTTATGTTCAAAATATGTATATAATATATTAAAGCAGTTTTACATTGATAAAAAAAATAACAGGATATTTATACATATTGAATATTTTAGCTTTTAAATAAACCATATATATTACGAAATGAGAACACTAAAAGGAATTTATTTTCTATTTCTTTGTATTTATATCGCAATGTGCATAACAAAACAGTTTTATTGTTACAGATATTATAAAAAAATATTTTTTAAAGATAATTCAATATTTACTTCTTAGAACTTGTCTCCAGACTGAAATATTGAGTTTCAAGCTACTCACATAAATGGATTGAACCGACTTATATTTTAATGTAATATATACAAAATTACTCCCTTGTGCCATTAATTCTAATGTACTAAAATATTTCCTTTGTTATTTGTTGTCAAACTGAAGCTGAAGAGGTCTTAAGATAAAGCAAAATTTTGCGAGTTTCTACCAGCGTCGCCGGGTTTTTATTTGGAACAGCTTGATGACAGCCATTGAAATACTCAAGAAAGTCAACCACCACACGAGATGTATTCATGTAAGGATATTATTGTCAAAATTAAGCTTTTATTTTTTCTCGTGTTAGGATTTTTTAAGCGAATTAATATTAATATAGTAAATTAATTAACTTTTTATGAGAATTCTTCATTTGATACCAAATCAAATTGCTTTTTGCTACAATTTGGCTTGTAAGCAATTTTTTGTTGATGAATTCATGACTAGATTTATGCATTCATGTTATTCATAAGTTGCCCAAAAAACTTTTGTACTACTTTTTCCTTCAATATTCCTGAAAAGACAGTATTTTTTATGAATTAGTGCTAGTTTTTATTTTAATTTCTAAATGTTAGTGGACTGCGCATTAACCTGTTTGACAAACATCTTACACGTTGCCAGCTCAATTATTTTTTTATAAAGAAATTAATTGAATATGACGGCGGCTGTCCAATTCCACTGAGATATCCTTTGCTATGTACTACTACTTCATCTTACGTCCTTATATTCAGACAAATACATTACAATTTATGATTTTTCGGGTTTATAATATTATTTAACTTTAATATAATTAAAGGAGTTTTATATTTTTTTAATGTACCTTACATTAACAAGTTTATAAAATATCTTTACAAAATTTAAATTAATATTTAACTAAATTATAACATAAATCTTAGATAAATATAAAAAATATATAACAAAAGAATGCTTCCGTATTATACTTTGTTAAAATAGGAGCTTAAAAGAAACCACACTAATTAAGACTTAATGAAAATAATTTTTAATCATGTTCATCATCTGTGAAGGAAACAAGAAATCTAAAATAATGAGATTAAATTCCCAAAGCTTTTTGAACCAATATTATATGATTAAAAATAACTTCTATATAATTAAATATATATATCGGCGTAAAGTGAATATCAGAAAAAAATTAATTATTAATTTAATTATTTTTATAATTATTGTTTTATTTATAATTGGTTTTATTTACTACTGGGTTGATTATTTTAAAATTATTGTTTGTATTGATTTTGTGATTGTAACGAGAAACCGCTTGGATATAAGTGAGAATTATATAAATTTGTTTAATTCAAATAAAATACAACTTTTAATATCTTTGTGTTTTTATCTTATTTTAACTGATTCTTTACTTTATAAGAACCAAATACTGTTTGCGAATCGAGCCCAAGACTCAGTTACTCAGGCTTTCGACTAAATTGCAGTCAGTGTTGGTAGACCGCTAGACCATTTAATATACTTATCGAATATAAATAATATTTACTATTAAAACCCATGAATTTGAGAAAATAATTATGTTCAAAATGAATAGTAACTACTAGTAAATTACTGCAACATTTTATATTGGTAGAGCCTAACTGTAGTCAATTGACTGCAGCTCGAAAAGGTTCGACCGGTAAAGGATCACAAAATACGTGAAGAAGCCAAAGCTATTTTGGTTGTTTCGTTTAACTGTCACTAACTAGTGACAGTTATAAGTAACTATTAAATGTTCAGTTTTTTAGGGAAATCGACCAAGTTTTTATTAGTTTTTTTTTATCTGAATAAAAAAGTGATCACAATTGGAAAAAGAGATTAATAGATTAATAATTTTAAGTTATGAAATATACTATATCTGTAATAAATGGTTTTGATGACTTAATTTCCAGTAATAATAGAATGATTATATGAAAAAAAATATAATAATGATAGTAATTTATATTAACTAGACAGTTAATATTAATGTTTAGCTCACTCATTACTTGTTGTTTTTGTAACTGAGGGGTATTCTGAAAGCGTATTCACTAGTGTCCAATTTTGTGGAATAGGAAAAACTGAATTATTCCCTGCATCATCAGCAAGCACTGCCAAAGAAGTAATATTCTTAAATTTACGTTTTCTTTCTAACAAGAAACTATAATTTCCTTCTTAAACCAAAAATTTACTTATCCCCTATATTATAGGTTTGCCCCATACAGGAACTTAGCACCTGTTCTTCAAAATGTACTACTAATAGGCCTACGTACTTCTGGATGGAATATTAACCACTTATTTATCATTATTTAATAAATAAATGCCTTGTTAACCTCCAGATTATTAAACCTTTTTTTTTTTCCGTTGGAAACTTAGAAAATACATTCTATTGTGAATACACGTACAGTTAACAAGGGTAATAGACTTTGGAAGTAATTTCTAGAGACAGAATTGTTTTAAAAACTTCTTTCAGTATGTGTATGGTTTTTGTAAAATAATCCCCCCCCCCCCCCTAGACTAATAGTCTCAAATGAAATTCGAATGCCGTACGTCTTATCTAGTTATAAAATCCAAAGACCAACGAGGCAACGAGTAAAAAACCATTACATTAATTAAAAGCCCAAAAAAATATAAAAATAAAAATAAGAGATATGTTTCCTTTTAAGATTTATTTAAGATTGTTTCTTTAATGGTTTGTTTATAATCTTTAAAACTGACTGACTGACTGAATTTGAAATTTTCCTTGCTTTATGGCGATTTAGCATGACAATACTAATTGTCTTGATATTAATTAAAATTATTCGTCCGTGAGTTTAATCGCTAGTAACAAATGGTAAACAGATAAAACTCCAAAGACCCTTATGGTTCGAGATTATCACTAAGAAACACTTCCATATAGCACATTGAACTGAGCCGACTAACACTTTACAGAGGGAATGCATTACTATTTTAACGCAATACATGAAGTCGAAATTATAACACAGAATAAAGTAATAATATAGGGTGGATGTTAGATATGTAGTGATGAATTTTAAAATTATTTTAGATGTCTCAAACTCTACTTAAAAAGTCATAATTAGAAAAAAGTGGGCACTATATAAAGAAAAAGAAAAATTGTATTGAAGTTTCAACAATGTATTGTAATTCAAAAGTCAAGATAAGATTTCGTCTACTAAAAGCATTACAGGAAACTATGGATATTAAAAATGATGTTTTTTAGTTTTAGTTTAATTTCACTCTTTCAAAGATTATTAAAAATACACAAAAACTTACACGACGTTCATGAGCTAAGTGTGCTTTAAAAGAGAATTACAACGAGATGAGACGAATTTCTATAAAATAAATTGTATCTTAATCTGTAAGTATCTTAGACGACATACAATTATTAAAAAAAATATCGTCCTTTTTTAAAAATTCCTTTAAAAATATATTTATTCAAAGCTTTTGAAACATCTATTGAGTAATAATTCGTACATATTGAAGATATTGTAGTCTTTGAATAAAATTACTATGTATCACGGAATAAAAATAGCCAAGAGAATCTGAAGAAAAACGCAATCGAAAATTTAATTTATTTATTCACTATTTCTTTGAATTTATTATACAGAGTGACAGAGATGACAAGACATTGGTATTGTTACAAGTTTCAATAAAATATTATGTTTTTTGAAGAAGTTTTTAGATTTTCTTTTTACAACTTATCTTGTAATATCGTTTTGTTAAATTTATTTTACATAGTTTCAAGCTATTTACATAAATAATATAAGTAAAAAACTTAATAACACTCAGTTGAATTCAGAAACCCAATAAAATGTACCCTTCCTGTAAGTGGCAAGTCATATTAACACAAGGAATATTATAGATAAAGAGGTGAAGTATCTTTTGAAAGTAATAAAAACTTTGTTAAATCCATAAACATTAAGATAGCACCCTTAACTTACCAAGAAGTATTATATTGTAAGAACATATCTGCTAACAATTGTTATTGTTTTTGGAAATTCTCTAATTATTAGGTTGTTGTAGAAACTTTATTTGTATGTATCGTATTTATTATTAAACTAGTATAATTTAATATTATATTCAAAACTTATAAGGTAAGGTCAACTTATCCGTATAGTTCATTCCGTTCTCCTTGTTCCTCATCGGCCGCCATAAATCTAACACTATCCAGATTTGCAGATTAAAATGGGCAATTTATTCATAACTGATGTGGCACATATTTTATTAGCTTATGGTTTTTATTAGTATGAATATCACACGCGTCTATAAACTTAGATTTAAACATAACATAATCGTCTTTATTCAAACATAGGCGACCAGCCAATATTGATTAATTTTACATTTTAAAATTAATTAGTACTGCGATTTACTCATTTGTTTTGAATAACATTAACATTATTTTCGATTATTGCAATTATTTTAAAAATAACTAAGTGTATTGAATAATTCATTGAAGATACATTTTTATAAAATGTTATATTCTAGTCCTATTTAAAATGTAATCAAACAATTATACAAACGCTCTTTACTGAAAAAGCAATTCAGGCAACATGATCTCAGGCAGTTGTGTCATTAGTCTCGTGACGTAAGCACATTGTTGGACGACAGAATCATATTAAGGTTAATATTTACTCTTTTAAAAATGTTTTTTCGGTTTTTGCATAACATTTTGATAACTGCATTTTATTATAATTATCATCAATAGACTAACAGCGGTCTGTTGAAAATTTATTTTTTTCATCTCATCCATATAAATACTTTTAAAAAAAGTCATTTCTCTTATATCATAATATTATAAAAGTAAAACTAAATTATAATTTTAATATTTGTTTCATTAATATTTGTACGTAGGGTTGCGAATTCATTTTAGAAAGCGTCGTAGTCTCGTATAGTAAATAAGTTATTTTGTCAAATAAGTACTCATTTATGAAATCATGTATAAACAAAAGGACGGCAGATACATTGAGAAATATAAAAAGTCTCTTGACTATTGTGAGGTTGTAGGCCAAATATTGCACAATTATCATTTCATACAGCGTCTAGAAATAGCTCAACCGCTTTGAGTATGACTCTCAACTCACGGGAACTCATCATCATTCATGTTATTATCTTACAATGAATAAACTTACTACAACAAATATGTATATCATTTTGTACTGAGCATAAAATAAATAAGATAAATCGTTATACAACTTTGAACTTCTCAAAATTGAAAAAAAACACCTTAAAACATATTTTGATATAACATCTGTTGTTTGATTTAGTTTTCTTCGAATTTTGGGTTCTTTCTTGTAAAAATGACTATAAGATATTTGTCAGCTACATTCTTGATGTATTCATTGAGAACGTCATTGAATTAGGTTGTATATTACAAAAAAAACCGGTTTACTGACAATTAAATAATTATAAAAAAAATAGAAAGTTTGAGTCATTTGTAATATAAAATTCGATAAACACAGTTTTAAGCGGAATTTTTATAATATATAAAATTTTAAAGATTTTCTCCAAGAAGCTACAAAACCCTGGAGTATCTAATTTAAGTAAAGGTCCACTTAAATATGATTTCTCGAGAGAATATTTTAAAACTTATTTATCACAAAAATATGATTGAATGATATATGTCAACCTTTTATTTGCATTATTTTATTTGTATTATGTTTATATTTTAAGCTTAAATTAAATCAAAAACTTCCTGGTCTCAATTTCTTACAGTACTACAGACTTTTATAAAGCATAAATAATAAAACACATTTGTGTTTTATTTATACCATAAGTTGTATTTGAGACCCATGAAATGAACTTCCATTTAAAACATTTATTCATGCATTTACTTCCCCACAGTTGATATTGTGAAGAGGGAAGTCTTCTGAAGAATAGAGAGAATGACAATTTATTTGATCTTATAAGATAGAATTGCTTACTAATAAAAACCAAGTGAACATCAATATTATAATATATTTAATTTATTTTAAAATTAATAATTATATAATAAAATTATAAGGGAATTATATTCCGTTATTTAGATTAATAAATTTGGATGAGGCATACGATTAAAACTCATCTTCATTAAGTCTTACGTTGTTTCTATTTAGCTTTAAATTTAACAGATTAGAATAAAAAGATAAGTTAATACGTAGTTTTCAGTTTTTCTGAACTCAATAACGACTTCTTAGATTTCATTTTAAAACTAGTTTTCACTTTGAAACTATACAGCTCTAAGGTTTATATGCAATGATTGTTATCAAAACGAAATGAAACGAAACCAATTGCATAAACAGGTCACAAGAAAATAGAACCGAAAGAAACACTTATATAGATACACACAAACAAACAAAGACCCAGTTTTTTTTTCCAGAAGTGTCTCGAAGTACTCAGGAGACCTTAAAATGTAAAAATATTACAAAAAATCCAGTTTAGAAAATCGGAATCATAACATTAACTTCCTTAATTATAAAGTTAAGAAAACATAATTGACAAAGAGTAATTTTAGATCATTTATACAGAAACGCTGAAAAAATATAAAATAAAAAAAAAAGACAAAAAAAAATAAATACGTCTTTATTCTGATTAATTAATGGTATTTTAATTTCAATATCCACAAACAATAGATTTTAAATCACCTTTTATATAGAAAATACAAACCTAATTTTGATTTTATTCGAAAAAAATCTCAAAATTGTTCCGTTAAATAAGAAAATAAACTCTATAATTTAAATTCGAATAAAGGCCTCATGAAGCAACCATAATGAGAAACTGATATTACATTTAAAATATTTAAAGGTATTGCTATTAAAAAAATTATAATCATCGTAGACTTGTAATTTCTTATTTGTTAATATTAATTTTATGGTTTTCTCGGTAATTCGTTATTCCAGCGGTTAGTAACCCTGATGAGCTGATGGACTAAATTCTCTCAAGACACCAATTACTCTGCGTGATCTTCTGATTGTCATTCAGAGCCTGTTCAGAATCACATTTTATGTGTGTGAATCAAAATGTATGAATGTACTTACACACATTTAAATTTATAATATAGGTAAGATTACTAGAGCAATGAGACTTTAATTGAGATATTAAATTACACTTGAAATAGTTTTGTAAAGTTAGTTGTAAATTTGTCACATAGCAATTAAAACTTTATTTTAAGATAACTTATTTCAAAGTACTGCCAGCAAAAAAAATTCATAAGTTTCACTTTAAAGTTGAAGAGACAAGTGTAAAATTTATTAGAAATAATAATTTATAAGTATTAATACAGTTTATGAATATTCAGAAGGTTAGGTTTAAACTTTTTATTTAAACAGATGTTTATTGCAAAACTTCATCTATATTAATATAATAAAAATTGTTTTTTTCAATTGAATGCGACAATCTTCAAAACTGCAGAAAGGATTTGAAAAATTCTTTCTGGTTATGAAGGAAGACTATGGGTTATCTAGCATTGCCCTACTGCTTCTTATTATATTATTATTAAGCAAAATCATTTGTCCGTTGGTAGCACGGCGAGTATAGGCTACTATTTTATATATACAATTCAATTACCAGTTTGATAACAAGTCTTTTGTACGTTACCTTATATTATTAGAATTCAAAAGAAAAAATACACTAAAATTACTGATTAGGTACTTGAGTTAAATGGTCATCAAATTTATTTTCAACTTAAACGAAGATAAATAGAATAACAATAAAACGCTTTGGTGATTTATTTATGGGATCCAATGATGTTTTTTTTTTATAGCAATATACAGTATCAATATACAGTATTCATATCCAAAGATGTTACCATCAACTATTATGTAATTAAAATGAAATTAGAGATTTGCAAATCTGCTATTTAAGTATTTCTATGTTTGTAAGGATCAGGGAGATACCCTTCCCGACACATTAGCCCATACCTCAAATTCAATTTCAATAATTTTTAATTTTTACACACACCTTTATATTGGCAAAGCTACCACTAGCTCAGAAATATATTGCAACAGATCTGAAAAGAGCTGGCGACAGAAACTCACCGAGTCGAACTTTTAGTTTTATTGTTATTATTTTAAGCCATAATTAAAACCTAGATTAATTTTATAATATAACTTTAAGTAGTCTGGCAGCGAACGTTTCGTGCATCATCATATAAATATTTTGAAATACTCTCCTATTTTAGTAAACAAACCATCCATAATTACTTATTCAAATTTGTTAAAAGGTTCAACTTTTAAATGTATACATTACTATAGAAGAGTTACTCTCTTTGTTAAATCGCCTAGTATATAATAATTTTTGTTTGTAGTATGTATATTTACTATGTTTAGTAACATATCTAACATATCAATTATTAATTCTTCTGACCAGCGACAGGGAGTACATTGATCTGCTTTAACTCATCTCGTAAACAATCTCTAGAGCCTAAATCGTGAATTTAAAATGTGACTTAATGAAGGTAATGTCGTTATTCATCTCTGATCCGAGAGATCTAAAGCATTAGAAGATTATTTTGAAGATTTTGGAAAAAGCAATACTTCGCTTTGTTTCATAAGGTGAGGAAACAATCTACAAAAAATAGACATTATAAATTATTGCTAAGTAAGCATCAAGAAGGCCTACTACTACTAATTGGGCCAATTACTTTTACATATATTCCTCGTAAGATAAAAGTACTATTAATATTTAAAGTCTTAAAAAATATAACAATATTTTTGGAATCGATTCTTTGTTATTTCAAAAAAATATTACATTGTTTAAAATTGTTTTTAGTAATTACAAAATATACAATAAAAAGATATTATTGAATAACATACACATTTATATAAAGTGGATTACAAATATACTATATAACACCATCGGTAATCAACCTAGTGTCCATTTGTTCAAGTTCATAACATAAGCACTGCGACTATATATAAAAGAGTTATTTAATTGCAATTCATAAATTCTTATTTGTATTTGATTTGTTAATTTATGATTTGAAAATAGTTGTAAAGATAGTTATGTTAGCTCAAGGTATGAGAACGGTAGAAGTAAATGCTTGATCAGCGTATTAAGAATGTAATACGAATCGTCTCATATCTTGGGAACATATTTGATGTGAATAGATTTTATAATATTAAATTCAATTGATTGTTGCATGCGCTTCTGCTCAGTCATTTCTTAAGTTTATAATTAAAGTTAATTTTTAATGTAATTTTAATTTCTTTATTTTTAAAAAATCCACTCGCGTTCCCGTAAACTTGTCTAGATGTTAAATATTTTCAAAACAAAGAATTGGTTATGTCATCTTATATATACAAGCAGAAACTTATTTAATAAATGCTATGTGGTATATAATATTTACTGAGTATTAGTTGACTATTCGTTTTAATTAACTAGAACAGCTAGTATTAGTTCTGTGAGTATAGTAACTTGTAAAAGGCCGGATATTAAAGAACCGCTATATTGCTTACATTTTAATACAAATTTACAAGTTTAGTGGATACGATATCTATATTAAACCTATATATATATATAAAATAGAAGCTGAGTTTCTATAATTATGCTTTATTTGATATTGAAGTACTTGAAGAATCTAGAAGGTTATAATTAAAAAAAGATAGTTCTTTATAAAATGTAGTCCACAAGCCCTGTCTGTTTGTATGAACACAATAAATAAGAAAAATATCAAACAGATTTTTGTGAAAAACCTCATAGGTGGTGTGATTCCTAGGAAAGGTTAATATGTATAATTCATTTTGGTGTCACGTAAATTCACGAAGATGTAAAAATTATCGAAGAGAAGATTGCAGAATCTATCGAATTGCAGAGTCGACCCGTGACTACGATCGGTGCAATTCGATCAAAACGTCGGATGAATAAAAAAGGTATCGTACCTTAAAAAATATTTACACGATAAAGTCCCGATATATATTTCTATAATGTGTAAAAATCGTGAAAGTTTAAAAACAATAAAACAATATAGATAAGAAGGATGCGCGTTAATATATGATTTTTAAAAACATCTATTAGCTCTAAAAATCTGGGATTCATAACTCAAATAAAAGTAAGTTTTAAGAAATACGAGATATCTTATTACGGTTTAGATTCAAAGGCACCAGGTTTAGTTTGATCAAGTATTTACATTCATTTATTAATAGAACTTGTATCTTCTACTCAAATTTATTGATAATAAATAAAATTAGAGAGTGTTAATTAATATGATCCCGATAGAGACAGACTAGACATCCTATGAAGTAAAATTATTAATGTTTACTTTATATTAGTACCACTAGTACTTATTTAGCAGTAAAAACTAAATAACAGATAATAGATATCAACAATTTCATATTTTACATTTGTGTCTGTGTGTGTGTGGTGCATATAATAAACTAACTTTACGTAACTGAATTACGTGTTGAACGTTCCCTGATAATGTTCAAGAGCGCAGGCGATAATCACTTACCATCCGGTGAACCACATGCGCGTTTGCGATTGCTAAATAATAAAAAATCAACAATAACTAATAAAAACAGTGACAATTTTTCATGTTAAGATTGACTGACATTTATATTTCAAAATCAACACTCAGTTAACCAAACTTACAGACAAATTGTAGGGAAGTCTTAATTATTATAAATTGAAATAAAAATGAAATTGTGAACTCTAATTACTTACCCTTTACATTTCAATACATACAACTTATAATAAAAGATTAATTAAAAATAAATGAAATTCAGTTCATTCAAGTTAATAAAATAATACCGGCTTAAAAATACCTCCACCTTATATAACAGCTTTAAATTTATTTATCGCTTGGACATTCAGTTTCCCTTTTCTGTATTTTATGTATATAATGATATGTATATAAGAGGTATTAGAATGTCTGTCCATATATATGTTGTTGGTCTTTCTATGTATGTAACTGAATGACGAATTATGTATAAATGACTTGTGTATATACAAATCTTTAACTCTGACGAACTGCGCAGACAGAAGTTTTTATTGTAAATAACTTTTTAAAATTCCATGTATTCACCGTTGTTGGTGCCGGGTTCGTTGCAGAGAGAGGAACGCAAAACAATGCTTTATTTTTAATGTGGAATCTTCGGGGATGTTGTATTTCCCGGGAACTGGAAGTTTAATACTTAATTAAGCGAATTAGATGTCTAAAGTACAGAAATATGTGCAGTTTGTGTGTCAAAATACTAATGTCTCCAGGAATTTTATGTTTGATATAAAACTTTTTATTATATTTGTACTAAAGTAATTCGAATTCATGTGACAAACCTCAAAAATGGCTAAATAGGAACAAAAAATACTGTGGAGGGAGGTTTTAATTACTATTTATTACTAATTTCATAAGGTCTGTGCATAAAAATAATTTCTTTTATTGTTGAAATGATCTTTCAGTAGTGTCTTGTAATAAAAACAATTATTTCAAAATAAATTTTAATCTAACGTTTAGACATATATAAAACAAAATATTAGACATCCATTTTATTGACAATTCTATTGCAGTTACTGTCTGTATGTACATCTAAGAATAAATTTTATATTATTTGTTGCATTTAATGATTATACAGAATTAAAAATACTAAACACGTCTCAAAAGAAAATAATATAATATTTACACAAAAAACACTACACAGTACACTTATACTTTAATAAAATATTTGGTCAATTAAGGTTCATATTACAATGGTTGTTAATTAATATTATTGAGAAACACTAAATAAGTTTCATACTGTTGACTACAGAGGAAGTAAGAAACCAGCAGTGTAAATAATCTCATTCTTTGGTATAATGATAAAGTCAAACCTTTTCTAATGTTAATACAGGAACTATATCTAACTGAAATAACCTAATAAGTTTTACCCTTACATCTTTGAAATGCCTATATTATTGCATAGAAATTGTGCACATATAATTTAAAGAAGATCATATCCTCTATTTACTAAAACTATGATATATGTTTATCCAATTATAATTATTTCTTTTACTAATATTAACGAACTATACACTTTTAAAGAGATCATTCTTTCTATTATATAATAATTCGTGTTATAATCAGAATTTAACTAACATATATTACATATTTATTATTTGTTTTATTTCTATATTACTTCAACAAAATATATATTACATAATATGTTGATATTATAGCTACTACTGACTCTATGGAACTAAAGAAAATATTTCAAAAATAAAATAAATAATAATGACTAAGTTCATACAACTATATCGTTAAATATCAAATATATTATAATATCGTCTACAAAACCTAATGAAAATTTCGTCCAAAATCCACAATATGTATTTTTTTACTCTCACTGTAATAAGAAAATGTTTTATAAGGAGAAAAATATGGTAAATAATAATAATAATAATAATAATTATAATATATTATGCCAATATATTAGTAGCGCAATTTGAAATCCCCTATCTGTGGTTCTATGAGCACTGTTTCCGTCGTCTCGTGCTGCGGTGCAGTAGTTGTCGGCATGGCTGCAGGCCGCAGCGAGATTGCCAGCGGGAGCGCAGATCTAGCACAAAGCTGTGAAGCTCCACGAGTTGAGTTCACAGACCTGTAGCGAGTGCAGCGACCACGCCTGCAAGAATATTAAGAAATGAAGAATATCTCAAGATCGCGGTTCTGATATAATAAAATCATATTTTTTGTTCTTATTACTAATTGTTTCTATTTTGTTATTAAAAATAATCATAATTAATAAAATCATTGTTCAATATCAAATAGATTCGATAGATAAAATCGAGTTATTACCATATACGTATGATCTTATTTTTGTAAGAATAAAATATTTTTGTATGCGTAAGTTTTATATTTTTTTATTTACAAGTTCCAATTAATATATTAAATATATAAAGAAAGTATTTAATAAAAAATAACAATGTCGTGTACATTTACACTTATTGCCCTAAGGAAATATAGCGAGGTGTTACGTATAACCTTTAGTATCCCAATTTAGATTCTCTTCATTTATTACGTGACCCAACTGTTGGTTATACGTTTAGGTTTGTTTAACATATTATATTTACCGCCATAAGATGATGGCAACACACCAATAACCCGAAACAACACGAGTTTAAAAAAAAACATGTTACATATCTTGCAACCACTTTTCTATTTCGTAATAAAAAAATGTGAATAGGTGAAAAATAGGTGGACTTTGAAATGGGTGACATTAAAAAATAGCCTGGAGACTGAGGAGACACTTAAACACCACCAAGGTCGACAACGGGCTCCCTCATCTGGTAGCCAACAAGCACGATAGCAACAGTGATCCTACAATGTTTCGCAGTTGGTGCTGCAATATTTCATGGATGGCTGATCCATTTCTGGGGGTGTAAATACCCTCAATCAGCCAGCGGTAAATTACTACTTTAGATCCTGCTACCCTTCTCAACTACTACCAAGGCCTATCACCAAGAAGACTGGTAAAGAAGTTATGAAAATTTAAGAGTTATCCTCAAAATTTTCTGCAACTAAATATAGACCCTGCGGTTCCACGGATTTCTCCAATTTTAAGCCAATAATGGAGATCTTTTTTCAAATCGCTCCAAATTTCGTGACTTTGTTTCAGTTGGTCTAGATAATGGTAAAATAAATTAAAACGTTAAACATAGAGCTAAAGCATAGTCGATAAAGTGGTAGTAGTATGTCAATAGTTGCGAAAACGATTTCGGAGTTTTGTAGTCCTTTTGGAAAAACACTAAATCAGTTAAAGTAAGAAGTGTCGGTAACGTTAATAAAGTAAAGAGTGTAGGTAAAGTAATTATGTAACCTGATGATAACGGTTGCCTATATTGAAATGAAATTAAGAAGAAGATATTTTGAAATCCATCGACAATTAGTAGCAAAGACATCTTAATATAGATAATGAAAAAAATAACCTATGCAAACTAACTTACATATTAGTAACTCCGTTGAAGTAATTTTTGTTTAATTCATACATAACATTATGAATAATTGTAATAATTTATTAAAGAAATTTATGCACGGGAATAAAGCAGTACAGAACAAGGCAATTAGAGATAGTTAATATATATAACAAAATACTGACAAAATTTTCTTATAATAGAAAATAATTATCAAAATGATGAACATGATAAAAAATATAATACTTTGTTCATAGATAAAGGGACAAAACAACAAAGTAAATAAAAACAAATATATAATGAAATAAGAACTGATAAACGCATATTTAAAAAGCAAAAAATAAATAAGATCAGATCACATCCTACTTTCAAATTAACCTGTCACAAATAATCTTCTCAAGTTCAACCAACTCGACAAGTGCCATTAATTACATCAAATATACCTGATTCAATAGGTATAAATAATCACTGGATAAATGAAAGTTGTACCGTTTTAATCCCACCGGTAAACTTCAAATTGGCCGAACAAACAACGACCTCAACCCTTCTTTGAAAACCATTCGGAATGTGGTCAACGATGCGACAAGTTTTAGCCGTAAATAATGTAATTACTTGAGTGGTATTTAAGGATTTATAAAAGCTTAATTATATGAAGTTGAATATTTTTTATTTAATTTTTAACAATTTTCAATTAATATAAAGTATCTTTATCCTAAATTGGAAATACGTACATGTTATTTAATTATAACTTAACTTTTAATAAAATTAGTTTCTTATCAACAATGCAACTTCAAGACTGAATTTTATTTGTGTAAAATAAAACTCTATTTCTTTTTTTTAAGTTATATTTTGTTTTGAAGCACAAAACATACTCTTCTTTCTCTAATCTAATCTTTTATAATATTTTTATAAATGCTTTTATTTGTGACGGCTTCTGTTCCGTTTCTAACAACACCACATGAATTAATTTATAAATAATACCAGTAGTAATTAATTTTTGCTTTTCATTAATACCTTAATACCTTTTTTTTTTTTTTTAATTGCACTATACCGTATTCTGTTCTGATATCTTTTCACCTAAAGGTTGTCTGTTAGAGATTGCTTTTAGCAATAAGACCGCCTTTGCATATTATTCTGTTTTTCCTTTTTTTTTTTTTTTTTTTTATTTTATTTTTTATTTTTGTATTGTCTAATATGCAATAAAGTGCTTATCTATCTATCTATCTTAATTTCAGATATTATAAGCGATTTCCTCAAAGTAACAACGACTGTCCTTGTGTTTTGTTTATCTTTCTCGCAACAATCATCTATATAATTTTTCTTTCAAATTGAATCAAATTGAAAGAAAATAGAATCAGATAGGTCTGTATAAATCACTATCCTATGTATTTTTTCTTGATGTTCGTTGCCGCGACGACGTTATTCATCAGTTTCATCACAGCGAGGCTCACTCCATCGAAGTTGATTAATATTGTTCAACATGATGATGAATGTTACTATTCTTAAGAGCGAAAAAGTTTTGGATGGTATGCTTGAGATTTTCGACATTTTTGTTAATACCGCCAATACTGCTTGTTTGCTTCGCAAATTAATATTTTCTATTTTATTTTTTATGTCTTTTTCATTTTGGATATCTATCACTTTTGTAATGAAATGGAAGTGTAATGAGGAGAGAATGCCTCTTTAAAGACATTCTTATATTTAAACTTGAATACACAATATTACGCCCCAAAACTCATGTTCAATGATCTCCTTTAATTCTGTTAAATATATAAAATGTGTCTCGTATCCATAATTTTTCTAATACTAGTCGTCACATTAATGCAAAACACATCTGAACTTTGGTCTTGTTGCAAAACACTTGCATTTTAGTTGTAAATTGTAATTTTATTTTTGTATCGTATTCTTCTGACCTCATGTTCTCATCTAAGCAAATTAAAATGAGAGCATTAGACGGACTAAGCTTTTTAAACTAAACATCGTAATTCTAATAATGAACATGAAAATACAACCGTTGATGTTCATTAGTGATTAAAATATTTGTTCAAAACTCTAGATTATGTAAATCGACTTATATTTGGTAGGATAGCAGTCCTTTACTGATTTCCATACATTAGGAAGAGGGATTTCAATGGAAGGGAACTCAAAATTTTACATTGGTGCCATGTAGTTAGGATCCGGAGATGATATTTTCAAATTTAATTTGCTGTTGGTTCAAACGGATATTTGTGATTAACGAATATCCGTTAAGGCGCAAATATTTTTATAGGTATTACAAACGAAAATTGAGGTAAAAGATGGCGACACTACAAAATGGGATTAGTTTTACAATGACGGTTTATTTTTTTCAGTCTATGAAATATCAATCGATACATGGTAAGAGGTCTTGAAATTAACATACTAATTTATCAATCTATTTTTCTTATCATCATAATATACCAAGTACAAACTTGATAAACTATTTTTATATGAAAATTGTATTAATCTTCGACTTAAAATTAATTCGAATTAAAATAGTTTTATTTAAATGTATAAAATTATTTGACAGTTAACGTACAAAATATTAAAAGAGACGGTCCCAAAACGTTTCATTAGTCTTTTATGAAGTTCTAATTTAAGAACCCTTCTTTAATTTGATGAAATACAAGGTTTTGCTTTTAAATGTACAGCGTTGGTTATAAGACAAATTAAAGTATGTGTATCCCAGTCCTAAATAACCAAAATTAAATGAAGTATATTAAAATAAATAAATAAATTCACAAAATATAATAAGTTAAAAATTTAAAATTAATAATCATAGACACATCCTTTCCATTTTCCTGACATTTATTATCATGAAACTTGTTTAATTTATTTCTACTTACTTGAATAATAAAATGTTTTGACGTTACATAAATATGCAATAGTTAATTGCTATTTTTAATACTCAATTAGCAATTAATAAATGTTAATATATAACTGATAGTGTAAATTACAGAATATCATAAAATTACCTGCAATGACACCTAAAAAGGCGTAAGAAAGCAGTTCTAAAGGTTCTGTTGAAGATGGTATATATGATGGGGTTAATGGTAGACGACATGTTTCCCAGCCACAGACAGATGTCAACCACGTGTTCTGAAATAATAAAATATATTAATATGCACATACACTTAAGATAACAAACCTTAAAAGCTTACAGAATGTGCAAAATACCAATATTTTGTATGATATTTAAAAGATCCATACCTTTGTTTAAAAAAATAACACACCCTGCCACGCGATTCATATTCATTGTTTTAACACTGCCAATATAATACCAATATAATGCCAATACTAATAGTATTATTTAAAAATAAACGCAGGGTAACTAGTATAATAAGAATTCAATAAAAATATATATTCATAATATAATAATATGTGTATCTCTTCTTATAGTTTTCTGTACGACAATACACTGCTATTTTGAATAACTCAAAGTTTTTGTATCGCCACACATATTCCAACTTCAGTTATTTTTTTGGCAATTTAAAATATATTTGCTACATCTAATATGTTAGGTCATTGCGTTTGGACTCTCTCCAGACGATTACGATCAGAAATTCTATGAACAAAACGTGACTAGGTTTTGTTAGATTAATGTTTAAAATATGAAAATATTGAAATAGTGATATTATTTTGTATATTTTTTTTTCAATATTATGTAGGTTATAATAGTACGGTACAGTTTCAGAATATGAAAGGCAAATTTCCAGATGGAAGTTTTATTTCAACAAATTTAAAGACTATTAATGTGTTTTATACTACTTCTGTGGCTAACTTGACTTGCATTTACTCTTTTGTTTCTTTTTTCTCCATTTAATTCAAAATAAGATCAACAAAACGCCGACGAAATTCATCAAACGATTATTTTGTCAAAATTGGGTTCAAACTTGGAATTTAGATTTTTAAATACACTTAACCACTCAAACCTAACATACTAACACTATATGGATCTTTTCTGAAATAAATATTTATTATTATTATTATTATTATTATTTTTTATAATTTGCATGTTATTATTTGTTTTGCACTGCCTATTTAATATTTTTATAAAAAATTCTAACTACAATATACTACGCTTAGAAAAACATTCATCGAGTAATAAAATCAATAGTTTTAAACATTTTAATACTAATTTAAAAATATTATTATTATTTTACTGCACTGAAATTTTAGATTCTTAAATTGCTTTTTATGCAAAAGTGGAAGTTTATTAAATTATTTATTCAAAATATATAAAATTATTTTTTTATCATTTGTACCCAAATTCAATATATTTATTTAAAGTGATCTCTCCTACCTGGCACAATACAAGCAGGGCACGAAGCAAACAGAATATTGAGTAAGAAGATGGCGCCCAACACAGCACGAAGTTTTAGAAGACTAATCCGAGAACCTTCGTCATCTGAAATATAGTATTTATTTTTTTAGATAATGTAGACTTTGATACTAAAATGTATTTAATTGAATGCAAATCTAAATAAGAGCGCAACCAGACCCTCGCTCGCGAAATCTCGGGTGCCGTTTACATATTGAGCGAAGCGAGCAGTGGAAGAAATATTTATTAAAGCGCTCTTTAATACTAATATAGATGCGGTCATCGAGAAATATTAATTTATTTTTTTTTCACTCGCTTTATATTGTGACGATAAATTTTCACGCGAATATTTTTAAAATTGCGGCCTAGGAGGATTTTGTATACAATCATTATTCCTCAGTGCCACAGAATTTGTATATGATTTTTTTTTAAAACCACTGTGTGGACACGCTTAACATGTGTGCAAAACTTCGTCTTAATCGAATGTGTCATTTAGACGCCAAACCCCGATTTCCAATCAGAAAAGTCTGACAAAGAAAAGTCGCTCCGCGCACTCCGCTCGCATCGCTCAATAATAAAGAACTCAATCAACTTCGTCCCTTATTATATATTTTAGCCATAATATATACTTAGAGTAATAATTAAGAGTTTATTAATATAATACTTCGTTATAGATGTGAGAGTAAAACCGCGAGTACTGAGCAGTTGGTGTATAATTTAGAATCTAATAAGATAAAATCAACAGGATTACCAACATAAGGACTTTATGTACAAAGCTGCCCCAGTCATCCCTTTAATACTGTTAAGATATTCAGATCACACAACGCCATAAAGAGGCTGACTAAAATAAATGGTAATAACTTAGCTTCATATTGTTATATGAGGGCCAGTACTGTTAGGTATTTGTTGGTCTTATTAACTACTTTGTTTATTTTTGCTTTTATTACATGCATGTACGTAAAATAACACAATCTCTCACGAAATAAAGTCATTTTAATTTCAAAGCGCAGTTCATAACATATTATTAGGGTACTTTGGTAACCAGATGACTAAACGATTATCCCTTTTATTACCAAATAAAAAGTTTCCTTGTGAAAACAAACCATATTAACTCCAGGGATGTCCTACAAATAAAAAGGAAGGAAGTTCATTCAAAATAATCGTAAAGTCCACGCAAAGTCTATAAATAAAGATATTATATTTTTTCCTGAACTGAGAGAAGAAATTATCTTCGTAATAATGAATATTTATTAAAACATTTTTTAATTTTTTTCTAATATAACAGTCTCTTTTAAGCACTGCTTATAATAAAATCTTTTATCATTAATATAATTTTATTTTACAACTTGGAGATAATCTGATTTGACAAAATACTTATGAAACTATGATTTTCAAAGAATATTTTTATATTGTTAAAAGTCTGTTAAAATATGATAATATACATATATATATATTTTTACAAACATTACAACAGAACAGACGAAATAAGAGAAAAAGTATATTGTACGTAAAAATAAGAAACAAGTATTTTATAATAAAAAATACAACGTTTAAAATATGTCAATACACAATATATTGGTAGATATTTGTCAAACGTTTGTCAAACATGATGCTTAAAGTCTTTTTACGAATATTGAATACAAAATACAAATTTACAGTGATCCATGTTTTCAATCCATCCGGATTAAATGATATGTTAAATATTTATAAAACCCCGGTTTATTCAGTACATTTATGAATATACATTATCAGATATTCTTGTATATATTATCAGCTGACTGGTATTACTACAGCGAGGATGTTTTTTTTTTGGTTGGTGATACTTTGATTCAGATTAATTTAGTCTACTTTTATTCAAAAAGTATATGTTGCTTTACTATATAACTTCTTCCAAGGCATTTTACATCTGTTATTGATTGAATTGTTTAAATTTAAAATTATTTGATGTCTTGTAATTGTGAAAGGAATATAGAAATATTAGTAGCGTGCTTTGTTATTATAGACTTTTTTTTTAAGCCAGAAAGGGTAAGCGTTTGACTACAGACCGCCCGATGTGGCACGCTTACCTAGTAAGAAGCTATTTACTCTCGATTTGAAGACCGCTAGATAGTAATTATAAGGCAACACGGACTCCGGTAGACAGTTCCAAACTTTCGCTGTCTACTATTATTTAATACATTTATACAAGAAATACATAAAACTTCATTGTATCCTACTGTACTGACCGTAATGATAAAGCATTAGGCGCTGCCAGTGATATCTTCAGAGGTTTAAGTCGTGCTCGTCTAGTCTCCGCAGCTATGCTCGGTGGAGTCTGCGTCGCCGCGTCTCGACCCGGTCGAGCGGATCCCGACCCCGCACCGTTGCCGCACCCGTTCATGTAACTTAGCTGCGGGTGCGACACGCTCATGCCTATCCGGTTACGCTGTGATCTTCAAATAATATTTACTTTTTTTTTTTTCAATAAAACTATTTTACGTATATAACTCGCGTTCATTATTACATTTTTAAACTTAACCCGACGCCCTGTCTATTGTACTCACTGACAATGTTATTCGTCACTAGTATAGATACAAACAAAATCATGAAGAAAGTATAAAGACAAGATATAGGTGAAGCTAAAAGGTATTAGTGTCAATCAATAATATTAAATAAACCTTAAATAAACCTACCGAGAAGTTGAAGTGACTCGCCAGGTTATTTGTCTGAGACCGGCACCTGGGGACAGCTCTGGAGAGCTCCTGGCACCCAGCCGACGGACGCAATGCAGAGGACCGTAGTCATACCGACCGCATTGACTAGGTTTGAAAAAATATTTTTGATACAATAAATAAATATAATAAATTAAATTTCATAACTTCTTTAAAAGAATTATATAGAAAAGAAAAGTAAGTTTCGAAATTTAATGTACTATTATGTATTGGTGTTACAATTTTCATCATACCCTCTTAGTTACATATATATTTCTACGAATGGGTGCTTACAAAGTTCTGAGAGTGAATTTCAGTTCAACAACAGTTTGTAAGGTTTACTGAGAGCGCATTCAGAAGCAATAAACATTAAAATAAAGATAAAATACTAGTAGTATGCTTTAAGAACATTACAGTGATTCTGCAGTTCCAATACAGATAACGATACATTAACTTTATTTTATAATTCATACACAACAAAGTTAATATGTTACTGGAATAAATATTTTTAATACTTAGTTTGGTTTATTGTCCTTATCATCTACAAATATAATCATACATTTTTATTATTATTATACTATAAAATTCAAAAAAAAAATTATTGGTTTATCTTTCTTTTAAGTAACAAATAACTGCGATAATACCTATGATAAACTTGTAAATAAGGATTATGTCAATTAGAAGACATAAACGTTATGTTACATCTAAATCAAATTGTTAAAACTTGAGCAGTTAAAGATAAACTGTTTCCATTATCACATTTGTAACAGCAACCACAAAAATTACTGCGAGCGACACGTTATTGGTGTTGAAACCACATCGGAATCAAAATCCAAGATGTGAAATCCGATCTTTCTATTTTCGTTAACTAGATGGCGCTAGTATCTTAAATATATCGTTATATAATTATTGCGTCAAAATTACTTAAGTATTCAGAATTATTCGCATGACCAATTTAGTGTGTTCTTTGCTTCTGAAATCTTAAGAATTACAGATGTTAGAAGTATTTTATCGTTTTAATATATCGGTGTGTTATTTCCTAACTTATATAGATTTTAAAAGAATTTTAAAACGTGTTATACAAGACCTATATTTTTTTAAATTTATTTTCAATTGATTCTCTGTTTACAGTATTCTCTTGAGAAATTTTATTTGAGAGTAATTACAACACTCACAAATTAAAAATGCCAGAGCGTTGAGTTATTATTTAATGTGAAAAATATTATCGTAATTTTTACTAATGAATTATAAAATATAATGAGTAAAACTTGATGAATAACAAACATTATTTACTGAATAATAAACAGTGTTAAAATTAATAGTTTAAGATTCAAACTATTTATTTAAAACAACAATAACAACACATATTGTGAATTGATATAATAGTTAGCAATCCTTGTAAGATATTGAATCCTTTACTCAAACAAACTTATTAAAGCAAACAACAGATTCTATATCAAAATGTGTTCTAGGGTCTTTCCTTTTAAGAAAAATATCACGTTTTATTTGATTTGACCACGTTTTTATGTTAATTTTCTTTAATAAATAACAAAAATAACATTAAATAACTGAAAGATTATAACTCAATAATACACAAATAGTTTTATATTATTCATATTTTTTGTCAAGGTAAATTAAATTTCTTTTAAATTTCCTTCCTTTTGATAGTAAATTAATTAGTTAAGCGAAGATGTTTTATATAAAATTACAGTTAACACAATAACTTGTTAGAAAATACTACCTTGTTAATATTAATTGTCGGTAGTTCGAGATAAGTGTGTAAGGTAAGTTGTCAATGAGATCGTTCAATTATTACTAATATAATAACAGATTCATTATAATAGGTCTATTGAAATAAATAATTAATTGAACCAACGTGTAGAACAATAAAAAATAAAAAAGTATTAATACAATGTCGTTATTGACTTCATTATTTATTTATTTTATTTATTTAGCACTTTATTGTACAATAGCAAATATATTAACATATGAATAATGAAAATTACACAAAAGGCGAGCTTATCTCTACTAGAGATTTCTCACAGCAAACCCATAAGATAGAGATTTAGAGAAAGAAATGTAGAATGCACAGTGCATATAAAATAAAACTGCAATTAAAGAAAGAAATACAAAAAACGGAACCAAATTAACTAAAACTATAACAAAATAATAATAATAATAATAACTAAAACAATTGTAAAAAATTGCAGTAATTAGTCAAAAAATTAATTTTTCCCATAGACTTTGCATGGGGAAATTTTGCGTTCGCTTTCAAATTTTTTGTATTATCTATTGTGACTAGCTGGTCTTAGCATACTAGTATTCATTGTAATCATGCGTTAATTGAGCGATAAAACCAAAGAGACTCTCAATATTACATTCATTTATAGCCTTACATATAATAAGTCGTAGAAGACTAATATGGTTGTCCGTTTGTCGTATGTATGTCATCAATGTTTTATATATTCGGTTGTTTCATTACTATAATTATAAATTATTAAATAATAAAAAATTAACTATTTACGCACAATATAATTTTTTAATTATAAAAAACATCTAATATTTATTATAGCAGTACAGCCTAACACTAAATTCGTCTAGGGCGTTATGTTATACGCATAACACTTTGCTTAAATTTTCTTATTATTGAATTTTATTTGTAGACTAGAACGTTCTATATTATATAAAAAATGTGGTATAACAAAAATATTAAAATGTAATTTGTAAATCGCACCAAATCTCAAGAAAGAAATTACTGATAGTGTCACCCGCACCATCTTACAGTGCACAGGGTATAGTATTATATGAATGATCGAAAATTATCTTAGTACAGCATTTTATTTTACTATATAACCTTATGGTTAAAATAATTTCAGTAAGAACATTGTAATATTGGGTGTTTCTTATTCAAGGTAAAAATTATGACACTTTATTGTTACATAGTATTTTTATATCTGCAACTATTTACATTAAAAAAAAACTAACAACTTTTCTATCTGATCACAAAATGCTAATAAAAATGAAAACTATATACGATCTCAAAAAATCTTCTCAAAAACTTCAGAACAATTGGGATATTAAATAAAAAAAATGTTTGTTTTCAATATTAACCAAAAAAAAATGGAAAATTAGTCTAGACAGACTAAGCTATATAGAGATATATTATATAAAGACTACATAACAATAAAAATTAAAATAAAATTAGGTTTGTTACAAACATATATGGTAGCATCTATATTATAAATTAGAATCAGAACATAGAACAAAATTCGATATAATAGTTTCTCACTACAAAAAGACAATTAATTTCACTAAAAAAAGGTAAAAAGATTCAAGACTTAGATTAGAAATTACTAAACCTGTGACTTCCGATGACAAGACTGATCTAATAACTTTACAATACATGACATGACATTAATTTATAATTTTTATATTTCAAATATTTTAACATATAAGATTTTATATATTTTAACCCTTCTTTTTGCAATTTCTAAACTAAATCCACTTTTAAATTACTATGTAAATATTATTTATTTCTTGTATGTGGTACTCAAGTTACATGTGATTTGAAATACATGTGTCTAATATATTCTGGCGAGGGTCCAAACTGCGGAACCGATAAAACTGAATAATTCCCGGCATCAATCAGTAAGCACTGCCAAAGAAGTTGTGATATGCTATAATTTATTTTCCCCTTCTATCAGACATCGATTTAGGGTCGAAGTGTGATTTACTCGTTCTACGACTTACTTCACGTTTCGAGCGTAATATTTTTATGATTAAAATATCAAAAAAGAGTATTTATTTATTTATTTATTTATCATAAAGAAAAAATCATTTTATAACATTTGGTTAAATAAAAAAGTTACAAAGTATATCCCATTTAAAGGCTAACTTAACATGCAAAAAGAGGGTGGTTGCTCACTTATATTTAAAAATATGCTTAATTAAAAAAAAGGAAAAAAACAATAATAATAATAACAAACAAAAAAAAATACAGAAAAACATAAATTTAAAACTTAAATTATTTTTAGTATAACTAAATAACTTATGAACAGCAATAAAATCTATTTTGAATAAATATAGAATAAAAATTTGATCGACAAAATACTAAAAATAACAAAGCTATATATTTCAATAAAACTATTTTACGGATATAACTCGCGTTTATTAATATATTTTTGTATTGAATCCGACGTTTCGAATGCTTTGCAGCAAACGAGATCGCGGTAAGACGAGATGACGGTGTCTGTCAGTCAGTCAGTTTATTTGTCACCTACCTCCAAAGGTTCTTGAGTGAGTGTGTGGGTGGCGGTTGGTATCATTTAAATACACCAGAAAAACCGTCGTTATTTCATCTTTCCGTGTATAACATTTTAGTTACTACTAAATTTCATTTTTAGTACCTCAGTTTTCGAGATTTCGTGATGAGTTATGAGTGTTTATCGCTTTTATATTTATGAATAATTGTAACGGGCAACATTATGTGACGTGCGAGCCGAGGAGTGGAGAGGGGGGGCGAGTTGTGGTGAGGAGAGGAGAGTAGTAGCTGGTCATTTCTTTTGGCGAGAGCTGCCGGATCGGACAAGAAGTTATATTTACATTTAAAAATTGTAATATTAATCAAGAAATAAAATCAAGTTAATTGTCAGTACGTTTTTATTTTAATTTTTCAACTACCGGCGTTATATAATATTTACCATCTCTCTGTGTTCCACCAGGTACAGGATTAGCAGCAAGCCTCGTTTGTCTCTTCAACAGCTGAACTGTTAACGCAAAGTACACTACCATCATAAGCATCGGGATGTAGAAGGCGACCAGGAATCCAAATACCCACAAGAGACGGTTGTTCTGTTCTGGTGTTGGCATTATGTTACTTCTCTTTACAATACCTGATAAAAACAAAGAGGTTTCTATAATTGTATACATATTAATTAACTATTTTTAATTTCTAAATAGAACAGAATAAATAAAAGTTTGAAATTATTAGAGTTAATTATAGAGCTGAGTTAGGACCCACATATTTTGTATTTGTAACAATACACAGAACTATGTTGCAACTATTGCAATTGACCTATCCTGTCCTCATATGGTATTTCATGCCAAAACAGAATATATGATTTGCAATTAATTTACCGCAAGTCATCAAGGGTTCAGCTTACAGGAAACGATTCCCGGATTGAATGAGTAATGCACACGTAACTTCCCAGGTCGACTACTGGTGTGCAAATGTATGAATTCCCTTTCACGTTGCGAAGTGTTAAGCCCTTCAACCATTAGTATGGATTTTTACATTTGTATTTAACTTTAACATAACACTTTTATAATGAAACTTTATGATTTTTTAACGGAATATACATTTCGATTACCAGTGAATGGGATAATTACAATTTCATTACCATAAATTTTTATGGTTCGTGGCCTGTGGTTCATATACCCCTGTATATTCCTTAATTACAGTTCAATACTGAGGTACCCATTTTCAGGATAATTGTATATAAAGCTAAGACCGTGTCTAAACCAAATACTGTAAAATCTATATATATATATATATATATATATTATAATAATACTATATAATGTATTATACTTTTTATAATTATTTAATAGTTGCAAATAAAAAATATTTAATGTTAATATTAAGCATTTTAAAATTCAATAAGTAAATTTTTACTGATAATCACATTTTTTCATGGAGAGATTATATTTTTCCTTAAACAGATACATTAATTATCTAATAATGAAGTCAGTCATGTCTTTCTAGTCACAAAAAAGTTTAATTCCAATTTACTTTTTCTTTACCTTTCTCACGAACTCTCATTATAGAATACCATTCTACTCTCATACTCTGAAACTGTCATACTCTCATACTTTCATACTCTCATACTCTCATACTCTCATACTCTCATACTCTCATACTTTCATACTTTCATACTCTCATACTCTCATACTCTCATACTCTCATACTCTCATACTTTCATATTCTCATACTCTCATACTTTCATACTCTCATTATAAAAGACGTTTAGACAACACGATTTTATTTCTTATTCGTGAGGGATGGATACAAAATGGATTGTACAAGTGACATCCAAGTAAAATTAAGTATTTTATTAATGCCTATTTTAAAATTTATAGTCAACTATAAAATTAAAATTAATAATGATTAATCATTTTGAAATATATTAAATATTTAGGTAAATATTTGTAAACTATTTTACGGATATAACTCGCGTTTATTATTACATTTTTAAATTTAACGTGATGAATCTAGTCTTACCGCGAACACGTTTGCTAAAAAGCACAAGAAACGTCGAGTTAAATTTAAAAATATAATAATAAACGCGAGTTATATCCGTAAAATAGTTTTATTGAAATGTGTAGTACTCGTGTAAACCTTAGAAAACATTAACTTATGTTATAGTTAAAAAGAGTATTGTGTCAAGATTATAATTTTAAAATTTTTTGGAACCTTTAAATTAGTAGAAGAAAAACAATCCTCTGAAAAAAACTTTAAAAAACCTAAATCGCAAACCTTTTTTAAAGACAATATTTTTGTATAATATCGTAAAGGCATGATTGTTGTAATATTACTTTAAGAGATAATGATAAGTCCCAGTAGAGTACATTGGCCTCTAACTCCCAAGGCCGAAACAATATAGACATAATAAGAAAGTATTCAAAATGATATGTAAATATTAATAACTTGCGGCAGTGTTTGTAATTTATTTTATTCAGTTGTGGATTCTCAAGCGCTGATATTATCACGTGTGACATTGAATAACTGCGCTCAGGTGTCCCAGAACCGTTTAGTAGCTTTTAGATCCCATTTAGAAGAGTAATGAGATATATCTGAACTTTTTTCACGAAATAGGTTCGCAAATAAAAGCAATTTGTATTATTTTAGATACAAAGTTTGTTTGGAAATTTGAATATAAATTGGTATTCGTATTATTTATCATTTATTTATTGATGACTTCATTGATTATATTAGGTTTAATTCTGAAGTGATTGTATTTTATAGAAGCTGATATATAATCAGGTGTTAATTAAGATAGAAGAAATATATTTAAATTTCTGATAATTTCTCTATAAATCACTTTAATTTCATTAACTTTTTAGCAGTTATTTTTTTTACAAAATGTATACGTAAATTAAATTGTTAACCGATATATATAATCATTTATTAGATTAGAATACCGAATCTGAGCCAATACTAACCAATAGAGATTAAATAGAATAGCCTTTTTGTCGTAATACGTAACCAAATCGTCATCGCCTAGTCGTAGACTGCTTAAAGGTTCATAAAGTTTAATATCTATGCCTTAGATGGTTTTTGGAAGAACAGGCAATAACATCCATATTCTGTAGAAATGTGGAGAAAAAGACAAAAACGTGTACTTCATTGATTCACACGACCCAATCGTTATTTTTTTTTTTCGTTTCAAAGAATATTCTGAGATGATCGACACCTACAAAAACATATTGTCAATCACTGAGGTCATTTATTCAGCCAAACTTTTTGAATTTAAAGATATTTATATCGGTCATATTCTTTTCGAGTAAAAATATGACCGATATGGACCCTGTGGTTAGAAGAATCATTTTGAAGGTCAACTGAAAAATCAGTTGCTCAACGAGAAAACAGCAAAATAAATAGTTTACTTTAAACGTCAAAAATGTCATATCAATGTACAATTAAGTAATGAAGAATTTTGTAATTCTGTAATTTTTTGAGCATTAGATTGATACAAAATTGCAATCGAGTTCTCTTTTATACTATTTGTCTAACAGAGTAAGTTTTGAAGTTGTTTTTATAAATAAATTCAAAGAAATTAAGAAAACAATTCTAAGGTTAATTAGCCAAGATACTATATATTAAGATGTATTTATTTGTTATTAAATACTATGTAATATACACTCATTATCACATCATACATTAATATAAGAATTAGTTAGTTTCAGTTCATTATTTAAGTTTGGCAGAATAGGAATGGACAAATGCTTCTTGAAATTTTAAAATGATGTGATAATGTGGTTAATTATTCTATTCTCGACATTTGTACCGAACGGTTGTGTGTGAATAAAATAGTTGAATATCTTAACAATTTAAGTTTAATTGAAGGAAATAAGCATAGATCCTTTCGCAATCAATATAACGAAAATTATTCGCCAAACCGAATATTTTGAATTAATATCGAATTTATCGCATTAGTTCGAGTTTTTTGCAAAATACGAGTGTCTGACTAAATATTGTCATTTTTAAACAGTAGTCACAATAAAGACATACCTGTCTGAATTAGTAGTGTGGTTCTTCAAAGACCAGGACGCGTTTGGAACCATTGTATCTTCAACTTTCATTTCAATAGTTTTTATATGACATTAGCCTTGATGACAGACATCTTTGACATACACAATTGAACACTGGTATTGATTGAAAGTGCAAGCAGCAACCAAGCAATAATTATTACCATCTCGTCCTGAATCCTATTATTTTAGGTTAACATACAGAACAATTTTGTAAAAATACCCTCAAAAATCTTTAATACTATTAATTAATGTCAACAGTATTTAACATCATTAGCATTCCTTAAATTTCAATACTTATAATTGATTACTAACGTAATATTATTGTCTCAATATAAATTTTAATAGTTCTTAATTAAGAACTCATTGAGGAAGTTTGAAGTAGGTTTTATTAAAGTAAAATTGTTAAGTTCAACCCAATTAAAAGTAATGAACGTACTTGGAACTTGTTATTTTAAGTAAGTTCTTAAGTAAGTTATCAATCAATTAAATAAGAAAAAATATACACTTATAAAAGTTACATAACTCGATATTTTATAAATATACTTACATGTTACTCTTATTGTAAGGGTATGTTGTAGAACTAAGAATCAGTGACGCGAGAAACGATAAGAGTCCGTATCTTCCGGACTCTGTAACATCAAACGATAAACTCGTTGAATCGTATGATGCTTTTGACCAGTTTTTATTATTTGGATATAATGTCACGTATTTATTCGTATAAACCATATTCATCCGGGTCTCAAGTCTAAAAATTTATTTTTTTCCAAGAGTAAAGTTTATCTTTACTATAGATAAATACGACTCAAAGCTCGTTTAAGATAATGATTCCTGTCTACTACTATTACAATTTTTTTAAGGATGTATGTATCTTTGTCACTCTTTTACTCAAAAACTATGGAACGGATTTTTATGAAACTTAACAGTTATAGCCTATAAAACAGAATAAAACATCGGCTGTAATTTATAAAGAGTTTGTGTCATTTGTACATAGTAGTACGATAATCGAGTACGTGGGAAAAGATCCAAACCCGCTGAGAACCATTTTACCAACCATATTACCATAGTTTAGAGAAGTTTACTAATAAATTCTTATGAATATGTATCAATTTTTAGTATTTAATATAGATTTTTTTTATACCTAAGTAATTTTGACGAATAATTTCAAAGTTATCACAGTAAGATTGAAACGAATGAATAAATAAAATGGCGCAGCTAGATGAAAAAGTATACCGGTAGTGCAATTTGAGTTTTGGTATTTTTCATCAACACAGCACGCAAGTGAAGCCGTGGGCAGAAGCGAGTATAATAAAAACCCTATCCAAACATTAAAAAAATAAGAGTTGTTTTCGACTTCATTTTGGTATTCATGACCTTATCTGAAGATAAACTTTAGTATATTCTTAATTATAATTATAATTTATGAACTTGTTATTATAATTTCAATATGTTGGACGATTTTAAATTAATCTCTATGATATGAATTGAAAAAAAAAAAACGATAGGTCAATATGAAGAAACTTAAAAAGGAAAATAAAATAAAACAAATATTATAAAAAAAAATTATTTAGGCGTAATAAGCTTACATTGTAAAACTATTAAAAACTTTGTTAAAATTTGGTAACTTTGGTATAGAGAATTAATTATAATAAAAGCATTCACCTATAATTGAAATTCAAATTTAGCGACAAAGGTCGCTAAATTTGAATTGAATTGAAGAAAGAAAGAAAAATGAATATAATAACACATAAAAAAATAGATATAATGATATGTTAAGGCCCTGTAAGATTACGAACTCCTTAATTTATCACAGATTCAACCATTTTAAGTTCATTAAAAACCATTACATTTTAAAATCACATAAAGAATACATTTCAAAAATTGCTCATTTACTACATTTACTATTAATGAAAGAATGAACAATTTGTTTTGTTTTAACTATGTATATATATATATTTATGTTAACAAACACATTCCAATTCGCTTTTATAAGTAGCATAGCTTTAAGCCTTAAATTTTTTTGTCACATACCCTCCTATATATATTTTTAATTACCTTTTCCCAATAACTTAAGAGTTGCTTTTTGTATTTCAATATTTTAAAATTTTGGTATTTTGATAATCTTAATAGCCTCGAGTCTGTAAATGGAAAGAATTTTTATATATTTTTGTACTTGAAACAAGATATTTTTTGCATATATAATAATTTGCTTCTATAAAGTATAGTTTTAAATTTATATTATAATAATTATAAGATTATTTAGATACAATTAATAAAAATTCTATCTTATCGAAATTCTACGTTCTGTATTTTTATCTTTTATATTAACTCTTTCTTGAAATCGGATATTTGGAAACGTTATCCCAAATTGACACCATTAGCTTCGGACGTTTACAACACATCATTATAACAAACACAAATTCATAAAATAACAATCAAAGACGTCTGAATTTCATAAGAGATTAAATACATACATATATTTTTGTTCAATTTTAAAAATTACACTTGTATTTGAATTTTTGTAATTGAATTGTAGTTTTTGTAATTGAATTAAAGTTGAAAAGACTCCGATCATAGAATAGATAGAAAAGTGGTTTTTCTTTGAAATACTGATCTCTCTATTATTAATTGGTTTTAAATTATTCAGTTCGAATCAATGTGAACTCTACAAACTTTTAGATTAAAGAATATGATGTGGTGTTTACATTTTGTTTACTTAATTTACAATATGTATAAAATAAAACTGTTATTCTTTAATTATATATCTATGTATAATACATATAATAAGTCCCTGGACTCATATTGTCTGAAATTGCTCCTCGAACAGTTCCATGCGAAGTTGTAAAGATAAGACGTCGTTGAGAATTAAAACAGTCGGTATTAATCATTTATAAGATAAGATATTTCTAAGGTAATCTGTATTTTTAAAGTAATGTCTGTGAAAATTTTTATTTTTTTCCTGTTATATAAAAATTTGTATCTAATTCTGTCTTTTTAGAATATCAACCGCTTAACTAAACCTTACTAGCCATATCAATAATAAAATACGAAATTACCTCGGTCTGTCTATCTTTCTGTCCATCTGTTACGTTTTCATTGCCAAAACGTGTTGTGATAAACTTTAATACAGAGAGATAGTGTAAGGTTGGTAAAGGACATGTTCTACTTTTGTTATGAAAGTTATGCTACAAGGGGAAAAAATATAAAGGATGAAACTCCATTTCAAGAACTAATAATTTTTTGAGTTCGATTTACGTATCTTATTAAAGTTTTATTTGAAAGAATGACATTTTTCATCCATCGTGCATGAAAAGATGAGGAAAAAAAAGACAAGTTTTAGTGGTTTGAATAAAACTATTTTAGGGTTATAACTAGGGTTCATTAACATTAAGTTTTTAATTGTAATGCTTTACAGCACACGTATTCTCGTTTCTGTCTGACAGACACCAACATCTCGTCTTCACGCAAACACGCTTGCTGTATTGTTAGTAGTGTTGGCACATCATAAACAGGGTTGAAACGTGAACAAGTAGTTTAAGATTGTATTTTTTGTGGACAGAAGACAGAAGCTAATGGAAAAAGAAAATATGTTATGCCGATTCTATCTAGGGTGAGACAAGGATAGAAAATCGAAGACCATGAATTACGGAAAAGGACGGACGTTATTATTTACCTGAAACATATATTCCTGATTTACAAAAGCCTTAGGTTTGAATTTTAATATAGAATTGAATTGCAAAATTATAACTTAAGCCGATAATAAGTCTTACTTGTTCGAGGCAGAGATTGGCTTGCTACTAAAAAATATGCTGTGTTGACGCTATCTTCTGCTATATATTGGCTATGCTCAAATTTACTGACACTTAATATTCATAAAACTAAAATGCTAATCTTTGCACACAACTCGGTATCAATGCCAAACCTACCTTTTGATGCAGTACAAGTATTTGTAACAGAAACCTAGACTGTGCTTTTATAAACATTAATAGTAGCACCAAAATCTTCTTTGAAATAAAATGTTATATTCGAGGGACTAACTTGCGATATCTTTGGGAATTTAAGACTTCGATTCTCTTTTGAAGAGTTACTTTCCAAAATTATATGTCCGTGCGTGTCTAACGAACAGTGTGTAAATTTTTTGTTAATATAAAAATTTGGAATATATTTACATATTTAAAAATGATAAATAAAGTCACTTTGATCTTCTCACAGACTCCTTTCACATAGGAGAGTAATTTACAAAACAGCTTTTAGCTCTGGTTACCCATGTTGTGAAGGTTATCCTTATAAGAACATTTTTTAAGGAGGAAATATTTTAACTTCTTATTAAAGCTATAAAAACTGTCTAACACTTGTTTTTTTTTTTAAGTAGAACCCAAATCTCCTTAGAAATTAATATTCATCAATTTATTTTCCACTTTTAAGTATTTCAATATAAATTCAAAATATTGTTTTTTTTTTTAAATAATATATGTAAAATAATTTATGACATTTGTTAGATATCTAGACATAATCATTTAACTTAACTAAAAATCAAAACCAATAAACAATACAACATCAAATCATAAAACCACACGAAGAACAAACAAAACTTATAACAAATCAACTAAACTAAACGAATTGCATAGTTTTAATATAAGCTTTTAAAATTAACATGTTTCTATACTGTTTAAAAATATACTTTTTATTTCAATGATATTGTAAATTAGATATAATATTATATGGAATGTTATCTTTATTACGTCTTACAATAGCATACAATCTACTAATATCTTAATTTACTGCTTGTTTTAATGATGTAAATTAAATTAAGACAAAACGTTGATTCAAGTAATTCGAATTAATCTGGAATGAAGATTTACAAGCAAATTGGTGGTCTACAAGAGTTAAGAGTTACTGATAGACATATTAACTGAAACGTCTAAAGTATAAATCATACATATATAGATATATATATATAGATGTCAGTATATATATATATATATATATATATATATATATATATATATATATATATATATCATGTCTGTCAGTAAACAAATATTATAAATATATATACCCCATATATTTAGTTGGAAAAGTTCTGACTAAGTATATTTATCCAGAGAAACAAATTTTGTATATCTTGCACATCGTTGGATTAACTAAAATGATGATTGAACTAAAAACAACTTTGAATGAAATTGCAATATATATCTATTTGTGATACACTGTACTTTGATTATGCACAAACTTTGCTTCTATTAATATTGACGTGTCGTATAAAGTTTCTAATGCAAGTGTGCGTGTACGTGTACGAGTGCTCTTGGCACACGTGTAAGCAAATTATTTTGCTTTCCTCTTTTAATATAATATACAAAGCGTGCATAGTGTTTTAGTTTATTATCAAATGTATACTCGTACTGCGTTCTTTAGAGATTTATTAATATATATTTTTTAATTCAGAACTCAGGGTTTATAACCTATTTCAATTAATTTTTAAAAATAAATTTTAGAAATAAACAGATTGGACAACTAAACAAAAAAATGCAGCAAAGATTTAGATGGCGACGAGATAAAAATAATTTTAAAATCAGATCGTGTAAGTACCTTTTACCATTACATATGCAATATTATGAGCTAAATATCAACTTTGAAATAATAATTGTAACTAAAATTCGTTTTTTATAACCAGAAAATACATTTTTTGTCCTACGTTTGATAATAAATTTCTTGTAAAGTAAATACAAGAATTTAAATTATATATACTCTTAGTTACAATATACAAACATCAATCTTTTGCTTGTTTGTGTGTTACAATCTTTTTCAGTTCAGTCTTCGTCAGTTCTTATATTACACAGTCTAACGAAGTTAAGTGAGTAACTAAGCATTGCAGAGAGATTACAATAATAAACAGAACACAAATACTTGTATTTTTATTACTGCCCTTATTATAATAGATGTCAAATAACATTTAAATTTATTTATTAAAATAATATTGTGTGCAAAATGTGTAAATTATAAGTATAAATGTTTTTTGGTTGTTTGTATTATATTTTATTTAAAGATAACATACCATATTATTTTATTGTTATGTATACGAATTAGTTGTGATATTTTATAGACTTCTACTTTTTTAAATTAAAAATTGTTTGTATTTATTTGTAATGTAAACTATTATAAGTAGCTTTATTATTTCAATAAATGTAATTTCATACATTTCATACATTTTAGAGTCTTTTACTAAGCTCTCGACAGCACGACATAACCTTAGTGGAAAAGCTCGTATCTCGAGATTTAGTAGAACTACAAACTTAACTTTTACGATTGTTAGTCGAAATCGATTCTAAAATCTAATATAATTCAGACTTTATAGCATTTGGAAGTATAAAGTTAGGTCACGTTTAAAATAAATGAAAATGCTAATAGGAAATTAAATGAAAGTCATAAATATCCTTTTCATTTTTCTAATAGTAAATAATATTTATATTAAATAACATAGAGATATTTTATTATATTCTAAGTTACGTAAAAATAAAATACATAAAAATTATGTACCTCTGAAATATTTATTTACGCTTGAAATCCGTTTCGAAAAATAACATTTATAAGCTAGTTTTTCGCTCTTTGATAAAATATTTTTAGATGTCCTTAGCACTTATACATGTTACTAACTTTCATTTATATTATTGTATATTAAACTCTCTAAGACTGTATATTAAGTATATTTGTATGTAAATGATGTTCGCAAGTTCGCAGTTAAGTAGTTATTGCTTTAATTGAACCGTTATACCGACTAAGTTATTCTAAAGCTTGCGGAGATCAGGTATAGTATCGTTATAGCATTCCATTATATTATATTAACTAATTATTTCTAACGCTTCCTTTTACTATGTGCATTAGAATAATAAAATAATACCACATTAAACTAATTTAACTTGCGGGCATAGAGTTCGGGTGTAAGATGTATATCCGTTAATAAAGAGACCGTTGGAGGTAATTTTACATTAGTTAAATTATCATATTATTTATTTCAAAATTTAAGAAAATAATACATGACATTATTATTACTTTAAAGATCGGTTTTGGAAGTCTAGACAGATAAGACAAATTAATTTCCTAAATCCATTAAATAACTGTTTCTATATTATTTCCTTATTAATGTGAATTACATATTATCTAATATTATTAATATTGTATAAACTAAATAAACCCGAATAAACCATATTTCCATCTGAGTGATCAAATATTTTATCATAATATTTACGACCTCAGATATCATATCTTATTCATTTGGTCCAGCTTTCTCAACTTAAAAGGATATTTTGAACAAGTACGGTGTTCAAAACACTTGTTTTTTTTCTTCTCTAATTTTTTCAAAATTATGCATTTTATTAGGACAGGGACCAGTAAATTAATACCAGTTTTTAATTACAACTCTCGTGATATAAAATTATTAAATCTCGTCATATATATATATATATATATTTTAATGTATATCTTTATGATAACACATGTTCTGCTTGTCTATTATTAGGTTAAAATTGGTTTTAATATTAAAGAACTCGTGTGTTGATTATTTATATTACACACCCTGTTCGTTATCCTTTAAAATAAATAAATAATTAAATCGCAATGTTTCAATATGTACAGCCTAGGAACATCACCTTCAAATGTACATAAAATAACTTACCTTCCAATACTGATGAAGCGCATATGCACGATGCTGGCGGAGCAAGCGAAGACATCACACGTTACGTATACTTTGCACCAGACTACGCCCGAAGGCCAATAACCTGGAGATAAAGTGAATTATGTATTCTTACACACACATCATACACATAGATACATACATCTGTATGGTACAGTATTTGTAACATGTGTCTTTAATAAAAATGATATTTTAACCCTTAAAAGATTTTGCTTACAACTTTATTACTGTGTTTACAAGAATGATATGTCATACAAAAAAGAGAAAAAAGAAATATAAAGTAGGGTATAGAAAGAGGTGAGGCATTTCAAACCTTTCACCCACTTCACACAATACATACATAGTGCATACACAAACGACATCCGTTTGAAGTATGCTTTACAAATCCAATCTAAACTGATTAAACTGTCTGACTGAACGTTATATGTTACCTCTTAAATAAAAAACTTTAAAACCTCATTTCTCTCAGGATCAGATGAGGCCTGTGGAGTTAGTCTTTTAAGTCCTGAAGGCATAGCAAGAGAACACCGTTAACTTTTGTAAATCTTGTGTACTGTCAGTATTTTAATATAATATAAATATTAATTTATAAGAAAGGTATAAGGGTGATAACTGTACTGTATTTTAAATATTATTTGAAGTGGGATATTTTATTTCAGCCATAACTAAATAATGAATTATAAAATACCGTACTACGATCACAATCATATTTTTTATTAAAACAAAATATCACTGAATAAAATCTCTCAAAATCTTGAAAGTTTAGTCGACCATTCTCCCATAAATTATTCACTTTATCCTTTCTTGAAAGATAGTTTTATGTAAACGCCAAATAGGCTGCACTTAGATCTGTCCTAGGATAACATGATTTATATGTGGATAAAGTTTGAGGCTTTAAGGAGTTATACTGAGGATGTTGAAAACAAATATTCGCTCCCTCTTTATGACTTTAAGGACTTATTGAGGGTTAACGACCTCTTTTAAAAGAAAATATAAAACTACCTACATCATATGGTATAGCATTTTATTATTGTTTTAAAAGCATATTGCAATACCTTGTTTCTAAACATTTAATTTATTAGGAATATTATTATAAAATTTACGGAAAACCATTATATAAAATTAATAAATACACACACAATACACGATAAATAGTATCACAAACAAAAAACTCGTAACCCCCAACAACTTCTTCAGTATCATTACTAAAGTCCCACCTACACTGAAAGCTATCAAATACACTGCTATTTACACTTCCATCTAAAGTATCAATGTAAGACATCCGATTAGAAACATCACCATAACAGAATAACGTATCCGAATCGCACAATCCAAGCTCTGGTATCTTCAACCATAATTTTTTTAAAGCACTTTCAAACAAAACAGACATCATATTCAGCTTGAGTCTGTCATTACATATACACTCACAGGCACATTTAACCGCCCACCTTTATCTTTCGTCACCCTGTTTGTATACGTTTTTTAAGTTGATCAACAAGTGGGTACTGTAGCAATAAATTAAACACTTATACCCTTGATTCGTTTCCTAATTTTGTGTCACCGAAAGATTTTTGAAATTTAGTCGTTATTTGATATTGTCGCCGTTGTGTTTCCTGTTAACATTTCCAGTTATTTTCTACCATAGTGTGAATATTGTTTAATTTAATTTTCCAGTGTTCGCTTATTGTTTGTAACTGTAAAAAATGCCACTCGATACAACTGGTGCAGCTAGGGCAGTGGCTTTAGCTGACGCTGGAACTGTAGTATTGTTGCTGTTTTTATCCATGGAATTATTTGAGCATTGGAAGCAAGTGTAAGAAGTTTCATTTTCGATATCAAAATTCAATTCACATCTGTATTCAATAGAATTTCCGTAGCCACACTTAAGACCAGAGGTGTTGGTTTCATTTACACAGCCTTCGCCATAAATCAATTGGCATTTCAAATCTAGATTTGGATTTAAATAAATGAAATTCATATCCAAACTATCTAGTTCATAGCTGTGTTATTTATTTGGTTAGGTCACTCTCTCCTGCAACATTGTTATTATTTTGTTCGAGCTCGTTAATGTTGTAAATAATCTAGAACAAAGAAAGCATAATGTTACCTTGCCATTATTTTCAGAATCACAATTGCTTATATTCGCTTTTATATCTCAAAGTTTCTTTATCTCTTGTAATAAAGATACTCTGAAATGTTATATATATTGCTAATAATTTCTAATGAAAAAAAATATTAATATTAATTTCTTATTAAAAAAATATATGAATGTCACCATATTTTGAATATTTTCTTCACGAACTTGTGTTTTCAAAAACAATTCGAATAATAACTAAGCGCGACGAGTTGTTAATTAAATTCTTTTCAAAGACTATCTCCAGTCACAAAATTAAACAACAAAATGACATAGATTAAACAAAACTCTTTTTCTTTTAAAAGTCATTAACACAGAATTTCTAACAAAACAAAGACTGGAGCTAAGTAAAAAAAGCAAATGAGTATTCTGTAATATATTTACCGTTAATGATAAAATGTTCTGTCGTCAGAAAGGCTAATTCGCATTTCAAGGTCGCAGTCTGGTAGATGTTGTAAGAGCAATTAACTTCGTATAATGTTCAGGATTAAGGAATGCCTGGCAAAATTTGCGACGCCATTACATCGTAGTATAATACCTTTAACTTTGAAGAAACAATGTAAAATATTTTGATATGTAAACTATCGTGATCCATATTTACTATTAAATATAACTCGATTTTATTAACGTTACTTCTGTCGGAATTTGCCTGACTAGTTTTACGAGTTTTATTTATTTGATTTCATGCCGCGATTCCGCCATACTCAAAGCTCATGAATACGGACCCCGAATGGGTTCGAAAATAGTCGGGCAAATTCCGATAGTAATAACGTGAGTATAGCCGAATAATTATATTTAATAATGTAGAATATCATATATATTTTATTCCTTTTTAATATTTTAAAATATAATATACATTATATTAAGAAATTAGCATTATCTGATGGAAAAGAAGAAAAAAGAACCTCACACACAACTACAATTAAAAATTAAAAACTCTTCTGATTTGTATGAATTAAGGTCACGTGCAGACTATTTAAAGAAGTAGTTTGAACAGAATATCAAAAGAGAGGAAGAAAACATTTTTCTACGTAACCAGAATATTTTATTTCCAAAAGCTCAGCGGCTGAACTGCGTCCGGATATTGAGATTTTGTAGGTTCATATTAACTTTTATTTGTTAAAATCTCTCCTAATATTTTCACTCTTTGTTCAAAAAGCTTTTTAGTTTAATAAAGATGAAGTTATTTTTATAATATTTATTATATAATTGATTTTTCTATGAGTATAAATTTAACAACCGTTAAATATTTCTTATCGTAACATAATTGTTACATGTCTCTTATTACTTTTTAAGTAACATGGAATACGAAAAAAATATTTTATTCAAATAATTAAATATAATACACATACCATATTCTTCGTTTAAAAGCGGAAAACATGTACTGTTATAAAAATTACTCGTTGTCGAAACATCCCGTGGACATTAAATCTTAATTTTTATTTATAATTATTATTCAATATATTTGCAATATTACTACTACCTACCTTACACTATTCTATACCGAGTTCTAATTAGTTCGCTTTGAGTCTTTTATTTTGTCGTTAATAAAGCCTAAATGTCAAAGGAAATGATGTGAACGTCTCGTAAAGAGGACACATTTGTTCTTAGAAGTCTTTGAGCTCGAGAAGTATTATTTAACGTCGAATAAAAGCTATTGTGTACTTCTAGGTGTTTGTACTTCTTTTTTTATCTGTTGAAATGATTTTCTCTGACCCACTTATGCATCATTTGTTTGTAATTTTCGTATTTAACATACATATTTTTTTCTATTATTCTGTTCATCGTATGCTTATCATCTCTATGACTAAAACAGGTAAGATAAATAATATTTTGTGAAATAAACCATAATATGATGCAAATATTATATATTTCAGTAAATAACCAATAAGCTCGTATTTATCTAAGTGCCAAAAGTAGTACATATTTATCGATTTGTTCCTGAAAAACGCAACTGTCTAGTATCAACAAAGTATAATATTAGAAAATAATTCCGTAAAAAAGTTATTATACGCATGCCTCAAAGTATTAATTAAAAAACTATTCAATACTTCTTTTTCATAAAACGTGCATTCCTTGAATTGCAATCAACTTCAGATTGCATTTGGAATAGTCATTTTATAAGCAATAAGCGCCATGATATTGACATCCGTTGAAGGTCATAGGATAATTTACTGGTGACGCAACACGTGGAAGAGTCGCCTTGCAGCGGAAATATATATATTTCATTTAATAACACATATATTTTTTTTACTTTGATTTAATAAGATACAAGACAAGATATAAATAAGTTCATGTAAATCATTAGAATTTATCACTAATGTTATATTAAAATCATCGTGTTTGACTTGGCTTAAAAGTTACCTAATACTGAACTTGCTATACAACGATACACTTTTAACCACGTATAGTTACAGATTCACAGCGTCTAGAAAGATACAGCATTATAATTTAAATGCAGATATAGTTATAGCTAAAATAAATATATTGCCCGCTAACAAACAAAGCACAACCTAACACAATAAGGATGTGATGAAAGTCTTCATAGAGAGTTACCATGCCATAAGCATCGCACCCGTATGCATTCCGCTGACTCTACTTAAACATAAGACAATAGTAATTGTGTAACCATATATTTTTATTATTTTGTTCCTTATAATTTTAATATAATTAAGTTAGTCTTCTCTTAGCGATAATCACGTTCACTTCTGTTTTATTATTTGTAATAATTGTGATTTAAAAATTAAAATTAATTTTTAAAAAGACTTTCATTGATCGCCTTCACATAATTGGCGCAGTCGGTAGTAGTCGCGGCAATTCTCAAGTGAAATCCTTGAACAATTGAGTGATTTTGATCACTATCACCGTGACTCTCAAAGAATCTACGAAGGCGGCATCGAAAAAGTCTACGTGAAGCTGAGAAGACCCGGAAAAGGAGATGCAGAGGATACTGTGGTGAGTACTCTTGTTATTCCAAGTTCCTGTGCTCTATTTCCTTTCCGTAACTATTATTTTATGTTCTACTAAAAAGTGTTCTACGCTAAAAATCGCAATAGACACTTTATAGAATAAAATAAAAAATAAATAATTAATTAAATAAATTAATAAATAAAATATTTAAAATATATTTCTGATAAAGTATTCGACGCTCAAATTGCAATAGGTACTTTTACAGAAATAAGTAAAGAAATAAAGTGAGTAAGATAGGTTTTTCTTTCTCGTATAATTTTTTTAAATAATTAAATATGTCTTTCGAAAATTGCGACGCATCTAGTTTTAAACTGATCTCGGAATTCATGCCTAAATATGATGGCAATCCTAAATTATTGAACTATTACGTGAGAGAGGTAGAAAATATTTTAAATTTATTAGATAGCTCAGTAAGAGAACACCCCGCGATATTGTGTCTTATTAAAAGTCGGTTAAGCGGTGTCGCTATCGACGCTATCGCATTCGAGGAATCACTCACATCGTGGGAAGCCATTAAGGCTGCCCTCATACAACGTTTACGCGAGCCTAGAAACGAAATCCAGGTGATGCAAGAACTAAGTAGAATGCAAAGAAATAAAAATGAGGACGCCGAAAGTTTCGGAAAACGACTCCGAAATATATTAGATACGTTATACTCTATAGGCACACATTCTAACAAATCTTATTACGAGAGCATGGAAGTGGAACAATATACTAATAATTTAGAGTTTAAAGTATCAATTGGGGTTCGGATAGCGCAACCCCTAACGTTAGAATCAGCAATAATTATAGCCCGACAGGAAGAGGCTAAACTTGCATATGGTAGGACGAATAACTTTAATATGAGTTCACAAGCCAAGGTTAAAGATTCGATAAAAGGTTCCAATCAACAAATGAACTCATCAAACTTCAAATTTAATACTCCCAGACAAAGCCCACCATACTCAGGAAATTATAGACCCCCTGGCAATTTTGTAAGAAATCCACCCCAGCAGTACCCTCAAAAGGTTTCAGACGTTAGCATGAGATCTATCTCTAAGCCGGCGAAACCCCAGTTTGCAGGTGAACAATTATTCTACGCAAACGAACCTCAGTATGATCAAGGTCAGTATGAATATTTTGATAATTCTAATTCTTTAGATGAAGACAACGGTACTGAGCAGGATTTTCACGAGTCTATAAGTCCAGACGACCACATTTAGTAAAACTTAATAATGACCGTAATTATATAGATCGTCTCCCATATTTAGAACTTCACGAATTTCAAGGTAAGTTTCTGATAGATACAGGAGCATCACGATCTATGATATCACCCAGAGTTATAAATAAATCAGTTTTCAAAAACATGGTCCAGTGTGAACCGTTCGAAGTAAAAACAGCTCATGGTATTTCCCGTCATAAATATATAGCACATTTACCCCTTCCCGCGGTATTTAATAATAACATGAAACATAAATTTTTAATTTTTGATTTCGATCCGAAATATACAGGAATAATAGGTTTAGATCTTTTAAAGAAACTAGACTGTGTCATTGACATCAAAAATAAATTGTTACATACGTCTACAGCTAGAATTGACATTCATTTAGATATTCCAAAAAAAAAACTTGTAATAGAACCCAGATGTGAAAAAATTATATCAATGAAAACTAATTATTCTGACGGTCAATACATTCATGATGAATACATTTGGTGTAATGGTTTAAAATCCCCTGCAGCCATTGTAGAAGTAAATCATGGGCAATTTAAAACATCAATTATTAATTTTAGTTCTGTCAGAAAAATAATACTTAACACAGAAAATATTCCTCTAAAATCATATAATTTAAAATTAAATATAAATCAATATAAATTAAATTCAATTAATGTAAATCCTAACATTAATAAGGAACTGTGTGAAAATTTAAATAAAATTCACACAGACCATATGAATGAGGAGGAACGGCGAGAGATAAAAAAAGTTTGTTATAAGTATAGAGATATTTTCTACTCGGAAAATATCCCCCTTTCTTTCACGCACGCGGTCAAACATCAACTAAGACTGACAGACCAAACCCCAATTTTCGTTCGAAGTTATAGACAAGCCCCGAAACAACGCGACGAAATTCAGAAAGAGGTTGATAATTTATTGAAACAGGGTATTATACGCGAAAGTATATCACCATGGTCTTGTCCCGTCCACATCGTCCCTAAAAAGGCAGACGCATCAGGAAAGGTAAAATGGAGACTAGTCATCGACTACCGACGACTTAATGACAGACTCATTGAAGACAAGTACCCCCTTCCTAATATAAGCGATATACTAGACAGATTAGGCAGATCACAATATTTTACCACCCTAGATCTCGCTAGTGGCTATCATCAGGTAGAAATGCACCCGGACGATGTAGAAAAAACAGCTTTTACTACTGAAAGAGGGCATTATGAGTTTCTCAGAATGCCATTCGGTTTAAAAAATGCACCTAGTACGTTTCAAAGATTAATGGACCACATTCTTAGAGGGATTGATAATGTTTTTACATACTTGGATGATGTCATTATAATATCCACTTCTTTACAAGAACATATAGAAAAATTAAAAATAGTTTTTGACAGATTTAGAACTCATAATTTAAAAATACAACTAAATAAATCCGAATTTCTGAAAAAACACGTAAAATTTTTAGGACATGAACTGACTGACAAAGGACTTGTACCGAACGAAGACAAAATCAAAGCCGTGTTGAGCTTTCCTTTACCAAAAACTCAGAAAGACATTAAAAGCTTTCTAGGACTTGTTGGATATTATAGAAAATTTATTAAAGATTTTGCTAAATTAACTAAACCCATGACTCAATGTCTAAAAAAAAATAACAAAGTAATACATTCCCCAGAATTTTTAGAATCATTTAAAAAATGTAAAGAAATTTTAACTAATGCACCTATTTTACAATATCCAAATTTTGACGAGACTTTTATACTGACAACAGACGCATCGGAAATAGCTCTTGGTGCAGTATTATCCCAAGGACCCGTAGGCGCAGATAAACCAGTAGCTTATGCATCCAGGACTCTTTCTGACACAGAAACTCGATACTCAACAATTGAAAAAGAGCTTTTAGCTATTATATGGGCAGTCAAATACTTCAGACCGTACCTTTATGGAAGGAAATTTATCATATATACAGATCATAGGCCCCTAACATGGTTAATGTCCCTGAAAGACCCTAACTCTAAGTTAACTAGATGGAAACTTAAATTGGCTGAATATGACTATAAAATCATTTACAAAAAAGGACGCCAAAACACAAATGCTGACGCTCTCTCTCGAGTCAAAATTTTCCATAAAAGTATTGATTCCCTGGCAGTAAATTTAGACGATAATGATGATGATGATATAATCAATAGAATATTTCAAAATGTGCGGCAGGAAGAAGAAAATAACGACAATAATAACGAGGACATTACCAGTAGACATAATGTACAAACCCCTAGCATAGCAGGTGAAACGGAAACTACTGAAGCGGCATCTGAAAGTGAAAATCTAGTTTCAACTAACCATACCCAGCCTGAAAACGAAAATAAAGGTATACCGATACTAGAAGATGCTATAGATAGGCAGCGTAAGCAATTCCACATTAGGTCAACCCCGGGTTCAACGTATAGAGTAGAAAACAGATTGACAAATTCACAAAAAATTATTAAAGACGTCTTCATACCGATGAATAACACAGCAGAAGAGATAACATTCAAGGTAGGTGAAACAATTTATAAGCAGGTAGCCAAAACTGCAAGAAATGAAAAAACCAAGCAGATATTCAAAGGTCCGTATAAAATTATCCACCTACACCCTAACAACGTAGCAGAGATCGTTGGAAGTCACCCTAATGCTAAATCTATAAGAGTGCATTTCAAACTCTTACGTCGACCTCATCTTGTTCCAGGACACTCTTCTTCGGATCCCTAATACTCATAACAAAATCCGAAATAACCTTTCAGTCCATTGATAACACTAATGGCATCCTTTTACTTAAACAAGGATACATTCTCAAACAAATCGATTCATTTAATCTTGCTTGCTCTTACAATATCACATACTTAAATTTAATTTCAGTAAAGTTAATGTCCCTATACGCAAGTACAAAAATTGCTGAAAATAACAGTGTTTCAGAAAATATTCATAAAATATATAGAGATCAAATAGAACATAGCTTAAGCTTAATTAGTAAAAAATTGATGTTCATGGCACCTAGAAATAGGGTAAAACGTGGAATAATTAACGGATTAGGCTCTATAATCAAAACAATTACAGGTAATCTTGACAATGACGACGCCATCCGTTTTGAAAATGAAATTTATAAAATTCGTAATTCTGTTTCAAAAACTGAATTGTTTCAGAAGCAATCACTATCGTTAGCGGAAAACACGATCAATGAATTCTCTAACCAATTAAATAAATTAAATGAAAATCAAAACAGATTAGCGTCTATGTTAAACAACATTACCGCAAACGCAAGTAATTTTAATAATCAAGTATACTTTTTAGAAATATACGTACAAATAAGTTTTAGTATACAACTCTTATTAGATAAGTTTATGTTACTAGAAGATGCTATGACATTTTCGCAATTAGGAGTAATGCACCCTAGTATTATAAGTTCACGTAATTTAGTTGTTGAAATAATCAATTTAAAAAAAAAATATTTTATAAAACCGGTTACGGAGATAACGGTAGAAAATATACATAAAATAGAAAAGTCCATAAGCGTAAAAGCGTATAGTACAGAACACTTTTTAACATTCATTTTAGAAATACCGTCTATCGATCAAAACGTATACGATTACATACATATATATTCTATTCCTAATAAAGAAAACCTAACCATTATACCCAAATCCAAATTCCTTGCACTTGGAAGCAAAGAGTACGCTTACCTGGAAGAACCCTGCAAGAAGATTGCTGAAGACACCCTTCTCTGCAGCTCACTAGACTCAAGATCGACAGAAATAACAACAGACTGTATCGTCTCCCTCATAAAACAACAAAAAGTAAATTGCACTCTTGCGCGCATGAACTTGAAACAAGGAAAACTTCAAAAAATTCATGAAAATACTTGGTTAGTAATACTAACGGAACCAGAAATAGCAAAGACTCAATGCGGAACCAAGACAGAATATAGAAGAACATCGAAAATATTCCTTGTCAACAGCACAGAAGACTGTCAATTAAATATAATGAACAGAACATTAAGAACACGCAGTAATACTATCACCATTAACGAAGTTATTCCTCTTCCTGACCACAATTTTCAAAAACGAAAAGAAGAAGTGAAGTACGAAGTTCACTTAGAAGATATTTCACTAGACAGCATTCATGAACTTTTAAACAGCGTTAAAGAAGTGCAAGACAACGATGACTTCGATTGGATCGACATCATGATCATCCCTAGTTGGCCGACGCTGATGCTATACACACTCATTGCAACACTGGCTGCATGGAAGTCATACAACTGCTGGAAACAACGACAGAGCAAAAGTCGCGAGGACGCTCCTGGAAGCTCCAGAACCAGCTTCCATCTTAAGGAGGGAGGAGTTACCATGCCATAAGCATCGCACCCGTATGCATTCCGCTGACTCTACTTAAACATAAGACAATAGTAATTGTGTAACCATATATTTTTATTATTTTGTTCCTTATAATTTTAATATAATTAAGTTAGTCTTCTCTTAGCGATAATCACGTTCACTTCTGTTTTATTATTTGTGATAATTGTGATTTAAAAATTAAAATTAATTTTTAAAAAGACTTTCATTGATCGCCTTCACATAATTAGAGATGAGATTATAAAGTGTTCATGGACAAATAAAACTCATGGCATCGTAGGATTTGTGTTAGAATTATATGGTTATATTTTTGTATTAGATCTGTCGTTATCCAGGATTACTATTACATATAATTATCAGGCTGTACCTACATAAATACTATCGGCATTTGCCTGACTAATCTTATAATCTGATCAAGCTTATCGTTTTATGATATCTGATGGAGATGAACGAGCAGTTTCATTGTTTATTCCATCTTCATCTGAACAAGTAGGTTACATTCTGTCTAGGTTTAATGAATTATCGTTAATAACAAACGTTAGTTCTATTAGTGTTTTCCATTAGAGTGCACGCACTCTGCAGTGTGTACTATTAATTCAATTTTATTGGCTTGCCATAACCTATTGGGATTACATTTTATTATATTTATAATATTTTTCTTAGCTCGCACGACCCCTTCAACTGTGATATTTGCCTTATTAGAACTCACCACTTTAATTTCATTATGACAACCATCAATGATTATTCTATTTAGTGTATCCAAAAAATGTTATATATATTTAATTCCTTTTTCAGATACATATAAATAGACATTACGACGGACTCAAATGGGGACTATACTTAAGAAAAACAGAATATAATAACATTAACTAAAACAGAGGACTACTTTTTTTATACATACATATAAATCTGCTGTTCACCAGAAGTTCCTTTAGATATATATAAAGTACACATGATTTTCTTTAAGTTAGAAAACCAATAAAAATCTTAAGTTTTAAGTATCGTAAATATCAAAACTTAAGTGATTAATTTCTTTTAAAATTAATTATAATAATGTCCTTTATATGTCTGGATTATTGAGCAGTTAATAATTTTCTTATATCTTAATACACAAAAACATTTTATAAAAATACTATTTTTCCCAACTTCGCAACTTTTCTAATTGGGTGAAATTAAATTGTATATTCATTAGATAAGCTTGAATTAAGGCAATGAGGTTAAAAATGAAAACCTACTCTCCAAAAGAATCTGTTACAATTTTTAGCACAAGAACGATCTTGATCTAAATATTACTGTTTATTATACTTTAAAATTTTATTTTCCGTGAGCAAAGGAATTACATTAGCTACAGTCGAATAAAAATACAAAAACTACTTTTAAGTAACTTGTATTAAAAAGAATTACAACTATGAACTAATACAATGTTTGATCTACTCGATGTAAGTTCAAAAAACTAATGAATATTGAAAATATAATATGGCATATTGTCACGATGACTTGTGTCATGGACATGGTTCGTAACTCATATGAAACTATTATAATCACATTATATATTCTCATCAAAGGTATTTGGATATCAGCTATTTTCCCGAAACAGTTGTAAGTAGCTAAGGTTAACAACAAGATGTGTGTTATTAAAAGACTCAACCGTGACAGGTCATGTTATATCTATCATATTTAGATATTTAAAACATTTAATTATAAAAGAAATAAATATATATAAAAAAAAGAAATAAAAAAATAATCTATGGCATAAAATTAAAGATACTTATTAAAATCTATAAAAGATATATAATAAGAATAAAACAGATAATTATTTCAAACTTAAAACGTACGTGTTAAAGAAAAGTACATAATTTAGTAGCCATGAAATACAGTTATAATACTGTAACATACGTTACGTATACTGATATATATCAAATATTGAGTAATCAATAATATATTTTTCCATTACTCATAAGAGAAATATTTAACTTTAATATTATATTGTTTGATCGATCACGAACAGAATGTAATAAATATTTTGATATCTTGTACGCAGGCCTGTCATGTAATATCCGTACAAAAGTTTATATCACTTTCTTTTAGACTTTTTTACAAGCTACCTACTTTTTACTGTCAAGTACTGCAATATATTTCAAAGAAATCTAAACATTTATTATTTCATCATCTTTGTGGTACATTAAAATATATTTATATTTTAACTTAAAAGAATTATGCTTAGTATTTTTCTAGAAAAAAAATCTCATGTTGTTTATATAATAAACTGTAATTTCAAAAAGTTTTTTTTTTTTTTTTTTTTTTTATTCTTCTAAAGTATTGTATAATTTTATTTATGTATGAATATTTCACAAAACCGAATTTACTCTTGTGACTCTTTATTATTTTAGACCTAGTACCTAACGCTTGTCCAACTTTTCTACTCCATTTGCTTTAATGTTTTCTGAATTTGTACAAATGTTACCTAATCTAACGGTAATTTTAAGTTTAACTAAATGACACTTAAAAAGTTGCTCTTCTTTTAAATATTATTATTAAACTCTTTTGTAAAAAACGGGCACCTAAGCAGAAAATCTTTATATGTCTGTCTTTATATCATTGAATGGTTTTCATTAAATTCTCTTGATAGAATCTCGGCAATTAATAAATGCGTAATTAATTTTGCAAATTTAACTACATATTTTCGACAAAATGATGAGAACAGTGAAGTATATTCTTTACCAATACACTACAGTATACAGGAGTTATTGTTACTTAGTTATGACATAAACAAAGTATTTTTTTTGTTTTTTTTTTTTTTTTGTAAAATAAAGATAAAGAATATATATTCTAATATCGTTTGTCTCTTGCTTAAATCACAGCTAACATCTCCTGGTCTGTCTAATAATCTATAAATATGATTGAACTTAGATCACTTAAACTTTTATAGATGTTTAACACTTTCAAATTTTCTTTTTGTTTAATTGCATCGTAATTGATTTACCGCGGAAAGACTGACAATAAGTACGTTGTAAAACTATCCATAACAATTATAATAATAACAAGACAATTCGCGATAATATATCCCAGAATTTTAACTTGTATATTTTAATATATTATCTTAAATATTAACATAGATATATTTTCTTATTTCAATGACAATTTGTATAAATGAAGTTTACAATTAGTTAACTGTATTTATAGCGTTATGTATTTTTGTATCGGTAAGAATGTAAGCATTCTAAACAAAGAATGAAGAAAAGGCTGTGATTAAGGAAAATTGTAATTAGATCCGTTGTGATTCATCACAAAACAGTGTCTCAAAAAAACAGTAACGATAATAAACGTAATAATCACGCCTTAATTGTTTACTTAGCATACTTTTGACTTGAAAGTAAACTAATTAAAAGTAAATTAATTCACTTGAACTTTTATAACAGCCCATCTATTTTGAACTGCCACTTTAGTCCACTGGGAGATAGCTAATACAGCCTTAATTACATATTTGCAGTCTAAGATAAAAATGTATATATATTTTATATCTTTTTTAACCTAAAAATCTTTATTATCATTTATTTATATCTTAAAATGATAACGATTTTTATCTTATCTTAATAAGTTTTAATTAAAGTATTAAGTCCAACTTAGATTTTAAGATAATTAAAGTTAAGTTTAAGATAATTTCCCACATTTTTATTGAAATGTTTCAATCTTTGTCAGTTAAATCACAGTTCAGTTACTACAGCTGTGACAAACCACATACTCCATATTGTTTTTATAGGTTTCACTTTACTTTCAGCTCAGCTTTTATAGTAAATATTCTATTTATACTAAAAATATTTGGAAAAAGCGATTTGTTTTTACTCAATTAATTTTATAAAAAAAAAAATTATTAATCTGAAGTAATTTTATTATTAAATTTCATAATTGAACTTTAAGCTTAACAAATTCAACAAAGTATTAAAAATCGGAGAAATAAGGATTAATCCTTATAAATCCAAATTCATCCGAAGAAAGGACATCTGAAATATGATTTCAATGAACTATAAAGTTACTTAGAGAGTCGACGGACAAATCCAATCATTCTAGACCGTTACGTTCATTCCCTTTTCTAGTCATGTTATTCACTCTCAATTTAATATACCACTTAATTGGCACAATGAAATATATGTTTGTAGACAAATAATTTAAACTAGGATTTCATGTTATGAAAAACGTCATAAAACACGTTTATTCCACTTAAAATGGTGTAACTTTAAAAATTTATACATTTTTAAGGTGTCCTTTGTGTCAAAAACAAAATATGGTTGTTTATATTAATTTTATTTCATATTTTTACAGAGCTTTTTAGCGACCACCAAGTCGCTGGTGTTCGTGTCTACATTAGCTCAGTTGCTAGAGCAACGAGAATAGAATACCAGATGATTCAGGATCGGAATTTGACCGTTTGATAAATTTTAACAATTTTAAAAATATCCTTGTTAGTCTTTAAATTAAAAAATAAATTAACAATAATAAACTATTTTCAATGAAAATATATCCTAGTTTTATTCCATGGGTTTTAATTGAATTCTTAAAGTAACGGAAAACAATAGTTCTTTTGTAGTTGTTCATATTTCTCAAATGAAAAGTACAAATTTCTCAGAATGAGAGAGTTTTCTTTGTTAAATAAATGATCTTGCTTGATCATAAATCTTGTGACTACGTCACTATAATTATATAATCTGAGCTAAGCTGATATAAAATCCTACAACCATTACACTATCGAATTTGCTAAGAATTATTTGTCCCTAAAAAAATAGTTAGTAAAAATTATACATGACAATTAACGCACTAAGAGCCTTTTATAATACAATTTTAGAGCCCTAAGTGCTTAGTCAATTATATTAAATAATGTCTGCTTGTGTGTTATAATTATATAATCTGAGCTAAGCTGGTATAAAATCGCACAACCATTACACTATCGAATTTGCTAAAAATTATTTGTCCCTAAAAAAATAGTTAGTAAAAATTATACATGACAATTAACGCACTAAGAGCCTTTTATAATACGATTTTAGAGCCCTAAGTGCTTAGTAAATTATATAAAGTAATGTCTGCTTGTGTCACTCAAGATTATATCTTTCATATTAAGTGTTTACTGATATATATAAACATAGATTTTAAATAAATCCCTACATTTTTAATTGTAATTTTTCCGATCTATCAATTGGATCCTGTCAGTTGATTTACAACAGCGATAACAAATCATACGTTACATATTGTTATGATAGCTTTAGCTTTATTTTCCTTCATAACTGAAGATGATAACTACTGTACTTTGTAATTTATGAAACTCAGTTTCATCTGCGGTGCACCACTTTTTTTCATATATGTAATTTCATTCCAGTCTTGATTTCTATTGTAATAACCCAACTATTTGCAAAATTTTATCAATTTCATTTAAGTTCGATTACTTTATGAAACTCGATTCGAAGTTTTTTTTGGTTAAAGATGTAAAAAATTTTTTTTTTACTCTTTCTAAATTAAGAATTTACAATTTAAATTAAGAATGTGCTTATTTATTACAAAGATATGCAGAATTTAAGTTAGACTAATTCCTAACTCTCAATATCACATAATATATAAGTATATATATACCCTATACATCTCCTATACGGACCCGTCGAGGCTTCCCCTTCAATGGCGTGTCAAAATACCAGCTCCTTTACTAGGCCCAGCATAAATAAGTACAAAGAGTATTCATGTTCATAAAATAATTATGGTACTTTTTAACAAATAATAAAACTATAAATAATCTGCCTCTGATTGAATCAAATCAAATATCTAATTTTTTAACATTTCTGTCTTCTTGTATGTGCAGGTATCACACAAAAGCTTCGTCTTTCAGCATAAATACTTCTAAGTTCAATCTTTAGCTTTTCGACTTCCAAAAAGAATTCTTAAAGTTACTATTTTAAATTATTTTGAATTTGAGTAAATTAATTTTTTAGAGTTGAGGACAAAATTCAATGAAATTAGTACGAATCTCGCCTCTAATTTTCGGAAGTTCAATACAATAAAGTAAAATACGTAAGCTAAGCCGTCAATTACACAAATAAAGACTATTTTATCAATGTTTTACCGGCGGTAAATCAATACACCACGCGAACGACGTCGCGGGCCAAGCTAGTATCTTAATAAAGATTTTTTTTAATTCTTTATAAATGTACATAAAATTTAAATATGTTTTTTCAACATTCTTTTATTACTAACTACTAGCAATTACTTATAGCTAATATTAATTATATTAATATCAATGAAAACAATTGTACAAATTGATAAACTTTCTACAATAAATGCTCAAACATTATTAATTATTCAGTTTACTTTGAAATATCAATTGTTAGTTCTGAGTGGTTTCATTCACAATTACAAAGTAACTGAGGATTAACAGAATCATTTTGTATTTCAAATTATTTAGTAAAACAATGATTTGCTTGAATAAATAATTTAAAATATATATATCAAAAACCTAGAATAAAATAAAAAAATATATAAAAATAAATATATGGTAAAACCTGGAAAATCCAATAAAGTAATTATTTATACATGCTAATTCATCTTACGTAAAGCTATACAGATATCCAAGTCAGGAGTTGTCAAGTGTGGGTATTAAATCTACTAGTATATTGTGTATTGTATGTATAGCTTTTTCCAAAATAGGGTACAGTAGTTATAAATTTCTTTTAAATTTCAAAAGATCAAAATCAAAATAAAGTAGACATTTGAAATTTGAGGTTAAAAAGAGTTAATATAAAATTTGAAAAATTTAATACACCCGTAGAACAAAAATATATAAAGATTGTAAAATTGTTTAATTTATAATATTTTTTATTGTTATATTTGTCATAAACATTTTATTTACATAATCTTTAGATTTCTAATATAATTTCTTTAACAAATAATTAAATGGATTATTCCTAAAACTACAATGACAATTATTTCTAAAGTCACAATTTAGGTTCTTTATAATCAGATTTTTTTGTCTTAACTTAATTACTATTATATTAAGAGAATGTTCCAAGTCTCAATGAGATCCTTCTGGTTTTGTTACACGAAATAGGATGAAAATGTTAAAGATTATTCATTTAGTTCCAATATCTTATAAGTAAGGTATTTAAGGTTAAATCATTTAAAATTACACAGGAATGGCGTAAAAAACTGAATTTTAAATTTCTATTTAAATTAGAAATTTAAAAAAAACTGTATAAAGGAACAAATAGTAAAATTTGAAAAAGTAGGTATATTTAAAATAAATTTACAAATGGATTTTCTAAAAACATAAGTAAAATACATTTAAGAGTGAATGTTTTCATCAGTTTAATATATACAATGTAAATTCATTAACCGTTTTGACAGCTTTAAGAAACATGTTAAATATATAATACAATATTAATGTTTTCTAAGATTTACACGAGTACTACACATTTCAATAAAACTATTTTTCGGATATAACTCGCGTTTATTATTACATTTTTATATTTAACCCGACGTTTCGGATGCTTTGCAGCAAACGTGTTCGCGGTAAGACGAGATGATGGTGTCTTGATAAATTATTTTTGATAATACTTCCATATAAAGCAAAAATTTAAAAAAATATTTGTGACAGTCTTACAATTTCTATAATTAACAATATTAAACTATTTTCAATAAAAATATATCCTTTATTCATTCCACTGGTTTCACTTCATTCTTAGTTTGTCTACAAACGATAGTTCTTTTGTAGTTCATATCTCGCAAAATTAAAAATGTAATTTTCTCAGAGTGATAGTTTTCTTTGTTATATAAATGAACTTGTGTGATCATAAATCTTGTGACTGCGTCGCTTTAATCATGTAATTTGAGCTAATGTAACGAAACTTACAGTTACTTACAGTTAGGGATAGCAGCTATCCAGTCCAGGCACACGAAGATCTTCAATGTCTTATATCTACACTCAGAGAGTAGGAGGCAAGTGGTGGCACCGCCTATTATCATATAACAGTACACTTCTAAGTTCTACACACACTCGCGACAGTCCCTTAGCTACGATAGACACTAGACTATACTTGGATACACAAATCACATAAGAAATTACCAATTTTATATCTTTTGCAGCAGACGATCAAAATTTTCGCACGGCAACGCTTTCACCATTTTTGAATGAGGTTGCCGCCAATCACCCGATACTGTATGCAGCCTTGCTATTGGTCAGAACAAAGTGACGCATGATATTTAAATTACGAATTCGTTTAATAAATGAAATCGGCGAATAGCTAAGGTGGTGTAGAATCGTGCATCGTGCAACCATTACACTATCCAATTTACTAAGTACTATTATATATTTATAAATACTACTAAAATAATTAATTAAAAATGTTTGCTTGTGTAACTTAGACTAATTAAATCTACTATATTAGAGTTGTGTATATATCATATAAATATATATATATATATATATATATATATATATATATATATATATATAAATATTAATCAATGCTTACGACAGTGAGCTGCAATTTTTATTGAATTTAATTGCCAGTATAACTCATCTAATTTGTATAGACAACTAAAGGATAAAATGGTACCTTACCAGCGGCAACACTGTTTGGTCTTATACGGCTTGATTGTTCTTAAATTACGTTTTCAATATACATCTTTTTTTTTAAATAAATAGTATTTTTTAAACTGTTTAATGTAGCATATGTAGATTAAGAAGTAAAGCTTGTTCTTAAAACAAGATGTTATACAACATATATGAATAAATGAAGGGTACGGATCTCAATTCTTTTCTTATATTATTTTGTTGAAGAATAAACAAAAGCAATTTTTTTTTTAACTAATTAAAAATGGTTTTAGGTAATACATTTAAATATATACACCTAATTTTATTTTTACACGGTGTATGTATGTATGTATGTTTAATATTAAATATGGCTTTTTTGCAAAACCTTTGTTTGTGCAACTTGTGTTCTGTGTGGTGTTGTATTATGTAATTCTTTAAATTATAAAATCATTTATTAAATTTATTCTTGTTTCGTACTTTATATAAGAAAATATTGTTTTATCCACAAGATAAATATTATTTATTTATTTCTTCTTTCTAGGTATTCTACTATAGTTACTTAATGATTTGTGAATCGCTTTATATAAAACGTAATGAGTTCATATTTTACAATAGCGGTTGCGACCTGAAAAAAATATATATTATAATTAAAATTGTAATTGAAATAATCATTAATAAAATACGATTGATTTTATTGTGTTTGTTTGAAATTTTAACAGACTTCTAAAAGCTTGTATCGATTCAAGTAAAAAAAACCTCTACCACCGAGTGCAACTATATCATATTTCAAGTGATTCTTTAATCTTCTGATCTGTTGAAATAAACAATACACAAGAAAGAAGGCCATCACAGTTTTCGGTAAGTAAATCATAATATAAATATTGTATAATATTACCTCAAAGTTGTAAGCGGAGCTTGGACAAGTATATAGGAACGTTAATGTACTTTTTGAGTGCAAGTTGACATCAGCCGCCGCGAGTACAACGCTGCAAGCTCTCAACACCATCCAATCCAGCGAGTAAGAGTAGTAGACACGGTTTATTAATGTTCCATCAAATGTTCTGAAATATATTACTTCGAAAATAGAAATAAACCCGATATTTTTCTATTTCAATAGAGAAATAAATTGGTTAACCACTGTGTTCCGTTTTAGTATATATATATTTGGTAATGCTGAATTTCTTAGCTCTACGAATTAAGGAATACACCAGTAAACGATGAAGTCTTTTTCATAGAATAATGTATTAATTATATTACATTATACCCAGAAATAGTTGCAGGCATATAAAGTACAAGTTATTCAAGTTGGATAACAGGATGAGCGATCCCAGCTCCAAGTCAACTTTACGCACTAGGGTTGATTGTTGAACGTATGATTCTCTAATCCTGCGCCAAAAGTTTAGTTTCTATTAAAACTCAGTGTCAAACTGAAAACATACGCTCAATTTTATAAAAAAGTCTGTAATTTTATCTTATTAATTTAGTTATAGTATTATTATTTCAAAATAGAAAAATAATTAATTTTTGATTTTGGGTTAAATTTGACTATTTTTACAAATTTTTTTTTTTAAATATAATGACCATTTCCTTATAACAAAAGAATACATGTGATTGCAATGATTAATACTTACATTATAATTGTAAGTACCGTTAAGGCGAACCTTTTCTTCATTCGTGACACGAATCTCATTTCTGACAACTTGTTTAACGAAGTAGTTTAGTCTGTCGTATCGAGATGATAATCCCATGCTTATCAAGATTATGATAGGTCCTGAAAGTTCCACAGGATTGTGTCTGATTAACTCAGTATAAATATTGATATGGCCAGCCAAAGAAAATATTCATCTAGAATTTTTTTTATTTCGAATCAAAACAATGAAAAGTTCATGATTTTGTGCTATATTTTAAACTTACAACTATGCAGTAAAAATCCATGCGATGCTAAAATGTAACGCTCAAGATATTCTTCAAAAGGAAATTTAGTTCCTGTCGCGGATATCATACTTAGAATATGTTCAACTGAAAAATATATATTATTGGAATTTTTAAATCTGTGTATTATTGAAAAGACTAATATATATTATGAACATCTCACCTATAGCAGAAATCATAACAAATGTGCTAACAAAAATAACTTTTCCTTTAATAGAAACATCGGGTGATAAAAATAGTCCATTGTCTTCAATTTGGATCCAGTATTTTGTCAAAGACTGCCAACTCTAAACAGCTCTCCATGAAAGTATTAGAGACAAGAGTGCGTTTCCATAGAATATTGAACCGGAGATAGTTGCTGTTACATTTCCTGTGAATATTTAAATCAAATAGAAAACGATTAGTTAATTAAAACATACATAGAAAACATTTATAAGTAAAATATGGAAATGTTAGTAAGTTATAGTTTTAAAATATGTATATCCATCTGCTGTTCTATATTATATAACAAGAGAATCTCTACGTACAGTCAGTTAAGTAATATTAAGTAAGTAGGGTTATGGAATAAAGAAGAAAGGAAGTTAATGGAGTTGCCTAACTTTTTATCCATCAATTTACAAAAGATAAAAGACATAAACATAAACATAGATAATAAAAGTATACATTTAATATTAGTATATAGTTTTTTATCATTTTTGCGATCTTTATATAACGCGTTTTATATAGTATTAGAGTACGTAAAAGTAGTTTATTACATTTATTGCATTTATATAATATATACGAAGTACATGTACATAAAATAGTAACCCAAGACTCCAATATATAAATAACATCAGTATAAGTATTTCACTACTTATACACTACACTAACGTCCAGAGGATATCGAGAGCAGTCTGAAGAGTTTCCAAATAGCAGTTACTATGATGGTAGTCAGCATAGCCAGCATAATAACTGCCCACAAAAGCGCAAGATATCCACCATATGTTAGAATCCCAGACCGCTGAGCCAGAGACAAGATTGATTCCATTGCCGATTTGAAATTCTAGAAAAAGCAATCATCAAAAAATAAAAGTGCTACGAAGACATGTTAATTATTTAATAATTTTACATCACGTTTAAGTTCCGTCGCTTTATTTATTTTGTCTTTCATTATAAGTCTTTTTATTGCAGAATCACTTAAAATGTCCCAAAACTGAAATGTTCTAACATGTGACTGTGAACGTGGTAAAAACCACAGTGTTTGTGAACATAAGAGATACATAAAATTGATTTGTTTCAAAGTAGTATTTATAAACTTATATATGAAATAATAGATTTTATTCTTTTAGGGTTCATTAATAACTAATCGAGTTATAAATTTATTTTACTAAGCTTCAACTTTCTTTAATATCTTTACTGTTATTATTGTTTAAATTAATATTAATCTAAATTAATTAGCAACTTGCTGGCTCCTGTAACTTCTATTGGGACAATAGAGCCTCTGTTACTTTAAAATTATAATAGCAAGTTCTTCTCATCGAGGTGTCTAAATCGCTGTTTTAGACGCTATTATTGTTATGCTTATTATATTTTATTTTCTTATTAGCTTATATAATAAAAAACCAAATTTAAATAATTTAAACGTACATATAATTTCATATAATAGGTAACTTAAAAAAAAGTTAGATGTCATAATATCACTATCGTCAAACAGCATTTTTGACAATTTTGAACAATGTTGAGTAGTAATAAGAATCCTAAGCTGATATTCCTTTTAAATATAATATTAATGTTTGTGGGTAGTTTAAAAAACCAATACCAACAATTTCTATGTAACAATCTATATTGAATTTAATAAGTATCTGAAGCATCAGTCCATTATTTAAAATATTTTAGTTTTTACATATATTGAAAATGTTACATTTTGTAACTAATCTATCGATTGAATAAACATTTAAGATGACATAAAAACTATGGTATTTATTAAAATAAAAGTCCTTAATTAAAGAGTGACAATATAGAAGAAATGTAGCATTTGAAATTTGAAATTCAAATAAGAAGACATTTAATTTTATGCGACCAAGTTCAAAGTATGTTAGGTATAATTTCAACATATGTGTTTATCACTACAATATTACTACAGTGAGGTTGACGATAACTGATATTACGTACGAAAAAATATTATCATATTTTGGTAAGTAACTCGTTCCTTCTACTCCTACAATGTTTTAAAAATAAAACCCCCGATGAGATTTATGTTTTTGACATAAGAATCAAACTTATAAATTGTATTTAAAGGTTAAATTTATGTTGAAATGTTAATGTAACTGTCTTGTCATAAGTTTTAATGGCTTTATAAAGAAATACTATGTTTTTTGATAACATTTTTACATATTAATACGTTTGAACCTATCTGTCTTCGAGTCTTGTAATATCGTTCTTTTGATTGTTTTATTGATTTAACAACTTTTTTCTTAAACAATTATTACAAGATTTAGTTTTAAATATATTATAAATAGGTATGCTAAGTAATTCGAAATAATATATGTTGCTATATATATATAATATATGTTGCTATATATCTGTGATTGTTTAACAAGGTATTAAAAAACCCAATATTAACTCGGACACTTTTAGTTGGGTTTATTTTAAATTGTATTTATTTATTATTTGTTTTTGTTTTATTTTCTTGTACATAGTTTTTTAAATTATTATTCTTTCATATGCGCTGTAGAATTCAGAGCAAAACCTTGTATTTAATGAAAAGACAGAAGGTTCATTAATTTCATACTTTAAAAATAACTTTATGAAAACTTAAATGACACGCTTTTAGCATTATTTTAATAAATATTATTATAATATAACAGGGTAAGAGTCTTTGCATACATATCATAACGTAATTATTATTAAATAATAAAAATAGTACAATAAAAATTAGGTACGAATATAATTCTTAAAATATTCTTTATTTAATATTATTATTACATATGATTTGTTTTGAAATTTGATAAGTAAATGAATTCACTTGTTTTATATACTTGGTACAACATGACCATTATGTATTCATATTATATTTTTTTTTTTCATTTATTTAAAAATTTAAAAAATATACATTTTAGAAAAAATGCAGGATAAATGCCCGAAAACCTCTCTGGGTTTATCTGGACAAGTTGTCGCTCACGAACATGAATAATCATTGCGCCAAAAATTACGATTTTTAATTTATTTATTTATTTATATACTTAATTACACACAAAAATACATTTGAAAAAAAAATAGATGATTAAACAAAAGAGAAAAAAAATAAGTTTTGGTGCAAAAGGCGGCCTTATCACTTATAGTGATCTCTTCCAGGCAACCTATTATTAAAAGGACATTTTTAAACAGATAGTTGGTGCATGAAATAATTATATACTGGTTTTTACATATATATTAGGTTATATATAATTATACACTAGGTTTTACATGTTTTTAATATTTTAATATATATTACCGACGGAGGATTTAGTATTTATAGCTTACAAGAATTATAAGTTCTTATAATCGTGTATCTAATTGCATTATGGAATAAATATAATTCCTTTATTCACTTCCCGGATATTCATAAAGTTTGTAGGAATAATATTATGCAGTAAATTGATTCTTCACTATAAATTTAAAGGTGTACTATTTATTGACTTTGTGATTTTCTTTACTGTTTTAATCGCAATATTTCAGAATTTGTCACGTTTCGACTATTAGAGTGGACATACGCTTTCGAATGCTTGTCAGACCTTTTTTCTGTTTTTAACATATTTTAATGTTATTTGAATATTGAAGAATTAGTGATTTTTTGAGTTTAACTCATGTATTATCAATTACAGATTTCTTGAAGGTATGAGAAAATTTAATGACAGGAAGACGTGAATCTTTGGGGCGTCACCCTGCTTGTTCTGCATCCTATTACTCGGCTGATGCTGTATCTGAAACCTGGAATTATTGTATTACGGATTTCTGGTGATGTACAATTTGGCATTATATTTAATCAGTACAGTTATTATTTAAAGAATGAATTATTGACTGCGTTTTTCTTGTACTACAAGCAAGGTGTCTGTGCATATGCCTACACTTGTCCATTGTCAGTGGCGTTCCGGGATTCAGCTAAATTTAGGTATGAGTGTTTACCTCAAGTAACCGACCGCTGAGTGTAGCTGACATAAATTTTCTTCATTTTGATAGTGATAATTATTTAACATGACTTATTTTATATTACATAAAATTGTTGTTTTATTTTAAATTTTTCGTTTTCGTGTAGTTGCAATATTCAACAAATATAATATCATATATCCCGTTTATAAAAGAAATATTTATTCACAAACATATAAAATTTAAAAATAAAATTATAAACGATGAAGATGTTATCATAGAAACCAAAGACCGGAAAATGTCATAGTTATGATAATATTTATAAGAAAAAAAAATACATTTTCGGTCTGTGGAAGTATAATAAAATCAAAATGCGTCACGGGAATTGCTGTTAGATTCACCGTCTTTTTTATTTAATATTAAGGGATTTAATCTCTCCTCTATAACTCAAGGAAGTCTTTCACTACCTTCACGCCACACAAGACGAGAGAAATTAATGTTTATTCTATATACATTATTTAACGATATTAAAAAAAAAAAAAATTAGTAGTTCAGCAAGCATACAAAATATTCCTGAAATGTAAAAATTTTAAAAGTAAATATTCAATCTCGTTCAAATAGAATGTCGCATTCATTAAATTGACAACTGATCGAGGGTCGCTCCAATATCGGCCATTTGAAAATTATTTTGAAAAATAGGGATCAAAGTATCACATCTTATTTCTAAGAGCCCTCAGAGTTCTTTAACGTTCTGTAAATCAAAGAAACTTTTCAAATACTTAGAAGCATCCTTCATTATTGAAACATTAAACGTATAATAATAAATTATTTATTAATGAATACTGTTCTCATTTCATATTTGAAGACACTTAATATTATACATTTCTTAAAATTGATATTAAACAAGTATTTATATGACTATTTTGACTCAGTTTTAATATGTTATCATTATACGTCTTGACATATACATAAACAATTTGTAATGAAAACATGTGGTATAATCAAATTTTACCAATCCTTACTAAACCATTAACATGGAACCAGTTTAGTTTGGCCCACTCCTCATTATTTTTTAAATTGCTATATTAGTTTGTATTTCAAGGAAATCTTTACATCTGCAAATGTTTGTGTCATTAATAGCTGAATACGAAAACTATAATAAATTATTAATTAATATTAATAATTTATTATAGTTATATTATGTTATATATATGTTATATTATTTATTATATATATTAATATATATATATTTTTATTATTTCTTATGACTTTTTTTATAACTTATTAAAGTATTGTATTCTTATTTTTAATATTTAGTTTTGTTATTTTTTAATAGTTTAAATAGTTTAAGTATTAAGACTCTTCATGTTTGTTCGTACTCTTACTTGCCTCATCGTCTATAGTTAACTAACAAGTAATTTGACTTTGAAAACTCAATCAATGGCATTACTTCTGAATGAGTTTTAATACTAACTAACTAACTTATGACAATTATGTTATAAGTATAATATATGATTACTTAAATATATTTTATATAATTTAAAAAAATAGTACCAATAGTTTTTAAAAAATCAACAGTATTAATAAAATAAAAAAGATTTTTTTTACCTCAATGTTATAAAACTCAGTACGACAATCATACAAGTAAGGGAGTGCCAGTTTAGAATATTTATGAACATCAGCAGCTGACAGCACGGTGTAAGTAGTACGACCACACAGCCATAGTAGTTGAATTAAATAATAAACAGTTTTCAGTCCGTCACTCGAAATTCCTTGGCTGTAATAATTAGAACGTTTAGATCAAATTAAATGACAATCAAATATTTATCAGCACAGGTTGTACTCGAACCTGCAATCTCTTATATGTGGCACTACCGCTGCGAATAAGGTTATTGGCACTTATCGTAATTATTTTAGTAGTCAATAATCGTAATTGAAATGATTTCATTTCGGCACATCAGTGTCATTATTAGTGCAGTATAGAATAATTAACATTGTGAATATGTTACCAATGAAAAAGTTTTTTTTGAATTATTTTATTTTTACTAAAGTCACACAAACGAAAAAAAACCAAACATTAAGTTTTATTACTTTCAATTATGAAAAAAAAATTTCGTATAAAATCAACTTACACGATCCCCAAAAACAGCTGAAAGCAAATAAAGTAAAAGTTAAAAAAGGTGGATAAAAGGACGACCCCTCCCAAGGAGTTGTCGACATATCGCACCAAATTCGCCTGCTTCATATACGCCTCTCTTATCTTTCTCCACGTGTAAACTTGCAAAACATCCTGGTCCTTAAAACAATTAATTATGAGATCACAATATTACTAGCTGACTCATGGTATTACGAACTTTTTCTAATGAAAAAGATGTCAAAGCGACAAACCGATTTTAAAAAGAAGATCAGGTTAAGAAGAAGAAGTAATAATATATAAAGAAGCTAAATAAATACCTTACATCTCTTAGTCTTTATGTCATTTCTCCCTGCGACAGTGGCTACGCACGCGTTTAGTCTCTTGTATCTCGATGTTAAGCCCATGCTTATCAGAATAATGAATATATCGTGTAAGTTCCTCAAGAGGATTGAGGCCACATTCATGAATAGGATCACGACGCCGATCAACTCCGAATATTCAACTGTATTGTTTAATTATAATAATTAATAAATTTACCTTAATTTCATATGTTTCATGCTATACTGCAATTTTGGTCTATACTAAGCTATATTTTTAATTATATAAGTAAAATTATTGCGTTGTCGATGCCGTTGGCCTTGCGAGTATAGATAACGGGGCGCGGAGCTAAGAGGCGCAGGAACAAGTATAAATCATGGTGGTTTTATGAACGATTGGTTGACTAGTGATGTTAGAGAAGAACTTATCACAAGAATTCGGTTCTTCAATACAGAGTCAAGGGTTACCATTGGAATATTTTGCGATATCTTTAAAGCCTTTGATTTCGTTAGGCACCATGGCCTAATCTGTAAACTTTGTAACTTTGAAGTTTATGACTGAGTTGCTGATCTTGTAGCTACGAACAAACCAGAGCAGTAGCTCAGCCATATTAACCCCATAAGTACGAACTTATTACAAAAACAACAAAAAGTTAGTATAAATGGTACTATTCGTTAGGGTTCATTATTGAAAACAATATTGGGATTAATTTTTAGTCCAGTTTTATTCGTAGCTGCAGATAAGGATTTACTGTATTTAATGGTTAATGAATGTAATTCAGGAGCTGACTTTTGAATCTTTTTTATTTTCAAAAGAGCAATTCGTACTAAATATAACACGAGACTTAACTCGTGGACTCGTGTTATGATTAGTACATGAATGAGGACTCGTGTTCCCGAGGGGAGGGCCTTACAATTGTCCCAAAAACGGTGCAATAATTACGCTTCCAGCGCTCTTTATTTTTGAAAAATGGTATGCGATCCAAAAATTTGCTCCGGACTTATCTTTTGGAACTATGCAATCTGAGTATGATGTTTCATTAGCGTAATCTATGCTATTGTTAAAAAATATATTTTTTTACTATAACTTGGACTGATATATATTATATATTCTTACTAAAGATTACTAGGCTGGACTATACACGTGCAACAAAGGTCTATCGAGGGTCAAGCAGAGGAAGTCGCGGCCAACAGCTATTTCAACAAAAAAAAATCTTAAATTCACGAAGCATAAATCCGTGGGTTTTAAGAATAAATTTTCGCAAGCAAAGTGAATCACATTGGTAGTTAATTGCAGATACCGAATTCATCAAATACACAACTAAAATGAAAAAAGATTAATATTATATATTGATATAGTAATTTATACTAACATATATGTTTGCGATATAGTGTTTGTCGACATAGTTTTAGTAAGACTGGACGTCTGATTATTTACACGAAAAAAAAATTTATATATATAAAATTTATTTAATTACAGGTAGATACCGTAGAAGATAAATATTTTATGTAAGCAAGTGCGCTAATAATATTTTTTTCAAAACTATACCTAAAGCAATGCACAATAGAATACCAGTGGCTGTATACATTTGTTTCTTCAACATTCTGTCCGCAGGTACGTATTTAATATTAAGAGTGTACTCGATAGAAGCCCAGTACATTTCCTTCCACGCGTGAGATAGTCGATTGCACTGAATCATACCTAACAGTACTGAAGTGTAAAACATTGTACCCGATAGTCTTGCGGTTATGCTTCTTGTATTTATAAATAAATATATTTATATAATCCAATAAAGTAAATGTTCATAAACATCTACTTACTCTTATAAGTTACGTACTATGTCCAGCCGTGTCGACCGCCAATCCAGCGAGCGCTTTCACTACCTTCCAAATTGCTTGACTCTCAATAGCAAGCAACAGGCAAAGTAATAAGAGGCCGTACATTTTCCATACAAACCTCTCTAATCCAACAATTCCAATCCACCGAGCCCAACTGAATACATTCGATATTGTACTGATAAATTCCTGTAGAATTTTTTTTAATAAACAAATGTTTACAATAATGTTTTCTAAGATTTACACGAGTACTAAACATTTCAATAAAACTATTTTTCGGATATAACTCGCGTTTATTATTACATTTTTATATTTAACCCGACGTTTCGGATGCTTTGCAGCAAACGTCGTCGGGTTAAATATAAAAATATAATAATAAACGCGAGTTATATCCGAAAAATAGTTTTATTGAAAGTCTTTACAATATCATAATATTTGTTAATAAATATAAATTGTAGATTTGATCGATACAAATTAAAATATTTTAATTTCTTTTTGGTTAATAAAGTCTATTTACTCACATCGTTAAAACTGTTTTGTGAATGAATAATATCACCCCTCTCATTATTTTGATTTAACACCTTCTTTACCTTAGACATATTACAGTGCAGTTTAACTTATATATATATATATTACATTCCAGTCAACTGCAAAGTAAATAACAGAACGATGAAATATTTCTTTGAACCTTGTATCGTATCAGTATCACGCCAACTGTAAATTAAAAACATGTTAAAACAGTTTATTTTCCCACGTTGCAAAATTGATCGATGTTTATTACCACTACAATCAGGAAACTTCAATTACGTTTTAAAGGAAAAAATATTTCAATTTTAAATTTATACAGTACTTTATAAACTCGTAGACGTTATTGCTTGTAATGACTCTGACGTGATCTCAACAATTAAATGATAGTATAATTGATGATGATTAATTAACTGACTTTCTGACAGACACATCTCGTCTACCCGTGAACACGATTACTGCAAAGTATTCGAAACGTCGGGTTAAAATCAAAATGTAACCAAATTATACGCGAGTTTTAATCCGTAAAAATAGTTTTATTTCAAATGTGTACTCGTGAAAATCTAAGAAAATACAATGATAGTATAAATTCAACGTTTAATAATATTTTAGAAGATATAATAAAATAAACTTAGTTTATATAAAAATATCTGAGAAGGATATTTATTAAAATGACACACTTAACTTCGAAATGAAAAGAAATATAGTCAAATAGAAGTTTCTTCTGAGAATACCTTTTCAACTTTTGCAATATACTTTTTATTGAAACTTCCAAACACTCACTATAAAGATAATTAAAATGTTCTCTTGCTTGTTTTATCAGATTTTAGTTTCGATCTATTTTCATGAATTGCTATGTCATATTCAGTTCTCTGTCCTAGCCTTTAAAGTTGTTTTTTCATTGTTATAATTTGTATTTAACAGGGCCTAAAATATCTGTAGATTTGTCCAGGGATTTATTGATTCAAGATGTTTAAGCTCTTGACCATAAAACATCGCTTTCGTGAAAATTTTAAAATTTAATTTATTAATTTTTAGTGTTATGATAAACCTGTAAAGTTATAATAAAAGGGTATCTCATTAAAACACAACAAAAACAACAACAATTAATTTGAATGAAATTATAAATTTCATTTTTAAAATGTTAAAATTTTAATACCTATTTAGCAACAGCCAAAATTCAAAATTATTATTTCATAGATAAGATATTCAAACTAAGAAGATTATATATGTAAGTTCATTTTACGCTTTTATTATTTAACATTAATATTTCAGACATTCGTAGCTTGATATAAATATTTATTATTTCACAGCTAATGAACCGAATTTGAGTAACCCGAGTAAGTGGAGATAAAATTATATTTTCCACGTTGCTGCTATTAATACTAGCACGTAATTGGCCAAAACTAATGAAACAAGCTGCTAATATTGCACTTTGCTCAGCACATATATTATGAATCCGTCAGTTTAAGGAAATATTGCAGGGCGACGTCTTTTAATAATAATAATAATAAATATTCTTTATTGCACACCGAAAATATTATAACAATACAAATAAAGTGAAAAAAAATATTTATTTTCCGATATATCGATATTGTTGAAAGGATCACAACACAAAAATAATATTTTGTATAGGTACAAAAAAATAACAGAGACAAAACCAGATACAAACTGTCACTACGAAAACTTTTAGAGTTGGTGTTCAATGGCCGTCTTACCATAATGCATCGAATACTGATGACGTTTTACATTATCAAAATAAATACGTATAAAACAGTGAGACAAAAAAAAAAGTAGTCACAAATTACACAAACAGAGTGTAAACTTTTGCTATTAAATAAAATAGTTATAACTAAATACTCAAACCCATTCGTGGCTTTTAACTGCAATACCAAGACAGAGTGAGGGAGGGAGAGAGAGAGAGCGAGCTACTTTTCAGAAGTGGCTTCCACTAGATTCAGTCACAGTCTTTCATATTGCTCAAGCCATCACGCTCACTAGTGATGTGCGACTTAAATTAACTTAATACCGCAGTGTGTCAGATGCCTTTAAATTTTTTTAATTGCTTGTTTATATAAATTATAAGGAACATCTTTTTCTACATACAACTCCTAGCTGTTGTAATCTAGAAGCTATTTTTAATTATTGATTTTCGACTGAAGAACTCCTTTACCATTGCCCAGAAAGCGCCGGCCTATACGGCGTATACAATTGCCATCGAAATGGAACAGGTACACGAGGAGGTTCTCCGCCCGCGGTCCCCCAAACTCTAAATACCTACTATGTAGAAGTTAAAATGGACTCTTAAAATCTCTTGGTACAGCTTTTATAAAAATAAAATATTTTTTAATATGTACTATAATTAAATTATTTACTTAGATTTTTTTTCTAATTCTTCTCTAAAATTAAGTACAACAGGACAGTACGAAGTAATGTAGATGTAAAATTAGTAAACATCAAGATTTAGTTTTAATAAAATCACGTACAGAAAATCCCTTATAATGAGACGATCACCTTCACTGTGTACTTTTAGCATATTGCCATTGAGGTTTACCCATGTGAATTTTGTTTCAATATATTATAATAGACTATATAAAATCAATATAATTTTCTGTCAAAGCTTTTTTCCATGAGATATAATTTGTTTAAGAATTTTGCAAAAGAATTCTCTTGCTGTAAAAAAAATATATTATTGTAAAGAAACAAAATCGTATATATCTAAAATAATGAAATTCGGCATCAGAGACATTTTATATTATTAAATATATTGTATTTAAATTATTTACTGATAGTGTTGGTTTTAAGGAAAAGTTTACAGTTTGATGCATTCTATATAAAATCAAATTAATGAGATAAACATAGCTTTATGTAAAAGTAGACACTATAAAACAGCTGATAATTATTTATTTATCGTATTCATAATGATAAGAATAATAATGTATGGTTTTGTTAAATAAAAAACTTTATTTATATGATAAATATTATTTCCCAAGCAAAGAAGATATTTCAAATATTGTACTTTTTAATAAAAATTCAAATAATTGTAATTTACTTCATATTCAGAAATTCCTGGTTGTTAAAAGCTAGCCTGAAGTCACCGGTGTCGATGTTGTTTCCATTATTTTGTAACAAAGCCGCTTTCAATCTGTAGCTAGAGACCTGGGATATGCATCAAATAAACATGTATTATAAAGCCTTTAATAATAATGAAGAATGCAGCTGTATTTCTGGTATATTATGTATATTTCTTGTATTTCAAAGAATATTTATCTAGAACGGTTCGAGTATAAAATATCAGTTATAAAAGTGCCCTTAAAATTGTATAGCTTGTGGTAAAGTTATATGAATAGTTATGAAACCGAAACTTAATTTGTTTTAAAAGATCTACAATTGTAATACTTAAGAAAGAATCTAATATATTAATATAGCTAATATCTTTAAAAAGGAAGAGTACTTCTAAAAAAAGGGATTTATAAGGATTTTATACAATTAAGTGAAAATGCAAGCATATTGTATTTTCAAAGACTTCCTACATACGTCCTTTCTATTCTCTTCGCCATCATCTCGTATATCCTTCGTCCTGCGATAATTTCTATCAAATACAATTCCGCTGCGTCTGCTGATTTCATGCAACGGTATTGTGTCTCTTCTTCTCAAGTTATTGATAAAGGAATCCACATTTTGTTCGTCACAGTTACATACTAATATGACCTGCAATATAATTATTTTATACATCATGAACACATATTGTTGATAACACATTTAAGTGATACTGAATTTCAAATTGTTACAAATATTTTATTGCATCGTAAAATCGATAACGTTTTACTCGAAAATACAATATAGACTCTTGAGTATAAATTTCTATGGATGTATGGATGTTTTTTGTATAATAAATTTCTTAGACCACAGAGATGGCAAAAAAATAGACGGTCCGCCAGATGGTAAGCGGTTACGCTTGATTATAGTCTCCCATATTATAGTGTTGCTGCAAAACCTTTTTTTAAATTTCAATTTGACCGTTTCTTAATTTTCATACGATAAATGGTTATTTCTCCTCTTCTTTCTTCTCCGATGCAACTTGCAAACTAACTCTAACCTATCATACTTTTCCAATCTCGTCATACTACATATACGTTTCAACATTCACTTCATTGATTCAGCAGCATGCCTTTCATCCTTCTTATTGTTTCATAAAAACAATTGTGGTACAAAAATGATATTTATGTTAAAGTATATAAAACCAAGTCAAATGTTACGACGTAAATTAGGAAAATAGTTTTACTTAAAATGAAATACTGATCGATAATTTAAAAGAAAACTGTTGTGTTTTAGAGGTACTTATATTTATGAAAATAATGTCTTATAAAATATATGATGGAATAATGAACCATAGCCTCTGTTAATCAGGTCGTTACAAATTAATTTAGCACAAAATTATAAACCAAAAAATATTAGATAGTAGAGTTAAACATTTATATCAGATAACCTTTTAACATCATTGGTTAAACTAGCAGTAATGGGTGTCCTACCCATCACATTACTTCATTATTAAGAAATATATGAAGAATTATTATTCAATTATTCATATACATGCAAGGTGAGTGTTGTTAAATACAGTGCTTAAATAACTTATAATAAAATATAACAATATAAAATATTTTTTTTAGCTTTTACTTATTTTTCCCATTCAATTTCATAATAAAGACTTTTTTTTTAATCAACTAATAGCAACAAAACAATTCTCTTTGATGTATATTTTTTATTTATTATAAGTTACGTGAATACGCATGACTGAAACTAAAACGAAGTCAAATAAAAAATTAGGCGAGAAAATGAAGTCGAAAACATATAATAGGTTTTTCAAAAAGTGTAGACTTACTCGGAACCCCTCAAAACCTAAAGATATTAAAATAATTGCCTGAACGATAATCAAGTGAATAATAACAATATTTAAAACTCAATAAAAGATAAAAAAAATCAATTTTTTCTTTTAAAATTTGAAAAAGCCTAATGTCTTATTTGAGTTTCACAATACCTAAGTAGTGTGCGGAATATACAAAAAAGACGGTCCAGCAATAATATACAAGTTGTCATTAACATATAAAGTTATCATATAACAATGAGCTTCTATATATATATGTATCACACAAGGAAGCAGTATACATTAGAACAGCTCACATAATCCCAGGTTGCGTTGACAACGTCTTTGTTCCTTTGAATTCCATAATTAATATTAACAACATGATACTGTATTTTAATTTTACTATTATTACAAATAAGCAGCAAAATTATATTAATATTAAAATAAAATGTTTTGAATTCTAGAATGACAAACACCAGCTGCTTACAAATTGTATTGTAATAAAATTATTTTTGTTTTAATACGATAAAGTATGAATGTGTGATAATAATGATAATAATGTTAAAAGGTATTCAGTAATATAAAGACCGGGTGCTTTAAAATTTTGCAATATTATTTAACTTAAATCATCAGACCGATAAATCAAACTAATTGTTATAGAATCAGTTATTCTCAAATCGTGAAATATATATGATGTTTGTGAAATAAACATCACAGAATCGGCTATGTTCTCCTCAGACCAGGGCGACTTTTGAAACTATCAAAATAGGCCCTTTTGATACTTTTATTTGACGTACGTAAGTGATCGCCGATATTGGGTAAAAGTTAAAAAGGGATAAATAAATAAATAAGGCGAGTTTATTGTTGAGAATAGTTTTAGTCCATATGATACTCAGTAATTATTTCTTATATAATAAGTACTGATTTCGTGAATACAATTTTATATGCGCATATTTATAATTGAGTGTTTACTTTTATAAAAGTAAATGAAACTGCCTTTTAAGATATCAATTCAGTTCTCCTTTAATTGAATTAAGAATATTGATAATTTTAATTTGTTATTTCATAAACAGACTCTAATATATTCGTGATAAATACATGTTCGTATATAAAATATTAAAGTCAAGCAAACTAAAGTTTGATCTGTTCTTTGCGAGAAATCCAACTTTTATTTTTGGCTTCGGCGACCGAGATTAAGTTTAAACCCTTTGAAGGCCTTCATTGGTAATGTACTTAATGTTCCTCAAACAAAGCCTAATTAATTAAGCATTAGTCAGAATTCAGCGTTAAATATAATTTTTATTTTTATCAAGACATTGACCACTGCCAGAGTTTACTAAACAAATGTTAAGATGAAGCAATATTATTAATATTTCCTTTATGAAAAAAAATGATTTTTAATATTTATATGTAATTTCGACTGTGCCTTAAACAAAACTTTAACTGTTTAACAAAAATATGTTAGTTTCTCAATAGTCAGAAAAGTCTATGAAGTCCAACAGAGAACAATAAACGTAGGTAATCTGTAAAGAGAAATATTTGTATAACACCTTTATATTATGTTTTTATATAAATTACTTATTTAATCAGCAGCATTGTATTGTTAAAGATAATATAATTATATGATTATTAAAATTATTGCTTCAAAAATATATTTTATGTAAAGTGTAAACAAACATCAATCAGTTTTGTAATTTCATACAAATACAGAGTTGAACTCTTTTATAATTTACTGTTGGCGTGTTGTTGATAGAACACATGTTCTATGATTGGGTGAGTCTAACAATTATTGCCACTTTATAACCAGTTTAGATCATTTACATAGACATTAATGAATCGTTATTTACTTTTCTAAGGATTAGATTCAAATACGATTCGAAATCATAAACTTTTGTCACCAATATCAATACTCGATATTATGAGGACTATGAAAAAGGAGGTAATTGAGCTTCGCTACGCTCAGCTCTTTACTACTCAAATTTTCAACTCTTTTTTACCCTACTCCTCCATCAATTTACGAGCTACACGCACGAAATTTGCACATATGCGCATAATGAGCAAAACTCGGTCTGGATTGAAAATCAGCCGAATAGTAATTGTAGTTTTCGAGATAATTGATAAAATGTGCCCCATAGAGTTAATATATAGAACGTTTTTGTTTCGCGCCCGCTGCGTTGCGAGGCTAACCCCGCTTGCGTGGACCTAGTATTTTTAACTCTGGGATCGAGAATCATGTCAAAGGCCTCTCCCATTTTATAGAATATTGTTATTTAATGTTAATCAATGCTTTTGTAATACACCTTAGATTCATCCTGATCTTGCAAAAATATTAACAGGTTGGCTGCGGCCCGTGAAACTGCTAATACTCCTGACTGCAGCTTGACAGAAGTCTTGGAATGTCAACCTCAAAAAAACGTTCCTAGACTGCGGCTAACACATCCGTGTGTGACACAGATCTTTTTATGAATTTTAAATAACTGCCCGCATGGCATATAACTACATGAAATAACAAAAATATAAAGCCTATATAATATATCGGTTATTGTAATCAATTCATACTAATAAAGGTATTTACATAATTCCTAATACAGATATATAGATTTTAAAATCAAAAACCATATTTTAACACTTATATATATAATAGGATGATATACTTTTATTAATACAAATATAATATTGAAACATGATACAACTTAGAGTTGCTTTTTTTTGTATAATTCACTGTTAAGTGTAAATGTTTTGATATATATGTCAACTTAGAAGGGGGTAGGAGGAAAAAAAAATGTGACCACCAACCACTTCTTTCTCTGTTCCTAAAAACAGTGTCTCCTTGTTATATTTGCTGGATCTATTGATTATTGTTACAATACTTCAACAGTAAAAAAGCAAGACTGTGTATTGAATATTTTTTTATAATTATAATCCTATATTGGATTGAAATAATAAAATTATCAAATTTATTATTGTCTGATATTTTTCGTTACGTCAATATATGTGGCGGTTCAGCTTCCATTAAAATTTAGACGATGTATCTTATCTTATCGTAAGCCGATATGACTCAAATTTGTTAATTATTACAAGCATAATTAGAGTAGAAACGCCTACCCGTCATTTAGAGATAACTCAGTTTCTTATTCATGTATTATACATAAAATAGACTTTAACACATGTCTCCTTCTCACTAATCGGGCTTTTCATCAAAAACGATAGGCACGTTATATAAACTCACAATTTTTAGAGCCGTTAAAGTAACCTTTGCTTTTTAATAAACTTTTGTTAGTTAGTTATTCTTTTTTATCATTAATATTGTATGTCAAATACTTGTTATTCAATATTTTATTATAAGACTACAACATCAAGTCAATAACTTTGCAAACGATATTTATACATCGTAACTTAAGCCAAATGTGCTTTAAAGTGACAGATACAGAAACCGTAGCTCGAGGAGATATTCTGATAAAGATCTATTATATCCTTTATACATCAAATAAAGCAGAGAAACAATAGTTTTCTTAACAAACAACTAACTAATGAGATGTTTTCACCGTCGTTAAGGTTTTACTCGTTGTTTGTCTGATATACAACAGATTCAATTTGCCAAAGAACCTGGAAATAACAAGTTAAAAACAGAAAGCTTTTGTAAAATCACTAGGTTCTTTACTGTATTACGATATTTCAAAGTAACAACAGTAAATAGTAAACACACATACATAATTAAAACATCCTTATTCTTATTCATCTCACTTAAACTGTCTCAAAAAAAAAATTATCATCCGACATCAATAGACAATTAGGTTGCAGAATATATACATATTTTTCACCTCCTTATAAAACTATATATATTATATGTTATTATAATGATGATGGGTACTTTCCGACGCTTCGCGCGAAACTGTGCTACAAAAAGAACAATCAAGACATACTTAAGATATTTTTTTCTAAATGCAAAAGGAACAATTTTAATTTATATTATACAAACACATTATTAAAACATGCAACAACTCAAATGAATTCAAAAATGTGAATTGTTATCTGAAGTTGACAACATAATATCTTGAAAACAGTGAAAATATAAACGCAGTGTTATTTTTTCAAAGAGTCATTTTATAAGTAATGTTATATATTTTTCAGTTTTAGTATACAGTAGTACAGATAATTTAAAATTTTATTTATAGTACCTAGTTATTCTTAGAAGGCAATATTATAATAATGTTTTAAAGTCTAAGACATAATCATCTCCTATAGTAGTAAGTAATCGCGACTCCTGCAAATTTTGTTAAGATTTCAATAAAAAGATTTTATAAGATACACTAGTAATTATGAAATATTTTGGCCATGTTTTTATATTTCATGCTTTGTTTATTGTATAAACGAGATAAAAATAAAATTCAATTTCGGATTTTGTAAATAAATAGCAATTTCTTAGACGGAATTAAGACAATAATTTGGATGGCCTGTGTCTCTTTAATAAACATTAAATACAAGAATAATGTTAGAATTAATATATTTTCAGCAATCTCAAATGCAATTTTATAAATTTTATTATTTTTGTTAATTGTTGTTATATCGCCCTAATATTAAAAATATCTTTTATCTACAACTACTTTACTGTGAAATAATGTTTATTTAAAATTAGGAAATCTGACTTTAACAGCAAAATGGACGAATGACAATCGATAATGAGCGAGACTATATAATAATATCATAATTGTATTAACTACTATGGAAAATCACGATTTAAATCAAATTTGTGTGCGATTTCGTAACTCGATTTTACGTTTTCAAGTAAAATGATCCAATCAAATTTTCTGATATATTTTACTGAATATGTATTATTTAGTATGTCGTTAATTTGCATAACTTTTTTCTTTTTGCAAAAATTAATATCAAGGAAAAATGTCAGTGATGAAGAGTGTCTTGATTCAGCAATATATGTATTTAAATCTCACATATATTCATATATACTCATTAATTTTCTCTATTTATTAGTATACATATCTGTTGTATTAAACGTCAAAATTGAAGGTATCGCAGTTGTAGTGACAGACTGTTGCGGAGGTAAATTAAATTGAAACATCACAAGCTCATATGTTATTATTGTTCCAGCCACCTGAAAAAAAAAGACACGGGAGAAATCAATATTACTTACAACTAAAGTTACTTCTTATCAAAATATTTATATTATTTTAAGGTATAAGTAAACAATAGTATGATCTTACAATTGTATAATTACTTACAGTAAGAAGCAAGCCGCGCGTTACGCTGAAGAATTGCAAGCCACTTAATGCAATTTTATCTCCATTCACTTGGTCTAGAAACCTTTGTACCTGTAATTTACGTTTAATGATATATTAATAAAATTTTAAAATCATCTAAATACCTGTTGTTGATTCTCACAAAATCTTTAATGTGTTTACATACATTTGTTTTCTGTAGTTAAATTCTCATGCTCCATGATTATTATAATACATAATTACCTGGCTGTACTTCAGCAATTATTTCGGAATTTGCCTGATTAATGTCATACCAATTCAGGGTCCACACACCCACATGAGCTCGGATTGATCAATCGTAACTCGAATTGACGTGAATACAGCCAGATAATTATATGTCGTGGGTAATAAAATATAATTTTAATTAAAGTTTGTCAATTGCCTACTTAGCAGTAAGGCAGAAACAGTGAAGTCAGCTGATTTGTAATGGCGGCACGTGGACAGAGTCGTCTTTATAAGTATGGATAGTTCTAGATCGGAACTGGAGACTTGGTTTGTTGGCGTGGTTGGTTATAATGTTCAAATGTGTGAGATTGTGATTATGTACAGTATGGAAGTGAAGTTTAACAGTGTCGATGTTTTTGTTTTCACACTGACAATGGGAGACCCTTACCAACATGTCTAAATGATGACGGCCTTATGGCTCCGTAATCGCTGGAGCCGACATATATGTAATAATACTCACATTTACTAAACTCACATTTACTTAACTTATATTTCTTATTTACGGTATTAGGGTATACTAAATAAAATTTAAATTAAAACATTGACGTGAGAATGTACCTCGATACAGTACACTGGAGACGGTACATCGTACAGTACAGGTGCTGGTGTAGTCGAAGCTGTATTCACCTGGGATGCTATAAGTGATACAGCAATGGACCGACTTATGAGATAAATAAGAGAGAAGACGAAATATGTCGCTGCTTCATAGCCACCAAAAAGACTTCTGCAGAAAAAAATATTGATATGAAGCTAATCATAAAAAAATGGCCATGCACTGTGAAGTAAATCTGTTCATATTTATGCTGGGCTCATTTTTGCGGGTATTTTTGAACTAGTTCGCTGTTACTCGCTTCTTCACTCACGACCGAACGATTTTATTTACTATATATAAACAAAGAGAACCTTTGCTACTCGGGAAAAATGTAACATTTTTGAATTTTTTTTTAAATCGGTTCAGTAGTTTTCAGTTTACTTTCACTTTCTATATATAATAGTATACATATAAGTAGTGAAAATAGAAATTACCCCTTATTACGACCGCTGCTACATTCACCGTTACCTTTGATTCCATCTCTATACGAAAACAAAAACGTATACTTTAATTAATATTGATCTATGGGGTCATCTTTATTATATTTTTAATATATTTTGTCTTACTCCAATGTATTAAATAATTGCAAACAGATGAAAAACAGATTATTAGCGAAAGAAATAAAAACGATGCCGCTAATGACGTCGTCAACTCTGCGCACGAGTTGCACTGCTCGGCTGTAGTCTTCACGGATTGTTCTCCAAAACACCTCAGGCAGATACTAAAAATGTAATATCATTTGAATTTATCGAAGTTATTATTATTGATAAGATACCAAATAAAAGTTTTGTCCTCACGACATTTTTTCTTTATCTTCAAAGACCTGTAGAATGACTCTAAGTTATGATGATCTTTAAAAGATATTAAGAAAAACTTACTTTTCCTTGAGCTAACAATAATTTTGTATTAACATGCTGCAACCTCGATGTCAAATAATAGCTCATACATATAGTGAAAAGATCTGAGAAGTTCCAAATAAATGTTGATTGAAAATGGACAAACTGAAATAGATTCATATTTGAAAGGCTTTATAACATAAAATATATTTTGTTAGCATTTTATGTTGAAGTAATGTTTACCTGAGTTATGGCTCCTAAAGAAGGAGAATAGGATATAAAATTAAAAACCCATGGATAAAAGTATTTTACAAAGATTTCGTAGTTAATATCCTTGGCGCCACAAGCGGTTGCTGACGCAAAGGCAGATAACAATGACAGAATGTGCTCTACTAAAATGTTAATAAATATTTCGGTTAGCAAGCACGAAATTAAAAATACAATGTATTAAAATAAAGACTTCTGTATATGTAGACATATTTTGATGTTGAAGAACTGAACTGAACTTACATAATGCTAATGCTAGAACTATAGCACATGTGAGATTACACTTAGAGATGAAGCTCCTGTCGTAGTTTGGATCTGACTCCTCGACCTTTGCGATGTGGCGGACCAGCTTAGGCCATAAGATGGCGACACGAAGAAACATCACCATTGTAATACATGTTGTGATGTAAAAAATAACCGGAGCTGAAATGAAATTAAAAGTATTTAATAATCAAATTTAATTTATTTTAATATTTTTTTAATCATTATAGTTATTATTATAAATATAAGAACATTTACAATAAATTTCATACTTTTAATTTTTTAACAATTTCTTAAAAAATAACAATATACGAGATAGTTTTCTTTCTGATTATGATCACTTTTTTTAACATTATCATCGCATCGCATCACATCGATATTACAAAAAAACAAATACGATTTTTAAAATTGGGATGCTTACAATATTGGCTTCCTTTATCAGAAAGTTAATAATAATTATTAGTTCTTAATAATTTAAAATAAATTTATTTTTATCCTGATACAGACATATTTAGATACAATGCTAAATTGAATGAAACGGCCAGCGACACAGTAGCTCAATTGGTAGAGCGTCACAACGGTTTCCCAGAGGTCACGGGTTCTAATCTTCTCATATCGATAAAATTTTATTCCATATTTATTTAAAATTTAATTCAAAATAAAACCTTTTGATAGAGATTTAACTAGCGATTAATTCATCAATCATTTTAACCCTACCTTTTGAGAGCTTTACAACAATTGTGTTCACGGGACGATGAGATGTGTCAGATGATATAAGTACCAGTAAGTTAGTTAATTTCGTATTTTTTTAGATTTTCACGAGTACACATTTCAAATAAAACTATTTTTACGGATTAAAACTCGCGTATAATATGGTTACATTTTTGATTTTTACCCGACGTTTCGAATACTTTTCAGTAATCGTGTTCACGGGTAGACGAGATGTAAGTGACACTTACACTAAAAATGTAACCAAATTATACGCGAGTTTTAATCCGTAAAAATAGTTTTATTTGAAGTTAGTTAATTAGTTATTCATCTCCAGGAGAGGATGGATAGAAGACATATATTTTAAAAGCGACCAAAAAAATTGTGAATAAATACAGATCGCACACCTCTTGATATAATTAAATAATCGAAGTAGTTTATTTATACATTTAATTAGTCATCGAACGTTTGATGAATATACATATATTATACAATATATTAATCATACAATACAAGTCGTATAAATGATAGTTACCTGTGACACTCAAGGATGTTTTTGAGTTTAAAACTTTGTAAATACACATTGTTGTTATAAAAATTTGTCCAATCAGCGACAAAAGTAAGTAAACACATTTCCAAGACGTCCAGAGAAATCTGAGAGAAAAAATAGCTTAAAAAATATTTCGAAAAGAAGCGAATCTGAATAATTAAAATTAGTCACAATTTTAATAAATGTCAAAATATATTATTTTTTATATCAATTTGTATCAGATTAATTAATTATTATAATGTATATGTTTTCATAATATACTAAAAAATTAAGCTCATTGGCCTTTCTCTCTAATTTACGAGATTCCTTGCAAATAACCAGTGACGTCACAAGACGCTCTTAACTCATGAACGCACTATGGAATTGAAGAATCGTACTCTGTAAGCCACAAGGTGATTTCACTATCAAAAATTTGACGACAACCGAATTTATGTGTATTTTTTAATATGAAATAGTTTTAATGAATATTCTGCACATAAGGCACCTAAATTTTTAAAATTTCTATTGACATAGAGAATACGATTCCAAGATTTTTAGATTTTTCATCCGTCTGGTCCTAGCGTATAATGGCCCAGAGCTCGTTTGTCTTACTTTAGTTAATGTATTTTTAAATCTATAATAATTTTAAAATTTTAGTGTTAACATATTTTTAGAAAAATTAAATTATCAAGCCTTATATAAGCTTTTTTATGTAGGTGTATGCTTACTTCACTTTAGAGGGACTGTTACTGCATATGCCATTCACTGGGAGAAGAGAGAAAAGCTGTCCAATTATCAAAGTGGCTCGCAATGTTTCATGAAACGTAGCTTGTTTGTGGTTTGGTTTTAATTTCGAAATTCCTATTTTATTTTCTGTCAAACAAATGTTATTTCCAAATTGAAATATCAGTTGCTTATCACAATATAAATAACCTCTAAGAAAAACAAAAATATAGAACATTTCATAAAAAAATAATAATAATACTAACTTCTTGTAGGAATCCACAATAAATAATGCCGTTTCATGTTTCTGTGGCGATGTCGTGATTGATTATTTTTATAACAGTGTAATATGTTTTTACTTCAACATCCAACGTCTTTCTATTTACTAATACGAATGGAACTTCTAATTCACCACTCGAAGTTCTTGAAAATGAAGTTACTTATTGCTGCGACTTCTTTCCTGAGAAAAATTACCAGCAGCTTAAAGTTCCTTTAAAAAGTTTCAAAATAAATTAAGATACTAAGTATTATGAATAGGTAAATAGTAAGCAAGAAACACCAGACTATAAACTCCACACATATGAAAGCCTGTTTTATAGCGAGTTTACTTAAAACATACGCAGGTCGTTTAGTTTCGACATAAAACTATATTCTAACAAAAAAGTTCACCGCTTGCATTGAAACCACTTAAATGGACGCTCTAATAATAATTTGAACAAACATGTAGTATGTAGTACGTACTTTGTTATTGACAACTCGTAGACGAGAATAAACAGTAGTTCGCGTGTTTAGTTAAACGCCAGCCCTTTAACAACTTGATATTAAACATATATCGATTTTTATAATGACTTCGTTAAAAATTAGTAAACCATTGTAAATACAAACCTTTATAGCACTAAACGTCTAACTAGATGGAATATTATCAAATGATTTGTATTAATAATGGAAGACAAAATATACAATTTATTATTGCTAAATTTAGATCCTTGACTTATTTAATATAAAATGTAATTAATCTAAAATACAGGCCTGATATCTTTTTGACATCTATTATATTTCTGTACATTTTGAAGATTGGTAATAGTTGGAACAAAAGATGCTGATAAGTTATAGTACAATACACTATTATGTCTTCTCCATATAGATATGTAGTAACTATTAAAAAATAACTTATTTTCCCAACAAGACCATATTTAGTATTTTAAGGTTTTATAAAGAGTTACATTATTATAAAAAATCTGAGAATGGATTCCAAAGCATGACATATTTGGCTGAGATGAGAGATGCTACAATATACTGCTCCACGAGACTTTATAAGGTCTCTCCGTGGTTTATAACAGTCGTAAGAATATTAAAATTTATTAAATATATCAATTCAAGGTAGAAATCCCAAGAACACGCATTTCCATTGAGGGTAAGCAGGGTAAGGCTGCTGGTACTAAAAACCTATGCGAATCCTTGTAAAATAAAAGAAACAAAGAGATGTTCCGCTGAATCCAAGTAATTGAAATTAGAGCAGAATAGCTGATCCAAAAGTATTTCAAATGAACAATAAGGCACTGTATTTAAGAAACAATGGCTTCTCTGTGTGTTGCATTATTTATTCAATTCCTGTTCTACGTCTATAATGCATTTATGAATAATATATATACCGGAATGTATTTTTATTTCAAAATTACAGACAAATTTTTACTATTGAACTAACAATTATTATTGTACAAAATTGATTTCTTCAAACAGCAGCAAAGAATGGATAACATGAAGTATAATCCAGGTATAGCCCCCTATTCCTTCATAAGCCACCGACGACATGCAACTTTCTTTATATCTAAAAAAATACTAGAACTTGCATATTTACAACTTTTTTTATTTTCAAACAGTGCGTCAATGATTTGTAATTAATTATATGTTTGATAAATACTCGCCATAGATATCATTCTATATTGCGGGAACTGTATTGTATATATATGTATATTATATATATATTTATAGCTTATCAAGGTTTATATAATTAACATTCTATTGATATTTGAAGTCTTTGTACATTAAGGGAAGTCAAGTTTCTGTTAAATTAAGTAAATGATGATTTGTGACATATAATGATGTCATAATAGCATATTGGTTGGTATATTACTAATAGCCAAAAAAAAAAAGAGTAACGAGAAAAAATTTACCCATTCAATATACAAATAAAACCCACCTTTTTCGATACATTTAACAAAGCTGAAAAGATAGTCTTAAAAAACAATGTTTATTTATTTGATCACGAAGTGCCCAATATACTGTTTATACCGAAAAGTAATATAAAGTAAATAAGAAAACGCAGAAACTGATTTTGGTGATACAAAAAACCTACTGAATTGATATGAATGATTTTTTTATGCAGTATTGCTTGTTGAAGTTATAGAAAGGTAATCACCAAAAACTTCACAAGCTCTTAATGAAATGATTACGAACTGATTGAAGCTATAATTATAATACAACCCAAATAGTACACTGAATCTAGTGTTATATTGCTTTATCTCTGTCATCGTGTAGCATGCCTTTCTGAACGGATATTTTAGTTATTTTTAATTTCACAGAAAAAATCTAATATTTATTATTATTATTTATTTAATGTTTTATGCACAAAGTACAATGGCGATCTTAGGCATCCTCTACCAGTCGACCATTTTTTTTTTTTTTTTTTAAAACCAATCTACCAGTCGACCAATCAAGTACAACAAAAATGTATAACAATCCAATAAGTACTTATTATATCATTAAGGATGGCAAAGCATTTGCTATATTAGATAATATCTAAATAATAATGAAGTAATGATATTTGTCCTGTCTGTAGGTCTGTATATCCTTAAAAATATAATTATAAAATTAATTCACTCTTTATTTATAAAAGGGTATTTTTTAAAGGAAATTAAAAATAACTGCTAACGTTTTCAAACACCATTCAAATCTAACCTTCGAACTATCACGTACCAAAGTTTAATAAACATAACACATGACATAACATGACAGGGGCAGGTTAGGTTAGAGTTGTAAATCGTCCCTACCAGTAGAGTTTAATAGAAGTCATGCCTGTAATGTATTAAATGTATTATAATTTTTTACTTAAAAACTGAAATGTAAGATAGTATAGAATCGTTATTGAACACAGTATCTTTAATAAATATAAATATATTTTTTAAATTATTGTTTGAAACATTTATTTAAGAAATAATCAAACAAATATTTTTATTTTCAGAGTCACATAACTTTTTAGCTGCATTGATATATTAGATTTGGACGAAAATAACACAAAAAAAAGTTTTAAAAATAATTAATCATGCTAGGAGTGCTGGTAGTTAGTGGTAGCTTTGTTTTATTACGAATTATAATTAATTATAATGCTCTATAACTTTGTAACAAGATTTTATATTTTCAAAAAAAAAGGTTTTCGTGGTTATTCCTATTCTGTTTGTTATGCGATATGACATTTCAAGTTACGAAATTGTAGTTACGAGATAGGTTTCTCTTTAGGATTTTTGTAACTTACCCTACTCCAAAACTAAGTTAGACAGTTAAAACATTTGTGAAATATTCAACATTCATAGTATATATATGTTGAATGAACAGGGAATAGTTAAACGTTAAATATTAAGATATATTATTAATAAATCTAAATATTACACATACGTGTGTATGTCTGTATGTAATATAATTTGATTGAAAGATGTTCACGTCTAATTAAATCTACATGATATTGCGTACATTTTGCCATAATCAAGTGAACAGACAGAATTCCGTGTAATCAAATATACCTCACTGCCGTTTATTATTTAACACTAGTGAATAATTCAAATATATTATCTCTATATAATACATTTCGTACTAATTAGTTGCGAGGTAAAATCTGTACGTTAATGGGGAGAAAAGAGTGTAATGAAACTAAAAAGACACTTCCCATGAACGTAAATGGTATAGAGGAGGAAGGAAAGGTGTAGGGGGGAAGATGATATGATGTTAAGAAAAGGAGTTAGCACGCAGCTGACGGATGATTATATTAGACATATATATTTTGTTGTAGCTATCAGATGTAGTTAGAAATTTTAAAAAAGGATACACATTTGAAGTTGTCAATGCAGAACTGGAAACAATTTGTAATTTACAATTTAGACCCTGTGGAAAAATTTATATATTCATATTTTTACCATAAATTAAATTTATAAAACACATCTTTGCATTTCTATATTTAAAAACTAAATTAATATATATACACAAGTAAACGTTTTATATTTCACTGAAAACAGTATGTCTTTCAAAATGATAAGAGTTATAGCGCAAAGAAAAAGTGCTATAATCTAAAGTCGAGGCCTTGATATAACCTTGTATTTTGTTGTTTTTTTTTAAATATATTAAAAATAATGTATTATTGTAATAATAGAATGATAATCACATTTTTCTTTAATTATATTATTTAATTTGTAAGAAAATTTATATTAGATAGACATAATCACCAGAAAAAAAAACGAAAACTGAAATTTTAAAAACAACTTTTCTTTTTAAATTCGGATAAGTAGTTCCAAAAGATACGCTCAAAATCTTTAGTTCTTTGATTATTAGTATAGACTAAAGAGTTTTATTAAGCGGTGCTACATTGTTTAGTCGGTAAGTTATCTAATTACTGCGTAAACATCGTTGATGATGTTCTGAATAAACCTCAAAGGACAATCCTGATAGTAGGTAGGTTTGCCAATTTGAAGTTGACCAGTGGGCCATGGGACTATTACGTTACAAAGTTTCAATTACCGAAGGGTTGAGGTCCATTTACAGTTATTAACGATATTTTAAATATGTTTTGAATATCTTTTCAGGTTTGATAAGCCGATTATTAAACGTAATAATAACTTAATTTCATGTTACGTCATGGATTGTAGTTTTATAAAAAAAAAAAAATAAAATGGTTGGTTCAATTCTCTAGCAAACTAATCCGTTCTATATAAATATATACACATGCAAAAAGTATCTAGAACTATCAGGAATTGTTCATGACGTCTCAAAACGTGAAAATAAATCATAAAGAAGGAACATGCAACAAGTCGTATTAATACCGCTAGTCCATACTCGGTCTCAACGAGTTAATAGTTTTAGCACTTGCCATATTATAAAAAAATATTTTGATATTTAGAGTTAAAATAAAGACTAAATTTATTATAATTACCTGCCCCGTGGGTCTATTGCCGAAAATGTAATATATGTAACCATGAGTTATTGGATACTACTAAGTAGAAAGCATATCATATAACATATCTCTATAAAACGAAATCGAACAGGTGGTTTTTTAGTTTTTTTTTTAAATCTAAAATCAACCTATTGGCGATTTCGAAAAGAACACTATTTGTACGATTTTTATTATTATGGCAACACTTAATGCGACTTAATGACAGCAAAAAGCGATGACAATTGGAAAAGAAATTATTTCGAAGTCTTTTGTTTTTAATTGAATTGTAAAAAAAATATGTTTTTAAATTTGTGGTTAAATTTTGAAATATCTGCAATACTTTTTATTATTGACTTAATCGAAAGTAATAATTATTAATTTTATAAAAAAAATATGATAATAATATAAGATTTTTTCTTTTCTTTTTATTTTTGGTTCTTTGCTCGCACTGATTGCTTGTTATCATAATGACTACATTAAATTTTTTTTTTAATTAATTGTATTAATGGTATAATGCGTTCGACTGCTCGATTGTATGTAATTTTTGCTTAAGTACCATTAAAGATATTGTTTTTAAATAATATTTCATACCTAAAGTTAGAATCATGATGAGACATCACAAGATTACTAATTGATTCATAATAGCAACTTTATCCAGTGAATCTGATCGACGATATCGAAGAAAAATTACTCTCGTTTTTGCAAGCAGACGTAGAGCTGGCATTGATAAATGAATTTTGATAAATTCTAACCGCTGTGGAATAAGATAAACATATATTTATGTATTCAGTTGTAATATTAGAACATTATTCAGTCATTATGTGGTTCTAGATATATTTACAGTTAACTGAAATTCTTAAAAGAATAAGAACTATTCATTGTTTGTTGTCCAAATATAATATAACAATATCTCTTGATAAATATAAAAGTATAATATATTTCTATTTATGGATTTGTAATTGTCTTACTATTTATATAATACTCCTGGTGTTAATGACTTGTTATTAACCGTAAGTAAACATTTTATTTGGTAGGTATTAAGATCCTCACTGTTTGGTATCAAGGTTAATATACTTTATATGTATAGTAGAATAATTAATATAGATTTTGTTTTATTTCCTCTAACATATATGAGTTTTAATTCTTACAAATAAGTTTATTATTTCAGTACGTTAACAACAAACGGCAGACTTGAGGTTTTTTTGCTATGACATACGAGATTCTTTGCATATAAGGATTGCTGTTAAAACGCGCTCTTAACTTTAAATTCATAAACGCATCATGGCGTGGAATTGAAAACTCATATTCGTGTGGCATCCATCTATTTTATATATCAAAATCCCTTATGGACAGATTTTCACTCATATTTTAAAATTTTACATTGGCATAGAAAATACGATTCCATGAAGTTTTCATCAATTTTTCTCAAACGTTATGTTACGTGTCCCTGTGGTCTTAGTTAATAAGGATCTTCACTGGCCTGACCTTATTTAAAAAAAAAAAAAAAAAAAAAAAAGAAAACCTGACCTTCTTATAACAAGAGGAGAGCTTCAATGTTGTTACTAATTTTATTTCTTGGTGTCGTTGCGTGAGCTGAATATCATAACAGTGTTAAGAGCAGAATGGGGCTGCCCTGTGCCTTTATTAAGGTTTCTTAATTAGTGTTATCTCCTTATTTTAAATAACTTGGTATAATCTAAATTAATTAGCAACTACCTGGTTCCCACGACTTTTTCCCCAAAGCATTATGACTAACATTATGACTTCTCATTACTTTGAAAATATGTTATTTTTAAATTTACTGTCTTTATGTTGATTATTATAGTTATATAGTTTGTATATTGTCTCGTTTATTTCAAGATCAAGATCAAATTGGACAAAACATTAAAATTGATAAATCTCTTAAACTATTCTATACATTGAATAATAATGTAAAATGTAAATCAGCGTCTTGTTAAAGAGGTCTCCAACAATAGCTAGTACGTACATAAAAGTAATATCGTATTGTGTACATAATTCCCTTCTGCAATTTTTTCTTTTAAAAATATATATTAATTTTCAATCCAAAATAAAAAAAAAACTCTTTGATTGTTTCTAATGTTAAAATTATGTTGAAATGTTAATGTAATTGTCTTGTCATAAGTTTTAATAGCTTTGAAAAGAAATATTTGATTTTTTTAAGAAGGTTTTGCATATTTATACATTTGAACTTGTTTGCCTCCGGGTCTAGCAATATTGAGTCAAAAACAATTTTAACTTTCTGATTAAAAAAGTTATTAAAATCCAATTTTCAAAATCCTTTTTTTTGTAATATGTTTTCCTTTTGAGGTGTCTAGACATTTTTTCGGAAAATAAATGTATTTGCTCATGTGAGGGTGTGTATGTGCGTGTGTATGTTTTTTCCGTTCTTTATTAGGTAATACCGTTTTTGTACCAATCGATGCGAAATCCTGAAATTTAAAGTTGACTAATTTTCTTAAGAGATCGATCCAGCTGTTAAATTAATACGCATCGATGTTACCAAAACGAAGTAATTGCATAATTGCATAAAAATAAAAAAAAAAACGCTTACATACATGTTTTTAAAAATTCAAACGTAAAGCTATTACAATAAATAAATTTTCGAAAATTGGGATGATTACAATAACTTACTTAAAATGTATAAGTGTAAAATATTAATGTTTTGTTTTTGGAATACTATGTAAAGATGTACTCGTATTAACAACATCGAGTCATGTCGTGCAAAGTCTAGGAATACTATCCACCCGTCATACAACTAATACGGAGGGTAGTTTTACTTGTTTTGCTATTATATCCGAATGTCAAACTAATACGAATATACTTAACTACACACTTAAAATTGTCTAGTAATAATACGTGTAATAAAGTTTAAATTAATATACGATGTATATAGGATTATATTTATTTTGTATATTTTAAAAATTTTGTTTATATATTTCATAAATATATATTTACTATATAAATTAGTAGTAGAATAACGTATTTCCTTCATTATTATTATGTTTTTGGTTCGCATTTATTTGAATATATATACTATCTAGATATATATATAAATAAATATTATATTTTTTTTATTATGAATTCAGGGCTATTATGTTTTTATGTTATTCATGAGTTTCGTCGAAAATTGCTACTACGAGTTCATTTATAGCACAAGTTGCTATAAGTTTTATTTTTTCATTCCCTATTAATATGTAAACTTGTTTTTGTTAAATATGTTGATATTTTTAATTTAATATAAATTAAAGACAGAGGAATGCGTTTTTTATTTAAAGCCCAAAAGAACTAATTAATAAATTCATAACTACAAATATGTACATGTTTTATAATTACGATTTCTAAATTTGTCGCCGGGATGACATTACTTAGATACGTAAATAAATAAATAAATGAATGAATGTATGAATGTATGAACGAATGAATGAATTAATGAATGAATTAATATATAAAATATATAAATAAAAATTAATGTAAATATTATTAAATGAGACATAAGTTAACATTTGTTGACATAGACAGAAATGTCTTAGAAACTGTAAAGGAACTTCTTTTTTTAATATATCACATATACGTTATATCTGATGACTTAAACGTTTGCTTGTTTAATGCTTCTTAGCTTAAATCTTTGTTTGTATGAAGCATTCTGCTCACGTAATAAACAGAGCGATACTAAATTGAGCTAATAAGTATTATTCCACACCCCCGCTTCATTTCCCGGCGAATAAATGTATACGTATATTATTTTGTATGGTCATGTATTATTATAAGATTTTTATTAGATATATGCTTTACGAATACAAATTCTCTAAGGGCAAAAATGCTTTAAATTGTAAAACGTGGTATTTTTTAAAAGGCTTTATTTTGTGTAATTAAAAGAGAATATTTACATTATGACATTACTATATTAAAGAGTAAAACAAAGACCTCCTTTATAAACTCAGAAAATATTTCTTAATTCCTGTGTTATATTATTTTCGACGAGGTCTCTGCACTTGCTACATTACCATCAACTCGGCTGATGGAGCATCGCAATTAGGAGTCAGATATACGCTGCTACCAGCGAGCTCACTGAAATTCAGCCAATGCAATTCGAGACTGATTACAAAGTAAATGATAATATTAATGTATAAGCTGCTCTAATATAACTGATTTTTTAACATTAAGAAATAATTAATGTTGAATACAATTTGGTATATCAATAAATATAATTATTATATTGCACTGATACTGTCACAGATTGTTATTATAATAAATATTTGGTTGTTCATGTTATGCGTATATTGTTATTATACATTGTTTTGGTTCATTTGTGTTCTTGATTTGTAAATATTTCATTTGTTTGTTTTTAGTATTTTCATAATTTCACCTGATACTATTTTATAAATTTGATTGGTGGATAATTCCGAAACGTTCGAAATGTTAACAAAGACATTAATTAAAAATTGTAATGCAAAATAATAAAAAAATACCACTTTATATATTTAATGTATAAGTCTTGATGATGTTCTGCTTACCACAAAGTGTCTACTCGCTTAGGCTCTGTAAATTAAATTTCTTCTTCATATTCTATATGAATAAGAAAAAAAGAAACATTCTATGTTGAAATTCATTAAATTGACAAGTGGTTGTAGCCGTATTGACCATTTAAAAAATATTTTTTAAAAAGATATCAAAGTATGTCTTGTTTCTAAGAGCCCTCAGATTGTTTTAATATTCTACTCTTGTTTCTCAAAGAGACTTGAAACATCCTTCATTATTTAAATATTTAATAATTTGTTTTACTTCATAACTAATTTTGAGCACGATTAGTATTTGAAGATGCTTCTATAAATTACGTAAAAACTCGATTTAAGGTCAATTTATAAAATTACTTAGGCCTTTCTATTCATATAATTTATCATACTATTCAGAGTTGTTGTGTTTTAATAAAAACTTATTTTAATTTATTTATGAATTATATCTAGTTTCACACTATAATTTTAAAAGCCTTAACGCCCAAATATTCTTTAAACTTTTATATTGTCTCAAATTATTCCATATGTATTTTACTGTCTTACTACTATTGAAAAGTTGAGGTATTCAAGGATTTAATATCTGAAGTTTATGATAATTATACTCCTGTCAGCCCCAAAATAACTGCATTAAATGTTGTAGAGACGCACAATGACGCCATATTCATATGAAAATCGAGAATAGCAATTGAGCAAAAATGTGGAAACTTATTGAAACACTTGTAGTTGGTAAATTACGTACCGCTTACATATTAGTTTGGTATATATATATATATATAATTAAATTTTTATTTATACATATCCACCAGACTAAATCATGAAACTTCTAACATTAAAGTCCTCTAGAACAAATTGTCGTCGTCAAAATAAATCTTTTATATATATCCTTTAAACTATATAAAACATAAATATGTATATACTATTGATTATCCGTTTAAGCAAATACATAAGAACTCATGTGTAAATAATTGTGAAATATTATCAAAGTAATTCAATCTACGAACAATTACTCGAAAAAGAAACTGTACCATGATGAGACTTAGCTATTGATATAAAGTACAAAATATGATATTATTAAAATACCGCAAATAATCAATAAAATAAACTAAACAATAATATACTAACTAAATAATAACCTTGATCTTTAAAACACGCTAATATTCATAATAATTCTTCGTAGAGGTTTACGATGGATATCTTTTTATTTCCAATGTTATTCGCTCAATTGTATTACACTTATATTTTCATGATACAATATTGATTTTAAGGAAGATATAAGATATATTAATAACTTGGTTTCGTTTTTAAAAAAAATCAGTCTACGAAATATTAAAAATCATTTCATTCTATATACCTAGTTTTATTGTAACTTGCATCTGCTAAGAGATACTTAAAACAATTTCAGTAAGAAAAACTGTTAATTGGAAATCCCAGATCCAGTTGCATTGTAAAGAATTTTAGTTTTGTAAGTTTAAATAAATGACAACTGTTGTTAAAATTCGTGTCGGAACAAAGAATATTTTAAAAGCAAAGCGAAATGAAATCAAGAAAGATAATTTTAACAATAAAATAGTATTAAAAACTAAAGTCCTGCTTCAATGGAATGCCTAATTTGTTTTTCTCCAATTTATTTGTTCAAAAATATTAGTCTTGCTTATGCATAAAACAATATTGTGTGACTTTTTTAGTACGTTAGGAATTTTGATTAGGAATTCGTAACCTTCTATGTAAAATAATATATTTTTTTATATCTCTATGAAGTTTAAAAAATAATACCGTCGGATATCACACCTTTCTGGGTAAAAAGCCATTGTATACAGTAAATAACATGATACCCTCTGTAAATATTGTCACTGGATGGGCAAGACAAATATTTGTAGGACTCGTGTTATATTACATTCATTGTGGAATCCCTGAATAGACATTTGTTATGACCCCATGAATTGTTTAAATTTAATGCTTGTATTTATCCGAAGACAAACTCTCTAATAGTTTGTTGTCTGTATTAAAATGAATCTTATAATACATTAAGAAATAATTAAGTAAAACTAAAGTCACCTGAAAATTTCGAAGCAGTGCTTTATTAGTTTAAGTCATTCATTACCACTGATTTCTCAGCGAAGTGCGAGAGCTAGATTGAAACGAGCGGAAGTCATTTCAAAAAACTCTCGCTCTCGCTTGGTTCGGCAGAAATAAACAAGGAATAGGGTTGTCTTTTCCTAATTAGCTTCAATTATTTTATTTAATTGCCTTATTTCACAGTAGAAACAATTAGATCTATTTATCTTTATTTTGAATTGTTAGTAGAATTATTAATTTCTTCCTATTCTATGTATATTTAATTTTATAAATATAATTCAATGTATATCGTAACTAACATCATACAAATAAATTATAATATGTTTATGTAAATAATATTAATTGTTGTATCTGCTTTTATTATATAATATGTCGCAGATAACTTGTACTTTATAAACAAGGAGTTGGTTGATTTATCTTAAAAACTAAAGAACATTATACATGTTTGAAAAAAACGTAGAAGTATCAAAATAGAGAGATAAATTGATAAATGTATGAATGGTTTTTAATTATGTTGTTTGTAAAATAACTATATATATTTTTCATTTAAATTTTTATAATTCATAATTACTATTATATCTAATTATCCAGATCTACTCCGACATGGCTTTTCATTATCAAAATGCTTTGTGGTTTTATAAAATGACAGCCATAACACGAATTTCACCACGTTCTCTTTCTGTGGTTGTCGCAACACGTCGTGAGGGTTTTAATAAATGCATAACAGGATTTCTCTATATTTTACAGAGGCCACAACGAGTTTTGAGTTCATTTTTAACTCAATAAATGATTTCGGTGTAAGCTTAATGTATATTTATATTATAAAGATTGTTTAAAATATTTATTTGTTATCATGTTTTGTTAAAAGTGAAATAATATGTTACAAAGAGTTCAATAAAGAGGACAGCCTACCTGATAGTAAGTGGTATCCTTACTCATGGACATCTGTAAATACAGATGGTAAGCACAGGTGCATTGTATCATGTTAAAATCCCAGAATGTAAATCTGAAACCTTTGTTTGTTATACTTTCTGTATTCCTTTAATTATAAATTCATTTTATTTATTCTTGTTTCCAACTTTGAGCAAGAACACGTTGTTTGTAAATTGAATATAAGAATTAAATTTTAAGTTAATTAATTTGTATTTTTTTGGATCCTCCGGTTGTGACCGACGTAATTTACTAATACTAAAATAAGCTAGTCGCTATACACATTCATAATACGAAGCCTTGAAGCAAAGTAAATATAACTGTTGTATAATAATTATGATACCTTTTATCTAATATAATCTAGTCTGTATTCACTTGTGCGTACAAATGCGAAAGCGTTAATTATAATAAATAATAATAATTACTATCGTATCTAAGCATAAATATAGTATTAATAATTAGTTACTCTATTAAATATTATCAACTATTTTGGAAAGATTTTTATAATTTAACTTGTGTTACTTATTAATGCAATGGACATACTAATAAAAAAGTTGTTTCTTTAAAAAACAATACTTACTTAATATTTCATTACAAATACTTAGATTTCTTGGTGTTATCATCCTGCAGTTATTTCAATAATTTGGGCTCAAGAAATAATTGATATTTGTTTTTTTTTATAATTTACATGAATTTTTAAAGGTGTTTTCTGTGCAAATTAACAAAGACGAAGTATATATATTCAGACAGGAGGGGTGTTGTGTTTGATAGGCATTATCGCAGGACGAAGGATATACGAGATGATGGTGAAGAGAATAAAAAGGACGTATGTAGGAAGTCTTAGAAAATACAATGTGACTGCATTTTCACTCAATTCCGATAAAATGTTATACAAATACCTATTTAAGAATTACAATAGTAGCTCTTTTAAGCCAAATAAAATTTCGGTTTCCTAACTATTTATAACTTTACCACAAGCTATAGAATTCAAAAAGCACTTTTTAAAACTTAAATTCTATACTCGAAACCCTCTAGATTATTTTTCAGTAAAATACAAGAAATATGTATGATATAAATTAAATTCATGTGTATTTAATGCATTTCCCAGGTTTCTAGCTACAGACTCAAAGCGGCTTTGTTACATAATAATAAAACAAGATCGACACCGCTGACTTCAGGCTAGCTTTCAACAACCAGGAATGGCTGGAAATGAAGTAAATCACAATGTTTAGACTTTTTAATACAATAACTGTTTATAATATACATAAAGTTTTTTTATTTAACAAACGCATACACTTTTATGAATAATTATAAGTAATTATTAGCTTCTGTAAATTATAAATACCTTTCAGTGGTTTAAAATTGTTTACAATTATATTAAGACATTAAACTTTTTAATTTTTTATATATATAGAATGCTAGATTCCTCAGTATCTTAGAGGTCTTAGTTTAAAGCTAGCCGTGGTGATGTTTTTTTAATATATATTTTTATAATTTCATATAAAATTTTATGAACTATTCTTTAACAACTACTTTATTAGTCAGTAATTTATATGCTATATGTTATATATAAAATGTCATATTTCATCATTTTCGATATATAAAAGAGAATTTTATTTCTTCTTAATAATAAAAAAGTTTTAATACCCACAGAGTCTTATTAAAAAAATGTTAAACAAATGATATCTTTCGAAAAAAAGTTTTGGCAGCAAATAATATTGATTTTCTATATTCTAGTATATACATGATATTACAAAATCTAAATCTTGGTGTTAACTAACATTACATTTACTTCGTATAGTCCTAGGGTACGTTAAATTCGAAGCAGATGTAAAAGAAAAATTTAAGAAACTTTAATTCTATTATATATAAGAAAAATATTTTATTTATATATAATCTGTATCAAGATATTTTAAAAGTCCATTTTAAATCATGTAGGTAGCTCTTACCCACTTTTTTACCCACTTGGGTTTAAAGAGCATAACGCATTTTATCATATCAACTCTGTTTTACCATTTACATTGAATTAAAAAAAAATAATAAGAACTCAATATAAAAAAGGGAATGGATATTCGATTCGCACTGTACGATACGTAGTCTGTCGATATTTTTATTCTCAGAGGGTATTCTCAGAAAGCAACTTCTATGGTGCTATATTTCTTTTTATCACGACGAAACTTTTATAATATTTATAAACATACTTGTTAGATATTTTTATATAAACTACGTTTTATAATTATTTACTCCTTTAAGACGTAATTGAAGGTTTGTAAACTGAGAAAATAACTTGTTTTAACTTTTTAATTTAGTTGTCCGTGATACTGATACGATACAAGGTTCAAAGATTGGTTTATAGAAATAATTCATCGTTCTTTTGTTTACTTTGTCGTTTATTTGTATACATTACAGTATTAAGAGTTACAAGAGAACTGCATAAATAGTTTCTTAATGTATCGAAGGTGACACTAGGTAATACAATTTCTGCTTAATTTAAGACTGTAATTTAAATAAAGCGTATTCTTTGTTCAACCTTACCGAGTGACCAATAATGAAAACAAATTTTAATTTCAAATTTATAAACGAGCTATATGATTAAAGTAAAATCTTAAACCGTGGTTTAAATATAAGTAAACTTTGTGCAATCACATTTAATTCCAAATAAAAAAATTATAAATAAGTTTTTATAAAGTTTAAAACTTTACACAAAAAGATATATAGGTTTATCTTTTAAGCAACTAGCATCTTCATATCTAGTCACCGTGATGTGCGTTCAGTTCTTTTTATTAGGTTCCTGTTTTAGTTGCCCTCAGTCTCTTCTGACACGCATTTGTTACAAGTAAAGACATACAAAATAAAATATATTAAATATAGTAAATATAACTTATAATTTTGTACTAGAGACCTAGCTGTATTGTGTTGTGCAAACAATACTTGGGACTTGCGATTACACCTAAACCTACAATTGGTTTAAAATGCATATATACACTACATATAACACAAAATTTTTTGACATATTGTAGAAGAAAACAATTTATTACTTTAAACCACAAATTCCAAAAGAAGTCTGACAATGTTTCAATGTCGGCCAAAAAGTAAGTACTTCTTCCTCAGAGTAACATTTAAAATCGACCGGTTCATTGGAATCCAAACAGATGTCTAAAATAAAACATCTAAGAGGAAAATTAGTGCAACATTTTTTTGTCCATTTGTCCTGTCCACGACATGTCGCCCGTCGACACAATGATAAATTATAAAACCTTGATCATTCAATCTTCTTGTATTTTTTCTTTATACTTAAATGATTTAGAAATGATAATGTGCGTTACTTAAAAATATCGACATTTACAATTACAAACAATTTCATATTATAAATGTATAAAACATAGACTGCATATCTATCGGTACAAAATATTCAAAATCATCATAATAATAACTTAGTAGGTAAAGGATTATAAGACATAACTATTAATACTACAATTCAATACACAAAACTAAGTCTGACTGATAAATTATATTCTTATTATGATTTTAAATTTGTAATAATCTTTTCAAAACTTAGACAATAAGCTCACCTTAGACTAATAGCTTTATTTATTTTAGGATTCTTTAGTATACAGTAATACAAGAGGCAAATATTCAAGTGTTCGATGCGTTTGTTTAACACTTTTTGTACGTGCAAATTATGAAAGTCACAGCCGAAGAATGCAAAATAAACCAAGATTACTTTTAATTATATTTAATAAAATTATTACAATATATTAATTATTACTGAGACTTGACAATTGTTCGAAGAATGAACGAAAAGTGATTTACTAAATTATTAAGTTACGAAAGAAACATCGGTCACGTCCGGCGTTCGGTGGTGGTGGTGGTGGTTTGCAGCGTAGGCAATACGCCCGGGGTCAATCGTTGGCACTGGATGTGTTGCAACAGACTGCTGCGTCAGCGATCTGCTTCGTGTCCGTTGGTAGCTACGTGTGATCCCAATAACGATGAAAGATCTAGCTAGCAGTTACCAAGCTAGGTGCGAGTGTAACTCGCATAAGTAGTGTAGGATTGGCTCAGCTAAAATAGAAGGAACAGTAAACAGAGATAATCGCAAATTCTACTAGAATATCTATTGCCATTTGAAATAATATATTGAATTCTCATTGTCGATTATATAAGACTTAAACATATTTTTAACAAAGTGATGACCGTATTAACGTAAGCATTATTGAACTATAATATATCTGTTTTTAACAATATAAACACTTGTATTTTCTTAGATTTTCACGAGTACACATTTGAAATAAAACTATTTTTCTACTCGTGAACACGATTGCTGCCAAGCATTAGAAACAGCGGGTTGAAATTAAAGTTAAACCAAAATTATACGCGAGTTAAATCAGTAAAAAATACTTTTATTTTAAGATAAACACCTCTTGAAACAATGTCAAGGATTTCGTATAAAAAATGAATTCGTCTATAAAGAGATCAAGATATTTTATTGTTAGATGAAGAACATACAGTAATGGCAAAGAAAATATTACTGATCTAATATTTTTGAAATAAACCCCTTGTCTAAAGATGAAACCAAGCATGCGATATAGTTTCTTTGTAATTTTATCTTTATGCTTATTAAAATTAAGTTTACTATCTAGGAGAAACCCAAGATCTCTTACCTCAGTTACCCTTTTTATTTTTAAATTAGAAAATCTGTAATCAAAAATACTTTGATCTTTTCTTCTAGAAAATGTTATCGTAAAAATCTTATTTAAATTAAAATTTATTTTATTTGATATGTAATACTCATTTAATTTATTTAAATCACTTTGTAATTTGGTACTATCTTGGCAAGTTTTTATAGCCTTCAAAATTTTGACGTCATCGGCGTATAATAAAAAGTTTGAATATTCAAAACAATTGCTTATATCATTGATAAATATTTTAAATAATAAAGGCCCGAAGTGAGAGCCCTGCAGTATGCCAGAAGTTATAGGAATGAAAAATTAAGTGAATCCTTAAATTACTACAGGCTTGAGAGTTGTCACGTAAGTAAGATGATAACGACCTAAGTAAATTACCATCTATACCGTCATTTTCCAGTTTTTTTATCAAAAGGTCATGCGACACCTTATCAAAAGCCTTAGATTAGTCTGTGTAAACAACGTCCACCCTATAACCGGCATCCATTGCATAAATGCATGCATAGGGTGGAAGTTGTTTACACGTACTAAAGTATGACATCTTGAAACTTGCAAAGATTACTCTCTGTAGAACTTTTATTTATGAAACAGTGCTGATTTACAATTAAATTTGATCTTAACAATGGAAAAATTGCATCATAGATAATCTTCTCAAAAACTTTCGGAACCACTGATAATTTTGAAATACCACGATAATACGATATGATGTAATTTAAATATATAAAAATATTGCTATTTAAATATATATTATATATTATGGTTTTATTCAATATTTTGATTTATCTAAAAAAAACGATTAGGATCACGTAAGTTAAATTAATTTTTTGAACGGGATCCCTGAGAACTTATATTTTGGGAATTTATAGTTGCTATACATGGTCATGTTGATATAATTGCCTTAAACGAAACCACATTAATGGATGGCGAAGAAGGTCTCGCCCTAGGCATAACTGAATATTGCTTACGTCATAGACTAAGACAAGACCCGCGGAGGTATGTACATGGGCGGTGGAGTCTGTATTACTATCAAAAAAAAATATTACTGTCCGAACAAATGTAGCTACATGCCAAATTTGGGGGGAAAATATTATAAGTAGTACAGTTTATAGACTGCCATGACTGAGTCTCAGGGTTTTTTAGATGCCTTAACAGATACGTTTCCTTCTTATGTATTTAAACTTTCACGTTTTTTACATAGAAGTAATTTTTTCGGGACTTAATCGCAAGAATAATTTAAAGGTGCGATAATTCAATTCAATTCAAAATATCTTTATTCAAATAGGCATTTTTACATGCACTTTTGAATCGTCAATTATTACATTATGAAAATGTCAGTATAGTCAGTCCGTCCTTAAGCTACCACCAGCTCGAAATGCTGTTCTGTTGAGAAGAGCTGGCCAGAAACTCAACAGTTGCTCTTTTTAAAATAAGTGAACAATGTTTGATTTACAGATTAGAATATCATGCAAATGAGTCAACAACCAAAGCTCCACAACCTAACCTTTTACTTGATCCAAATACGATCAATTAAGAACTCTTGTATGCTATAGTAAGCTTTATTTAACAGTATACTTTTAATTTTAGATTTAAAAGCAAGTAAAGGAAGGTCTAAGATATCTTGTGAAAGCTTATTATATATGCGAACACTCATGCCCATGAAGGATTTTTTAACTTTTTCAGACGAAATATCTGCGTTGAAAGTTTATTTTTATTTCTAGTATTTATAGCGTGTCTGTCACTGTTTTTTACATATGTATCCAAATTGTGACGTACAAATAAAATGTTATTAAATATGTATTGAGAAACAACCGTAAGAATATCAATTTCTTTAAAGACATCTCTCAGGGAATCTCTAGCTTTTAAGTTATAAATAGCCTGCACAGCTCTTTTTTGTAAAATAAATAGAGAATTAACTTCGGCAGCACTGCCCTATAACAAAATACCGTAAGACAAAATACAATGAAAGTAACTAAAATAAACAAGTCGAGCTGTATTGACATCCGTTAATTGCATAGACGGCGGAGCTGAGTTTGCCTGCGAGTGTTGAGTGGTTATGGGGGTTCCACTGGGGCTTTTTATCTAAAGTTATACCTAGGAAAACCGTTGAGTCGGTCATTTCCAAAACTTCATTGTTAAGGAGGAGCAGGCTACAATTCTGACTTTTTACATTGGGAAGTGTAAACTCCATGCATTTAGTTTTCCTTGTATAATTTTATTTATCCCACTTTTCGATCAAATTGCACCGATTGTGGTCACGGGTCGTCTGATAGCAACTTAGCGGCTTCTTCTTGAGATGGGGAGTTTTCAATTACCCTCGCCCAACCATCTTAGTTTTGTGACACTATATTTGCACTGTCGGTATTCCCACACACTACAATTACGATGTCTTTACATTGGCGAGCGGCGTCTCTGCGATGATGATTGCTTTTGTTAATGACTGGATTCAATTATGGTGAGAATTAGTATCCGTCTTCATGGTTTAAATTTTTGTATTTCTCGATCTAAACTGTGTCGCGCACTATCCGGAAATAGCTGAGTCGTTCACTAAAGTGGACGACATGTTTCGATTTTTAATTTTGTTTTTATTTTCATCTATATTAAACTTAAGTAATAGTTATTATTAATTTGTATTTTTCTTTCTTTTATTTTTTTGTGATTTTTTTTTTTATGCTATTTTGCCATGTACTTCACGCGGTATGGTTGTGCCACTAAAGTAATTTAAATATATATATAACGTTTTTAACTTTCCTTGTTTTTTCGTATAAAAATCAGGCACATATTGTATTTGGAATTATTGTTTTTAAATGACTGGTTTTTATAAAACAAGGTAACTTTCTTAAATTACCTATGTTATATGGTTTTACCAAAATAGAAGGATTACTTCGTATTTCGATTTTTAAAATATTAAAAAATGAAATAAATGAGAACTTTGAAAAATTTTTACCTGTTGCTTTATGTTCATTAAGGGAACATAAATAAAAAAATGACCCACACGATAGATAATTTATATTTGGAAATTAACAAAATTAGCGAGTATGCTGTTAATCGATTGAGGAACTATCGGCAATTAGCGGGGTCTCGGGGGTCATAGATGATCTATGTCCCCCGTCCCTTGTGCAGACCCCGCGGACATCCGTTGGCGCTGTTGTCCTGGCGTCAAAACTTTATATTTTAAAACTAAAGAAGAAAAAGAGTTAATAGCAATACGGTCAAAGAATTTTACTTTAGAGATAAGCCGGTAGATGACAGTACTGTTATAGAATATGTAAATTACATGTCTGATACTTTCTTTACATGTTCAACTTTGAGAAATATCTTCTAAGATCAGGACATGATGAAATATATTTATAAAAGTATTCTTACACGGACAAAAACACTCGGTTTGTACCAAAAACTGAAGTACGCGGAGTCGAACATTGTGCTTAATAATTTGCAGTATTAGACGATACTAAATATTTACCAAAAGGATATTCTGATACAGAAGATCATTTAAAGATGAGAGCTATTATGAGGGAGCTTTGGTTAAATTTTATAATAAATGGGTAAGTTACAAATATTGTTTTAAATAGCTTGTACTACAATATAAAAAATTACTTTCTTATTCGATACCTTTAACAATACTTCCAAATAATTTATGTACGCAATCCACGTCAAACACGTTTTAAAGAAAGATAGCCCTGTCCGATTTCGGAATTCGCGTGTACATTTCAAAATCAATATTGTTGCCAAAAAAGCCGTTTTTTATCTTCAACAAATATAGTATAGTTTAATTTTCATTTATGAGTTTTGTAATTGGTTTTATACATAAATAGTCCAATAAATTTCTTAGGTTTAGGTTTTACCAAAAAAATATTAGTAATTAAATTAAAATTATTTTGAAATTTACAGAAAACCCATAGCGACAGGAGCACCAGCATGGCGAAAGTTGGTCTCCCCACATGGATCTTAAGAGAAATCCGGAAGTTAGTGGTTCTTAGCTAAAAGAAAGATGTCTCTTTTGGAATGACATCTATGACCAATATTATAATGCCCCTATGCCTCCTTCACACCATATATTAAAACATAGTGAGCTCTAGTTATAAGCAGCAAAATATAATTCCACTATTAAAATATATATAATAGCCATGCTTCGAAACGAATGTGCCGGCATGACCAGTGTGATACCACTGCCTGACCACGATTTGTTTTTTTTTTTTGTGATTATTTGAAACAAACCAATAACTATCACAAGACCGTTCTTGTTCCATAAAAAGAAATCATTATCTCATTCCTATAATTTTTTCTGCTTCGTTCTTACTTTTCTTACTTTTTGCATATAAAGCTACTAAATTAGTTAAAATTAAGCAATATTTAATGATTTTGTACTATATATAAGTATGTATACAACTGAAAAATTAAATAATCAGAAATATTCACTGAAATTGTTTTATTTTTTATTAGTACATTTCGTAGATAACAATCAAAATGATATATTATTAGTCATTGGATTAGCTTAAAGATAAGAATAATTAGTTAGCTGACCAAAGGTTAAATTAGCAAATATAATTAAAACTAAAATATTAATTAAAATATAATTAAAACTAAAATATTAATGATAATGAATGGTAATCACGAGTGTTGAGAATTTATATTATTCAATATAAACTTTTTTGAAACACAAAAAAAAGTTCAGTGATATCGTTTTCGACATCAGCGAGAAACGTAAATAGTTGATGAGCTCTGACACGATTGATGCGCACACTTTTGACAGCATAAAAAAACAGCCTCATTCTGCAACGAGTCACTTCATACTCTTGAATAATACCTCACAAAGACTCTTATCAAGACTTGGTCTTGATTATTTTTCAAGGACAAATAGCCTTTTCCAGTGTCTTCATCCGGCACTCGTCAAAATAAAAAAAAAATAAAAATATATAACCGTTACTTAAAATTTTTTAATCAATACATTGATTAAATAATTGATTTCTTGTGATTTTCTGGAATGAAATGGCAATTCATCCATTCAGTAGGTACTGTTATTCTCTTGTCGTATCAGTGTTTTTCATGATATTGAAAGACTTTTTTGAAAGTAAAGAGTTATCTATATGTTAATTAGTGGTACTAAACTATCACTATCCTTAATGTATAAATAATGCATAATTACCCTCGAATAATTATTTCGTGAATCAAGAAACAGGCATGTAATTAAAAAATAAACATATAAAAACTTTAGTTGTATCACCAATTACGTCGGTCACAACCGGAGGATCCAAAAAAATAGAAATTTAACTTAAAATTCAATTCTTATATTTAATTTACAAACTACGTGTTCCTTGCTCAAAGTTGGAGACAAGAATGAATATAATAAAATAAATTCATAATTAAAGGAATACAGAAAAACAAGTGTAACAAACAAGGGTTTCAGATTTACATTTTAGGATTTTAACATGATACAATGCACCTGTGCTTAATCAGCGTTTCCACGGTTCGTGAGAATATACTAAATGCTAATTTAACAGTTTTATTATAAAACAGCTATTGATATTGATTCATTCAGTTGATTATTTTATAAATAATAAATGTATAGTTTTTGATATCTTACTTTTTTATTATATATTCTGATAAGTTAAAAAGTATAATAATAACTGCTTCTATTGTCACAAAATTGATTCACTTAAATATTTGAGTTTTTGTAAGAACATAGTTTAAAACGAATTCTATTCTTAAGACAACCAGTTTTTTTTATTCATTTGATCATAGACATAAGTATTGTATACTATGAATTTTTAACTATGAAAATATTCCTAACTGGTCACTGAATGTTCCACATTATTGATATTCGTCAAAGTTATTTTATCAACCGGCCTTCTGAGACCAGGATAAAATCTGTAAAAGATTTTATAATATATTGATTTTTATTTCTGGTGTGACTCATTTTAGGATGATTCTTATACTTTAATGTTTTTCGCTGATATGCTTTTTATTTCTGGTGTGACTCATTTTAGGATGATTTTTATATATTTAATGTTTTTCGCTGACATCGATAACGATATCACTAAACTTTTAAATCAAAAGATTCTCTTGATAAAATTATTTTTGAAATTAAGTATCACTAAAATAATCAAGACCGAGTCTTGATAAGAGTTCTTGCGAGGTATTCTTACAGAGTATGAAGTGACGCATTACAGAATGCGGTTCTTTATTCTGCTGTCTGTGGTGTGCGCATCAGTCTTATCAGAGAAAAGTAACGATGTTGAATCACGTTTAATACTTATAAACTCTGGACCTGTACGTGGGTACAAAGATCCTCATGAAGATGTTTTCGTATTCTCTGGAATACCATACGCAACAGCGCCCACTGGAACTCAGCGTTTCAAGGTAAATAATGCTTTAAAATTTTGATATAAAATCATGAACCTAGGATATAATTTTGTAGAGTTTATATGTTCATGGTATTCTCTGGTTCTACGCATAATTATAAAAATTCTTTGATTGTTAGAGAGGTCTGTTATCCATACGTAGGCACACATTTTACAGACTCAGCGGTTTTATATAAAGAAATAAAATGTATGGCAACGATATTCATTTAGCTTTACAATAAAGTACGCGACACCAGATATCTATATTCCAATCTGCTGATCTGTACAGCATACACTAATGAAACATACCTGACACATTTCTGGGATGCAATGAAGTACACGAATATAAATAGTGACATTGATATCCGTGTTCATCACACCCCAGCAATGATCTAAGAGACCAGTGGCGAAGTAGGTTGTGTTGAACCAGCTAAGTGGGAACTAATTAGATGGCATGTCGTCTTGTCTCTCTCGCAGCACCGTCAGTTTCTAATTATGATTAGAGCCAGTCCTCCTAATAGAAATTAAATCGTACTAGTACTTCTAGTTGAGCAAACAGGTGTGTTAAACGGCAGCAGGCAGTTAAAATATGAATTATGCTGTTCGTAGTAATTCAAAATTTTTGTGTGAAACTTCATCGTTTTCAACATAAGTAATATCAGTGCTCGGTAACAAGTACATGCATAGGTCAATCAGTTCTGGAGTCAAAGTACCCTCCCATAAAATTCGATAGTTCAGTTAAAACGGACTACGGATTAGCGGTTAAACTAAAATGTGATTTAACTAATAAATAAACCATATAAACATTTTACATTAGTACTTGTTGCTCTGAATGCCGAAAGATGTTTCTTTAGTAAGTCTGAATTATTTAATGACATTTTATAATTATTTCTTATTTTTATGTTATGTAAGTAATTTGTAATACAAAATAATATCATATTTTTCGAGATGCTCTCCGATTATTTCTTGTATGACTGTTAAATTCCCTGATATAGTCAAAGTTTTTATTTTTATATCATATTTTAGGTTTGAATAAATTAGGGACCGAAGGGCTCTAAGGGAGCGAAAATTCCAAAAACGGCTTCTTAATAACCGAATCTATATTTAACTCGGCGTATTTAACAATTTTTGGACACCCTATGCGAGAGACTAACAATATCGGCGTATCCTCCTATATATATCCTTTAAAGTTTATACTATAATAGGACTTTTTTATCACAGTACTATTAATATATGATTTTTTTCATTGTCAAATTTTAGGTTTCACTAGGCAGTTTATTATAAAAACGTATTCAATTAATCTTGAACGAGTAACCTATTTTATGGAATTGTTGCGGGAATGGCAAGTTTGTTTTATTTCGAATAATTAATTTGGTATCAATTATATATTTTTAATTAAAATTTTATATACATAAATTAATTTATCATAAATATATTGATGGCTGAACATATCAGTCATAATTGTAAAAGCGTTTAATTTATTTTGTATCAATATCTGCTGCCTTACCCCATAATAGTATGCTGTATGATATGACACTATGAAAATAACTAAAGTAAATTAAACTAGCCATTTCCACATTTTTTAGTCGGCGTATTCTTTGAATTGCATATGCGCAGAACTAAGTCTATTCAATAAATCGTAAATATGAGAACCCCATTGCAATCTCGAATCCAAGGTAAACAATAATACCCAAGAAAACAGTAACCTGGACCAAATCCAGTTTCTCATTATTTAATTGTACATAGGTTCTAACATTTTTGAAGTTTGATAAGCTAAACTTAATACTTCGTTTTGTTCAGCAAGAAATTATTAGCGTTAAACTATCGTACAATATCTGAAAGAGAATTGTTTACATCATTAATGTCTACTTGCTGTCTGTTCAATTTAAAGATAAGAGAAGTATCATCAGCAAACAATACTATCCCATGTTTATCCCTGACAAGGTAAGGCAATTCGTTAATGTAATGAAAAACTGAAAAGGCCCTAATTTAGAACCTTGTGGCACACCCAGGTTATGTATTTATTATTATAACATGTATTTATTATGATTACATTTTATTTACTTAATTTTTCTACCAGAGATACTTAAAATTGCTTGAAATCAAGTACTTAAGTCAAAATTTGTCGGACTGCTTTTGAATCATTTCGGGTATTCTAATCATGAACCTTAATTTGGTTATTATTTTTGAATGTGTAAGCAAGTCGAAAATAGGAAAAATCTTAACTCCTACTATTTCTTATTCTCTTTACCTACTCTAAAAATAAAACTTAACATTCTAATTCCAAGCCTTGAAATTATCTATTATGTAGTATTGACATAAAATTATTATTTTCATATATTATTATGGTATAAAAAAATTTTTACATGAAAAAAAAGTTTTCATAATTAATAATGAAATACAATATTGTATTGATTTTATGAATTTATATATTCTGAACAAAGCAAAACTGTACTGATATTAATAAAACCAGAATTGTCATTATTAAATTAATAAACCAATGGAGGTCAAATACGAGATCTTTACAGTACTCCTGCCTTCGTCGTTGGAAACGTCGTACAAAAATCCTATAATATTATATTTTGACTACGACCTCTCAAATACAAAACACACCGTAAAAGGTTTCCTTGTATAACCTGGTAACGTGCATTAAGCAGCACAGTATATATGACTTCAACTATTCTCTCGTATTCTTTCTTTCTTTCTTCGTATTCTTCCACGTATCACTAAGATGTTGAATGAACTTTCTTCGATAGATGGATACGACATGGGTACCTTCAAAAAAGGCGTATATTCTTACCACTAAGGCCGGCAACGTTCTTGTGTGTCTTCAGATGTTGCAAGAGTTCGTGGGCGGCGCTGATCACATTTGACCTGTGACCCGCTCGATTGCCCTAATTTTTATGTAAAAAAAAAACTGCCACTTATTGAGTAAATTCGCAAACATTAGACGCTGTGGATTGTCCTGTTGTGATATGGCTTATATATTTTCCTACTCCTACCATGATTTGCAAAATATACAGTATTTTGTTTTCCTAATTTCAGGCCCCATTACCTCCGCCGTTCTGGTTTGACATCTTCGAAGCGGTTGATAGGAGTACCATATGTCCACAATTACGAACCAAACCTTCTTTTCTTGACTCAAAAGAAATGAAAGAAGATTGTTTGATTGCATCTATATATATTCCTGATACAGAAGAAAAGAACCTTCCAGTCTTTGTTTATGTACATGGTGGTGCATTTCTAACAGGTTTTGGAGAAATGTTAAGACTGACGAAGTTAGTAAGCAGTAAAAAAATTATTGCAGTTACATTTAATTATAGATTAGGAGCACACGGTTTCCTTTGTTTAGGTACAGAAGATATACCTGGAAACGCTGGCATGAAAGATCAAGTGGCACTGCTGCGCTGGGTCAAGAAAAATATTGCTAGTTTCGGTGGTAACCCTAATGATGTTACAATAGCTGGTGGAAGCGCTGGATCTTCATCTGTTGATCTTTTGATGATATCGAAAATGGCTAAAGGTCTTTTTCATAAAGTAATACCTGAAAGCGGAGCCAGTACTGCTCCTTATACTGTCCAAGTAGACCCTATAAAAAATACAAAAGAATACGCAAAATTGATAGACATCACTGATGTAGATGATATTTTTGAATTAGAAAATTCTTTCAAAAGAGCTTCCTATGACATTTTACAATCAGGAAACGATTTGTTTAGACCGGAAGTCACATTTCTGTTATCGCCTTGTGTAGAGCGAGATAACGGACAAGAAATATTCCTAGATGACAATCCGGTCAATATTTTGAAACAAGGTAACTTTCCTAAATTACCTATGTTATATGGTTTTTCCAATATGGAAGGATTACTTCGCATTTCCATTTTTGAAATATGGAAAAAAGAAATGAATGAGAATTTTGAAAAATTTTTACCTGTTGATTTACATTTTAAAACTAAAGAAGAAAAAGAATTAACAGCAAATATGGTCAAAGAATTTTACTTTGGAGATAAACCGGTAGATGACAGTACTGTTATAGAATATGTAAATTACATGTCTGATACTTTCTTTACATGTCCAACTTTGAGAAATATTGACCATCTCCTAAGATCAGGACATGATCAAATATATTTATACCAGTATTCTTACACGGACGAGAACACCCCGTTTGTACCAAAAACTAACGTACGTGGAGCCAATCATTGTTCTCAATCAATTGCAGTATTAGATGAATCTAACTACTTACCAAAAGGATATTTTGAGACAGACGATAATATAAAGATGAGAGCTGTTATGAGGGAGCTTTGGTTAAATTTTATAATAAACGGGTAAGTTATAAATATTGTTTTTAAATGGCCTGTAGTACAATATAAATACAAATTACTTATTCAATGCATATTATAGTAATACTTCCGAATAATTTTGAACTGACAATTGTCTATATTACGTAATCCACGTCAAAAACGATTTAAAGAAAGATCACTCTGTCAGATTTCGGAAATCACGTGTACATTGCCACTATTGGCAATTATATAAAACAAGAATAGAAAATTAGTTGTTATTCGTGACTAGGTATATTATAATGCAGGTTTAATTTATTACTGTATCTTACAATAATTCGAATGCATTATAAATAGAATTGAGGAATAAATAAGTATTACTACACTCAATTTAGTTAAGTATTAACTATTGAATAAAAGTTAAGAGGAAAATTATTATTTAATTTCGCCCTTTTCAATCCACATTTTGGGTATGGTTTCGTGAAAGATACCTTTGTATTGTCATTTCTCGAACTTAAATCAATTTTTTTGGCAAAAAAAACCGTTTTTTTATGTTCTACAAATATAGTAAAGTTTAATTTTCAATTACGAGTTTTGTAATTGGTTTTATACATAAATAGTACAATAAATTTCTTAGGTATATTTTTTACCAAAAAATATTTAGGATAAAATTTATTAAATATATATATATATTTCTTTAATTTACAGAAAACCTACGGCGACAGAAACACCAGCATGGCCACCCGTAGGCAAAAGTTGGTCTCCCCACATGGATCTTAAGAAAAATCCGGAACTTGGAGGTTCTTTGCTGAAAGAAAGATGTCTCTTTTGGGATGACATCTATGACCAATATTATAATGCCCCTATGCCTCCTTCACACCATATGTTAAAACATAGCGAGCTCTAGTTATAAGCAGCAAAATATAATTACCTTATTAAAACATGTATAATGTGTTATTGTTTTATTATATCAAGAGTAAAAAACATAATTGTTGTAAAGCAATGCTTTGGCACAAATGGACCAGCTTGATCGGTGTGATACCACTGCCTGACTTTGACATAACGATTTGCTTTTTTGTTGAGTGAGTGAGGGATTTAGAGGCCTGTCTCCTTTCCTTCGTCCATGATAGCGCAGCTTCCAAAGACTACCCCAGAGGGGGAACCAATTATACTTACGTTAGAGAATCCTCCTCTGGGCGTCTAAGCTCAGATCGTAATGTGTCCGGACTCGGACACTCGTTTTTTTTTGTTCGTTGAAAAAATCCGTTACGGATACCTCGTCTCGTTGGCTGAGAAGGTGTTGGCGGGTGGATATGTGGGACTACCCGGCAGCATAGAGGATGGTGGGACGTCACGGGATGGTGTTAACGCTCACCGCGACGCCCCGGTGGTAATCGAAGGGACGACGCGTACGCAATCCTCACTACCAGAAATTACGAGTCCGAATTTTTCACATTAGGAATAATCATAGAGATCAACCCCGCGACCAGTGTAAGGGAAGGGCCACGCTCTGGAGGAACCACTTGTATGATCACGGTATCTCCTATGGCAGATAAGTATGTCCTACGTACTCTGAGGAACACATGACCAAGCAATAATATTAACAAGTGATCGAGCAGCATCACTAACATACCTCCTACCAAACTTATTACTACCTAAATTAAAGTCAAATATTTGAAGAAGGTAAATATTTACTATATAACTGCTATATATGCTTATGAATTTATTATTCAAACGCCACACCAATTTTCAAATTCATTTGAAGAAAACGTTTTTCTGTATGACAATTCAATTTTAAAACCAATTTTATTCAAGAATAGGGAAATCACTAACATTAACAGATAAATTATAAGATATTCCTTAAAATATTTATCTAAATCGTTCTCTTTAAATTTTATTATGAAATATTTTTTAATTAAATATTCAACTGACGATTCCATCCATGGAAGGGGTTCAATTCACTACTTGAAAACATCATACCAGCATATTCTGTAATTATAATATACTTTTAAGTATATACTTTTCATAAGCGATTCTTCTTATCTAACTATTTCAAACTATGATGATTGTGTTCGCACTCAGTTACTGAAAACAAACGAAAAACCATCTCAGGAATTGAACAAAGAATTATTGTTTCATTTTTGTAAATGTTTTTTTTTTTCATTATTACTTTTTTGTTCATATACACAACAGTGACTTGATCAAATATCGAGTGGTTAAATTAAAATTAAGCAATATTTAACTAAAAGGATTTTGGGTAAATAATTATTTTGTATTATATGTAAGTAAGTACTCAACAAAAGATTTGTTTTGTTAACAATCAGAGTTATTCACGGAAATATTAAAATAATACATTATTTTAAAGTCGTATCATTATACCAAGCGTAAAGATAAAGAGTTCGCTGACCTAAGGCTAAAGTTCAAAATATGATTAAAACTAATATATTAACAAATTTTTATGAATGGCAATCTCGTGTGCTGACAGTTTATATTATTCAACGTAAAAAAATTTTGAAAATAAAAATTAAAAGTTAGTGATATCGTTATCGATATCAGCAAAAAACATTAAAGATAATATAAGAATCATCCTAAAATGAGTCACACCAGAAGTAATAATCTATATATTATAAAAACTTACATAGATTTTATCCTAGTCTCAAAGAACGATGGGTAAAGTAACTTGGATGAATATTACTAATATGGAACATCCAGTGACCAGTTACAAATACTTTCATAGTTAAAAAAACTCATAACACACAATACCTATGCCTATGACAAAATAAAACTTAAATCTGGTTAATTAACTGTTAATATTCGAATTGTTTTTAACATATGTTATTTTATAAAAATTTAAACATTTTAAAGAAGCATTTTTATGAGCAAAGAAACGGTTATTGTTATACGTTTTAACAATTAATATAAAAAGAATACAATCAACGGAGTGACTCAAATTCGGTAGGTGACATAACTAAAGTTTTTATTTATCTTTTTTAAAGAAATATCTGTTACAGGATATTTATGCATTATTTATAAGTCTAGGATAGTGATGGTTTAGTACCACTGATTTTCATATAGATTAATATTTACTGCGAAAAAAGTCTTTCAATTTCAAGCAAAAACACTGTTGCATAATTTTTACGAAATATTAATTATTTAATAGTGAGTGATATTGATTCAAAAATTTTAGACGTATCTTTCTCATCGAAACCCTTGTTCTTCCTATTATTGATTATCCTGATGTGTGCTACTCTGACATAAATGAGGTCGTTCTCAATAAACTAGATCTTCTCATTAATTACACAATACGTTTCATCTTCTGTCTCCGTAAATTTGACCATATTCCTCCTTATCGCCGCCAACTCATTTATTTAATTTACTTTTTTCTATACTATTTAATCATCTCTCCCTCATTATCTTGAAAGCAATTTTTAATATTTACGTGACTCACACGATAAGTGCCTTCGTTCTTGTAAGTTCTCCGTCTTGCTTTCCCCATTCACTGCTTTGGTTTTATATCCCATTCTTTAACGTTCCAGTGCATTCGACTTTGGAATTCTCTCCCCATCTACATCAAGAAATCATGCACAAAACTCATTTTCAAAAAAGAATTTATAGCCACTTTTTGAATGAACTTTTAGATAAGAATATAATAAATACTAACAATATTTATTATTTATATAACTATATATTATACTTCTGTATTTTTTTTGTGTTTTTATATTTTCCATTACTTACATGTAAATAATTATAATACTACACTAAATTTTAACTCTTTATTACACTGCTTTTAAAGTCTCTTCTCATCCCCAAGGTTGACTGTTTCCTTAATAGTCCACCCGTTCTTAAATTTTTTAGTGGAACACTAAAGAATAAATAAATAAAAAAATAAACGATGGCGGATTTATATAATTTTAGGTGGGTCATTATTATCAAAAAAATTTTTTTTTTTGGAATTAAGTATTACTAAAATAATCAAGACCGAGTCTTGATAAAAGTCTTAATGATATTTTTACAGAGTATGAAGTGAAACGTTGCAGAATGCTATTGTTTATTTTGCTGTCAGTAGTATGCGCATCCGTCATGTCAGAGCTTATGAACGATATTAAATCACAGTTAATACTTATAAACTCTGGACCCGTACGTGGGTAAAAAGATCCTCATGAAGATGTTTTCGTATTCTCTATAATACCATACGTAACAGCGCCCACTGGAACTCAGCGTTTTAAGGTAAATAATGCTTTAATATTTTGGAAAATTATACTTTTATAATCTCCAGTTCTACGAATATCATTTTAAAAAATCTTTTATTGTTAGAAAGGTCTGTTATCCCTAAGTGTAGAGGTAGAGAGGTAGGCACATATTCTATACTACATTTGTGCGTGCACAGTTTGATAAAAGGTAATAAAATCTATGGCAACGATATTCTTTTAGCTTTTCAATAAAGTAAGCGACACTATCTGATCTGATCTGTATTGCAGCTACACTTCCAAAATTCGCCGGGCTGTGATGAAGTAAAAGGATATAAATGTCACGGACGGATAAAATAAAAATTCTTATAAATATAGTTGAACCATTTTCGTTATTTAATACCTTTCATACTTTTTAATAATGGCTTTTGTCATATTATTGACAATATATAAAGTTTATTCACAGAAAATCCAACAACTTCTTGGCAAGCTGTTATCCACATCAGTGTCTAACACTTCTTTTGGAGGTAATGTTTACTTGGAATAAATTAATATCTTGAACACTTTTTGAATTTCAAAAATGTAATAATATTTTTATTTACTGAATATTCAAAAATTGTTCAGTAATCTGTATTCTATATTCTATTTTGTTGGTAATATTGTTATTGTATTGTTTTACTTAATATGAAAATGTTAGGTTAATTTAATTTAATTTAATAATATATATATATATATATAGATTTGTTTTTACTTTAGATATTAAATTTTAGGGCAACGAAGGGCAACGAAATATTGCGAAGTTCCACTAACAGAAATTATTTAATATTTTCAAATATACAAATAATATATGGAAATTGTAATTATTGTTATTATTATTCAGATAAAGGAATTCTTCCCATAGAAGGTTAAGACTGCAGATGTGATTCTATTTGATGAATGATTGGATTCATGGATGAATGGATGAATGGATAGATCGAAGAGAGAGAAGAGGCTACAGGGTCTTGTGAAGCCGAAATCTTAGCATTATAAAGTGGAGGTAAGAGCAAAAAGGGTTTTTATATTTCATATGATTTGTAACAAGTTCAATTAAAACAGTAATTGCACTTTCAATTAGAAACTGATTGCAAACTATTATAAATGTTTAAAAATGTGTTTTTTGCAGTTAATATTATTAATTTATATTATTAATAGTTTATATTATTAATTGACATCATCAGCTCATTTTATTTTTTGCGGGTCCAATTGAGAAAATGATTCATTTAATAAAATATTTTTAAACGATATGCAATTAAAGTTCTACCCCTGTAAATATAGATATGAAGCTATTATTGGCAATTGTGGTGTAAGTATCAATTCTAAAAAAAGTAGTCCTCATATATGGGCAGCATTAGAATATGTTTTTAGGTATGTTTTAAAACAATTAATAATTAAAGTGTTTATAAACTATGTCATCTAAACAGTTGTCATATAATCATGAAATAGTTCATATATATTAAAATTAGAGAAAATATATTATATAAAAGTAGCTAAGCATATCCTGTACATTTCTTAATTAAATGTTTAAATGATATAAAGATATTTAAATAGATATTCTTAAAAGGAAATGTTTTATTAAAGATATTTCATATTACATTTTTAGAGTACTAAACATTCATATAAATGATGAAGTGTGAAAATGTGCAAGACATAATCAGAAATAATTTGTTTTGCAAGATTTGATTTAGTTTCTAGAAGAAAACGTCACTCATTAATGTGATTGCTTATTTTTTATTAATGTTTTCTATTGTAAAAATATACTTCTAAAATATTGCTGCCTGTGAATGTTACTATATTATAATATTAAATAATGTGGTGTTATTTTTAATAGAAAAAATTATTATCATCTTTTTATTTTGTATTTCCTATATGAATAAAACAAGTTTAAATAATTTTAGTCTTTTATTTAATCTGAACACTTTTCATGAAGCCATTTATTGTAAATGAAAAATGATGAAATATGGATTTATCATTTAAAATAAATAGCTTTATGAAAGTAGTTTAATTGGAGGACTCAAAGAAACTTTAAAAATGCTTGGTATGTGGATACCTGGCATTCCGCAGTAGTTTTATCAGTCAGAGTATTGATGGCGCTAGTAGTCCAAACACGGAATCTGCACTCTATTACAGTATTCTGTGGATACTGTATGCTTCTTTCGAGCCTTGCCTTTGGTCATACCACCAATATTGCGCGATATCCAAATTACTAAGAATAGCTGATTTTAGAGACAGAACGCGTCGACATTTTGTAAATGCAACTTTGGTGCTGTTTGCATTTTACTTCGCCCAATATACTAACACGAGCGCAGCGAGTCAGAATTGAGATCTGGTTCGCACTTCAAGTTTAGTTACATATTTTAAATATGTACTATTTATTAACGTATTTTAAATTAAATGTTTATATATTATATGTGTAACTATGTATTGTTTATTCTAGTGGTGTTTATTTTATCTATTTGCACTATCCTTTTTTTGTTACTAAAACCAGAAGGTTGTCTATCAGAGATTGTTCTTAGCCATAAGACCGCGTTTGCATTTTTTCTGTGTTTTAAATCCATATGTATATTGTTATTTTTTATGCAATAAAGTGCTTATCTATCCATTTATCTATCTACAAAAATATTTAAATATTATTCATGTGTCTTATGTCTGTATGTATATAACCATTATATATTGTTGAGCCCACTTAAAAGAAAAACAAAACTATCCCTGTTTATTTTAAATTTAATAAGCTTGAAGAAATAATTTAGGCCTACAAAATTATTAATCGCAAATTTTTGGAGCTGAAACTCAGGGATGCAGAAGCAGCCATATAAAACAACTTAACAGTCGAGATTATCTACAGCACAAAAAAGGAGAAAGGAGAGCATATTGCAGCATATGGTAAAATAAAATAATTTAGAAAAATAATTAAGACAAATAAAAAAATGAGTTTAAGCTGAGCTAACATTTAGCACACTTCAACTCACTAACATAATTTTTAAAACTCCTACTAACAAACTCCTCTTTCATGCAAAATTTTTTGTCGCAAATAAGAAATTAAAAGTTAACAAACATAACTAAAATTAAAAAGAGTACTGTAGATGAGTCTGTATTATATAAACTGTATAAAAACAGCATAGCTATACATATTTAAAAACAATTTTAAAAATTCTTTTCCGCAATTTTATTTTTACAATGTAATTATTGCAAAGTAAAAACATTGGTAAGGATTTTGGATAGAAGCTTGAGATTGAAGATGTCACCTCCGTATACAAACAGTTATATATAGCAGTTTTATATAAAATGCTACATCCATAGAAGCAAGCAGCGATATGGACGCTTAATTGGTGGGTCAACGCGACGAGACGGATTTCTAAAGATTGCAGATTCGAATCGTGTCCGTATCGATACATTTTTTATTCTATATTTATTCAAAAATAAAACATAAGTCATATTTTATACACGGATAATATTTTGGATACGGAGTTGAAGTGCCAAAGCTCGCTCGTGTTTGTAAATACTTTTAGTCGATGTCTATATTTATAAAGAATGACTCTATGGGCCAAATGACCCTATTTTAAAACGTCAATGTATATTAATGTCAACTTCTAACTTGACAGCCAACTAGTTACAAACAAAATTTCCAGATGACTAAAATCGATGACCAGAAGTTATGACTTCATATTACTGCTTATAATCAAATCAATAAATTGTCTTCATTTTACGCGCACTGACGGCTAATTATAGTGTAATTTAACCATTTCTTTCCCGACCTAACATGGGTGCTGTCCTAGGGCTTTGTTCAGCTGCACAGGTAAGAAAATTTTTTAATATGTACGTAGTTCAAATTAAAAAATACTGCAGGTTTTATTACCTTCATTTTTTACTATTAAAAGAAAAACAGTCGCGCTTATCTTCGTCGTATCTGGATTATAATTATATTTCTTCCTTTGTCTGGTCTTACTTTGCATGAACTTCAACTCAAGAGGCTGAATTTTGATTCCATTGTAATGACCTTAATTTATACTTATTCGATGTTAGAATTATGAATATTGCAATATTGTTTATATGAGATTAATAAGGCTGATGTACTTTAACAAAAAAAAAGTTTTATATTTCATTGGGTAAACTTTTTTAAATTGTAAATATATAAATATAAACAGGATTGGTTGAGAAACAAATTATAATTCTTATTACTAACAATTTACTATTATACTGATAACATTAATCATTATAATTTTTTTAGTTTTTAGCTCTCTGGGAGTGAGTAATATCAAATCTATCTATTCTATTCATAAACTATAGCAAAATAAGTGTATTATTATCTCTGATAAGGAAACATTGATACATTGAAACACAACAGTTTTTGTAATTCCCATATTATAAATATCTTAAACTATATTAACTTATTTCATATGTGTAGCTGGCTTGCTGCTGTGGCAGTGCAGCCTGCTCTTTGTGCTGCTCGGCATGTCCCTCATGTGCCAATTCCACCTCCACTCGGCTGATGTACACTGTTATGTTGCTGCTAATGATGGTTGTAGCTTGCATAACTCTGGCTCCAGGTTTACATGATCAAATGAAAAAGGTAAATACCTTAACTCTTTACTCTTTACTTACTCTATACATGCTTTTAAATTAAATTAACACTTGATGCTTTTTAACAGTAGAATATAAATACAATTTAAATACATTTTTCAGGTTCCATTTTGTGCAAATTCAACTGCAACAATACCTGGTTCCTTTAAAGTTGATTGTGACAATGCCGTTGGTTATCTGGCTGTTTACAGGTAATAATATATAACATCCATGATTTGTAAGGATGACATTATGTGTAACGGTTTTAATTTTTTTTATCTTATTTGCAGAATCTGTTTTGCAACATGTCTTTTTTTTGTTCTAATGGCATTAGTCACAATTGGTGTGAAATCATCAAAAGATCCCAGAGCTGGCATTCAAAATGGGTAAAATATTTTTTTATTATTTTGCTTAAAATATTACATATATAAGAATATGTAACATTTGAAGCAATTTTTATAATCTTAGCAATTAGACCAAAACAACTTAATATGATGTATTACCTAATTCATACAGGTTCTGGGGAATTAAATACTTACTTGTTATTGGTGGTATAATTGGTGCTTTCTTCATACCAGAAGGATCCTTTGCATCAACATGGATGGTATTTGGTATGATTGGTGGCTTCTGCTTCATTGTTATTCAGCTTATATTGATCATTGATTTTGCCCACTCATGGGCAGAAAAATGGGTTTGTAAGTATTTTTTGTGAATAATCCTACATTTTTTTAAGAAATCACTCATATGCACTTAATAAAAATAATTTTTAATCTACACTTATAGCAAACTATGAAGAGTCTGAATCTCGTGGCTGGTATGCGGCGCTGTTATTGGCGATGTTGACGTGTTATGCGCTTACATTAACAGGCATTGTTTTACTGTACGTGTTTTATACTAAGGTAATTAATAATTATATTTTTATAAATGATACTATACTTTTTTATTGTTTTTACTTACTATTTTATTCAAATTTCAGTCGGATGGATGTGACCTCTCCAAATTCATAATCTCCTTCAATCTGATACTGGTTGTGATAGCAAGTGCAATCTCAATCCTACCATCAGTACAGGAACATCAACCTAGGTCTGGACTTCTTCAGTCTGCAGTGGTATCGCTGTATGTCATGTACTTGACTTGGTCTGCTTTGTCCAATTCTGCTGCCCCATGCAATGCCAGTATAACTGATGTTAACCAAGTGAGTAATTATAACTGATGACATTTAGAATTAAAGTAGTTTTAGTACTTTTGACAAATAGTAAGTACAAATACTTGCTTTATATAAGAAAATGTATGTGTTAATATGAAAATAAATATATATCTACATAATCGAAATATATACTTATTATTATATACTAATAAATCATTTGTATATATACTATAGATACTTGATAAGAAAAATTGTGCATTTGATATTGAATATTTAAAAAATAATAATACATATAATAATAGTATATTCAAATATCAGTTATATGTTTATATTATGTATGCTGTATACAATTATTATATCTGTTTTCAAATATATACTTGATATATATAATATATGTTATTATATTTACAAATGCATCACCAGGAATCAAAAGAAGATATTTATTGGGTATGTATATTATAATGAAACCACCACTATAACATACATTTATAATAACAAGTATGGTCTATATATGGTATTTTCCAAAGAGGACCAAGTGATTATGCTGTGAAGATCTTGATTGATCGAAAAATTATCCAAAATATATCAAATGTAACTTTATTTAGAAATTCATTTATTAGTATCAAGGTTAATTAATGAAGTGCTTTTAGACATTGGTCTTGCACAAATTCGATGTAAAGTTTTGTGTTATATTTGGCGCTGCTCACACATCACATTAAACACAATGAAATCCAAGAACATTTCAAAACTTTAACAGTTTATAAGAAAAGTGGAGAAAATATTCCCTAAATATTACTGCTTGTACATGATAAAAATGACAATTAAATTCTTCTAATCTGAGATTCATTCTCTACATATAATTACTCTATTTTTAGCACCACAATATGAAACTTTTGAGTTTTCAGAACTTAATATTTTTTTAGCACCCAATAAATATTTTTAATTTTATTAATTTCACAGTCATCATTTGATAAGCAGTCTATCATCGGGCTGGTGATTTGGGTCTGCAGTGTATTATACTCTTGTGTCCGGACTGCCTCTTCCTCCTCCAAGATCACCATGTCTGAGCATATTCTAGCAAAGGAAGGAGCTGCAGGTATATACAGTATTTAATATAAAAACATATATTTTGGATCTGTTGAAATATTAACTCATATTCCCCGCTGAAACTGCACGGCGATGGTGACGCAGGCGAGGGAGGGCTCATTGCTAATGAAGGTAAAAACATTGTGTGGTATCCATGCTTTTGTCTATTTGCCTTCATGGTGGTGGAGTTACGAATGAGTATCTATTATATAGCAACAAAATCATTTAGAAAAACTGATAGTTATATATGTTTACGATTCAAGCACTACATTAAAAAATAATGATATAATTAGATTTTGTTCAAACATCAAGTAGGGCTCCTTGCTTGTAGTGCTTTTCTTGTCTTGAATGTTTCTGTGGCAGTTTCCAGTAAAACTCCGTCGCCAAACAGCTTGCTAGCTTAACTAACAATAGTTATTCTTAACCAAAGATATAGGCTATTCAGACGTTCCAAAAGTCGGTCAATTATTTTAAATAAGCTCCCTATCGTATGGAAAGTCCATTATTAATGTAGCCATAGTTCATAACTTTAAAAGTGGCATGTGGGTATGTTCATCGAGCGCAGGGTATGACTCCATAGAAGGCGACGGCGGGGAATCCGGCAACAAGGAGACCAAGGTGTATGACAACGAGGATGATGCCGTTGCCTACTCCTGGACATTCTTCCACGTGGTGTTCGCGCTCGCCACCCTGTATATCATGATGACACTCACCAATTGGTACAAGTGAGTGAAAAACAAATTTATTTTGTTTTATATACATAACGAGCATATTCACATGATTAAATCTGCAAGATAAGAAAGGAGGGGGTTAGACCTTTTTTTTTTTTAATTTAATATACTTACGAAACAATTTACATTCATAAAAGCAAAAATAAAACAGAACTATTCAGCAAACTATCGCATCTGATACAGTATAATAACACACTTTGAAATAATAGACATGACCTCGGTATCAATAGATTTAATCAAAATACTTTGAACATTAAACTTTGTATAGCCCGAGTTCCCAGCTGTCGAAGGCAAACGTGGCATCCATGTGGATCAAGATCACATCGTCGTGGCTGTGCATCGGCCTCTACGTGTGGACCCTGGTCGCACCTGCTGTTCTGCCTGACAGAGACTTCAGTTAAACTTCAGTGCAACACTCTTACCTTGGAAAGAATCACTTTATACTTATAAACAACTGGTAATTCCAAACAATATCCATATACATGAGTTATTATTGACTTTCCTTTGTAAGAGTTCTGAAGATTATTACAGCTTAGTCATTAAAAATTAAATCTTATCTTGCTTTGATGTCGAGATTCAATAATCAGTGTAGGTGCCATTTATTCATTCTAGTGATCTCATTTCTAAAATTGTACTTCCATCTTTTCACTCTATATGCTATATTATAACTTATTTAATCTCACTGTTTCAACTGAAATATGTCATTGTAATACTAAATACTTCCCTTGGTTAATTAATAATTATATTCGAAATATTTTCTTGATTTATGTAATGTAAGTAAAGTTATTAGTTGTAACACTTGTTTTATTAAAGTCCACAATCATCTATCATATAGTTTTATTAATTATATCCGTTTGAGGTTTTTATCCTTAACGACATCATACTTCAACAATTTGGAATATTTCTTTAATAGTTTCTCCCAATAACATGTGACGTCATTATCATTAAGAGTATCCCAGATATGTTGAAAACCACGATCAGCTATTTCCTGAGCTAATGAGTCATGTTCCTTAAAAAACTGAATATATTTCATTATCTCCTCTTGATCTGCTTTTGGGCTTATGGGTACATAATGAACCCAAGGTTTTAAGGATGGATAAAAAAATTCAAGCCATTCATCACCAACATGAAATACTAATGATTTACATAAGAATAAATGCTTAAACCGGAAACTGGCTGCCACTCCACGGTAATTAAATACATATTTATATTTGCAATGGTCTTCAAATGATACTTCACTTGCTGGTGTGGCGTAGAGTGTATCCTATACAAGAAGGAATTCATTTTAATCAATTATATTTTGTATAAATTAAAAACGCTATTGTTTTATATAACTTACTGCATCAGACTTCCAAGCTTGATTTTTGGTGTACTGGGCATCTACAAGTTCTGGATGCGATCTAGATAACAAAATTAATGCATCTCTTTCCTCACTTGTCCTTGATCCTCTAAAGAATGCTTTTTCTTCCTTCTTTGCCCATGGCCATCTAAAAACAAAAATATATCAATCTATCTATAATAAAAAGAAATCCAATAAATATATCTGTAATGTAAATGATTGCTTTAATGTTTTTTAGTATCACATTCTTATTCTTTTAAAAAATTAATTGTCTTAGGAACTTATTATGTCCATTTAAACCAGCATAATTCGATAAATACATTTATTGTGTTACATAGCATGTACAGTATACAAAAGTTTTCGAGAGAACACAAACCTACCTACTACTTAATCTTATTGTTAGAAGAAGATTTAACAAGTAACCACTTTAAATAAATAACATTATTTCTACAAAAGTATTTTATAACATATGAAATAAGTAGGAGGTAATGTAAATACATTACCTTTTGGCAGATGCAAAAATAGATGTTCTATGTTTATCCCATCTCCCAATGCCTGTAGGGTACAAAGCAATCGCTGGTCCACCTTCCCAAAAACTCCAAGTGGGATACATTATATCATAATATTGTTTTGTCTGTAATATAATAATTATAATAAGAAATACGTATAAAAAGAATAAAAACTAAATTTATTATTAGTCTTTTATATATAAACACAATAAATACATAATACCAAATTATAAACTTGACCTTACTGAAAGAAAACACTGGTGATTTCGTATGACCCCAGTCCTTGTTAATTTGTGGCCAATCTCTGGTATTAATAGCTAAATCCATATCTGGCAATGTAGGTGCAAGAATCTTTAGATAATGTTCTACTCCAGCACATCTGGCTGGGAAATGGCAATCTTTTTCTCTGTATAGCTTACCATCTACTATCTGAAATTATATTTGTTTTAACTCAGTATACTTCAATTTTTTTTTTATTGAGTGAAGTTTTCAATGAGAGACTTTTCGGCATCCTTTGTTCAAACATCAATCAAAAATGGTGTATACGAAAATTTTTAAATTTTGCACACTGATAGACATCAGTCTAGTGCTAGATTAAAAAAATTAAAAAATAAATTAATCAAAAAATGTAATGTGTCTGATCTTGAAAAATGGTTGAGGTCAGAATGCGTCCACGTTTTGTATATGCAATTTCGGTGCTGTTTGCATCTCGCTTTGCTCAATATGCTAACACATACAGAGATTATGCGAGCGCAGCATATCAAAATTGAGGTCTGGTCGCGCTCCAAGTTTATAATATTCTTCATAATATTATACCTGATATTTAGTCCCCTTCAGTTGAGCCCGATCAATCATGTCTTTTGTTATTCCGCTTTTAAACGGTTCCAGATCTTTGTTTAAGACATCTATATGACAATTACAATTTTTTGTTGCACATGGTGTGTAACTTTTTAAAGCCTCTTCAACCAAGTTGTTTATTTTAGCGTGCAATTCATTACTCTCTAAAAAAAAAACAGTACGACTAATTTCGAAATACACAGGTAAGGGTACACTGAAATAGTAAATCATAAATCGATACCTTTAGTATATTTACTAAGATTATCCCCACAATTGTTATCACTCAAACAATATTCAGAATCACTACAGTGAGCTACTACGAAACTAAATAAAAATGCTAATAATCTAGTATTCGTAATATACATATTTTTAATTTATGTTTTCAACAACTTTAGATTTTATAAAATTAAGTCAAAAAAGGTTTATTGTTATTGTGGAAACTGACACAATTTTTTTGAAGTTGACATGAGGGAGTTATGTCACACATGCGCTCTGCACATTAAATTCCCTTATCTGTATTACCTTATATCTTTCTTATATTATCAATACCCTTCTTTTTAACAATGTATTTTATTGCTTAAATTAAAACGAAGAGTAAAATGCATTAGCAGACTCATGTACGTATTAAATCGCATTTCGTTTCTAAATTTAAGAGCAGAAACCAAAATATTTTTAGAATTAGCTTTTTATAATTTGACATCTGGATGGAATAATGAGAAGAGAACAATTATTTCCTACGATTTTTAATAACAATGAAGTGATTAGGCGTGAGCCTTTTATCACAATTCTCTTTACTGATTTAAGGGTGATTATAAACCATAAATTTTCAGATATTCTTTTTTGCATGCTCTTTGGGAGTAAAAAAACTATCTAAAAGATAGACGATTTGTATTTATTGGGTTCGAATTAGTGAGATGGAATAACAACAAAATCCTATTTAAGGCACTATCTTAAATATACAAAAAGATAATAAGATAATTTATTGGGAATGGAAATGGGTAAAAAATCATTACATAACCAAAATGTACATTCAGAACAAGTAATACAACTTATCCTACACAAATACATACATTCTTATTAATTACATAAACAGAACTCAAACAACCATTACAATATGAACAACTTAACAAAATGTTTTAGACTGAAAAATAAATGTATATATTTTTTTAATTTAATATTTCAATTCACATTACATGCATCTAGCACCGGCACTGAATAGTGAACTTTCATCAATAGTCACTGTTAATTTGAAATTGCAATTTAAAAAATGTATAATATATATTGTATTTTTAAAAATTACTTATTATAACTTGAGTTGCCTCTAACATATTTGATGTATCTTCACCAAAAACTCGAACTATAAGTTGACAGGAAACATTAATTTACTAATAAATACTTGACATTACTGTAAAAGGCAGCACAAAATAAAATTACCTTAAAATATGTTTTATTTAAGAAAAAAGTAACATCTTTCAGGTTTAGACGATTGTCAATCTGAAAAATTATTATTATATAGTTATATCTAGAATTAACATTATAATTAAAATAGATTGCAAAAATAGCTTGCCATTGAAAAAAAAATATATAAAAGTAAAAAATATGTTACTTGACAAATCAACAGCATCCAATGGAAACTACAATGATTGAAATATCTAAATTGATGATAAATGATTCCAGCACATGATATGATTTTATTAAAATATGGTAAATTGTATACATAATGCAAAACATATATCTAAGTGAAATTTCAACTATCTATCTACTGTCTATCTATGATGTAGTTACTTGTTGAGTTTGTGTTCGAGCTGGTCTGCAATAGCCTGCAGGAAGTCCTCTGTATTCAAATACATTCCTTCTTTAGTGTTGGCTAGACCATGGATGCAAATCACTAAATCCTTTGTCATCTTGCCACCATCAATACATTCGACGCAAGCCTAAGAATTAATAAATATAAATGTTTTAATTAAATGTTTTTATACAACATAAATCATATAGATTTAAAATATAAATAAATATAGGGACTAGCATATATATATATATCATTATAATTTAATTTAGATCTCAATTCTTCAGAAGAAAAATTATAATTTTTATAATATTTTGTATCTTAGACTTCTAAAATAAGCAAAATAATAATAAATTCAAATTTTACTTATTTTATATCTGATTTTCCTTGTAAAGAATTATAGTATTTGAATAATATATTAAGATTGCAATCAATATGTTTGAATGCTGATACTAGAATTTACTTTTGGCCTTGCACATGCATATAGATAACAATATCCAAGGTTCAGACACTATCTTGATATGATATTTTTTTTCATACAGAAAGCAGTACAGTTATCAAAAAAATCCAAATAAATGCATACAGTAAACATTTTATAAGGTTAAATATAATCTGATAGTAAATAATGCATATTATAATTACATATTTTTTAAATGTGCTTGTGGATTCTCTTGACATAACATATTTGATAAAAAATAAATGAAATAATTACATTTATTTAATATCACTATGAATTATTTAAAGTAAACGATACTTTAGATGATACTTATGTACTGTTAGGAATCAGTACCACGGGCAAAATCTACACGGTTAAATTAAATCGGTGTGCTGGGCAAATTATACACACCTCTTCCAGCGACTGAGCGAAGCGCTGCAGGTCGGGCGTGTTGTCAAGCGTGGCGCGATGCATGAGACCCCTGGTCCAGGCGTAGATGGAGGCCACGGGGTTGGTGGAGGTGGGCTGGCCCTTCTGGTGCTGGCGGTAGTGGCGCGTCACCGTGCCGTGCGCCGCCTCCGCCTCCACCGTGCGCCCGTCGGGACACATCAGAACTGACGTCATCATACCCAGGGAGCCGTAACCCTAGAAATATGTACAATTCCAAAACTTTTTAATTTGTAAAAATTGTTAATTGACGTTCCTAGCGACTTTATTTCTTTTTGTATATTTAATATGGTGGTAATGTTGTCCGTTTGTACCTGAGCGACGATATCGGACTGTACATCCCCATCGTAGTTCTTGCAGGCCCACACGAAGCCGCCCGAGCTCTTAATAGCTTGCGCGACCATATCATCGATAAGACGGTGCTCATACCATATCTTGGCCTCTTCAAATTGCTTCTTGTAATCACTAAAATAATTGGGTTATTCGTACCACTAAAATATAATACAAATATATATATTATAAAATACAAAATACCTTTCATAAATCTCTTGGAAAATATCCTTAAAGCGACCATCGTAAAACTTTAAAATGGTGTTCTTCGTAGAAAGATATAAAGGCCACTTCTTTTGTATTGCAACCTAAAAAAAAACATAGATCAATGCATATACTTAAAACCTGTGATATTCACCTGGATTTTTGTAACCCACCTGGAAACTGGAGTGTGCGAAGGATCGAATTGACTCATCAGTATTATACATGCCTTGTACAACACCTGGTGATTTGAAGTCATACACTAGACGCTTATCCACGGAACCATCAGCGGCTGTGTAAACCAACTCCACCTGTATGTAAATATTTAATCAATCAATCAATCGATCATTGATTTTAAGATTTATTCATTTAAATTTATTTTTTATGATACAAATATCTAAAAAAGAAACAAATAAATGTTTGACACAAGAGACACGATCCACAGTTTAAACTACAGTTTAAACCACAGTTTAAACGAAAGAACAGATCGACTTGACATATATATTTTTGTATACCTTTCCAGGTTTCGAGACTACGAAATCTTGAGCCTTGTACTGATCTCCATGTGCGTGACGGCCAATGACGATAGCATTGGTCCATCCGGGCACCACCCGTGGGATACTCTTGCACAGAATCGGCTCTCTGAATACTGTCCCACCCAAAATATTACGGATGGTTCCATTTGGACTGAGCCACATTTTCTTTAACTTGAATTCTGAAAGTTACATTGTTTAAATTATAATAACATCGTAATTTCACCTCGAAAAAGGATTATTAATTAAAATTGTTCCACAAGACATTTCACTAACTGTAAAACCTTAAAATTAAAGTAGGTTGGTACTACCAAAAGGTCATTGAAACTGGTTATTGAATTACTCTGTAACTGGTACCTTCCACTCTTTGCTCGTCGGGTGTGATGGTAGCGCACTTGATGCCAACATTATGTTTAAGTATGGCATGTGCTGCGTCGATGGTCACTTGGTCATTTGTAGCATCTCTGTGCGGGAGACCCAGGTCGTAGTACAGACTTTCCAGCTGTATAGGTTTTATTTAAAAAATGAACAACCAAGTTATAAGATTTTAATACCTAGTGAAATTAAACATATTTTAGTAGGTATCAGATTAATAAGGAATTATTAGCAACATATTCTGATATCCTATTCAATGAAGGATTAATATCTTTTAGACGACTGCTTTTATTTAAAACAATTATAGATTAAAACTATCGATAGACAAGAATAAAAAAAATCGCACTCATCATTTCATATTATTTAAAATTTATGTTGCGACAGACGAATTGGTTAAATCTGTAATATTAAAGCTCTTCATCTGAAGCAACAAGTCTTTCATAATCTAAATAATAAATATACTTTAAAAAACTAAATAAAATGTCACATATATATATTTATAAAATTATATAGGTGTTTGTTAGTGCTATTGACCGACTTTGAAGTATCATGTATGTGTAGTAGATTTACTAGCAAGAGATAGCCAGCACAGATATAAATGGAACAAATAGCGCCCCAGTAATGATAACAGGGTTATATACAACTATACTACTGATGTTTTATTACGATAAATACGTGTGGATTACCAAAAAACAGTTATCGATTTTAATATATGTTTACTTGTATATATATGATTACATATTATATATATATATATATATATATATATATAAAACATGTCGAACCCATTCGGGGTCCTTATTCAAGACCTCTAAATTAGTCGGGCAAAATTCCGATAGTAATAACGTAAGTACAGCCCGATAATTATATTTAATATATATATATATATATATATAAGTGGCTGGTATTTTAAAAGTATTTTTTAAAACCTGTTGAGATAGTGGATTATGAATGTCCTTAAAAGCCTGTTTCGAAAAAAGTTCCGTTTATCAATGTCCTCGAACTAAACGAGATGTGGGAGTATTGACCCCCAAATATTGGCAACCCATTCGATTATGTGTCTTATTAATTTTATCTTTAAAAACAGACAAACGAAGATGTTTCAAAAACTACTATTTTTATATGTTATTATAGTAAGTAGCATATATTTTTTATATCAATATTCAAATTTATTAATAATGGGGTAAGATTATTAAAATATTCAAGTATAACTAAATTCATAAGACAATTTGTGTATTACAAAGGTGAATAAAATGTATATTTTCTTTCATTTTATATTAAAACAATATTATCCTTTCTTCAGCCAATTTAGGATATAAATTTGTAGCTGCCATAAAACTTTTCTAAATATCTCTTAATATTTTTAATGTATCTGAACATTTAAATATAAAACAATCGTAAAAATAAATTTAAATATCAGAAGAAAACCGGATTTCAATGACTTATCAGATAACCTTGCAACTCTGTTTTAAAATTGTTATCATTTAGTTAAAAAATAAATCTGCAATGCGAAAATTTAATAAGTTGATATACAAAAATATACACTGTTTTTAAATTATATAACATTTATCAATTATTATTATTAATGTATGTGGCTTTAAAAAAATTTTAATCTGATAGTATGGTATATTGTTTTCTACAAAAGCCATTTCAATGAGAAATATAATGCATTTGCTTATTGACTGTTCATCTGTCGTAAACAATGTGTTATATACACATATTTAAATAAAATATAGTACTAGTATTGTGCTGTATACTTAAGACTGTACACCTTACTGTACTAGTACAGACAGATTAAAATTAAAAGTACCTAGGCTCTAAACAAATTATTTTTATTTTTTTTTAGATATGTATTACATCTAGATCAAAAGTTTATGTTATAAGCAAGATACAAAATTTGCTAAGTACATGTTAAAAGAATAATTAAGACTCCGCAATAAAAAAAAACATGCAGTAATACTTATTCTAAAAGATATTAAATACTGATACGGCTCTAGTAAGGTTTTATTTTTGTATAGGTAAATAAAGTGTTCAAACTGATACTGAACTGATAATGACATTTCATTTATTTTTTTGCACACTAATGATTACAAATGATCAAAGCATACTGTAGTATAATGTTAAGCAATTAATCCTAATTGACTTCAATATACTATATGAAATGGGTCTTTGTCCCCACTTTGTACAATATCAAGCTAATTACAGTTCAGGACATTATTAATAATATTCTTTGTGAGATAAAAGAGTATTTGAAGTAGTCTGTAAGCATATAACCCATGTTGCTAAACACTTTAAAATAGACTGAAAATTATATTACACAGTATTACATGAGGTTTAAAGTTTGAGGATTATCAAATGAACTTTTATTTCGATACTTATAGTAATAATTTAATATGAAACGGTCGTTTCTTGTTATATTTCACCGATGCTATATTGTTTTCCAAATGATGTAATCTTTGAAATAATTCAAAATATACCTTAACATATGGAAATATGAGTTTTTCCTTTATCTTCTCCCAAATAATACGGGTCATCTCATCTCCATCCATTTCCACAACTGGATTTGATGCCACCACCCTCTTTGCGGTTCCATCTGGTGATACAAATATTTTTAGATGATAAAAGTTACAAAGTTTATTGTTTACCTATATTTAAATTTTCTCTTTGTTACTTTAATATATACTTTTGTGTCATAAAATATCAAATTTTCTTATAAAAGAAATAGCATAGCCAAAAATTTCATTGAGTATTCACATACCTTTAACTTTAGGCTGAGCCTATTCATACAGTTACTGTACAAATAATATATTTTTATTCATACAGTTACTGCACAAATAGTATATTTTTATTCATATAGTTACTGTACAAATAATATATTTTTATTCATACAGTTACTGCACAAATAGTATATTTTTATTCATATAGTTTCTGTGCGTGACAATGCTCACCCCTTTTTTTTACAATATCCGTAAAAATTCAAATTGAAAATTTTTCATCATAAAAAAAGCGATTACTCATCATCAAACTAGTGTAGTTATGGAAATTCGAATTGAAAAACAGATATTTAAAAAAAAAAAAATATATATATAAAAAAAAAAAAGGGGACCTAACATAACCTAACCATCCTACCTGCTACCTACCTCGTAACACGTTTGTGATAATTTTTTATTATTCGGAGTAATAATTATATATTATTCATACAGTTACTGTATTAATAGTCACGTCGTTAACTTTAAACCTTGACTGTAAAACTTGAACTTGTATTATCTAATGACTATGGTAATTTGAATAGAAAAATAAACCACGAAATATAATTGTTAGGAAGTTATGTTCTTTCTATAGCATTTGTGTCATATTCACATGACAAAAAAAAATCCTTAAGTAATAAAAACTAAAAAAAATACTTACATTTTCTGGTAGATGTAATAGTTTGTTCGGAAACATATTTTAGCAACCGCTTAGTACTGTTACCAACCATAGTTTTAAATACACAATTTTATTATAAATAGAAAAATATTATGTAACCTAATCAGTCTTTTTATTCTTAAATAAATAATATTAATGCTGATTGAGAACGAGTTACCACGGTGCGTGTAAACGTGTCAATAGCTTTTAACGTACACGTCGTATAACTTGGTATTATACACTCACTTGTACAATATGCATTTCAGTATTTTATATATAGATATGTATTATGTGATCTGTGATGATAAACTTGTATGTAGATTGTAGTCGGCGTTACCCACATGAACATCGTGATGTCAAGTGTCATAGATTAACTATAAAAAAAGTTTCGAACTGTGATATAGTTTGTTAAACTAAATAAACACACATCTGTACCTATAACATGGTAATTTCTATTTAAATGAAAACATAGTATTGATTGCCATTAGCCTTATTTATGAGTGATACATTTCTCAAAAACTACAAAAGATTTTTCATAGATATAAATTATATATAATTTTTATATACAATTTTATATTTTATTTAAACTAGAAAGTTTTGTCCACCATACATTATAATTAAAAATGCCAAGCATTGGTTTTTGTTTTTTCTTTGTTATCATAAGTATTTGTACCTTCTACATTTAATTAATCTTTGGACATAGTGAGAGCGCACGACGCCGGCCGGCAGGCAACGACACCAGGCGGACCGCACCATCCGTCCCTCGATGTAATTTAATAATATTCTGTGCTTTTTGTGCGACTTATCTGGATCAGTTCTCGTATTTGCATTGTTTGACACCAATTACTTATAAAAACTTTTATTAATAACAATAATACCTGAATTAAATTCAAAACGTGTCCGTAGTGCTTATTAAACTTTAGTTAAACATATGGTACTATAAAAGGTAAAGGTAAGAATTAAACTTTAATACATATTGTTTTGATACTTTTAGTACTAAATATTTGCCTACATAATATTTATCTACATTATAATTCTTAACCTAAATTTGTAATTTAAAAATGTACGTCATTTATATTTGGTAAATTATCATGAATTTTTTATAGTTTTAGACATCGTTAGAAGATACAGAAGTATTTTTTTTTATAGTATTTGACCGATACAGAACGTGTTGCTTTAATCACGTATTAAGTGTAATAATATAATATTATTATCTATGTATAAACAAATGTGTGTTATGCTTTTTTAAATTTATTTTTGTTTAATGTCAACGTAAACGGAACGTAAAATAGCCGTGGCCAAGTATTGTTGCGAGTATTGGGTACTGAAAACCGAATGTTTTTATAAATCTTGAGCATAAAAACGAACCCTTAAACTTTTTTTTGTTACTTGTTAGTTTTGACTTGACTTTTGTTTTTGTTATAAGTTTTAAGGAGACTGGTTTTACTAAAGTAGGTAGTAGCTTTTAAATTTTGTTATACATCTGGATTTATTTTTGAACCAAAGGAGTCCTATATTTAATGGTTTATGAGATTTTAACCTCAAAAATTAAATTATTGTCTTGAAATTATAAAGTGTACTTATTTAACTTCTAAGGTAGCGCTTAGGTCTAAAAAATAAAAAAAAATCCGGTTGAGGTCTCAAGAAGTTTTTTTTAAACTCATCGACATGGTATGTCAATAATCCTCGTATTATTTTTGAGCGTGAAGTTGTTCCATCTAATTTACTTTATTTAAGTAATTACTTATAAAAATTGTTACTAGGATGCTGTCGCCACTGTCAGAGCGGTTACGCACGGCGTCCACACCGAGTCCGGTCCGAAACAAAGTTCGGAAATTGCTTACGATATATATCCGTGTCGAATTTGAGTACTTGGATGAGAAAAGTAGATACGTCAGCGACTTTCTCATTATATTATACAAATTGCACAATGAGCTCTGTAAAATTTTATTATATATGTATGTTGCATGCTATTTCGGCTGATTCAAACCGCCAATTAATACGATATTTATTATTTCATAAAAGTATGAAAGTCCTGCTAATTACAGAATGAGCTACAACGAGATCAAAGTTTAAACAGATACTTAATTGTTTCGTTCTATTTCATATATATATATTTTTTGTGTTAAGGAGCATTTTCTGTAAAAAAAAAGTATCCTTTATGTATTGCTTCAAAATAAGCGAGAACAGCATAAATTTAATTCAAGTCCGACAGTAGTTTTGGGTCAGACATTGAAACAGGGAAAAAAATAAAAAACTATTATTTAAGAATCTGTATTGGGTACAGTGTGTTAACACACATTGTTAACACAATTACTAAATACTTTTTAAAAAATATATATATGTACTTTTTCATTACTATTTTATTACATGTACATTTTGATTTATATGTAAATCTCTATAAATCCTTAAATTATAATTAAGCAACCTTTAACTTTACGCAACATATGTGTTTTATTTTGCAATACGAGTACGGACCGCGCACAGCAGTTGTTTGTATAAAACAAAGCGACGTTTAATCAAACCTGTTGTGTTCCCGTTGCCGTATCATTAGTGTAGCCATACAGGATGGCGGTTACCGCAAACATTTTAACGTCATCATATAATAGATTTAAACTTCATTATAAATACATTATAGATTTAAACACTGAGTTTCTTATACTTCAGTGCTTAAAATCGCGCCGAAATTTTGCACCAATAAGCACGCAGTTATATTGAATAAGCCCGCAATTTGGTTTAGCGCCGCACTGGCATTCACGCTGTGTTAAAAAACACCATGCGAATATTAAACATAATCTGTGGATATTTTATGATGCGTCTCTTTTCAAAGTGTTAACATTTTATTTAACTGGCTTTTGGTTCTGCAAAAAGGTCATTGCCGGTAGTAAAACTTTTTGAAAACCTACGAAACTTAAGGAGTTCTCAGAGTCCGTGAGCCCATTATCTGCCAAAAACCACTTTTCACAATCTTAGTGTTGTAAGTTCAAAATACCGAGGTTTTCGAACTTCTGTTAAATGAATGTCTACGTACTTTAGAACATAAATAAATAGCTGAATAATCTTTCAATGTTTCTTTAGTAAAATATTCGTATAAAAAATGTATTAGCCCCCTGGAAATGCATTCACGCCGGTAGATCTGGAGCTCGTGACATTTTTCCCTTATTTCCCGCCCTGTTTATTAAATCTATAAATTAAAAGCTATTTATTCCATCCATCTTGTTTCGAGGTTGAGTTTGAACAAAATTTTTCCAACAGATTTCTTCAGTCTCGGGTCGGATAAGGTGCTCAAGAACTTGCAAAACCCTTGGCTAGAACGTATTAAGAACCATTAACCATTGAATATTTGTTTACTGTCAGATTATATCAGAAGCCTGAATATAATAATTTAAAAAATATAAATAACTCGACAGATAGAATTGAGCCAAAGCCAAAATGTGCGGATGTGTGAGGGTACTCCGCGTTGGCAATCCAATAAAAAAAACATGGCAACGAAGATTGTTCAGTTCATCCACCTCGCCGCCAACTCAGGGAATACCCTATACGAAACTGAGTGTTGGGGTACCAAAAGAGATATGGCAAGATGAGAGAAGGTATGAATAATGAGGGATATTTGTTACGACTCATTTTCAAAACGATTACTTTTACTGCATATTTTATTTATTAAGCTCGCATTGTAGTTTTAAACTTATAAATAATACCAACTTCTGATTTTCATAGCAATCAACAATGAGAATCAAATTTTATTGGATGGATTATATGTACAATGTACCTATTATCTATAATTTTCATGAACTTTGAACAAGTAAATTATTGATATATTCAAACATACCAACATTGCTTCCATTACATAGAGTGGTCAGACCTGAACATGATTTTCATTCTTGTTTTAGGGTTGCAGCAGTACCAGCTGTAGTTAGCAAATTAATTAAAAAAGGGTTTACTGTAAATGTAGAAGAAGACGCCGGTACTTTAGCAAATTTTCCAAATAGGACATATGAAGAGGTGGGAGCCAAGATCACTAGTCTTAAGGACACATACAATTCAAGTAAATATTTAATATCGATAAATAATACCGATGATATTGATAAAAACGATAACGAAAGTGTACCAATATCTTAACTATTACAGATATTATCCTTAAAGTGCGACCGATAGCAGAGAGCGAGCTCAATAATGTTAAAGAAGAATCAACCCTTATATCATTTCTTTATCCCGCACAGAACCAAACTCTCATACAAAAGCTGGCAGCTAAAAAGGTTAATGCGTTTGGTAAGTATTATACTAAAATATCTATGAATATTGTAAAAATGAATTAATAAATAACAAACCAAATGTGCTAAAGCTAAATCAATTTTTAATTGTTGTCTTAGCAAGAGATAAATGGAGGAAAATGGAGGCTTTTACCAAATACGGGGTCCATATTTAAATTAATGAAGACTTAATTAATGAAGTTTGATTAATCATACTAACAATAATTTAATCAAATTTACTATTAACTATGATTTATATGTAACAAAATATGGATCAAATGGCTTAATTATTATTATTATGTTTTAGCAATGGACTGCATCCCTCGTATAAGTCGCGCGCAGGTGTTCGACGCGCTGAGCTCGATGGCGAACGTGGCCGGTTACCGCGCTGTCATTGAAGCGGCTGCGCATTTCCCGCGCTTTTTCTCTGGTACGTTCATTTCTAATTACAATAAATAGTTTATTATACTCTTTAAACTGTGATAGTTAAAAGAGTTTTGTTTATATATTACAATAATTTTGTAACTTTTTAAGAAAGAAGAGCAATAAACTGGTAACTTTTCGAATAAAATAATATTATAAATTGTAATAAAACAATATTGTTTTTATAGACATTGTGATAAGTAAAATAGTTGTATTATTACTTTCAGAAATCGTGGCCACTGATCTATTTATAAATCGAGTGCCTATAAATAGATTTAAACTAGTTTGCGATACCAGTTACTTTTTGCCTTTATTATACTATAATTAAATTAGGTTAAGACTATTTAATTAGTAATTGCTAAAAAGATATTCCTTATTTGGATGCATATCTGCATATTAATTAAAGGAGTTACCAGGAACTTATATATATTCAGCTACTTACTAATAAAAATTAATGTCTTATATGCAGACAACAAGTATGATAAAAGTAAAAGATGGATTTTTTTTTGTCTTTTTTGAGTTTCTCTTGCCTGGTATTCTCAGGTCTGTTGCAACTGGCAAATCCTTTCGAGCTGGTTCTTTGATAATAATGTAAAACTTTAGTAAAAAAAAATACTTTGAATAAATAATAAAGAATAAGTTTGGATTTTGTTTAAAACAAATAATATTTTTAACTATGTCACAGACTTCGGCAGCGGAAGGTCTTATTTAGTCAAATATCTTGCAGAGCTGTCCATGGACAATATAAAACTGTTCAATAAAAAAAATGCTTTAAATAAATTATAAACTATAGTTTTGGATTAGTTTAAAGAATAAATAATATTTCTAACCGACTTTGCCACCGACTTCGGCAGCGTGTACCTATAGAGATGGTGTAGCGTGTGTGTGCAGGTCAGATGACGGCGGCCGGTCGCGTGCCGCCCTGCCGCGTGCTGGTGGTGGGCGGCGGCGTGGCGGGGCTGGCGGCGGCGGCGCAGGCGCGCTGCATGGGCGCCGCCGTAAGAGCCTTCGACACGCGCCCCGCCGTCAGGGAACAGGTCGAGAGCCTCGGCGCGCAGTTCATCACCATGGACCTTAAGGTTTATATTATTAATTTTTACATGGACTGATCACGTTAATTATGCGATACTCTCTATGATAAATTTTTCTGCATCCTTTGCGCAAGCATCAATCAAAAACGGTGTATCCGAAAATTTCCAAATTTTGCATACTGATAAACATCAGTCTGGTGGTGGTTTAAAAAAAAATCAAATCAAAATCACTGAGGGGTAATCACAGAAAAATTAAAATCCCATAGACTTCAATGGGAAAAATGTTTTGCGCGAAAATTTAGCTTGAAAAAAAAAAAGTTAAGGTCAGGATGCGTCGACTTTTTGTAAATGTAAGCTCGGTGCTGTTTGCATCTCGCTTCGCTCAATATGCTAACACATACCGATATTTTACGAACGCAGCGAGTCAAAATTGAGATCTGGTTCGCGCTCCTAGTCATAACTTAATTTTAGCTCGTATAATTATCATCCAAAAAGCAAAACATTCAATCATTTTACATTGTATGAATCAAAACGTGTAGATATCGTGAATAACTAATCGGTCAAAATACCATGAAGTGTATTCGTGTTATCGCGACTATTGTATCGTTATATAGTATAGCTAGAAAACTAGACCTTCTATATGACAATACAGAAATAATAGATGCTAGAATTCCTTACATAATACATACACTTCGTTATATCTGCAACATATCTGTATAATGATACAGGATTATGATCTTTATTTGATATAACACATAAAGCTCAAGATGGATTAACAAATTTATGGCGTTATTTACTTAATTGTGTATAACCTAATTAATAGATAAATTGTTCTTATAAATGATGATCTAAGTTAATAAACGATATAAAATACCTTATACAAACAATATAGCCCAGGGATAGCAAACCAATGACACGCGTGTCACAAGTGGCTGGTTGAATATTTGGATGGCATGCATAAAAACACCTTTCTTTTTTAAGTATCTTTTTAGATAGAAATGAATTAAAAATTACATACCTACAGATAATTTATGATGTACATTTGTAATACTGAATACATATATTAGTATGTTAACTAGAACCGTCAAATTATACATTATTATTAAAATATCGCATGAATTCTCTCCAAGTATATAAAGATGCGCTTTAGATAAAATTGAACGTACAATTTCACCACGTTAACTATTTAAAAATATTTTTTTTTTATTTTGTGGCACGGACATCAAAAAAGGTTTGTCACTCCTGTCGTAACCTATATTATATTAAAAATGTTTGTATACCTAATTAATAATTTACATTCATTCTGACCGAAAAGAAATAATCTCTAACAATTACATCTAGTAATCTACTCATATTATAAAGGGAAAAAGCTTGTTAGTATAGACTCCGTAATCTTCGATACGTTTGAAATTTGAAAAATTCTGTCTGCTTATGATAGGCAGGTTATTGAGGTTCATATAGCAAATAAAAACCTTCGTAATCGGGTAAAACGCGAGTCACAGCTAGTAATTGATAAGACAGTATTATTGGTATATTTTTTAGCTCAATTATGCTGTGGGTGATATGGTATCAGATAAACCCCGCGACCCACCTCGATAAGTATGTTTGTTTTATCATGTGATGTACTTTCTAGATTATTTTAACAATGTTGATGATATTTGCTTTGTTGTTACAAACATTACTTCATATCTGTTTCAAGGTCTCTTGTGTAACGCAAGGTACTGTTTGAACAATATGATTAGCGCAGTTTCAGGAGCAAGTTTACTTTCCAAGACTTGCTTCAATGACAAACAAACCTTCATTCTTTACTTATATATAATTAATTACTAAATTTTATATAAAAAAATATTATATTAGTTTGAAAATGAAAAAAATCATTCCTCATTTCAGCTGCGGTTTTTTTTTAATGTATATATATTTTAATTTTTTGGGGTTTTCAAAACTAGAGCAAATAGGTTAGTAGGTAGGTAGACCTTCTAGGTAAGCGTGCTACATCTTGGACCTCAGTCTTGCTTAACATCAGGCAGGCTATAGTCAAACACTTTCCTGTTCGGAATAAAGAAAAAATAATAGTTTTAAAACTGTCTCTTCAGATATTCAAGTTTTAAAAGTTTTATTATAACCAAAAAATCTGCATTTCTAGGATGTATGTATTAAGTAATATAGTAAATACTAGCTATTGTTATATTATTTATAAGATATCATAATAAACACAAGGATTTTAGTGTTTAATTAGTTAGGTATTAAAAGTATATATTTTTTCTATTTACTTATTAATCTATAGTAAATAGTTTTATAATGATGACTTAAAAACTATGTCAATGTCAGTAGAAATACAAATTCCAGTACTTTTACATTTCAAGAATTTCATCAAACATTGATAATGAGACTTGTAAACTTTTATACTCTACTTATGTGTTATATAAAAAAATATTAAGATTTTTGAAACGGTTTCAAATTAACACAGTATTAGTATGAAAACCGCTGTCTGAGTGTTGGCTCAGTGGAAAGAGCGACATGACTATACTCAATACGTTACACGTTCAAATCCTGCTTTTGCATATAAATTTTTCATTGCGTTATAGATAATAAAAATTAACATAAAGGTTATAATTTTTCAAAAAAGTATGTATAATATCGTTGTCAAAAAATATAATATGACATTTCCAGGAGGAGGGCTCGGGCTCCGGTGGCTACGCCAAGGAGATGAGCGAGGAGTTCCTCCAGGCGGAGCGCGCGCTGCTGGGCCGTGAGGCGCGAGGCTCCGATGTCGTCATCAGCACCGCGCTCATCCCGGGGAAACAGGCGCCACTGCTCATACTAGAGGTACACACACTGTATGCGCCATTTAATAATACGTGATGGCCTTTAGGGTCGTAAGGGGAAGAGGAGGCTGGAGTGGTGGAGAGTTAGTTAAGCTGATGCAATAATTTTTTTATGCTCGTTAAGTAGCCTAGGTATAAAGCTGCAGTCAATTTGTAAGAGTTAGTCATATATAATACACTACATGTGATGAGAATTATTTTCATTAAACTTTTATTGTATACAAATACACAAAATGTTAAAGAAAATAAACATGAGACTCTTAAAGAAGCAAGTATATTTAAAATCTTAGTATTGGACCATGTTTCTTCCGGTAACAATTAGGACACAGGTTACCATCGCGCTTAAATTTAAGCTTGAAATTTCTTTATTTATATTAAATTTGAGTTGTTTTAGTAATTAATTAATCTGTATTATAGGATGCTGTACGGGACATGGCTCCAGGTAGTGTAATAGTAGATCTAGCGGCAGAAATGGGGGGCAACATTGAAACCACAACCAAGGGCCAGATAACCAAGGTCCATGACGTCACACACATCGGTCTCACAGACCTGCCCAGTCGGATGCCAGCACACGCCTCTACACTCTACGCCAATAATATATCTGCCTTCTTATTCAGTTTAGGTAATTAACAGAATTATTGTTTAAGTCAGAGATGGCAAACCTTTTGTGATGTCCGCGCCACAAAATTAAAAAAATTTTTTTTAATAATTAACGTGGCACAATAAAATTTCATTTAAAATGTTAGCGTGGTGAAATTATACGTAAGTATATTTAAATAAAAAAATAAAAACATTTATTTAAATATATTTTTTATCAATCAATGTTTTATAATTATTATTTTTTTTTGTGTCATCAAATCTTCCAACCGTGCCATTGGTTCGCCATTCCATGTATATAAGACAAAGTGTTTGTAAATAATAAATAGAAGATAAGAATATTTTATTACTGATATACAACATTGTAATAATCATTTTTATGATTTAAATCTGATAAAATAATATGCATTGATAAGGTTTATTTGTTATATTGAGATATATACTGATAGCGTGACCTAATGACCTACAAAAAAGGTGTTACTGTTTTTAAAGTGATGTTATGGTTTGTTTGTGGGTTTGTGTATGTATTTAGTGTATCTATGGTATTGTAGCATAAAAATAGATGTAACGATTTCGATAAAGTAAATTTAAAAGATATTTTAATTAAGATTAAAGGTTTTGTTTTTGGATGTTGGATGAAAATGTATTCAAGGCTATCCTGGGCTTGTAGTCTCAATATTCGTTAAAAAATAAAAAATAAGGGTATAAATTGAAAAAACGGCCTTATTATAAAAAAAAATTATATATAATCCATACAAAACTTGACCATGAGTCTTTCCTCCCTAGGTAAAGACGACCATTTCTACATCGACCTGGAGGACGAGGTGACTCGCGGCGCGGTGGTGCTCCGCGCGGGGGCGCCGCTGTGGCCGCCGCCTGCACCTGCGCCCGCCGCCAGCGTGGCGCCACCTGCCAGCACACCTGCACACAGCAAGGTCGAGCCGCCCAACCCCTTCAATGAAACCTTGAAGGACACGTTTTTGTATTCAACTGGTAGGTATAATTCATTTCATTATTATTTTTTCTGGGTTATCCTTGGCAGGCAGATTTTTCAGAAACAATTAGAAACAAGTGGTGGAAGGATAAAATTTTCTTTCGGCACTTTTTACCGAGAGACTTATTATTGATACGTAAAAGAAAAAATGTAAGAGATAGCTAGATACGAGCTTAGAGCCGATCGCAAAATCCGTGAACAACCTGTACAAAATATATATTATTTTATTAATAAGTTATTAAGATTATTATCTTACGAATACTTTAAGGAATTTAGGGAATACTAAAGCGAAAAAAGCGGAAGAAACCAACTAATTTTCTACGTTGCATTCATAAAAATTAGCACTAAAAATGATTATATATTGAATTACAGGTTTAGCTGCTCTAATCGGACTCGGAATAGCTTCACCAAATCCAGCTTTCACTACAATGACAACAACATTAGCTCTGTCAGGTAAATTCATTTTCATTAATTTGTAGTGTTGTTTACATATTAAATTACATCATTGTTTCTCGCCCTGTCTATAGTTATTTTCTATATTCTTTCAATAAAACTATTTTACGGATATTTTTTAATTAAAACCAGTCGTTTCGAGTGCTTTGCAGCAAACGTGTTTGCGGTAAGATGAGATGTTGGTGTCTGTCAGTCAGTTTATTTGTCAACTAAAAATCAACTAAAAAGTTTAATAATAAACGTGAGTTATATCCGCTTATATCCAATTTTTTTTTATAAATAAAATATTACCAATCTCAAATAATCATACTATATTCAATATATTCCAGACATAGAATAATGGTTGCAACCACTACGCTTATAATTTCCTTGAACGATTAAAAATATATAAGTGTATCCCCAGGCGTGGTGGGCTACCACACGGTGTGGGGCGTGGTGCCAGCGCTGCACTCCCCGCTGATGTCTGTCACCAACGCTGTGTCCGGCATCACGGCTGTGGGCGGACTGCTGCTCATGGGCGGCGGGTACGTGCCAGAGACACCTGTACAGGTACTATATGCTAGTATATTACATATATAATTATCCATCTGTATTCATATAAATACTATGCATATACTTTATATAATATAATAAAAATAATACGTTTTAGAAATTTAAGGTATAGATAATGCATTATTTAGTACAATTATACATATATATTGTAAAAGGAAGTGCTGTCCGGATAATGTCAAACAAAGAAACAATTTCCTGTACTTATCCACAGCAATCGAATAGCGTTTTCACTTGTTCTGTATTTCGTGACTGTTGCAAGACAACTCGATCTATCCTCTATATCGACTTTTTTAAGCTTTTACAAGCACTCCACAATTTATATTCTAATTATGAAGAGGAGCTGTATACTCCGGACCGGAAGTTGATAACATAGTTTATTTCATATTGCAGTGGCTTGCCAGTACTGCAGCTCTGATCTCATTCATCAACGTGTTCGGAGGATTCTTAGTGACACAACGCATGTTGGATATGTTTAAAAGGTAGCTAGAAATTCGCTCAATAAAAACTTCTTTAATGAAATGTACCTGAGGTTTAAGTAGATTTATTTAGTAAATGTAATGTAAATGTTTTTTTTTGATAGACCTACTGATCCTCCAGAATATGGATATCTCTATGCCATCCCTGCTGCAGCACTCTTAGGAGGATATATTACTACTGCTATGCAAGTAAGTCTAGTCAAATTATTTATATAAAAACCTCAATCTATACTTAAAAATTAGTAGGTACTACAAATAAGTAAGTTTTTAGCAAGTTTATCCTTGAATAATCCCACAAATGATTTGAGTTATTTTTGTACCAAGATGATAGATAAACATACACTTAGGCGTAGACCTACTTTCATCCAATATAAATATATTTTACAACCTATTATGCAAAACCGCAGACTAAAGCTAGAGTTTTATAAAACAGGGTTACCCAGAAGTGCACCAGATGGCGTACTTGGCTTCATCACTGTGCTGTGTGGGCGCGCTCGCCGGCCTCAGCTCACAGACCACCGCCAGGAAAGGAAACTACCTTGGAATAGTAACAAATCTTAAGAAATACTGTTGAATTATATTTCATTACCTTACTAGAGAAAATTTTGATACAACATATGATCTGAAAATCAGAAACACAAATTTTTATATTTTAATTTGTAGTTTTTCACTCATAACTTCTTTGGAAAATTTTGTCTCGTCATGAGTTTTTAGATTCAGTATAAAATTCCGCATCGATGTATATGTAGAAATATTGTTTTGAAGATAAAATTTTTACTCCCCAAATACTATAACTATATATAATAAATAATTTAGAGTTTTGGTATGTAATATTATATTTGTGATTGCAACCGATGATTAGAAAAGGCATCCATAAAGAAAAAGACGCAGCTACGGACTCAGCCCAAGACCCGCTCATTGTAATCTTGATGACATTTGTATTAATCTTTTGATCATTGTAAAGGCATTGAGACAGTACAGGCAAGAACATCATTCTTGAGTCGAAAAGTTTTTAAAAGTTTGAATAAAACCTATTATTTACATTTTTGCTCAATAATACTGTTTCTGTCGAGAGATACAGTGATTATAATGTGTTTTAAAGTGAAAGCAGATTATTTCTAACTGTATTTCTACAGACTATTGAATAAAGGAGGCAACTTGGGTACAGCTCGTCTAGTTTTGATGATTCTTTAGTAATATGAGGTTGCATATATATGCTTATATCAAAAAAATCTAATTATGAAGTTCTGATAATAAAAAGTTTCTATGTTGTCATAGATTGGTGTTTCCGGAGGTATTGCAGCTACACTCGGAGCTTTGTCACCTTCAGCTGAAGTGCTGGCACAAATGGTCGGAGTGGCCGGGATTGGAGGTCTCCTTGGTGGTGTTATTGCCAAGAAAATTGAAATCACAGATTTGCCTCAACTTGTGGCTGGATTCCACAGGTTTGATTTTTAATATTGTTTATTAAAAAATATTTAAGTCCAATACATCAGTTTTAACTACATGTACTCGTACGGGAGACGTTAAGTTAACTATCATAAAAAAACTGCGGACAATCTGTCAAGTATTTGACATCATAATAGATTTTAAGACGAAAATATGAATTATATAAAAGATATATTCAATCTCACAAAGAATGTCTTCTGGTTCCAACCTGTGATTGCATATATGAGTTATATTAACAAGGCTTGTATTAATATTTGCCCAGTCTGGTGGGCCTGGCCGCCGTGCTGACGTGTGTAGCGACATACATGCACGACTTCCCCGCCATGGCGCTCGACCCCACCGCCGCCACCCTCAAGACTTCGCTCTTCCTGGGGACTTACATCGGAGGCATCACGTTCACGTGAGACACCTCGATACATAAAAAGGCGTCACTGACTAAAGTAAAATGTGTAATCCCTTTTACTTCCGCCGAGAAGGCTTTAAGACTAGGATTTTTATTTCATATTTACTGAATTTTTCTTATATAATTATATCACATTTTATAACGAAAAATTGCAAATGAAGTAGATATGGGTAGTAGTAGATATTAGATTAAAAACGTGAGTTTAATTTGTAATCTATTTCCCCAGCGGGTCGCTGGTGGCGTACGGCAAGCTGCAAGGTGTGCTGTCGTCGGCGCCGCTGCTGCTGCCGGGGCGTCACGCGCTGAACGCCGGTCTGCTGTGCGGCGCTCTGGGCTGCGGCGGCGCGCTGCTGGCGGCGCCCGACGCGCCCGGCCTGCCGCTGCTCACTGCCGCAGCCGTGCTCAGCGGCCTGCAGGGACTCACGCTGACGGCTGCCATCGGCGGTGAGTTCATTATTATATTTATATCTTTCATTTATCTAGAAGATAGCACAAAAAGTTTTACTTTTAATTAATTTATTTTGAATCGGCATTGTAAATATTTATAGTAATTTAATTTCATATAACTTCAAGTTATCCCTAATTTAAATTTGGTGGCCGAACTTTTGTTTGATGTATACCATTCGTAGATCTGTAATCTACCTGCAGATGTCCTATTACCGTTGCTATACCGTTTTCTTTCTTTAGGTGCCGACATGCCCGTCGTGATAACGGTTCTGAACAGCTACTCCGGCTGGGCGCTGTGCGCGGAGGGCTTCATGCTTAACAACTCTCTCATGACGATCGTCGGAGCTCTCATCGGTAGCTCCGGAGCTATCCTTTCTTATATTATGTGCAAGGTAAGTCTTTTATCTTTTGCGTTAAAAAGTTAGACTAACATCCAGAAATGAAGAATTGACTCCACTAGTCAATTCTAATCATTTGTAAAAACATTACCATGACTCTTTTTCGCGGCATCGATCTATACTCTAATTTATCATATGGTGAATGTAATATTGATTCTGCATTATGATCAAAAGCCGGCAATTATCTCCGTTTAATTAAAAAGATCGCTGTGGTCTGAGATAGGCCTATTAGAAATTATTAATAATATATTTATATATTGTAAACTCTTCCAGGCGATGAACCGTTCTCTCCCCAACGTGATCCTGGGCGGCTACGGCGTCACGGGCTCGGGGGCGGCGCGCCCGCCCGGCGCCACCCACACTGAGATGAACGTAGACACCGTCGCAGACCTTGTACATCGTGCCTCCTCCATTATTATTACTCCCGGTACATTGAATAACAAATTTTTATATAACATTCGTACGAGCAGAAGTTTTTAAAACGCTTGAAACGTATATATAATATTTTCTTAGATTTTTACATGAAATAAAACAATTTTTCGCGGACTTATACTAACTTAAAATTATTCGTTACATTCACATCTCGTTTAATCGTGAACAAGATTTTTGTAAAGTATTCGTATATATGCTTAAGACATCGTATTTGTGGAATTTATAATACTCTAATATTAAGAGAATTTCTGACTTAGTAACATTTTTGCTAATTCAAAATCGTCTTATATTTATCAGGTTATGGATTATGTGTGGCCAAAGCTCAGTATCCTATTGCTGAGTTAGTGGACATTCTCAAGCGCGTCGGAAAGAAAGTACGCTTTGCTATCCACCCCGTCGCCGGTGAGTTACATTATTATTATTAATTTATCATTTTATTTGATTACTAAATCATCTGTATTTTTAAGGCCGTATGCCCGGTCAATTAAACGTGCTACTCGCTGAGGCCGGTGTGCCATATGATGATGTCCTTGAAATGGAAGAAATTAATGACGAATTCCCAGAAACCGAATTGGTCTTAGTTATTGGTGAGTTATTTAAGAAAATACTGAAATAAAATTAAACCACAATTACAAAAATAAATATTAAATTGTTGATTATTAAAACAGTTATATATTTTTCATAATATGGCTAGAATAATAGTAATAAATATGATTGCAATTCCTTAGGTGCCAATGACACTGTCAACAGTGCCGCAGAGGATGACCCGGAGTCCCCAATTGCTGGTATGCCCGTGCTCAAAGTGTGGAAAGCAGACCAGGTCTGTAATAAAACAAATGATTTCATAGGTTTAAAATGTGCCTAAACACTTAATCGTTTATTAAGATTATTGTTTATTCAACTTCAATTTTAATCAGCACCATTGATGACAAAGAAACAATTTTTTAATACTACAATATATTTTGTCTTATCTCAAAATGTAATTTTACATATAGCCTAAAAACTTTAAGAAATGAGGTTTAAAATGCAAACAATTTTACCCAATCAGGGTGACAAATTTAAACAAATAAATATAAAAATATTATATTTGTCTTTTATACTTGTGTAAGCCAGATGATCACAGAAAAACTATTATTTAAATATAAATATTTTTAGGTGGTCGTGATGAAGCGGTCGATGGGTGTCGGATACGCTGCGGTGGATAACCCTATCTTTTACAATCCGAATACCGCAATGTTGCTCGGAGACGCTAAGAAGACTTGCGACGCGCTACTCGATAGAATTAAACGTCTCTCTGAATAAATAATAAATACAATACTAGATCCGGCACTGTGCACGGCGGGTGCAGCTGAGCGAAGCATTGTTGCTGGATGAGTTTCACATATTTGTAGAATTAGCAGAGTAAATAATGGCTATAATCTTAAGCCTAATAAGAACGTTCCACATTTGGAGACACTTTGCCCATTTAATAAGAAACTACAATCACAAATGTCACCAAAACTGCAGGACCTATAAGTCACTATCCTCGACAACTCTGCAAATTTTCGACGTCCTACTATTATTCGTCAAGGAGAAGTGGCGTAAGTAACGAAACACACTTGACCATTAAAAGCTTCGCTTCGCTCAGCTCCTTTACATTTTAAATACATTGCAATTGCTGCATTTTATAAATATAAAAGATTACTTACATTTGTTAAGTAATTACTCAACATCAAAATTAGAAATGATTTTACAAGAAAACGTTATCGTCATAAGGAAACGTACGTATCTGATTGTTGTATGTATGAATAAGTTTAGAAGGGAATAAAATAAGAGAAAAGTTATCTCTGACTTAGTATCCAAACCTAAAATACAAATAGATCTTGATTGGATCAATAATTTGAAGGCAAACAGAACGAAAAACGTTTTCTTGCTAATTGTAGTATTTCTTGGAAGAGAAACGCAATGAGTTAAGATCAATTAGGAGTCAATATTATCACCATTAAGTCTGTACTAGCTGTATACTTTTTATTAGAATAGTAAGATGAATTAATTAATTTTGAAATTTTTATATTTAAAATGAATTTAAACTTTTTTTTTTAAATAATATAATTGAAGTGCCTTTACAAATATTTATAATTTGTCGAAATTGTATATATTAACTACTTAAATACGAAATTTATTGAAACTTAACATTGTTAGTTTTAATTATGCTTTTAAATGAATATTTTTAAATATAACTTAATAATGGACTGTACTTATAAGATCTTTTGATTATTCTGTTTTAAATGTCGCTATACAGCATCCCATCGTTCATGTAATCTAGTCTCTAAAAGAGTTGTACATGTTTTTATATATTGCATGTTTTTATTACCTTTTAAAAGATATAAATAAATAGATAAATAAATAGAGTATTGAGACTCGCACACTGTATGTTAATACGATTTTATTTACTACTTATAGATTATCTGATTACAATAATAATTCTAATTAAGTTAGTTCTTACTTTTTCATCACAGTTATCATTATACTTTACATTATTCACATCACAGTTTACATTCCATCATGCTTTTATTATATAAAACATCATATAATTGAAAAATATGTTCAAAACAAAATTTTCTTTGTAAGGTCTAAGTAAGTCAGATTTTATATTATGAATTAATACACTTTATATTAGTGTTAGTTTTCAAAACTTTACAATATTGGCTTTATTAATTTTAATACCTGTGCCATCATTTTACATAGAACATATTATTTTATTTACAAAATTTAAGCACTGATTTGAAATTAAATTTGTGAGATTGTGAAACTATATATCACAAATATAATAATTAATACTAAAACAATTTATAGGTCATATATATTTTTACATTAAATGTTTTGAAAAATTAAATGCTTTTTATTTTCGTCTCTATTGTATTGCAATGGAAAATTACATGTATATGATTTTTCTGCAACTGAAAACTTACAGTAGCAATCAAGTTTTGACGCCAGTCGCCATTTTGATATTCATAGATAGTTTATTGTAAAGCGATGATATTTACAAGTGTACAGTCAGGATTTAGAAAGTTTATGAACGTAACTTTGTATTTGTTTTTTTACGCTATTTTTACTGTTTTCTTTAGAAATATGTCCTATTTAGGCTGTATGACTTGAAATAGTTGTCTGGATTTTCAGAATTTTATAAGCAATTCTTAAAATGTCATTGTTGTAAGACGTCAATGTCAAATGAACAACTTGAATTGCTTCTTATTTGAAAATCCATGGGTATTGGTTAATGGTTTAGAGCTGAGATACGTGTTACCGTGTAACTTATTATTGTTATTAAAAATTAATACACCATAAATTTAAATAATTTATCTTGTAATGGTTGACCAATTTAAATAAAGTGTCTTAATTTGAGACCATTCATTGTTCACCAATGAACACATCTTGAATAGTAAATACGTATTCTTTGACTATAGTGCGAAGAGGACACCTGCGGTAAATTTCAATTTTTACTAAACTCGCACAATAGTACATAGGTTTATGTGTTTCCGATAACTTAATGTAGTGTTTTCTGTTCAGTTGCAACGTATTCACCAGTTGTAGAAAGCATGGTATGTTTTATTATTTTGATACTCCTTATTTACGGGTTGGGTGGTTTTATAAATAATAATGACGCATAACGACTATAATATGGGCATGTTTTATACAAGTTTTCTTAGTTTTTATATTTATTTGAGTGTAGGAACTAGAAATATAGAATTTGCATGTTTTTTTTTTTAAATTTGACCTATTTTCTTTTAGCTACTAAATCAATATTATGTTTTTTAATTTTAGGCAAGTGATAGCAACATGCCAGCCAACAGCAAGTTTGCTCTCCCTGTGAGCAGTGATGAAAATATGAGTGTATTATCAATAATTTACAGATTTTTTAAAAAGGTAAGTAAGTATTAATAAAATTATTTTGTTAGAGCTACATAATATAAGTTTTATTTCTTATTCTTATAAAAATATATCTAATGACACATGTATTATAAAAAAATATTAAATTAAATGTATATTGTATAGACTACAGTATGATATTACAATTAAAGCTAATTTTCAATTAATTTCAAAGGGACCATTTGACTATTTCAGCTTCATTTATTTAGTATGCTAATCAATATTTAGATACAAATGCCTTCATTTAGATTACTTGTCTGATCAATTTACATAACAAATGCTAGGACATTGTTAAGAGTTGAGTCAGTGACCTTGATGTAAGTACTTGTGAATCATGAGGAAGACGTTTAACCTTCAATTTCTTAACATTATGAGTTCATAGTAATTAAAATAACTCTTGCATCTATACATATATATTTGGAAGATTATAAATACTATACTATACATTGTATAAGTACATTGTGCTACAGTAAATAAGTTTTTCTAGGCAAGTTTGTCACACCTTAGACTAAAGTCATGCTTAGCATCAGGCGGGCTGTAATCAAAATCATATCTGTTCATGATTTAAAAAATAAAAAAATATTACTAAAATTAACCAACTTAACTTAACCAACCTAACCAACAATTAATAAATATTCAACATATATAACATATATGTTTTTAATTATATTAACAAGTGTTGTATGAATACAAATCACAGGCAATTCAAGTAATGTTTTTCAAGATTAGATAAATTAAATCTTATCAGCTGTAGGAAATAAGAATATTAACTTTTGTTATGTTAATCATGAATTCCAATTATTGATAAAAATGTTGTTAGAAGTCAATGTAATAAAAATAATGTAATGGGTTTGAGTCCCGTCACATTAACATCCTCATTGAGAAACATGCTGTATCACAATCATTTTTTTAAAAATTCTTTATATAAATATACCATATTTCATAAAAAAAAATATACTATTTTATTTTTACTTTTATACAAAAAACAAACAAGCTACCAGATATATTTTTTTAATTGTAATCACTTTCATCTGATAACATGCATCGTACATATCACACCATTGATACAATAACAACCGCCATCGCTCTATTAGTTTTTTATAAAAATAAGAAAGATTGCTTAGATTTCGCTTTAAAACTAATGAGTTCTAATTAACGTGAATACACATCGATTGATTTCAAAACAATTGTATAAGGTTGCGAGAAAATGGAGCCGAAATAACGCATACATACATACAAACAAAAATACTCTCACACATAAATGTAAAAAGTCTAGATTCTAGAATACTCAGGTCATTTCTATACGTAAACATAAAAAAATGCTATTTCAAAAAACGGGATGATTACAATAAAATGAAATCCTTATTCAGGAAGTTGAAACTAAGGCACATAATAATTTTATACAAATAAATTTATTTAAAAAAAATTGCTTAAGTACGAATTCATAGTACCCAAAAGATTACGTATGTATTGAGGGTAAGATTCATGGTCTATCAAATCATCTGAAATTTGACTCGTACTCAGCCAGGTTTTTTTTACTTATGTAGTTAGTGCCATAATTAAAATCGGCCAAAAAACGTCTAAAAACTTTTTTTTTAATATTAATTTTTAACTCTATTCTTTAATGGGCAAAGCGAGCGAAGCTCTATGAGGGACTTTTCTGCATTCTTTGGGCAAGCGTTAAAAACGGTATATCCGAAAATTTATAAATTTTGCACACTGATTGCTAACACAAACCAATATTTATGTGAGCGCAGCAAGTCAAAGTTGAGGTCTGGTTCACGCTCCCACTAGTTTTTGTAACAGCGGTCATGGTAAGAGTAGATACTACTAAAAATTTAATATCTACTTATTGTTTTACAAGATCAATATTTCAGACTTACAAATAACGCGTAGTAACAGGGACTCTGATGTCCCTGTAACTAAAACTAAAATAAAGATACAGTAAAAAAAACTATTATATTATATTTAAGGAAAACAAGTGACATCATAGAGTTAATAATATTCCCACCGGGCAGGAAGTGTGTCGTTATCACGAACTTCATTAGCCTTTTAATATAGGAAAAAGTTTTTAAAGGTTGTAAATCTATAAATATTGCCGCAACAGGCTTACTCATATTTATTTATAAAATTAACTCTTTTATCATAAAACTATGCAAGGATGAGACCTTGTATGCCAGTTCTGCGCATCTCCTAGGCTATATTTAGAATGTAAGTTCTAGACAAATTAATATGGAGTACTAGCTTCCGCCTGCGTCATCGCCCGCGTGGTATATAGATATAAAGTAGAAAGTGAACTACATTTTTTTGTATATTTTAAAATCACAATTACCACAAAGGGTGAATAAATAAGACAGACAAATCTCTACCGATATTTAAAATAAATGCTAGCGCCATATGTTGGCTAAAAGAAAAACCACACATTTATAATTTTGCAACCCCTATTTCGCTTTCATAGGAATTTAATTTTCCAAATCCAATTAATGCTTTATTATTTTTTACTAACAACAAATTTAAATGTATAATTTCATGTGTCCACCATTAAAAATTATGAATCTTCATACAAGCTTGCAACCCCTATTTCACCCCCTCAGGAATGGAATTTCTATAAAACCTTTCTAGTAAAAATTTACCTTCTTACGAAATTTTATCTTTATTGGGTCAGTAGTTTTCGAGATTTTGTGATGACTGAGTGTCCTATAATAAATTAGATATATTTCATTGTAAATAAATAAATATATATTCAATATGGATAAACAATACGTCCTAGGTATCGATAGTGGGCGTGGTGTATCTGGTGGGTTACATGCAATGGAGCATGGCATGGTTCGTGGGTCCCGTGGTGCTGTCAGTGCTGCGGGACCAGTGGCGCAGAGACAGCGAGTACCGCCGCAATCTCGCCAAGACTGCAGCCTTGTCCTCGGAGAAGGACGTCGTGCTGGCAAAGCTGGATGATCTACCGGCTTGGGTAACCAAACTATGACTTAGTATTGTATTTACTTGTCTATTATTACTAAGTATGCAATACAAATATACCGAACCTTGCTTTAGTTAAATTTTATAGTAGAAGAATGTGCGACTTCAGACTTTAGCCAAGAATGGAGAAAACAAGAAGATTTTTAGATAAAATTTTAGAGATTTTCATGACATTAAATATTAAAATATACCGGAAATGTTAGAAATTACTGATCTTTCGATTAATTCCAGCAAAAAGCATTAAAATAAAATAATATTTTTTCAGGTATTTTTTCCCGATGTTGAGAGAGCGGAGTGGCTGAACAGGGTAAGTTATATCGAAAATATAATAAAATAGAAAACATTGTACAATAACTAATTGGGTAAAGCTATCTACAAGAGACTTTTCTGCATCCTTTGTGCAAGCATCAATCAAAAACGGTATAGCCGAAAATTTACAAATTTTGCACACTGTTAGAAATCAGTCTAGTGGTGGTTTTAAAAGAAAATTCTAAAAAAAACTATTTAATAATGTGTCATATCTTGAAAAATAGTTGAGAGGGCAGAATGCGTCGACGTTTTGTAAATGCACCTACGTTGCGGTTTACAAATCGCTTCGCTCAATATGCTAACATATACCGAGATTTTGCGAGCGCAGCGAGTCAAAATTTAGGTCTGGTTCGCTGCTAGTATATGTGTATTTTTCATCAGATTCTCCTTCAAGTATGGCCGAACGTAAATCACTACGCAAGAAGTCTTTTAAAAGACACCATAGAACCAGCAGTAGCTGAGAGTCTCTCGAACTTCAAACTCAACGGTTTTAAGTTTGAGCGCATGATTTTGGGCACTATAGTAAGTAATCATTATTGTAATAACAAATTAGAGTTGTATTCCAACATAACTTTATTTCACTTTCAACTAATTTCAATAAAACTATTTAAAGAACTCATAACTTCGAGTGCTTTGCAGCAAACGTTCGTGGTAAGACGAGATATTGGTCTTTCCAGACAGACGAAACGTCGGTTTAAAAAATGTTATAATAAACGCGAGTTATATACTCAAAATAGTTTTATTGAAATGTGTAGTATTCATGAAAATCTAAGAAAACACTAATTGGAACTAATTTGTAAGTTTACATAATTTTCTGAATTAGTACTGAATTGCGTCTTAAAAAAACGAGCTAACAATAAAAAGTACGTCTTTTAAGTAATAAAAGTGTTAAAGCTATTAATATTTATGAGAACACGAGGTAATCTAAGATTGCATTCAGGCGCCGCGAGTGGGAGGCGTCAAGGTGTACGATAAGAACCTCTCTAGGGATGAAATCATAATGGACGTCGACATATTGTAAGCTTACCTTCACTTTACATATGACTAATGGTTTAATGTTTACATTAAGTCATTAACGATAACAGTGCTAGGCTTTATCTTTTATTTAAGAATTATATTATCTACATATTGTACTTAACAGTAATTGTTAAACAATTATATATAAAATAAAGATTTAAAAAAATATTTTTTTAATTGATTTAACTCTATAATTTTGGTTAATTTTAATTTTAACCTGACGTATCGAATGCTTTTGCTGCAATCGTATTCAATCTCGTTTAAATACGTTAAAAATAGTTTTATTACAAATGTGTACTCGTAAAAATTAAAAATAATAATAATAATAAATAAAGTTAAATTAAAATACTTATTAAGATATAAATCTTAATAAGTATTTCAAATTTTTTATATATAAATATAAATTGTTGATAAAACTATTTTACGGATAGAACTCGCGTTTATTATTACATTTTTAAATTTAACCCTACGTTTCGAATGCTATGCAGCAAACGTGTTCGCGGTAAGACGAGATGATGGTTTCATAAAATAGTTTTATTGAAATGTCTAGTACTCGTGGAAATCTTAGAAAACATCATATAAAATGTTGGTTTAATTTTTTTTTTTTTCAGCTACGCTGGTGATTGCGATATTTCATTTGTCTTACAACGTATTCGAGGAGGCATTAAAGACCTACAGGTACGTACATAGTGTACTAAGACAGAAAAATACCCACATAGAAATATACTCTTTATTTGTAGATACGTAAAGCCTAAAATCGATTTTAATCTCCTGTTTGATGGACAAATATATTTATATACCTTAAAAGTATTTTTGCGATTGGCTGTCTCACATAACTCTCTTTTTTCATTGGCTGTCTATCACGACATCAACATATTAGAGAGGGAATTTGCCCGTTGATTAGTTTTTACCAATTTTCAGAAACCGTCTGTGATGATTTTAAATCTATAATTATATTTTCAAAAATAATTTCTCTCATTTTAATAAGATCGACGGCATGCTCGATTTCATCGTATTTAAATGTTTTAAAAGTACTGTTACGTTTAGCCCTCTCACATAGTTCTCCGTTTTGATTGGCTGTCACTATCACGACATCGACCAATCAGAGAGGACATTGACAGTTGATTGGTTTTTGAAGAACCTTCCAGAAAAAGTTTGTGAAGATTTTAAATTTATAATTATATACTCATAAATAATTTTTCCATTGTATCAAGATCCATGGCATGCTGCGTGTGGTAATGAAGCCTCTCATCAGCAAGCTGCCGTTAGTGGGGGGACTGCAGGTGTTCTTCCTCAACAGCCCCTCTATTGACTTCAACCTGGTGGGCGCCGCTGATGTACTCGACATGCCCGGCTTTAGGTACTATATGTTTTTTTCCATCTCTCTTGCTCTCCGGAGTCTTGATAGGCTATGCTATGTTGTATTCTTTTTTTCTATTGTCTTACTATCCTCTTTCTCTTTTTATTTTAAACAAATTGTGTATATATTCAAATATCTCTATATCATATCACTTTCTATTGTTATATAAATTTTTTTTTTTTTGTGAAATTAATTATTATAATAGTGTAATCCTGGTTGGTTTTATTCGTAAACAAATATTATTTAGATTTATAATTTTGTAAAACTGTTGGATTACCAAAGAAAATAAATAAAATAATAAAATAAAATATAGCTACATTTTGTTAATAGTATGGTTCTATAATTAAAAAAAAAAATACTAAAACATTTCGTTTGTAATTTATTGTCAATACAAAAGGAATAACACATTTTGTGTTTATAATTTTTTACACACACTTGGACTCTGGTTAAATGCTATAACAAATAGGTATCAGCTTCAGCTATAGTTGATGTACATTTGAATTGTATATAATATATATAGATAAATATTTATGTATAGATAAATATTTGAGGAGATACATATTTTATGTAATTAATATTTAATTATCGCAGTGACATCTTACGCCGCTGTATTGTGGAGCAAGTAGCCAAGATGATGGTGCTACCAAACAAGCTGCCTATCAAATTGAGTGATGAAATACCGACTGTTGATTTACGCATGCCGGAACCAGAAGTAAGTTATAATTACATATAATTAATAAGATTATTATATGTAATTTTATGTAATATGAAATAATATGAAACTTTATTTCAGGGTGTTCTAAGGATTCATTTGGTTCAGGCTCAGAATCTCATGAAGAAAGATGTATCTATGTTGGGTATGTATGTAAAGATATTCAAGAATACATGGAATAATGTTTATTGACTGTTGGTGTAGTGGTTAGTAATCCATAACTACTTAACCAAAGATACTTGGGTTCAATTCCCGTTAAGGACATGCTTTATATAACTGTTGCCTTGGGGCTATATTTAGTACAATTAAATGCATTAAGTATTTTTATATATATATATAATACTAGGTCCGCCACTGTTCACGGCGGATGGAGCTGAGCAAAGCATTGTTGCTAAAAGCCTTAACCCTAATAAAAACCTGCGCGTACCACTTCAAAACGTTGTACATGTTATCTCCATGTGACACACTTTGACCATTTAATAAAAAACAAAAATCACAAATGTCACCAAAAAACTTCAGGACCTATAAGTCACTGTCTTGGACAACTATGACAATTTTCTACATCCAACCAATATTTGTTTAGGAGTAGCCTTAGTAACAAAACACACTTTTGACCAATAGAAGCTTCTATTCGTTCAGCTCAATAATGATTGTTAATACTGTCTCCAGGTAAGGGCAAGTCGGATCCCTATGCTATTATAACAGTGGGAGCGCAGCAGTGGAAGACCAAACACATAGACAACAACATCAACCCACGATGGGAGTACTGGTGTGAGGTGAGCTGACCATTTATTGATAGTGTCTGACAAATAAATGAATGTTAGATATTATCATTGTGTTAATAAATTTTCTTGTATCTTATCACGGTTATGGGTAAAGCACTTTAAATAATATACATTCTATACTTTAACCCTTTGAAGGCCAAGGAGCGCCGTCGCGCTGCTCTCGTTAGTTGTGTATAACGCTCCTTTTCACAGTTCACTCTGTTTCTGTATTTTACTATCTAATAAATATGTAGTTCAATTTCTTTTTTTATATTGGTAAAATATGCATGGACACTAAAAGGTTAATTTAAAGGTATTACATCAGGGATGGCGAACCTTTTTTGATATTAGTGCACACTAAAAAACAATATTTTTTAAATAGGCAATACCACAAATTTATTAATAATACGAAATGTTAGTGTGGTGAAATTATACGTAAGAATAATTAAATAAAAAAAAAACAACTCTTCTTTAAAACTTTTTTATTAATTAATGTTTTACAAATTTATATCAGAATTTATAAATTAAGTGTAGATTAATCATAATTCATTTCTATCAAAAAACTTAACTTATAAAAAAAAATATTTGTTTTTGTGGCACGGTTGCCATTGGTTCGCCATCTTTGTATTAGATGATTATAGATTAGAAGAGAATTGAATTCTGATTTCATAAATTTGAAATAATCCGGTAAGTGCATGAAATGGTGTTCTTATTCAAAAAAAAAAGTCTATGTTTTAATTAATGCCTCTTTTGTTTATGATATGGACAAAATATTGTTATAAATTTTGGTTCGGATTTTGAAAGTCAGAATATTTAATATGGCGTTATGAGTATGTTTAACAACATCATAAGTAGCATTATTCTGATTTAGTTAGTCTTTTTGTCTAACAAGCATGTTTCTCATTCCATTTCTGCTAAAGAATTCTTTTAAATATTAAAATGCTAGAGCGCACGTATTGGGCACGCTTAGCATTTTTTTTAATTCTTGCCCATTATTTTATTTTAAATGGGAGTCTGGTATTGGCATGTATTTAATTTTGATTTCAAATTACAAGTGTAATTAATTTCTTTAGTTTCGCTATTTTACTAAATTCTTCGCTTAGACTGTTTTTATAACCCGTGTTATTGACAAAGACGTGTTAGAGAAATGATTTTGTTCTCTCACTTATGTTTGCGTTCGGGAATGTTCGGGAATATTCGGCGAACAGGCGCGTATATTCCAATCTCTGGGCCAAGCGTTGGAAGTAGAAGTGTTTGACAAGGATGATGGCAACGATGACGACAAGCTGGGCAGGTGAGTGCGAGGTGGCGGGTGCTAGATAGGAGTGACCTATGGCAAGGGAATAAGGTCCAAAGTTGTTAAGTAAATTATCCTTAGACGGGCTGGCTTTCTGCTAATGGCGTTACGTAATTGCACTAGAATAAAACATTGCGATGTGCTTGCATTTGTTAATTAGTATCATAAGTATAAGAAAATGTAAATATTATTTATTTAAGATGTTCTATTTCTTATATATTTTTTAATTATTATTACATTTTCTTATACAAAATTAACAGCGTCAATGTGCATTTAGTTTGCAAAAATAGGACATTGCATCGTGGGAAATAGATTATAATTTTTTTTTTATATGCATTTCCTATTTAGATGTTTGCAGTGTTCTTGATATTAATAACAGCTTTTGCAATGCTAGATGCTTCTACTTTTCTTTTTATTCTTGTTACACAAATAAAAAGATATTTTATTGTATTTTTTTAAAATATTTTTAGGTTCAACTAAATTATTTTTATCCCCTCCAAAAAAGTAAATTACAACAGGTTTTAATATAAATATTGTGGTTTGTCCGAAGGCTATAATAAGCTCGAGAAAGAGCCAGATGCTGCAGTGTGAGCTGTGGGACTGGGACCCGGGCATGGGCATTCAGAACGATGATTTCCTCGGCAGGTCCGTTGTGCCGCGACCGCCATTTTGTTTTTGCGTGTTAAAATTAAATATATTGACGTCACTACCAACACTATGAAATATGAATGCATTTATTTAATAATAGCTAGTGTACGTCAATATGAGGCTTATGTTTGTTTTCATTAAAACATTTTGGTGTTCAAAATCGCTAATTTCGTGTTTTTTTTGACGTTCGATAGATGTACTTGGGGATCATTTTCGGCTTAGTCGTTTTTAATTTTATTTGTGTGTTCACAATTATTACATATATATCTAAGATTCTACTAATTTTCTGTTATGCAGCAATTGGCAATACCCACTAACTTATAACTAATGTTAGTTTTATTTTGCGCTTGTGTGTATATATAAAGTGGGTTGTGACAGTCTGTGGTGCGACACAGTGGGATGCGACTTACCATCCAGCTTTACGACTGGGACCGCGCGGGAAAGGATGAGAAACTGGGCAGGTCGGTTGTCGGTACCGTACATATCATATAATACAGGCATGTTATCAGTAGATCACATGCGTATCATACTATTGATCTGCTCATTATAGCACTGCAATCACGGTATCAAAAACACGCTGCCCTACGGTCTTCACGAGCTGTCTTGATGGATTTTGTAGTTCAATACTCATTAGCCACAGCAATGGTTACTTCTAAAATAAAAATCTATAAAAATAAAAATTAAGAGTTTATTCTAAAATGAATTTAAAAACTTTTATCATTAAAACTCATTTTTATGCCTGAAAAAAGTATAAATATTTAGGTTATTAATGCATGCACAAATAAAACATATATTTATACAGTACCAATATTTTATACCTAAAAATATTTATACAGTACCAATATTATATACCTAAAATTATGTAGGTAGTTGTACAATTTTTCTATAAAACTCAAACGAATAAGCTTTATCTTTCCGCTCACTGCACGAAGGCTGTCACAAGTTTAACCACTAATATGATACATGTGTTAAACATATTAAATGAACTAACACCTACTAACTAAATATTAAATTATTTTGGTATAATTTTCATTTATAACTTTGAAACTTATATATTCAATATTTTTCAGATGTTCTTTAGATATATCTCAAGTTGTGCGTTCTGGCCGTCTGGATACGGTGAGTTTTGAGCATAAAATTTTTACAACACTTACAGACTAACAAACAAGCTAAGGTAAATATAAAATTTACTTGTTCGTTAGTTTATTACTCAGGGACAAATCTTGGAATTCACCTTTAACTCCGGTGACAATGCAATTATATAAAATCAATATTGTTATCAATCTGAAATGACAGCCGCAACAAAACGGTGGAGTACCTATTTTGTTAAAACCAACCCAACCCCACCCAATGGGTCAACTACAATACCAAATGTACCGAATATAAATCAGATCAAGAAAACTACTAACACAAAATGTTACTTCAATGAAAGCTAGCTATTAAAAACAATTTTTATTCCTATTATAATATAACCTTTAGCAATCATTCAAAATTTTTGACAAATTATTAATACTCTCTAGTGCTTAAAAAAATATCGAAACGTTACTCACAAACTTTTCACATGTTTTTATACTATTTCAGTGGCAAACTCTGCAGCAGGCTAAGACTGGAAAAGTCCATCTACGTCTGTCATGGCATCGGTTGTCCACAGATTTGTTGGATCTTAGCCATGTGAGTACTAACCTACGATAATTAACTTTATTACACTAAATTTTGTTCGAAGCTAATCAATAATACCAGCCATACCTTGATAATAGACAATTCAGATGTAGAACATATTTTACAGATGACTGCTGTATCCTGGAATATCAACTTGTGTTAATTATTAAATTACCCAGAAACTCCTTTGCAATGGGGTTTATTGTAGTATTAACAATTATACATCAAAATCAGCACTTTGTAAATTTTTGAATTAATTAAATTTTATTTAGATATATTTAACATTATCACCAACTCAATATTAATTCAGAAAACGTAAATCAATTCATGGTTCTTGACCTTCCCATTTGCTGGTAATTCCAAACCAAAATATTGAGACGTAGATTTCTCGACCTTACTAAAGCATTGGACAGTGTCTCTGTTCAGACTTTGACTAATTAAACAATATTAACATTCGCGGTGTTGGTTACAATAAATTTATAAATTAATTATTTGCTAAACGAAGTACTAAACATAATAATTGTTCAGTCTAGAGAAAATGGTATAGTGTTGTTTTGGTGTTCCACAAGGCAGCGTTCTTGGACCTACACTTTTTCTAATTTACGTAAACGAATTTAACAACACAAATGTATAATGATAGTGCATGAGGATGATACAGTATTAAGTCTCTACAAATATATGGCCTAAAATTTTGTCACAAGACAAAGTAGTGTTTGCTATTATTTCGAAACAGCTGAAATACTCAGAGAAAACTTTCAGATTTTTTTACCCTACGAGTCCACAATTATGACAAAAGCTCTAATGTTATGAAGTAGAAGAATTCGACTTTATTCACGAAGACAATGTTTGATGGCATTTAGCGACTATATTTTTAGCAATAGTGATAAAACGCGATTCCTAAGATCGTGAGCTATCAAAATGGAGTATGTTTTATAGAACAACAAGATTCTGTCTTAGGAAGATTTTATTTCTATTATTTTAGTTGTTCACTGTATCAAAAAGTTAATAAGACGTTTGAAATTTATTCTTCCTATAAATAAAATATTATTATTAATATAAATGAAGGTGTTCGTCATGATCGAGTGCCTCGGTCTTATAAACAGACTGAGTCTTTGGTTTTTGAATTTCCCTAAATAAACCTTGTAACACACAAAAACATTTGTAAAAAAAATATTGTATATTATTATGTACATATATTCTTTTATTATTACCAATATTCCATAAAAATTAATTGAGATTTGCCACTGCGTCACAATTTGTAACATTTGCAATAATTGTCAATTCTCTTATTAGTTTAGACTTTATTATTTATTTTAGGCTCTCACGGAGACTCAGCTAGTAAAGAACGCAGAACTAAGTTCAGCTGTGCTGTCTGTCTACATCGACTCTTGCAAAAATTTGCCGGTAAGTTATAGTTTTTTGTTTTAATACTAGCTCTTGCCCGCGTCTGTCCCTTCGAAATACTTTGTTTACCCTTTCGGAACTTATTAGGTATAGTATAAGAACATTATTGTGAATATATATAATCATCTGAATTTTTTATTTTTTTTTTTATATTTTTTATATAGAACGCTCGTGTCAACTCTCGGCCCGACCCATACCTCGTGGTGTCTGTGGGTAAGAAGAGCGAGAACACCGCGGTGCAGATGCGCACAGACAGACCTGTCTATGAGATCGGTTACTCCTTCCTGGTACAGAATCCTGAGATTGATGTACTGGAAATTAAGGTACATATATTTTTAACATAACATAGAATAAAGTTTAATTTTTAGCATTTAGTAAATATAAATAGCTATCTGGTACAGTTATAAAAGTTTTTTATATTTAATTCGAAAACGTACAAAAATAATACAAAAACCAAATATAATTGAGTGCAGACAATGGAACTATGGAATTAAATATTATTTTAAACTTTATTTCACTTTAAAGTTAATCAATCTATTATTTTTGCTACAGGTACTAGACCAGAAGACCGGCAACCAATTGGGTATGCTGAGTTACGGAATATCTACATTGTTAAAACAAAAAAACTTAACAATGTTAAATCAACCTATGAATTTGCAAAAATCTGGCCCAGAATCTAAAATTGTATTAGCGGCGCAATTGAAGGTGAGTTACTAACTTCATGATTCAGTACTATTGTAATGTATTTAATACTTTTTATCATGACATGTTGCCATTCAGATCCTCAAAGAAGCTATCAAAGAGGACGATGTAGAGGAGGAATCTGCAGAAGGACCTCCAGCTGAGCCCACACCTATCGCTGAGGCACCGCCTGCTGGTAAGAAAACTACTAAAAGACTTATAGTAATATTGTGTTTATCTAATGATCAATAAGGGCGCGTTTCCATTACAGCACAGCACATGCTGTTCTGTACTATCCAGATGATGCACGCATATGTAACATATATGCGTACATGACAATGGAGCAGCACCATAATAATTATTATCATTAATAGATGATTTAATTTGTTTTTGTTTTCAGCTAATCTACCAGTCGTGCCCTCAGATACAGAATTGAAAAATATAGAAGAAACTGCCCCAGCAACTGACGTTATCGACAACACATCCGAGAAATCTATTCCCGTTGAACAAATTGTTAAAGAAGTTGGTAAGTATAATTAATTGTTTATTATTCTGGTGTTCAAAGTATGTTATAAAAATTTTAATAATTTTTGTCGAAATATTTCAGATGTTCCACAAGAAAGTCAAGCTCCGTCCGAACGTGATTCTCCTAAATTAGTTCACAGGACATCTTCGATAACGACGTAAATATTAATTGAATTATTAATAATAATATTCCTAAAACAATTTAATAACAAATCTTTAATACTTTTATAATACTATATTTTTAACTAATATAAATTTATTTCCAGATCTTCCGGTGAGGCTGGACTTGGGAGAATCTTGTTATCTCTTCGTTATAGCATGCCCAATCAAATACTATACGTCGTTGTACACAAGATAATGTAAGAAGTCATTTTTCATCCCCTCTATTCCAAAAATGTCGTTTTGTTCCTCTTTAAGCAGAAGCTAAGTAGCACTTTTCCGATAGGAACGTTTTAGCGGGCAAAAAAATGATTTGAATTTGGAACATACGTATAGGTATGAACATTCATTGAAATCGAAAGCAAATTGTATGAATTACTGGCTGTATGTGTTGGATGCACGGTGCTAACTAAAAAAAAACAAAAGCGCGCCAATGACGTATCTGTTTTTGTATATTTTCTCATAGAAAGGGGATGAAAGTAGAGTATATGACTAGAGAGGAAATTATTTTTCTCTCGGGTGATGTACTTTGAATCCCTCGCTGCGCACAATATTCTGCGTTAGAATCTCTCGCTAAACTCGGAATTCTATTTTGTTATCCTTCTCTTCGCGCGTAATTCAAAGAAACGCCGTCGCCGTAAAAATACTCTGTTCCTTCCTTGTGATACAATCTACTTTGTATATAATAACGCTTACTAAAATTACAATTTTAATATATAACATATAAATGTTTTATTTTTTCTTTCTTACCAGGAATATACCCCTAAAAGATCCGACTAATGTTCCTGACCCATATGTGAAATTGTACCTGCTTCCAGGACGCTCCAAGGATTCTAAACGAAAAACAGTGGTGAGCAAGCATGTCAAATATATAATTTTTATTAACTATCTACTACGAAATAATGAAAATATTTTAATAATGTGGAAAATACTGACCCTAATCTAATTTAAATATAATTATTAATTAGTAAAATCAGTTCAGCTCAAAAACATCAAAATTATAATCAAAAACCAGGTGGTGAAAGACAACTGCATGCCGGAGTACGACGAGCAGTTCGAGTGGGCCATCCCGCTGGCTGAGCTGCACTCGCGGCAGCTCGAGGTTACCGTCGCCACGCACAAGGGCTTTCTGGGCGGGAGCCCCGTCATAGGACAGGTCACACTCTTTAATAATTTAGAAATATACACAAAACAAAAAATAATAATAATTTAAGAATATTACCCAAACCAGTCTAAAAATAAATGATTTAGTTCCTCGTATCTTTAATTTAATTTTCAAGGACGTCAGTGTCAATGATGCTTATATAATATTGTTGTTTCCTTAGATCGCTTAATATAAGAACAATATTATTGCGATACTAAAAGCCAATGTTACCAACTTTCACATATCATATTTATATTTATTTTTTCTTTTAGATTATTATTCATCTCAACCAGTATGACTTCCGCGAGGCTAAAACACTATGGTTCGATCTTCTGCCTGAAACTTCGCCGAGGGAGTAAATTTTTAATTGTCCCACAATACTTATGAAATTAAGAGATCTGTTGTCTGCACTCAAATATATTTGCTTTTTATACTATTGTGTTATTGTGTTTTCGAATAAAATAAAAAAAAACTTTTATAACTGTACCAGATAGCTATTTATATTTACTTAATGTTAAAAATAAAACTTTATTCTATATTATGTTACAAAGTCATATGTTTACAAGGTGTGTACCTCGTGTTTGTTACTTAATGAAGGAAACTGATGCTTATGATAACATATATTTTACATTAGTTAACTAATCCTGTAGACGTTAAGTGATGTATGCTTTTTAATTTATATTAAAATAAAATTACAAAATGCTAGTTTTATTTCGGAATTTAGACATAGTTCAACGTTTCAATAATTGCTAATCACAATAGTAGCTTAAATAACAATTATTTTCACTGTTTAGTAAATTTCATAATTTGTACAGTAGTTTCTAATTTAATAGCAATATCGATAGGTTTCAGCTTTTTTCAAGAGTTGCTAAAGATACCACATTGTTAAATTGTCGTATAAACTCAAACTAGATTGAAATTAAATCCCACATAAAATTTTATTCCGAAACTTTACAAGTCGGAATTATATATCTAGATGACAGCGCTGTTGTGTTTTTTTAATTATTATCACAATCTTGACAAGTAATTTGTTCTGAATACAGTTCTAGACAATAGATGTGATTGAATTGAAAATGAAATTCATCATTGAAACATGATGACTTGACGTGGATAATGGGCCCTTTTCATGAGAGAGACAATCAATATTAACATTAAAGATTAAATGAATGACAAATATGAAATTTCCCTGCATTCTCCATGGAATGCAATTAGAAGTAAGCTCTTGTCCGTTATAAGATAAAATTACAGAAACATAATTTAGTATCTTGATATGGGCTGCCGAAACGCGTTACACTTTTCGAAAATCATTATTTGTTGGGTTCTGATGGAAAGCTGGATTTATAAACTCAAATATAAAACGAAATTGTAACGAAAGCTGTCTGTATGTCTACCTAAGAGTCATAAAAGTAAATAGTAAACAAAACTTTTCAAATCAAGAGGCAATAGACTACAGATAAGACTTCGTCTGTTACACTCTCAATGACAATAAACTTCTCTATCCGTTTCATACCATTACAGCAGTTTTAAAAAGCACCAAGAACTTACATATAAATGTTAGTATTCTTTTTTTTTTGTTATGACACTAATGACTGTGTTCTTAATTTAAATTATTTTCAAAATGTATTAAAATATTATCAAGTTCTTACATTGGTAGCTAACATATGAAACTTTAGAAGGAACTATTGGATCTCATTGTACTATCAAGTAGACAATCAAGATTCAATATCATATTAAGATCGTTTAAAAGATATATAGAGATGAACATATGTATTCCATAGATAACAGACTAAAATCAACAACTTTAGTCTTAGCTTCCCCTTGTTAGGTGATTAAAGGTAATAAAAAAGGTTATATAAAAGCCTTTCTTTATTTTAAAGTCATTTGTCCTTTTTACATCATGCAAGCAATGTTTAGTTGCAAATAGTTTTCTTAATCACCTGAAACAATATTGTAGATACACTTTTTTTACTACTAAGTAAAAGTATAATATTTATTTATCACACACTTTAAATACAGATAGTTCAATGTAAATGATAAACACATTACACTAAAAGGTAGTAACTGTAACACATACAGCTATTAATTTTTATAATAAACAATATTGTATTTACATTCCCATCAAGTAAATTATTATAGTAGTATTAAATATAGTAACATTAGTTTCATAAGACAGTTCCATACTCAATATTATTTTAATAATGATACTGATGATCGCTACTGTTGTTATGTATTTGGCACAATTTTCTGTGCAATTATCTTTCCATAGCCACCACGTCCACCGTCATAATCTGTTCTATATTCGTCTCGGACCTATGGACAGAAAACACAAAATTAGAATGTTAATCTTGTTATAACATTGTATTTACAGACATTTAATTCTGTAATTAAGTTGCGTTTTACCTGTCCACCAGTTTTGCCTCTTCCATATTGTCTGCCTTCAATGAAACCGGCATCCCAATCACATCTAATAATTCTGTCATCCAGTCTTGTGCCATTAATGTATCTGAAGAAATACATATGTATATGTATAGCAATATATAATATATAAAATATGATCATAGTGATCACATTAAATAATAGCAAATTGCTAACCTCATACAGTCTTCTGCATCAGGTCTAGTATAATATTCCAGAAAACAAAATCCACAGGGTGTTTTTTTATATTTATCCAAACCCATTACAACCCGTCGTATGTCACCGCAGCGAGAGAACAATTCGTATATCTGTTCTTCAGTGGTATAGAATGATAAATTTCCAATGTAAAGCGTAGAGGATCCTCGTAATAATTTCTCTTGATCGGTTCTTGAACCCTGCGAATTTTTTATCGAAATCATGTAACGTATCACTAATATTTTTTATTAAACTTATAATAAAGCTGTAAAACTTAATAGAATGTACCTTAAAATGCTGATCTCTGTATGAACTGATTTCAATCGCCGAGCTCATGGAATCGCTACTTCTTTTCATGACGGTTAATAATGTTTTTATTTACTACCACCCTAAATATTAGCAGATAATTACAAATAAGAAGTTTTTTATAAATTAAATGCTTTTTTAAAACTTGAATCGTCGACGAAATGCCAACTAAATAGGTATTCCAATAACAAATGACTTTGAAGTTTGAGTTTGAGTAATAACAAGATTAGAAAAAGACGGGCAAAGGTTTATAGGTATACAACCACATTATATAAAAGACAAAATGAAGTTTTAATACATTAAAACATTAAATTTTCTTGAAATTCATCCATTTTATTTAATTGCAATTGGATTAGGTGCCATGGTATAAATTTATTTTAATTTGACTTTAAGCACCTATTACTTCTTATGAATACTGATTTATTCTTCGACAATTAATTGAGCGATATCAACATCATATCTGTTTATTGATTGTAATCTTTTTAGGCAGTAGAAATACTTAGAGAGTGGCAGAAACTACTTGCTGATTACTTGCATGTAAAGTCAGTTTCTAACCATGCCCTTATTTTTAGAAAATATTAAAATGGAGTCTAATGTTTCATAAGGACATGATATGTCTATTTGAATTTTAAAAACTCAAAAGAAAACGTCTCTTTCTTTTTCTTTTTCTTTGCTGAGTGGAACTCAAGAATTTCAGGTGTTACAATTTGTCTTTAAATGCAATATAATTTTTAATGTGGTTAATAATGAAAACATGTCCTAAATGACTCTGTCAGTCTATTATTCTTATTTTCAATGATAACATGGAAAAAATAGCTTGATAAAGTATTGATCTTAAAAAGATGCTTTTTTAAACTAAACAACCTCAATTGACCATGTTTAGAAGATAGTCATGAATAATGTGAACTACTACCTAGTTTTTTATTATTATACTTGTATAATAAATGTTATAAATACAAGGGCGGCTCTAGCTTGTGTAACGCCCGTGAGCAATGAAACCCTAGCGCTCTCTGGGCCTGAGTCGCCTCTACCCCCCACGGCTATAACTATTAACTTTGCCGTCATAACAACAAAGTTGTCTGTCTGGCCGCTTCTAAACTTTAAATACGTGAAATAAGGTTTATTTCGAGTTGAAAAGAAATGTTTGAAAAAGAAGCCGCCCATAGGGCGCTCGCGTTTGATAACTGCCGCCACCGCGCTGGCTGGCCGCTTCTGTTATATCATTGTTGTACCATGATAGTCCAAGACGATGTTCTTAGCTATCACACATGCACACTGCGCTATAGGTACACTATAGGTGAAGCCGCCCCTGTAAATATAAACATAACTCTTAGTAATGTCCCTGAACTAATACACCTACAGACTCGTACTTTTTCTAAAATAAATAAAACAATACATTTTCTATTTAAATTAAGTCCGTTTATTTATAAAATATATATACAACGAATCATAGCAATAACTCTTATTTAACAATAAAATAATTTGACATAATATAAACATTTTATGCCTAAAGCAATACTGTTTTATTTTGGTTATAGTAATAAATGACGCAAAGGTTTTGTTCAGTTGCATGAATTAATAAATTTTTATACACGAAGTGCAGCTAACACTTTTATATAGTTTATAATAATTATTATTAATATTACTCCAACAAATAATACATCAAAATGCATAAAATATTGGTAAAGTAATAAAAATATATGAAAATAAATAGTAAGTTATATATATTAAATTATGCAAGCTACATCATATAAATTTTAAACTAATTGCATCGTTCATTTTCTCAGTCACAGCATCTGTCATTTTATTTCTGTTTAAATAACAGAAGAGTCAGTTAGAGGCTTTCTTCAGGCCTTATTTGTTATAATTGTTGTATGTATAACATTTAGAATATAATACACCAATAATTATATTCTCATAAATAAATTTGGTAAGTTAAACCACATGATCTTTCAAGATTTCAATAACTTCATATAAATATTATTTTTCCAGTTAAGCAGAATTTTGACACCATTTATGAAAACCATTTTAAAAAATCATTTTAAGTATCATCTACATTTTATACAATTTAATACAAATACGTTAATATCTAAGAAATACTCAAAAAAGCACAAAAGTACAGGCATTTCAGTGTGCATTAGTAGAGGTGATACATAATTTGTAGAACTATTGGTTTATTAAATTTATTAGTCTCGAACTATGATATTAATTTATAAAAGTTGAAGTATTAAATCAAAGGAATTGACAGGTTCGTTTAGTGACTTGTTTTTTACGTAATGCAGCTCGTACCGCTTCTTCAAATACTTCATGCATGTTTTCTCGCTCCAAAGCTGAACATTCAACCAACTGGACTGCTCTGAAAATAAAAAAATAATCAAATCGAATGCTTTGTAAAAAGGTTAAGGTTCGTTCATTTAAATACCAGGTACCTTGTGGTAAATATATTTGAAAATAGAAGTAACAATTTGAAGTTTTTGTATTCGAACTATCTTTATTCCTGTTTATTACATGTGTTTTTGGCCGGCTTTATTCGCTTGAACTATATTTGAGATCATTAAAAGCGACTATAAGATTCTATTGATAGGTCATATGTATACATATAATAAAACTGTAAATAATCTATTTCTGTACATTGAATTTATTTTAAAACGGTTAATGGGAGTGTTATAAGTAATCGATACAGATATCAAACCACAAACAATAACACAAAACCTACGAGACGGATATTTATGTAATTTGGTATGGAAATATCCTAGTCACCATTTAAGGTAATTTTTAATGCCGAAAATCGTATTCTACAGAAAAATACAAAAAACCACTGAATTTTTTAAAAATATATACAGGAATGAATTGTGATATATTTTGAACATAGGATTGAAAGTGTCACAGAAAAAATACACAAAGTGTGTACGTGAAAAAGCACACTTTGTGTATTTCGTAATTTATAAATTACTTTTGATATCTAAAACACTCAATTTTGCCACAGGGTTTTGATTAAAACTCGCTATCGTTGTGTTTTTTCGGAAATATTTGCTATCGGAAAGAAATTACTACTGACACTCGTACACTACTCGTAAGAAACTTAAACACTTAGTTGATAAAACAATAAACAAACTTTTTGTAGCGGCGTTGGACACAATTTTCCATTTTCTAAAAACAGACCTGTGTTTGATTAATGAAAATGTGCGCTCCAATGATAAAAAAAAATTAAAAGTTAGGTCGTGTTGCTAGGATGTGTGCGGCTTCTTTTTCCAGCGCAAATACTTGCAACATTTACACTTTAGCTTTTTGACTTTCAAAAATAATTCTATACACTTTCTTTTTGGATATACATTATAAATTTGAGTAAGAGAATTTTGTAGTGTTGGGTTCAAAATTCATTGAAATTATGACCTCCGCCAATTAATTTATAGAAGTTCATTACAATAAATATTTTTTTAAGATTAGTCGTCAAATATACCAATATTTTTTTTTGTCAACTTTTTAGCAGCGTTAAATCAAAACGTCACGCGAACGAAGTCACGGGCACGGATAAGTAATAAATAAAAAAATCTGACTGATTTAAATACAGGAAAAGAGGTACACACTGCTAAAAGATATCTGCTTAATTTAGGATTGGTATATGTTTGACGTAAACGTAACTTACATCTTATTCCTTTGAAAAAAGAGGGAAAGGAAGTAGATAAGCATTAATTGTCGTCAGTTATGGGTAGTATAAAGTGTAGGCTTGTTAATACCGTAATGATATATTTCCGCCTAAATCTAAGATATTATTATAGCGAGATAGCTTATAATACAGCATGAGTAGGTCAGTTGACAATAGATTTGCAAGGTTTTTCTATAAGAAACAAAACAATGTATTTCTAATTTCAGCACGTGTATGTTAATGAAGTTATGGAACAGCTCTCTGTTAAGTTGGCCAGTATCTGGGCGTGTTATCACTGCATGATAAGGCAGCTGCTGGCGTTCGAATGCGATAGCACTCGACGCTTTTTACTTGTAATTATTATTTTATTGTGTCATTTTTAATTATATTTACATAAATCCTTTACAACTTAAAGGTCGTTGACCTCATTTAACATAATTATATTAAGTTATAAAGTTTCTAACCTTATTTTCCTTTTTAAAACTTTTCCTTCCTGAGTTGTTATAACTGCATCGCCGGATGCCCTTAAATCTGTTTTAGTGGCTGAAAAAACATCAAAAATAAATTTATATACTCAAATATAATAAATAATTGCGTATTAAGACCTTTAAGAGATATAATGAAATCTTAAAACAACATCACAACACGACTGAACAGTAGGTAGATATCATGGAGTGATTTTGTAAAAACTTTCACATATTTAGGTACATTTTGAACATTTTTTCGTTTTATTGACGAGTCTTAACTATCTTCATCCTTGTTAACTTGTATTGAGCAAATGGTTACATTATTTAAGTGTCCAAGTGTAAATTTTACCAACAGCCCACGTAATATTAACACTAGCAAAATACCTAATATCCTTCAATTATAGCTTATTAACCGTATAAAAGCTAGTTATAAACTTATTAGAATTGAAATGAACTTCCACGCGATTTTTTATCGTAATTATTATTCCACAGCTCTTGATATATTATTTATAATTATATACTTATAACTTACCTACAAGTACTATTGGTACTGAAGAACTAAAGTGTTTCAATTCAGGATACCATTTGTGACCCACATTTTCATATGAGGACCGACTTCCTACGGAGTAACATACGAGAAAGCAGTGCGTCTGTAAATAATAAATTATTTGAGAACCAAACGTTATTTATCCAAACATATAATAAAACAGTAAATAACCTGTTTTGTTATAATAGAATTTGGGTATCAATATCTACACCAAGTATTAAGCTAATTAACAATTTTATAATGAGCATAATTTGTAATATCTGTAGGCCATATACATATGTTGTAATTCAAACATTAAATAAAAAAATATTTATTTCAAAAATAACCACAAAGATGTTTAACTTATCTATAAATACATTAAATCAATTAAACATTTCCTACATAATTTAATGATATTTCAATTAATATAAACACTTTAAACGGCTTCGAACCATTTTATTATTCTTGTATTTATTAGAAATTAATATATGTTCGATATCTCTAGGAATCAATTTCAATGTACTTATGCTACATAGTATTAAATGGTTTCAAGTTTCCTAATATACCTATTATTTATTCTACTCTGAGAATCTGCTCGCTCTCTACAATCAACGAGATCTTCAGAAACTTGTTCTTTTACTAAATTGACTGCTGACAAAATAGATATAGCTCTATTTTGTTAAAAAATTAAAAAAATGTAAATTGTTAATCGAATTTGTTAATTTGTAAATTGATTTTAGCGCACTCTATTAGTATAACTATAGCCTTAAACCTTCGTCATGACATAATATTACGAAATAAAAAAATTAGGAACTTGACATAATATTAAGAAATGAAGACTTGATTATGAAATGAACGACTTCATTTTCAAACAATGAGTCGAGTCGTTCAAGGCTCTCCATAACCTAACAAACTGATATATTAAGATACTAAATATTGTATGTTACTTACATTATTATAAGACAGGGGTCTCAGTCGTTCGTAGTCTTCCTGGCCTGCAGTGTCCCAAAGCGTCATTTCAATTTCTTGCCCATCAACTGTAATGTGACCTACATAGTTGTCGAATCTAAAAAAAAAACGATCTTATTATTTTGAAAAAAAAACTATATAACATCTAATATTTTGTTAATACTTTAGTAAGAGACACTGTCGAATAATGCAGTACGGTTTCAGTTAATTTATCTGTACATCGATAAGTGATTAAATACAGACTCCGAAATGTGTTTGTTATCGGTATGAGCGGTATTTCCTCGTTTTATTTACAGTAGGATGCGACCTTGGCTACAGTTACAATACGTATCAGCAACGGTCATTGACTACAAAACGAGTGGGACCTCGACTGTTTGTTAGAGATCGTAAGGGGTTTGCTGTATGTCTTAAGAAGGAAGCGGCTAGCACGAACAATACAACAATGCCAATTTGTATTTGACTTTATAAATAGTGCTACCGTTTTACTTCACGGTTTGCACATTACCAACGCGTTAACTGCACATTGCTCAGATTAGCTACCGGAAATAGATACTTATAAGTTAAATAGCTTAATATATTATTATAGCTGGTAATATATTATTGTAACTGGTGGTTTTAATATCTAAATTATTGTAATGGATCTTGTAATTCTAAAAACATTAGCGAAACTGCTAGCAAATTAGATGTTTCTTAGAATAAATGTTATATAAATACTCTTGAATGTTTGGTTAATTACAACTGTTTAAAGTTAGTCATCATTAAAATTTGTATTCACTTGTAATAAGATTATAAATAATACATAATAAATGACGTCAGTGTAACCAGTCCTTAAACATACGTTAAATATTATTAGACTTTTTATAATAATATTATTAAAGTTTTTTTTTTTTGTTGCATATAAAATGATAAAATGGTAAGATTATTTTATTAAATAAGGAGGTTTTATTATATTATTTAGTTTTATCACTATTTTTAATGTTAATTGTTCTGTTCATATAGTAGAAGAAATGTACGATGGTTTTCAAATACATATTTATTTATTTTTTTCATATTTATACATTTCTTAGTTTTAAAATGTGTTTACATTATGTTTTTATAATACAATTTATCTCATTTTTATACCAAGATAAGGTATTGTTTATCTTGTTGAATTTTTTAAAGTATACTAGTGTCTGTCAGATATAACGAAATTACTGGAATGAATCATGAAGAATTATAACAATATATAGTAAATAGTGAGGTCACTGAAGGAAAACATGACTAAATCAAATTCCTATAACGCAAACATAATAATATTTGCTTAGCCCTTGATATATTCGATCGGAAAAACCAAAATAGGTGCAGTCAGCGGCGGTGTCGCTTATACTTATATTATACTCATTATAGTGCATCACGAGATAACAAAGTTACCGCATCAACCTGCTAATTTTGACACATTACGATCTAGCTCAGGTACGACCCAATAACCTACATGTTTCTATCATTAGACATAAACCAATATTAACTTACACTGTTGGTACGTATTCCTTAGGAAATTCGTTTCTAGTATACACGTAGAGTAGGCAAGTTTTTCCTACCATACCATCGCCCACCACAGTTATCTTGAGTCTCGGTGCGCTCCCCATGGTTCGCGCCCTGCATTCGAGTAACAGTCACACACACTGCAGCAACAACAATGTCTATTGTTTTTAGCTCTTGTCCGACGACAACCGCAACATATCAGATTTTAAGAAATGATTCACTGATCGGTAAGACAAATAAGTCCTTGATGTTTCTTATCACTCGGTGATGTAACGATCTTATCAAACTTGTAGAAACATTTATGATAAGGCGCCAATTTTAATTGAAACAAGGCGCGCGCGCACTTTCGTGGTTAAATACGAAATGATCACAAATATTAAAATGGGAGTGATTCAACTGCGGTTTGTCATAGCAAAATAGCCGTCGGTCGCCACTTGTCATGCTCGTATCCGCGGAAGGCCTCTCCCAAATCAATTCGTAATTAATTCTATGGTCGTATTCTGCCCAAACCAGCTACCTAACACTTTGCGAGGCTTTATTAGTCAATTTCTTAATTACTTATTATTTAGTATTATTTCTAAACATAACTGTTAAATCTATTGTTAATGATGTTGCTTGTTAGTTTTAATTGATCTATATTAATGATAAATAATAATATTCATTTATTTTGAATCTAATTACATTTACTTTTTGTTCAGAAATTTATTTTTCCATAAATTCGAGATCCTAATAAACATTCTCTTTAGAAGAATATTCAATGAACCTTATCATAAATTCAATTTATGTGGTTAAAATATATAATTATAATCAAATTCAAAGTTTTATGGAGGATTATAATAATTTCCGTCAGAACGTGCTTATTTTTGAAACTTAACTTATGGTATAATTAATAATATCCTGTAAAAAAACTTAATTACATAGAAAACAAAAGGGCACATAGTATAAATAAATTAAAAATATTATTCCAGCTCTGAAAACTAGCAAACGTACTCATTTAAAAGCTCTAAGTCACGGTTTATTGACGAAGCGTCCGTCCCTAATTTCATTCTGCTTCCTACATCGACATGCCTAATAGCTTTTGATGCTTTATGTATTTCTGTTTCAATCCAGATAAATAGTTCTTAATACTTACACTTTTCACCTTATTTAGTTGTCCGCCTGCAATATTTTCTTAACTATAAAAATAAAACGATCATATCAGTATGTTTTTATGTAAGGCGCTTAAAAACTAAGTATAAAATTTGTCCATTGAAAGTTTTGTTTTTAATAATTGCTGTTTCTAACACCTATTCATACATTCATGGTATACGATTTCTAAACAATGGTTTGATTTTTTGTTGTTTATTTTGTCTGCTATAACTAGAAAACTACTAAAAGGATTTTGAAATACTTGTAAACGTGTAGAAATCTTTAACTCCGAAAAATTTTTGATTTTCAAGGGAAAACGAGAAAACTAGTTGAAATGTTGTAATAAAATTAATAGTATCTGAATTATGAGGAACAGGAATTAACGGCTAGTAAATAATATTTTGTCCGATTCGAGGGTCGTAGCTTCTTGTTACTGGTCTTGTAATCCTTCTCCATTATATAATAAATACATAAATACTGTCTCAAATCTTACAAAGTTACCTTTCTCGGTATTATGAAATCTTAGACATGTCCTTTTATAATTATGGATACTATGTGTGGTACTTGAGTCTATATAAAAATAAAATAAAATAAAAATAAAAAATATAATCCTGAATATATGAGTTTTCATGCAATATGGACAAAAAGTAGCTAATACTACAAATATCAAATCCATATTCGAAAAATTCATTCTGATTATGAGACAGGTTCATGAGCGATGCTATCTATCATTACACTATTATCTATCTTAATAAAAAAAAAAATGGTGGATCTGATTTTTAGTTTGGGTATAAATGTAAAAATAATATACATTAGTATGGACATAGTTGTTACTTTTATTTGTATTTATTTTTTGAAACTGTTTAAGATATAATGTGTTATAAGTAATAAATAAATAATATATACATACTTATTGTTACTTTTATCGAAGTAGTTATAGATGTGAAAATCAGATTAATATAATAATTCTTATACCACACCGACATTATGTTGAAACATTTTCCATCAATAAACCATATCAAACATGTGCTACTCTATTGTAAGTGGCTTCGTATGTTGTCGGTAAGACTATGGCTCTGAATCCGTGTTCTTTGAAATATTTTTAACTTAAATGGTGGGATTTTCCATTAAAATAGCTATTAAGATATTGTGCAAATTATTTAAAAAAATATCAAGAAAAAAATATTTGTATTTCAATTAAATTGCAAATTAAATTATACTAAAAACCTAAAATTTAGGACGGCAATTCTATTTTTTATAAAAAGAAAACATTGTTTCTTGTCATCTACATACCCTTTGTAGATCTCATAAAATCATCAACACATGTCGGCAATAACAAAAGATATCTCAAACCATAAAAAATAAAAATATCCTCAATTTTTTTAATTGCATAACGATTTTTTTTTGTTCTTAAATGTTTTAAATAAAAAAAATATCCAGTCTCTTGAAAATGAATCTAATAGGTTTTTAAATTCATTACAAAAATCTGATTTTGAAATCACTTACAAATATTCTTTAATTTTCGAAAACTTTTTTATTTTTTAAGGGATATCAAATTATTAACGGTTATATTAAAAAGGTCCTATTAATGGCAAAAATTGGTGCTGAAAAAAATTATAAATATAGCAAAGAAAACATAAAACTCGTGAGTCGTATTATTTATATATAGATCAAATACATATTACAACATTAGTATCATCACAGTCAATTGTTTCATATAATTAATCACAGAAAATTAATATTATCCTTATTATTATATTATCTAATTACTAAAGAAAATTAAGTTTCAGTCAATCTTAACCACTATTCTTATTCAAAAAAACAAAACTGAAATTAGAATAAAAATCACAAAAATTAACTTATTACATATTATTAGAAAATGTTCCTTATTTATTTTTACTTTTAAATTATTTCTTTTCAATTGTTACACTATTTATTCCCTCGAGAATAAGTTCCTCTTTAAGAGCCAGCACTTCTGTTAATAACTTCTGGTTATTATTTTGCAGCTGAGTTATAAGAGCTTTTTGTTTCCTCTCTCGCTCCTTCAAATGCATAAGATTCCCATCACATAAATCTGCACAGGATGTATAGCCGTCTGAAACAACAATACCATTTATAACATGATAGAAATGCTTTAGAAACAAACCTATTTTTTACAGATTAAACTTGCATATAATTTAGTTACAGTTTAATTTTAACCCAACATTTCAAATGGTTTTGCAGTAATCATGTTCACGGGTAGACGAGATGTGTCTGTCAGTAAGTCAGTTAATTAATCATCTACCTCCAACAGTTCCAACAAAACTGGTTCTATAAGGGTATGTTATTTCTATATTTCCTAGCACAATAATTCCTATGGAATTCCATTGAAACGATGAGTAAAAATTAAACTACAATATTTACCCGATTTTCTGCGACAGTTTAACAGTTTGTCATTTTCTAGTTTTAGTCCTGATATTTTAATTTTGTACATCTTTTCATTAGTTTCCTTTTGCTTTGTAAGTTGTTTTATGCTATTTCTAGAATCTATTAATTTTTTATAAACCTCATTACTTTTATCAGATAGTCTTTGTGCTGATGCCATACATGCCCTAGATTCATTTTGTTCTGTGTGTAATTTATCCTTTAGTAACCCTGCTGTCAACTGCAATAAATATTATTTACTATATTTCCATGAACTAATATTAGCTAAATGTTCCATAATTTCTGTAAAACTAAAATAAAAAAATACTGTAACTATGAATATATTATACTTATGAAATTTTAGAACCCCCTATAAATTAATTACTATAATTACGTAAATTATTAAAATATACAAATATTTTTAAGTATTACTAGCATATTTGACTTATAGAACAATAATTTAAATATTTAATCAATAATAATGATTATTTTTCTCATATTTATTGAGATGAGCGAAACGAAGCTCTTTACTACCCAAATTTTCAACTCTTTATTACCCTATTCCTCCTTCAATTTATGAGCTACACGCACAAAATTTTGCACACATGCGCATAATAAGCAAAATTCGGTCTGGATTGAAAATCAGCCGAATTGTAATTGTAGTTTTCGAGAAAATTGATAAAATGTGTCCCAAAGAGTTAACATAAAGAACGGTTTTGTTTCGTGCGCGCTGCGTCGCGAGGCCAACCCCGCTTGCGTGGAACTAGTAATTGTTAATAGTTAGATATCACATTTAGAAACATACCAAATACAGATTGCAAACAAAATTAAATCAAAATTAATTCGTACTTACAATGATTTGTTTATTGGTATTGCCAAGGATATGGTTATGCTCCGTTAGGCGTTCCACCTCTTCCGTTTCATTTTTATGATAATGTAGAAGTGTCCAAACTGAATTTATAAGCTGAACAAGGGCCTCAGGGCGTAAAGTGTCATTTTCAACATCCGTGTGTGGATTAAAATCATATCCAATGTTCAACAAACTAAATTCCTATAGCGAAATTATGATAATGATATTACAAATAAAATGTAATCATTTGTTCTACACATGTAAAACTGTTGATATTTACCTCAGTTAGACCGATTAAACAATCCTTAATATTATTAAGTGTACACGGCTCGTAAATTGTAGCTTTTTTGTATTTGTAGTTTTGAATAAGCTCCCTAATTTCTTCATCCGAACTGTCGATTCCTTCGGATGCCATTACACACAATATAATAGTATATAAGGAGATAAAAGTATATATTTATCTACAGTAATCTCAAGTAAATGTTTTGTTTAAATACTGTTACACAAAAATCTAAACTTTAAAATTCCTTTTATAAATTTGAATGCACTGTTCATGATTTTGAATGAAACTGTCACATCTTCACATATAACCGGTATTAGGGTAGAGAAAAGGAGTACTAATTCTGTATAATGAAAAATGCTTTTTTTTAACAACAGTAACTTGATGGTGCTAATTGTTGTATTTTCCCACTTGAGCAGGAATTAACACAAAAATTGTATTTACAAATTTGTCATATTATAGTAAATATGTTAAATATGATACAAATTCTTATAATTATTGTAGAATTGTTTCATCATACACCAATACTTATAAAACCACAGTTTAAAATTAACAAGATAATTACGTTAGCTACAGACGTAGAAAAAGACGTCGAAAAAAAACCAAAACTGATTTAAAACTAATTTTAATTATAATAAAGAACTTATTAATTAATACAAAATATGACCTACTCGATGTAAGTACAAACAATCATCATTAGCCTTCTTCATCTATGAAAGATGTTTTAAGCACCGGCCGTGGTAGGTGTGCAGCACTTACGCATATGACTCGTAAGGCCGATACGGGAACGACACCTCCGTCCGCATAGTGTGCAGATAAACTGCGTGCCCGGGGAAGTTGGAGGCAGAGCATCTCGCTGATGACGTGCTACGCGCTTTTGGGCCAGTTGTGCGAACCATGTGTTGTCATGATTAACAACACCATCGCTGAGAATCTTTCTCCAAGCGTCTCGATTTACAGCTTTCCCTTCCCAGCTCTTTGGGTCGATACTAAAAGACCGCATATCGCGCTTAACGCAATCTTTAAAACGCAACAGCGGTCGTCCAATTGGTCGTTTGGCATGTGCGATTTCGCCGTGGAGAGTTTTCCGCGGCAAACGAGAAGGCTCCATCCGTTGCACGTGGCCAAGCCAGCGCAGTCGCCTTTGCTTCAAAATACCTGTAACACTAGGCATGCGCGCGATACTGAGCACCCTCTCGTTCGTAACTCGATCCTTCCACGAGATGTTAAGTATGCGTCGGAGACAGCGCATGTGAAAGCTGTTAAGCCTCCGCTCCTGTTTGGCGTACGACGTCCAGGTTTCGGCTCCATACAAAAGTATGGACAAGATGCATGTCTGATATACAGTTATCTTAGTGTTCACTGTCAGATGTTTATTATCCCATACTCTTGTACTAAACCTCCCGAACACCGTCGATGCTCTGCCGATGTGAACGCTAATCTCAGTATCCAGGGAGAGATTATTGGATACGGTAGAACCAAGGTAGCAAAAACTATTCACAACTTCCAAACACGAACCATTCAACATAATTTCTGGCTTTTGTTGTAAACCTTGCGCCATTATAACTGTCTTCTTGGCATTTATAGACATAGCGAAGAGCTGACAAGCCCTGTTAAATTTGTCTATCATCTCCTGAAGCACCTCCGGCGACGCTGCAACGAAAGCTGCATCATCGGCGAATAGCAAACTATCGACATGGTAATCTTCACGGTATTTTCGAGATTTCAGTAGTGATATGTTGAAAAGTTTACCATCACTCCTAGTGTGAAGATGTATGCCTTGAGTACGCTCGCCAAAAGCAACTTTCAGAAGAACGGAGAAAAATATGCCAAAAAGCGTAGGAGCCAGTACGCAGCCCTGTCGAACGCCTCTGCGCATGTCGAAAGAGTCAGATGTTTTTCCGTTGAAAACGACAGAGCCCTTCATGTCAAGGTGGAACAACTTTATTAAGTTTAGCAGCTTAGGAGGACAACCGACACTTTCCAGGACCGCGAATAATCCTTCTCTACTAACTGTGTCGAAGGCTTTATTTAAGTCGACAAAGGCGACAAGTAGTGGAGTACTTTGCTCTCTAGACTTCTCCTGTAGTTGGCGCAATGTAAATATCATATCGATAGTGGAACGCTTCGGACGAAAGCCACACTGAGGTTCAGGATACACGCGATCAGCGAGCTGTTGCATTCTAGTCAGGATGATGCGGCCTAGTAGTTTTCCGGGAATGCTCAGCAAGGAAATCCCTCGGTATGAATTGCAGTCACCGCGATCGCCTTTCCCTTTGTAGAGTGTAATAATATTGGCATCGCGCATGTCTTGCGGCACGCATTCTTCATTCCAGCATTTCACAAACAAATTGTAAAGGGTTGGACCCACGCACTCCAACTTAACGATCTCCGCAAGAACATCGTCGCTACCCGGGCTTTTTCCGCACCTAAGTTGCTTAACAGCAGCGAAAAAGTCCTCGAACGTAGGGATGTCGTCCAATCCTTCCAGATAGACAGTACGGGTATTGAGTTTATGGCCTCGGGTCGTAATTCAACTGGTTGAGAATACAGTTGCATAAAATGTTCCACCCAGCGATGAAGTTGGCGGTCCGGCTCTGTGATGACAGTGCCGTCTACTTCCTTAAGAAGAGCTGTTTTAGTTGGTAAGGGACCGAGAGCCCTCTTGATACCCGAATAAACGCCAGCCAAGTCACCTGTAGACGCACAAGCTTGAATACTCTCGCAAAGATCGATAAAGTAAGCGTTAGCATAGAATCGAGTGTTCCGCTGTAGTTCCGCCTTGGCGTTAGATAACTCGGTACGGGTATTCTCGCTTGGGCTGAGCCGATAATGTAACGCGGCTTTTAGCATCGAGAAATGGCTGAAGGTGTTTTATATTTCGCTGCAACCAGTCACTTTTGGGTACTCTTTCGCAACCGAACACTTCTACGGCGGCTTCGGTAAGAAGAGACTTCACCCTTATCCACTCCTGGTTGGCATTCATGTCTTGATCCCAAGAAGCAGTCTTGTTACGAATAAGCTTCTCGTAGACACCGACCATTTCGCAAGTTCCTGATGATGGAACCCTCAACTTTCTGCGGCCAACAGTACGAGACGAGTGTATCTTTTTTGGGCTGAACGAAGCTGTAGTAATTACGTGGGAGTGATCGGTGTCACAGTCTGCGCCATGAAACGAACGCGTGTGGAGTATGTTGCGAAGATCTTTTTTTCTTGTGAGAACGACGTCTAACTGATGCCAGTGACCAGACCGAGGGTGCTTCCATGATACCTTGTGCAAAAATTTGCCTTTGAAGTAAGTGTTTGTAACGCAGAGCAAATTTTGGGAACAGAATTCCAACAACCGCTGCCCATTCTCATTAATATTACCTATACCGTGAAACCCTAAGCAATCAGGCCAAGATGTCCGGGATTGACCTACACGAGCGTTGAAGTCACCTAGGATAATGAGGCGATCTCCTTTCCTAACTTGACGCACCGTCTCTCCCAACTCACCATAGAAATGATCCTTCTGTTCCGAGGGCGACGTTAACGTCGGAGCATAGGCGTTGATTAAGGTGATAAAACCACCATCTGAGTGCAAACGGCATGTCATAATACGCTCCGATACTCCAACCGGACCCACCACGGCATGCAATAAGTCGTTCCTGATAGCAAAACCGACCCCGTGCTGGCAACACTCAGAGGAATCCCTTCCCCTCCAGAAAAATGTGTAATTCAATTCACGAAGGGAGCCTTCATCTGATAGTCTTGTCTCTTGTAGAGCTGCAATCCCTACTTTTAATCTAAATAACTCAGCATCAATAACTGCAGTTTTGCGAATGTGATGTATGCTGTCTAAGCTTTCAACGGTGTTCGGAAAGCCTGTCCTCATCGTCCTTACATTCCATGTACCAAGACGCATGGAGTAGCGTTGTGGAAAGTATTTATTTCTTTTTGTCTTTGCTGCAGGTGAGTAGAGATAACGGCACCAACCATCTAGCATTTACTATTGTTCCCTTCACCCACAAGGAACAAGTCAGCACCGAGACGGACAAGTACCTTACTGCCCGGGGGCTGCCCGGTTTATAGCGGGCGATAACTTGTCAATGGGCCTACAATGGACCCTCCCACTGTCAAGGGTGACCCCTGGCGTCCTCGCTTACGTCTATCTGCTTGGACTTAGAACCGGTAACTGTCACCCTCCGTGTTGTTCTCCACTCAGCAAGCTGAGTAGGTGAAGTGGCCTCTCCACGGACAGTGCGTTGCCTGGGACGCAATATAGTGAAGCAGGCATGCCCAAAACCTACGACACTCTCTCGACCTTACCAACATAACCTGCAGGAACGACGAAGTCGATACGTGCAGTGTTAGTTCAGTTGCAGGTGCTAACAGCTTGCACCGAGCCGGGTTTGATTCAAGTTTTCCTTCTTTAACGCTAGCTCTTCCGTTATTCAGCAGGGGGACCACGTGCAGGCGAGACTAGCTGGGTAACTTGGTTGGAATGTGTACACCCACCCCCCAAACAATAATGAATTAATTATTGCATTAATTAAACTTATATTCTAATTAATATGCAATTATGCATTCCGTCACGATGAAGCAAAACACACTCTGTTCACATGAAGGTAAGTTCCAGTCAGCGATTTTCCTGGAGTATGTATACGTAACTAGATTAACAACAAAAACAAATTATTTTATTTTTACATTTTACATATTTTTAATTAGGAATTTAAATATATGGCATCTTTTTGTGAAGAGATTAATGTTTACTGGCCCAATTGGCACTTATTAGTAACTCAGTAAGCTAAATATAGAATTTTTATTTTGTGTACTATTACAGAATATAGGGCGATTAATAAACTTCTTAGGCCTCTTGTGTTGATATTTGTTTTATAGTTGATCGCCGACAAAACCATTCCGACGTGCAGAAGCTGAGAATAGATGGTTCTATTGTAACGTGGTGTCACTTTTTCCTGGAGTGATCAGCAAAACTGTTCTGAAAAAAAAAATGTAATTAAGAACATATTAACCCAATCTTCCTTCACATATGAAATATATGTATTCACTTTTACCAAATACATCACATTCGATGAAAAAAAGTATGAGGCTGTTGCGTAATTTAGAAATTTTTACAAAAATATATAGCTTTAGAATAAATGACAAATAACTCTAAATTAAAGTTAACGTTCCTAGATTAATGTTTTTATCATCTAAGAGTTGATTTGCAGTAAAAATGTTAATTTTTGCTTAACAGTTGTGATTGAGACAGTATTTGATTACCCTAGCTGCGTGTAGTCCGATCTTGCTCAGTCTCTTATGCTGGTAGGTGAGAGGCTCGTGCAGCTTAGCGTCCCCGCGCTTGTAGAAGTCGCTGTAGTCGAGACGAAATGAAAGTGTCTGTAGAGACACCTCCGTGTGTAGTGCTAGCTTTAGGATTAGAGTGGTCACGTGACCTCTGCAAATATTATTTAGATTTATTATGATTAATAAAAGCGCTATTGCGTTTAAAGAGAATATCAGTTACAATATTTTATTTCTTTATACCTGTAAGTTCGTGCAGTCAAGTAAGTCAAGTCAAGTGCAGTGCAGTAAACTTTCGAGTCAGCTTTTCTATTAGCCAAGAAGTGTTGAAATATGTTCCTCTTTTCTTTATCTAGTGCTTCATCAGGCGTATTCTCCTAAAATATTTAGGGTATCAAATAAATACTCTAAGAAAGGCGGTTTCACCTACTTTTGTAAATAAAACACTTTACATATTGCCTATTTGTCTTGTTTATACTAATTATCTACAAAAATGCACTTTTTACTGGCATTTTTAGCATTTATTTGTAAAATATTTATGGCACTAAAAGAGTTAAATATGACACTAGCATAGTCTATAAAATATCAAAAATTTTCGTGTTGACGATTTTTCTCTTTAAAACACAAACAAACCTTGCGGCATAAGTCCCGACGAAGTATCAATGAACTCCTTAAGTCTGTCATGCAGGAACCCTAGATGCGCTATCCTCGCGTACAGTGCCTGCGCGGGTCTCGGCCAGGCGCCCCCCCCTCCCCCCGCCGCGCGCGACCGCACGCCCGTCGCCGCCAGCACCGCCTCGCGGACGCACGCACGCTCCGATATACGATCTGTGTTCAACAATCTCTCTTTTATTATCTACACATTCTTTTCACAGACCTCAAAACGATAAATTATTTAACTGTTGTTTCCAAATATTTAACAACCTGTATGTAAAGCCACAGTCTTGCAACCTCACCTTAGGTCAAACGTTCTAAGACTGTGGCTAACACATCATTACTGTATGAGACTGAGAGAAGAACTTTACCAGTATAATAGTGGCAGCCAACATGTCACCAAAACAATAAAATATAAAAACATGTTATTCTTAATAACATCCAAATTATTAATATAAAAAGGGTACCTATAAGTTATCTGTAGAATATATAAGTATTTTATAAAATCATAATAAGAGAATACATAAAAATATTACTAATAACCATTTGATTGCAAAGCAATAACCATATTGCTCTTGTTACAAAGAAGACTCTGGTTAGATCCTTGTGGCTTGGGGGCGTGGCTGCCCCAACTTACTGATCCCATGGTACTTTTACTTGAACTTGATGCAGCTGATACTCCTATTCCAGAATTCTATAAGAAAATATCACTATAATTAAAAATAATTTCTTATATAAATAATAAGTTATCTGTAGAATATATAAGTATTTGTAGTAATTGTGATATTATAATAAAATGAATAGTATTTGGATCGGTAGGAACAGGATGTAACGGCTAGTTTATAATAATTTTTCCGATTCGAGGGTCGTAGCTTATTGTTAATATAATAAATACATAAATGTTTTCTCAAATCTTACAAAGTTACCTTTTTCCGTTTTATGACATTTTAGACATGTACTTTTATAATTATGGATACTATATGTGCAACTTTTGTCTATATAAATCTGAATATATTCGTTTTTATGCAATATGGACAAATATTAGCTAATAGTTACAGAAAATAATACTAAAATTTTATTTAAATTATTAAAATATCCAGAAAAAAATATATATTTGTATTTTTTTTTTTTTTTTTTTTTTTATTTATTTATGTACCATGTGAAACATAAATTATAATAGGAAAGGGACAAAAAGAAAAACATTGTTAAGCTTATCTCTAATAAGAGATCTCTACCAGCTACCCATGAGTGTGACAAAGATGATTTCAAAGGGCAGAAATAGGTACTACAGACATATTAATACGTATATATACAAATATAAATAAATAAATATATACATACATATAGATATAAATTACATATAAAGTAAATATGATAACATATACTTTTATAATTGGGAGAGATAGTATAGCTTTAATCTTCGTTTGAAAGAGAAGAGAGATGGGCTGTTCATAATATGGCTAGGTAGTGAGTTCCACAGCCGCGCTGCATATATTGTGAAGGATTTGGAGAAAGAAAAAGAATTGTAATTAGGCACATTAAAGGTTTTTGCAGTAACACACGAACGTTTAGGACGGGTACTTGGTAAGGAGAAATGGAAACGTTCGTGCAAGTAAATGGGAGCGAAATTGTGGAGGACATTAAACAGCGTGGTTAAAACGTGCATATCCCGGCGAAGGCGAATAGGGAGCCACTTCAGTTGACGTCGAAAATCAGAAGTATGGTCAAACTTGCGCAGTCCGAAAATAAAACGAATGCACAAGTTTTGAAGGCGATCTAATTTATTAAGCAGCTCCTCACTGGCATCCAGATAGCAAACGTCAGCATAGTCGAGAATGGGTAGTAAAAGGGACTGTGCTAGCAAGATTTTGGTTTGCAAGGGAAGGAAATTCTGCAGACGCTTTAGGGAGTGAACAGACAGATGTACTTGTTGACTCCTGTCATTGACTTGTGCAGTCCAAGATAAGTATTTATCTAACGTCAGTCCCAGGTTCTTAACTTCGTCAGAAAAAGGTATTATAGAAGCATCATATACCACATTATATAATTTTTCTATTTGAATCTTAGTGCGAACGTATTTGCTTCCGATTATAATTGCTTGAGATTTTTTGGGGTTCACAGTAAGACCAAAAGTTTCAGACCATTCTTTAATTAAGTTAAGGTCATTATTTATGTCTTTTATAGTTTCATCAATATCGGTGAGTGATGAATGCCTATATAGTTGTAAATAGAGATGGTAGTGAGAGGAGATTATTTTAGTGATATCATTTATAAAAATGGAAAAAAGCAAAGGAGATAAAACGCCGCCCTGAGGTACGCCAGCAGAGAGAACTGCCCAATCAGAGCATGACCCATCAGAGCAAGTCATCTGTTGACGACCATACAGGTAAGTATGAAACCAGTTAATCACGGGCGGAGATATGTTAAGACTGCGGAGAACACCAAGAAGTATGTCGAAGTCTACTGAATTAAAAGCATTACTGAAGTCTAAGAGGACAAGGATGGTAAGCTTATGGTTGTCCATGGCAAACCTGATGTCTTCTGTAACTTTCAACAAAGCTGTTGATGTGCTATGAGCAGAACGGAAACCTGACTGATATGGACTGAGGAGGTTGTGATGGTTTAAGAAACTAGTTAATTGTGTATATACGACTTTTTCGAGGACTTTAGACAGGAAAGGTAAGATAGATATTGGACGAAACTGTGAGGCAGAACTGGGATTACTGGTCTTAGGTAGTGGGATAACATGTGCAAATTTCCAGGAAGATGGGAAGGTATTATCCGTTAAAGAAAAGTTGAGGATATGTGTTATAACGGGCAATAAGATGTCGAGGATAGGAATCAACATGTCACGACTGATAAGATCATTACCCATAGCTTTAGAACTTATATTAAAGATTGCAGCCTTAACATCACACTCCATGATTTCTGTAAAAGAGAAACTTCCACAGATAGGTGTAGTGGTCATATTTAATTTGTTTAAAACTGATGTTTTCAATGAATCGGAAATGTTAGATGGAGTAGATGAAAAGTACTGATTGAGTAAATTTAAATCAATTGAATTATTAGAGAGAGGAGGAGACTTACCCACACCTAGTGACTTAAAGAGCCTCCATAATTGAGGAGTTGTTGAATTATTGACAGAGGAGTAAATGTATCGGCGTTTGGCGTCTCTACACATTCTATTACAGCGATTACGTAACTTTTTATATGTAGTAAAATGTTCATCTGAAGGGTTCTTCTTATATCTCGCCTTAGCTTTATTGCGTTTGTTCATCATTTTTTTAATGTCAATAGTAAGCCAGGGTGCAGGATAATGTTTGACTTTAATTTTCCTGTATGGTGCGTGAGTGTCATACAACTTAGTAATGACAGCATTAAAAAAGTCAACCTTGGTGTCTATTACTTGAGATGAATACAAATTAGACCAATCAATTGATTGGGCATCACAGCTTAAGCGGTCCCAATTAACTGCTTTAAGATTGCGTCGCAGAATCACCTTATTCTTGCGTTTTGGAGGAGATAGATTATATCGTAGAAAAAGAAGATCATGGTAGGAGAAAGGAGCAGTGAGCTGTCCATGTGCTAGCACATTGGGGGAGTTTAATACCAAGATAAGATCAAGAAGAGATGGTTCAGCATTAGGTGCAAAATGAGTTTCAGAAAGGGGGAGAATAGACACATTATAGGAATCGAGTAAAAATTTTAGTTGCTTAGACCTAGAAGAATTCTTCAATAGACACGTATTTAAATCTCCCATAAAAATGATATGGTCGTAAGAAGGTGAAAAAGAGTCGAGGAGGATATCGAAATTATTAAAATAGTCAACGGTAGGAGAAGGACTGTATAAGACGCCAAGAAGTAATCTGTTATGATGAATTATAATTTCAATTAGAAGATATTCCAAATTTCCGCAATTTGTAGGAGGCGAACGACAGATAATCTTAAAAGTTATGTCGTTTCTCAAATATATACACACTCCACCACCTCTTTTTTCAAGGCGGTCGTTGCGTACCAAAGTAAAATTAGGCAGACAGTAAAGCTGGGAAGGGAGGGATGGTTTTAGCCATGATTCAGAAACAAGGATGCAATCGACTTGGACGTTACTAAATGTTGCCAATATATCTTACTTAATACTTTGTGCGTTTATATGGACAATATTTAAGCTATTGGATTTGTAAGGGAAAATAGATTTAAGCCTAGTATCTAATGGCATAAAATAATTAAGTGACGAAGAATTGCTAGAAGTACTTATAAAGTCGTCAGAAGAATTAAAAGAAGAGTAGAAACGAACATCTGAAGTAGAATCAGACATTAAAATGTGTTAATGTATATATATATATAAAATATAAAATTATAAAATTTAAATAAAAATATATTAAATGTATAAAATTTACAGACTTTAATAATCTACACTCACTGGCGTAGTGGGAAAGTATCTTAATAAATGGAATAAAATAATAAAAACGAATTAACACAAATAAAATCTGTAAAAATGAAAACGACTTGACCGGTTTATAAACGTTTACGATTTGACAATTCATGATTTGAAATAAACTCTAGTGTATGTACTTGTCAAATTGACATTTCAATAAACAAATTATAACAAAAAATAGTGGTTTAAAAGATTAAAACAGAATAATCTAACAATACAAAAACATTATATAAACAAGTTTAAAGATTAAAAAAGAAGAAATATGAATACCGGAAGTCATAACATCAAAAAGATAACTAATAAGAAACTATGATAAGAAAAAAAATAAGCAAATTAAAAATTACTTGGCTGCCGTCTTAGGAATGCGCCGTGGTCTTGTAGATCTCTGCTCTTGAGCATTATGTAATGATGGAAACATTTCCACTAGAACTTGCAGATCTTTCATGGTCACAACTTTTTTCCGGCTTTTATCAGGCAGAGCAACAACAATGGTCCCGTCTGTGGTCCAGGTATTTTTAATACCAAAGTGTCTTCTTGCTTCACTAAAAACTTCTTGTCTTGGTTTGGTTAAGAACTCTGATATAGTAACACCAGAGCCTTTTAAAGCAGTCTTAGCATTCCAGACTTCAGATCTTAACTTTAAAGTGGAGAAGCGTACTAATATTGGCCGGGGTCTGTCCTTCATTACACCCAAGCGATGACAGACATCAATTTGAGATAGGTCAATATTAGTCAAGTTAAGTTTACGTATGATATTAGTGATTGAAATATCAGCCTGCTCATTACCAGCTTCAGTAATTCCATGAAATAGAAGAATCTTCCTACGAGAAAGTACTTCATGCCGATCAAAACCTGAAGAGAGTAATTGTAGCTGTTGTTGAAGCATGGAAAGAGTTTTCCAGACAAGATCTTTGAAAACTGTATAATCGTTAGCCAGTGTAGACAAGTTGTTAAAAGTGTTATTTTGTGGTTGTTGTTTACTAGAAGAGATAGATTGAGAGAGTGCTTTATCAAAATTATCCATTCGGGACTCAAACATTTTGACAATGTCCTCCATGTTCTTTGTAACTTGACTGTGTAAATCCATTTCAATAATAAAGATGAAGTTATGAGATGTTATTATGATGCCAGGTAATGTAGAAAACAATATTATTCAATAATAAAGCATATAAACTTCTTTTGGAAATTTAATATACTTGAAAACTTAAATATATTGGCAGAGCAAAAATATTGAAGTTGTACTTACAACTACCCGACGTTTATTTCATTATATTACGAATTGAATTATACTAAAAAACTAAAATTTAGGACGGCAATTCTATTTTTTATAATAAGAACACTTTGTTTTTTTCATCTACATACCCTTTGAAGACCTCTTAAAATCATCAACACATGTCGGCAATAACAAAAGATATCTCAACCATAAAAAATAAAAATATACTCAATTTTTTAATTGCATAACTATTTTTTTTTGTTCTGGAATGTTTTATATAATAAAAAAAATTCCAGTCTCAAGAAAATAAATCTAATAGGTTTTTAAATTCATTACAAATAAATATGATTTTTAAATCACTTACAAATATATCTTTAATTTTCGATAACTTATTTATTTTTTAAGGGATATCAAATTATTAACGGTTATAATAAAAAGGTCCTATTAATGGGAAAAATTGGTGCTGAAAAGATTTATAAATATAGCAGAGAAAACATAAAACTCTTGAGTCGTATTATTTATATATAGATCAAATACATATTACAACATTAGTATCATCACAGTCAATTGTCTCATATAATTAATCACAGAAAATTAATATTATCCTTATTATTATATTATCTAATTACTGAAGAAAATTAAAAGTTTCAGTCAATCTTAACCACTATTCTTATTCAAATAACAAGACTGAAATTAGAATTAAAATCACAAATATTAACTATGATTAGAAAATGTTCATTATTTATTTTTACTTTAAATTATTTCTTTTCATTTGTTACACTATTTATTCCCTTGAGAATAAGTTCCCCTTTAAGAGCCAGCACTTCTTTTAATAGCTCCTGGTTATTATTTTGCAGCTGAGTTATAAGAGCTTTTTGATTCCTCTCTCGCTCCTTTAACTGCAAAAGATTCCCATCACATACATCTGCACAGGATGTATTGCCGTCTGCAATAACAATACCATTTATAACACCAGAGAAATGTAGTAACTACCACATGAATAAATGGTAATTATAAAGTCGGCTTAAGTGTATGTATGTAGATGTACAGTGATGGTCATATGCTTTGGGACAGCAGAAGTAAGAAACTGAAACCCTTTGGCATACTTTAACCTTAAATATGTAAAAACTATCTAGGACCTAGTTGTTATCAGCTGATGTGTAGTTGTTATTTACTGCAACCTTTAGAGTAAGAAAACGAATTGAAAATAATCTTGGTGGGCTTAATTTAAAATTGACTTTCTCCGGCTGGACATATAAATTGGAACAGTTTTTAACTGGTAGGTGTAATTAAATTTGAGGAGGGCTTGTTTAAGGTTTTTATGTTTGTGTATTTTAGAGAATATATTCTGAATTTAATACTTCTCTGGATTTAAGCGTTTTTTAAAAATTAAAGGATATTTAACATGGGGAAACAATCATCAATCGAAATTCGAGATTTGATGATTTCTGACTGGGAAAACCGTGAAAATATACCTACGAGTGTACGGGAAATAGCTAGAAAGTATAGACGTCCCAAATCTACAGTTCACAATATTACAGAAAAGTATCGACAAACCAAAACCATTGTAAATTTTCCAAAATCTCGACGAAAAAGGATTTTTACTACTCACGAAGCAAGAGAAATCAAAAAAAAGTATTAGTCTCGCCATTTTTGAGTTCATCAAAATTAGCTGAGCAGATGCAACAAACTACCGGGAAGACAGTTTCGTCCAGAACCATACGCAGATATTTTTATCAGGAGGGATTCAGAGCCAGAACAGCAAGAAAGAAGCCACTAATTTCAACCAAGAACAGAAAAGCAAGACTAACGTTTGCTAGAAAGTATGTTGGGGAAGACATAGGCTTCTGGAAAAAAATCTTATGGTCAGACGAAACAAAAATTAACTTTTTTGGGTCCGACAGCGCTTCCAAGGATTGGCGAAAACCTAATGAAGCACTCAAAGAGAAGAACCTTACACCAACTTTAAAAAACGGGGTGGGAGTGTTATGCTATGCATGGCCTTTAACGGAGTGGGTAACCTGGAATTTATTGATGGAATTATGAATGCTGATGTCTACATCAACATTTTAGACTCCAACCTGAAGCAATCCCAATGAATGATCCCAAACATACGTCAAAAAAGGCTAAGGAATAATTTGATAAAAACAAAATTTTATTGCTTGATTGGCCTGCACAATCGCTTGACCTCAATCGAATAGAGCATTTGTTGGAAGTCATCTGGCTACTAACAGGAACGAGCTAAAAATGAAAGTGGAGAAAGCTTGGGCAGAAATAATTTCTTGCACAACTGAAAATTTTTTTTCGTCTATGACTCGGCGCCTTGAAGCTGTTATAAAAGCCAACGGAGGACCAACAAAATATTCGTATGGGAGCACAACTTAAATAACTTAGTTTTTGGCATTAATTAAATATTTGTCCCATTACATTTGTCCAACTAAATATTTAGGTAATTATAATATTAATTTTTATCGTTAGTTTAAAGGTTTGTTGAAGTTTAGCTACCAAATGCCTGTGTAGTCCTGTCTTTAAGCTTTAAAATCATATTATTAGTATGATGTTGCATAAACTCTTCCCTTAATAATTCACGATTTTTTGCAAAACCCTACTCTGTCCCAAATCATTTGGCGACCGCTGTATGTGTATGTGAATGCGTGTGTGCGCGTGGGGGTGTGCGTGTGTGTGCGTGCGTGGGGGTGTGCGTGTGGATGTGCGTGTGTGTGCCTGGGGTGTGAGTGTGTGTGTGCGCGTGTGTAAGCGTGTGTGTGCGCGTGTGTAAGCGTATGTGTGTGTTTGTGTGCGCGCGTGTGTGTGTGTGTGTGCGCGTGTGTGTGTGCGCGTGTGTGTGTGCGCGTGTGTGTGTGTGCGCGCGTGTGTAGGTGTGTGTGCGTGTGCGTGAAAGGAAGGGTATGTAATACCTACTTTGCCTAGCACAATAATTACTATTGCACAATAATTGGAATTCCATTGAATAGATGAGTAAAAATTAAATTACAATATTTACCCGATTTTCTGTGACGTTTTAAAAGTTTGTCATTTTCCAGTTTTAGTCTTGATATTTTAGTTTCATAGATCTTTTCATTACTTCTCTTTTGCTTTATGAGCTGTGTTATTTTCTTTCTAGAATCTATTAATTTTTTAAAAACCTCATCAGATTGATCAGATAGTCTTTGTGCTGATGCTATACATGCCTTAGATTCAATATTTTGTGTATCTAATTTATTCTTTAGTTTCACTGCTTTCAACTGCAATAAGCATTATTTACTATATTTCTATAAACTAATATTAGCTAAATATTCCATAATTTCTGTAAAACTAAAATAAAAAAAGTACTGTAACTATGAATATATTATACTTATAAAGTTTAGTAACTCCCTATAAATTAATTACTATACTTACTTTAAATGATTAAAAATATATATATTTTTAAGTATTACTTGCATATTTATAGAACAATAATTTAAATATTTAATAAATAATTATTATTTATTTTTCTCATATTTATAATTTTTAATGGTGACTTATAGTTAGATATCACAAGTAGTAACATACCAAATACAGATTGCAAACAAAATTAAATCAAAATTAATTCGTACTTACAATGACTTCGGTATTGCTATCCTCAAGGATATGGTTATGCTCCATTAGGTGTTCCACCTTTTCCGTTTTATTTTTAAGATAATGTAGAAGTGTCCAAACTGAATTTATAAGCTGAACAAGGGCCTCAGGGCGTAAAGTGTCATTTTCAACATCCGTGTGTGGATTAAAATGATATCCAATGTTCAACAAACTAAATTCCTATAGCGAAATTATGATAATGATATTACAAATAAAATGTAATCATTTGTTCTAAACATGTAAAACTGTTGATATTTACCTCAGTTAGACCGATTAAACAATCCTTAATATTATTAAGTGTACACGGCTCGTAAATTGTAGCTTTTTTGTTTTTGTAGTTTTGAATAAGCTCCCTAATTTCTTCATCCGAGCTGTCGATTCCTTCGGATGCCATTACACACAATATAATAGTATATAAGGAGATAAAAGTATATATTTATCTACAGTAATCTCAAGTAAATGTTTTATGTTTAAATACTGTTACACAAAAATCTAAACTTTAAAATTCCTTTTATATTTTTGAATGCACTGTTCATGATTTTGAATGAAACTGTTACATCTTCACATATAACCGGTATTAGGGTAGAGAAAAGGAGTACTAATTTTGTATAATGAAAACTGCTTTTTTTAAACATCAGTAACTTGATTGCGCTACTGTTGCTTGCCCTCCCGAATTTCGAATATTTATTTTATCAAGTGCTAAATGAAAGTTGTTTTTTCTATTGAAAATTCTCTAATTTTTTAGTAATAGGATCTTATGAATCTTCTCATGTCGATCCTTTCGTAATAGGGTCTTATGAATCTTCTCATGTCGATTTTCACAAAACACTAGTTTACTACCTATTTCATATTTGTAGTATTACTGCTCTTCAACAGCATGGCCAACTCGGGATCGAAAACACTAAGAGTGATCGACAGAGCGAGACTTGGAACGAGGCTCGCGTTATTACATAAAACGCGTGTTTGGAGTATTGATGTCATCTCTTGTACGTATCACCGAAGAATTATTGTATACCATTAGAGGGTACGAATTAACGAGGGCTTTTGGTCTGATCGGCTGGATAATGGACCACCAGGGATCCCACCGAATAGGTGCTCACAAGTGTATCTTGGACACCTTAACATTAATTCTTCAGGGTCTCTTCTTTCTACAACACTTTTTTTGCTGTATAATAACAATCTGCTCGAACCTGATATCCACTGCTTACCATAGCAGACGACAGTACAATTGTAAAAAGATATCTGCGTATGCTCGGGCTGGAAGAGATCAAATGGCCTAACAGAAATACCATGGTGCAACATTTGAGTGACAAACTTCAGTCAGTATCCGAATGGAGCAAAGTCAATGACTTTAAATGTAAATATACTTTATACTCAACGCCATCAAAATACAGACGTCTATGTTAGAGAAATCATGTGGAATGTAGTCATATAGTGTTTTCGATTGTATAAAAATCAAAAAATAAAAAGAAAAGGATCTTTTAATATATGAAGGAATGCTTGTTATCCGTCCTTAATTATGTAAGAGGTAGAATAAGCAAATGAGAGATGTATTTCATGCTTAACATTGTTTTTAAACCAAGGACCAGAACATGAGCATGCATTAACACAAAAATTGTATTTACAAGTTGTCATATTATAGTAAATATGTTAATTATGCTTCAGATTCTTATAATTATTGTAGAGTTGTGTCATCATCCAACAATACTTATAAAACCAGTTTAAAATTAACAAGATTCACAAGATTGTTAACAAATTATTTTATTTTTACAATAATTAGGAATTTACATATATGGCATCTTTTTGTGAAGAGATTAATGTATACTGGTCCAATAGGCACTTATTAGTAACTCAGTAAGCTAAATATAGAATTATTATTTTGTGTACTCTTAGAGAATATAGGGCGATTAATAAACTTCTTAGGCCTCTTGTGTTGATATTTGTTTTACAGTTGATCACCGACAAAACCATTCTGACGTGCAGAAGCTGACAATAGATGGTTCTATTGGAACGTGGTGTCACTTTTTCCTGGAGTGATCAACCAATTTATTCTGAAAAAAAAATGCAATTAAGAACATATTAACCCCATCTTCCTTCACATATGCAATATATGTATTCACTTTCACCAAATACATCTCATTCGATGAAAAAAAAAAGAGGCTATTGCGTAATTTAAAAATTTTTGACAATTGAAAATATTACAAAATATGTGTGTGGTCGTAACTGTCGTGGCTTTAGAATAAATGACAAAGAACTCTAAACTAAAATTAACGTTCCTAGATTAATGTTTTTATCATCTAAGAGTTGATTTGCAGTAAAAATGTTAATTTTTGCTTAACAGTTGTGATTGAGACAGTATTTGATTACCCTAGCTGCGTGTAGTCCGATTTCGCTCAGTCTCTTATGCTGGTAGGTGAGAGGCTCGTGCAGCTTAGCATCCCCGCGCTTGTAGAAGTCGCTGTAATCGAGACGGAATGCGAGTGTCTGCAGCGACACCTCCGTGTGTAGTGCTAGCTTTAGGATTAGAGTGGTCACGTGACCTCTGCAAATATTATTTAGATTTATTATAATTAATAAAAGCGCTATTGCGTTTAAAGAGAATATCAATTACAATATTTTATTTCTTTATACCTGTAAGTTCGTGCCCAAACATTCAAGTCAGCTTTTCTATTAGCCAAGAACTGTTGAAATATTTTCCTCTTTTCTTTATCTAGTGCTTCATCAGCAGACGTATAGGCGTATTCTCCTAAAATATTTAGGGTATCAAATAAATACGCTAAGAGAAGCGGTTTCACCTACTTTTGTACATACAACACTTTAAATATTGCCTATATACCTCGTGAGATTCGTTCGGCTTTTAACTCTTTGAGTTGTTCCCGTCGTTCCAGCTCTGCAGCGATACCAGTGTGAAGCGTTGTTTCAAAACTTCGCAATGCTAATATTTCGTTCAAAACGTTCCCCAAATATGACTGGAGTTCCTGTACCGTATTATGTCAACGGTTATTATTATTATTATATTTAAAAAACCAATAAAATTATTCATATCCCATAATCAAGAAAATATGGATGTTTTATATTAGTCAATTTTAAAGTCTTTACAATCTTTGTGATTATTTACAGAATGTATTAGGGCGGTGCCGCGGGGCAGCCAGAGGTACCTGCGTGGTGTGGTGTATCATGGCGTGTATGGAGTGTCTGTCGAGCGCGCGGTGGTGTAGCGCCAGCAGCGTGTCGAGATGCTTCCGCTCGGCGGCGGCGGCCAGCAGCTCCGCCCACGCAGTCTCCGCGCCCTCGCAGCTCGCCTCCTGCAGCGCACCGCACAGCCGCAGAGCCTCCGCGCGCAGACACGACACGCGCCTCATCAGACCCCACACCTCTGACGTCACACCACATTATATTACCGATTAGTTCCACATCTTTCGTCTTCTCTGCCCGTAGAATAAAAATCGAGTTCCCGACTATATATAATTTAATATAACAATAAAATCTAAAAAGTATTTAAAATTCAGATACTAAATTAAAATCTCAAACATGAAGGTGACTATAAGTAGCTAGTAGTACACTTACCCGGCATATGTTTGAGTCGCTTCTGAAGTATGGCGTAGTCGCGCCAGGCGTGATGCAGCGCGTGCTCGATGCGCTTGACGCGCCACAGCTGCGTGAAGAGCGCCCGGTAGCGCGCGGCGCACGTGGCCGGGAACAGCGTCCCCAGCGGCCCGTCCACGCGGTACTGGAGCGCGAACACATCCCAGCCACTGTCCTCACGACCATCGCCTAAGAAATAAGCACTTAATAATTTTTTTAAATATGAAATAGTTAAGTCAAATAATTGACTTAATTATAAAAAAGTAACTAATGAAAGTAAAAAATAAAAATAATTACACAAAATTAGTAACTACATTAAAGTACGAATGCAATGATATTAGTAGGGGTTTCTTTCAGTAAAACTATTAATATAAAACTATAAAATTAAGTTCAAATAGTTAAATGTTACGTTACTTACAGTTGGGATATAAATTGACATGTAGACGAGCGAGAACGTGTGGAGGCTCAAACTGAGCGTTGGTGGAACGCACGGCCGCCTCTAGCGTGCACGTCAAGTTGTGTACGTACAGAGACGTCGCAGGCTTGTTCAGCTCCTCCCTAACAAATTATTTAAAAAATTCAAATATATTTGTAGACATATTTGAAATAAGGTGAATGTTTATAGCTTTATCCACAACGCCAATCGCGTTGGCCGATAATATATCCCCATGTTGAGGGGCAGATACATACTGCAGCAGCGTCATGAGATGGTGCACAAAGTCCCCCTGCGCCAGCAGCAGGTACCGCCTGTGCGCGGCGAGGTGGTCCAGCAGGTAGTGGTGCGAGCACAGCGCGCCCAGCAGTCGCGCCGACGCCGCCTCGTGCGCCAGAGACACGCCCTCCCGCAGCCCGCCCGCCTCCCACCACGACACGGAGCGCTCCGACGGTCGCTCGCCGCCACCTGCGGAGACATTGTACATTTAATCTCAAAGCCGATGGCCGATAATAACTATTCTCCTGTATGGCATAATACGAACTTCAGGACAAAATTGTTTTATGCTTAAACGCTCTAGAACAGAATGGCTAAACATGGCAACATAATTGTGAAGGCAAAAAGATTTATTAATTAATATATTTTTGAATTTTTTTCATTTATATTCATAAGGAACACAGGTAAGAACGTAATGCTTTTAAAGTGTTATGAGCAGTGATAAGTATTGCAAGTAGTGACCGCTGGCGTGTGCTGGTGGCAGCAGGTGGTGCAGGTGCGCGTGGTGCGCGGGCTCGTCTGCGCAGGCCTCGCGCATGAACACCACGCTCTTGCCGGTCGCCAGGATCTGCGCCGCCAGCTCGCGGGACATGAACGACGGTACCATCCATTCTCTGAAAGTTTTAACGAAATGTTTTTTTATCGTATTCAACCACCTAACAAATAGCAAAAAATTTGTAACTATACCGCAGTACGAATGATATTATTAGGGGTTTCGTTCAGTAAGAATATTAATAAAGATAAAAGATTAAAGACTAATAAGTGTAAGTTGTTGATAAAAATCACCATTTCAAGGTTTATATAATTCATATATCAACTCAAAAATTATAAATATTATTCTATCTTACCTCACTCTATATTTGTCGTGCCACATCCTATCTATTGGGACTCCGCTTCTACTCTCAATAAAGAATTCATTAAATGGATCGTCGATTTCACCTGAAATATAGTAATATTATTATTTTTATTGATTAAAAAATACATTTTCCAGTTTTTTAAAATTTAGCCATTCGCGACGGAATTAACTAAGAGTTCATATATATAATCATCAAATATTTTTTATATTTGTAAACGATAAAATATAAAAACATAACATATATTAGGACGCTCATATATGCATACTATTTATACATTCATATTATATTAGGATAATATATTTTTTAAGATTCTATGCATAATGCAATAACTACTTTACAAAGGAAGAGATCGCTTGTTAGCGATAGGGTAATCTTTTTTGTATTCAATATTATTACATACTTCCACACTTTATTTTGTATTCGGACTATTTTTTATTTTTGTATCTATTTTAATATATCCATTATTATTAATAAATATAAAATTGTTCTAATGTTTTTGATAACGCCTTTAGCGTCGAGTCAACGCCAGTAACGTATGTACATTTTTCACCGCCTGTATTACCATCCCTACCACCTGGAAGCGTGGCGTTCTTCCACTGTGCGGTTTTCAAGGTCCTTTCTTCCACGTACCACTAAGATGTGGAATGAACTTGCTTCGGCGGTTTTTCCAGATCGATACGATATGGGATCTTCAAAAAAGGCGTATATTCCTATCTCCAAGGCCAGCAACACTCTTGCCAATCATCGGAAAAGTTTGTGGGTTGCGGTGGTCACACATTCCATCTGTGACCCACACGCTCGTTTGCTCTCCTCTCATTAAAAAAAAAAATGCAGTACTCGCCGTGCATCAGCCAGCGCGTGAGCATGAGCAGCAGCGGGTGCGTGAGCGCGGCCAGCAGGCGGCGCGCCAGCGAGCACACGCGCTCGTCGCCGTGACGGACGAAGCGGTGCACGCACGACGCCAGCTCGCCACCTAGCGGACACTTATGGTACTGTACCACGGAGATATTTTCTAAGATTTACACGAGTACTACACATTTCAATAAAACTATTTTACGGATACAACTCGCGTTTATTTTTACATTTTTAAATTTAAGCCCAACGTTTCGAGTGCTTTGCAGCAAGCGTGTTCATGGTAAGACGAGACGTTGGTTTCTATCAGTCGATCGGTTTATTTGTCACCTACTTCCAACAGTTCCTGAAACTAGAAACTTTTTCCCCAATCTATTATTATAGGATTTAATAGTTGTACAATGATAGGCACTTGCAGTCGAGGCACCAGCAGTACCAATTAGTGTATGAATATTATCTCTCAGTTCTTTTAAATAATTACAATATTATCTTTTCTTTTTATGAATATATAATATGTACAAAACTATGCAGTATACCTTTTTTATGATGAGCTGTATGTGCAATATTGGCTAGCCATGTCAATCTGTGCAGTGGCTCCTGCGCCCATACGCACACTCGACGAAGAGTTCCCCCGCCGCCGTCGTCTTCACATACCTAGCCAATACGAAAAATTTAAATACATATTGTATAATTCCGTAATTATTTTAATAAAATAATTCTTATTTATATTTCTATATTTGCAATATAATTTTAATTTTATATTATTTAAAACATTCGCCTCATTCGAATATCCCGCTAATAAATTCGCTCTTATGAACCAAATAAAAAATTAATAACATAAAAATAAGAAAACTCATGCTAAAGTTTGTCGATGGGAACGCTTTCCATTACACTTTATATTATAGTAAATAGAAGGACAACTATTCTAACATATAAAATTATATAATATATTTTCTTGTTAAAAATTCTATGAATATATAGTTGAATACCATATTAAGTTTGAATGCCATTTAGTCATAAAATTAAAACATCCATTTAACACGATACAAAGAATCATATATTGTTTAGAAACCTGAGATTGCAGTAATGCAATGCTGCGGTAATATTCCGTTAGTTCATCTCTAATTGAAGATACTAATCCTTCACCCATTAAACCTGTAACAAACAACAACATAAATTCAATAAATGTGTAGTATTCAATTTATTTGTTTTTTCTCATAGTATAAAATCTTCTGAAGAGAATGTTGAAAAATTGAAATAGTGAACTTTTGTCTTGTTTATACAAATTATCTACAAAAATGCACTTCTTTACTGGCATTTTTAGCATTTATTTGTAGAATATTTATGGCACTAAAAGAGTTAAATATGACACAAGCATAGTCTATAAAATATCAAAAATTTTCGTGTTGACGATTTTTCTCTTTAAAACACAAACAAACCTTGCGGCATAAGTCCCGACGAAGTATCAATGAACTCCTTAAGTCTGTCATGCAGGAACCCTAGATGCGCTATCCTCGCGTACAGTGCCTGCGCGGGTCTCGGCCAGGCGCCCCCCCCTCCCCCCGCCGCGCGCGACCGCACGCCCGTCGCCGCCAGCACCGCCTCGCGGACGCACGCACGCTCCGATATACGATCTGTGTTCAACAATCTCTCTTTTATTATCTACACATTCTTTTCACAGACCTCAAAACGATAAATTATTTAACTGTTGTTGCCAAATATTTAACAACCTGTATGTAAAGCCACAGTCTTGCAACCTCACCTTAGGTCAAACGTTCTAAGACTGTGGCTAACACATCATTACTGTATGAGACTGAGAGAAGGACTTTACCAGTATAATAGTGGCAGCCAACATGTCACCAAAACAATAAAATATAAAAACATGTTATTCTTAATAACATCCAAATTATTAATATAAAAAGGGTACCTATAAGTTATCTGTAGAATATATTAGTATTTTATAAATTTATAATAAGAGAATACATAAAAATATTACTAATAACCATTTGATTGCAAAGCAATAACCATATTGCTGTTGTTACAAGGAAGACTCTGGTTAGATCCTTGTGGCTTTGGGGCGTGGCTGCCCCAACTTACTGATCCCATGGTACTTTTACTCGAACTTGATGCAGCTGATACTCCTATTCCAGAATTCTATAAAAAAATACCACTATAATTAAAAATAATTTATTATTAATTTAATCTTAAAAAAAAACAATTTCTTTATAAAACAGAAAATATATATATAGACTTACAACATTAGGAAGATTAGGGAGTGGGAACAATTGCTGTGTAGATTCAGAATGGTGTGGTGTCTCTGAGAGAGCCAGTAGTAATGATAAAACAGCAACACGCTGCTTTAATACAAACTGAAAATACTAATTAAATTAAGATAACTATTTATTTATAATGTATAACAAATTATCTTTTCTTACCGAATTTTTAAGCTTTGCGTATGATTCATTAAACTTGTCTCCATCCTTTGCAGACACACTGGCCAGTTTTGAATGAATCTTTTGACATAACAATCTCTCATCTTGTGATGAACGACTTTTTTCACTTGTGGATGATAAATATGAAAGGGCAAGCTCGTATGGCCCATCTGGAAAGATGAAACATATAATGTACAAATTTTGTATTAACACAAACTATTAGCAATTCACAGTACCCTTCTTTTTGAAGTTCGAGAGAAAATTTTTAAAAATATCCGATATAATACTCATTAATATAATAAATATATTTTTGTAACAAGATTCGTAAAGAAAATTAATATCAGTTTTTAAAAATTGTAAATTGACATATTAGTTTGAAAAACGAAGCTTACCTGGTTCCGATGACAGTCCTTCACATAATTTATAAAGTAAGGTTGCGATAGTACTACTAGCGGCAACATCCATTTCAATTTTCAATTAGTACTGTATAATAAAAATAAAAGACTATAAATACAACTCATGCAAATAATGTGTACTTCATTTAATTAAAACTAAGCTAACTTTTTACGGAAATATATGACAAAAATTTATATTACGCGCATGTCGATATATTTCTCTACTATATGTATAAATTAAAAGTAGGATAGAAAAATATCTTAAAACGTACAGTTTAAAACGTTTAAAACCGATGATGGATTAACTGAATATATTTTCAATTTTGATGTTTACAATTAACGTTTAAGCATGAAAGACAACAGTTGTCAACTGTCATAGATGAATATATTTTTTTATATAAATATATATCTGGAAGAATTATTATATATTTTACCATGAATTAAAAACAAACTATTTAAAATTTTGGTATTATATTTATAGTGTGTATTATATTTATCTAGGATATTTTTTAGAACTGTGATATCTTTGCTTAGAAAGTATTGAAATTGAATGTAAGCTCTATGATGTATAATGTTTATACTCTGTGTCATTTAATTCAGTGACGCAAACTTGAAACTTGTAAAGTGACTGCTCTGCTATATATCTACGGCGTTATATTTTATGAAATCATAGAAATGAATAATTACTAATCTATTTTAATACAAGGATTGGATACATTATGATATTACAGTCCGGAAATTAGTATTAATTAATTATATAGTTGTACAATTCAATGAGTGAACATGAGTTTTTCCATTGATGAAGTGAACTTTCTCGTGTATAGATACTTACAGGAATCCGGTACCTATTATTTTAAATACAGTTTTAATAAAAGCAACATGTTATTACTGTCAATTCTGTTAATAAAAGAGTAAAATTATTTTTATATAAAATAATTACAGGTTTCCATCATTCAGCCTATACATTTGGAATTGAGTCTCATATATCTCAAAGCAATATCAACGGTGCGTTAGTACCGCCAGCAGCCCTGTTAAACATACTACAAAAAGGACTTCAATATACAGAAGCTGAAATAACTATAGGCGAAGATGGTAGGTTATTAAAAATAAAAAAGGTCAAAACTATTATCTATTTGACATTATTATATGGTCTTTATACAACATAATTTTCAGGAACAGAAACGCGTCTCACAGAAAGTCTTAGTTTAATTGATGCTGTTACAACTGATATAGTGTCAACTCGTCAAAATGCTCATAATGCTCAAAAGCAAGCTATTAAGGAACCCGGTTCTGGTGGAGAACAAAATGGTGTTGATGTATGTAATTAAGCTTTTTGTATAACCTTTATATAAAAAAAAAAATAGTCTGTACTCAATATATATTTGTAGGGTACAACATGCAGTGCAGCATCAACAACAGGTGGAACTGTGACTCCAAGTGTCCCAGAAAATATGGATGTAGATCAGTCTATTGAAATACCAGCAAGTAAAGCAACAGTACTTCGTGGGCATGAATCTGAAGTGTTCATATGTGCTTGGAATCCAAGCACAGACTTATTGGCTAGTGGTTCTGGAGATAGTACTGCTCGGTAAATAATAATATTTTTTAAAATGATTACCTGAATAATACAGTACCTTCCAATACTAAATGCCCAAAGAATGTAACTTTTTTCTCTTTTTCTCCAGAAAAAAGTCCTACATCTAAACTAGCATAATATAGAATCACCATAAATAAAGTCTGTTTCTAATTATTTTATCTTATATTTAGATATAATTTTGAAAGGTTTTGTAAAATTTTATTACATATAATACTAACAAATATGTTTCAGAATATGGGATATGTCTGATAATCCGGCTACTACTCCTAACCAACTTATTTTAAGACATTGTATTCAAAAAGGTGGAGCTGAAGTCCCTAGCAATAAAGATGTAACTTCATTAGACTGGAATGTAAGCTGATTTACACTCAAGCATTTTGATAATTACAATTTTTCTTATAATATTTTATTATTTTAGTGTGATGGTAACCTATTAGCAACTGGATCATATGATGGTTATGCACGAATCTGGACCACAGATGGCACACTAGCATCAACATTAGGACAACACAAAGGTCCTATATTTGCACTTAAATGGAATAAAAAAGGAAATTATATCTTGAGTGCCGGGGTAAGTGGTGCATACTCAATAATAATAATACTATCATAATTCTGAATGTTTGTTACAATACTCATACAAAAAGTACTGCATTTACCTTGTATGGGTGTTTGCAAAAACATAGACCCATAATATGGAAAAAGCTATAGATTCCTTTTATCTTAATAAAAAATATAAAGGGCAAACATAGTCCATAGTTGTAATTTGTGGGTTTTCAAAAAGTTACTACTACATACATACATAATAAATTATGTTTAACCCAACTTAATTTTACCCTATTGTGTTCTTATAGGTTGATAAAACAACTATTATATGGGATGCAGCATCGGGACAATGTACACAACAGTTTTCCTTCCATGCCGCACCAGCTCTGGATGTTGATTGGCAAACAAACAATTCATTTGCATCATGCTCCACTGATCAGTGTATTCATGTTTGTAGGCTACATGTGGACAAACCTATTAAAAGCTTTAGAGGGCACACGGTGAGTTTATTATGCTCAATAATTATTATTTTGGTATTGACTTCTTCAAGACTTAACTGTCATTCAAGATAATTGAACAAGCAATACATGTTTATTGTATTTAAAACCTATTTTTGACAATCCATTGCACTGTTTTGTAAAACTTATTTAAAAAGAATGTTCAGCAAATTAAGTTTAAAAATGTACTTGAAAATCATATTAATATTGTTATTAACTTTATGAAATAAGTGCCTGTTAATAATCATTTACTTATGTTTTAAGAATGAAGTGAATGCAATAAAATGGGACCCACAAGGACAACTACTTGCCTCCTGTTCTGATGATATGACACTGAAGATATGGTCTATGAAGCAAGACACTTGTGTTCATGATTTGAAAGCACATTTAAAGGAAATATATACAATAAAATGGTCCCCAACTGGACCTGGCACTCAGAATCCTAATATGAACTTAATACTTGCCAGTGCATCATTTGATTCCACTGTACGTTTATGGGATGTGGAGAGAGGAGTTTGTATACATACTTTGACAAAACACACAGAACCCGTATACAGTGTCGCGTTCTCTCCTGATGGAAAGTTCTTAGCAAGTGGTTCTTTTGATAAGTGTGTCCATATATGGTCTACACAGACAGGTGGACTGGTACACTCATATAAGGGCACAGGTGGTATTTTTGAAGTTTGTTGGAATTCAAGAGGTACTAAAGTAGGTGCCAGTGCAAGTGATGGAAGTGTTTTTGTTTTAGATTTACGTAAGTTGTAACATAATTCCAATGTAACTTATGAAAGCAATTATAGTTATAATTGTGAATGAACTGAGAAATATAAGTAATATTTCTATATGGTATAATCCCAATTTCATAATTGCCCTTGCAAGAGGTTATAATAATTAGAGTAGAAATATATTTTATGTTGTATACTTAATACAGAAAAATTTATTTTAAACAAACTATTTTTGTTATAAAATTTTAATATAAAGACAGACAATGTTATAAAGACAAAACTAATGTCAATAATGGTACTGTTCATAAAGTACATCTTGTGATTGCAAATGGTGACTTCATAAATACATTTCTCTTTAAAAAAAACAAGCCTAATTCACAAGTGTGGACATGATTTCCTATGTTATAAAGTATTTTTTATTTTAGGATTATTTTCTAAAGATTAAGCCTTATGCTTTAGTAAACATACATCTCAATAATTTGATTATAAAACATTCATACAACTAAGACTTTTTATTTTAACAGCTCCTTGAATAATATTAAAAACAAAATTTTGGTAGAGAAGGCCTATAGCATTAAGTAAATTGCATAAAGCGATAAAATAATTATAAACCATAAATAATTTTTATTGGGCACACAATATATATATATTATATAAAATTCACTTCCTAATATTACAAATTTAAAAAAAAAATGCTTTTGCAAGTGAAATAGTATACTTAGATTCTGCATCATTGGTAGATAAATAACAGATATGAGGTACTAATAAATAAAAAAAGCAACACAAGTGTAATGGAAAAATACTTACAAAAAGTAAGGTATATTTATATTAGGTTATTTATATTAATTTACAAGCAATTCATTATATATTTTAATATTTATATTACCTTATAAGTTACATTTATTTTTACAATCGCATTGGTCTCTTATATGCTAACATATCTTCATGTTTATAAAGTGTATGAAGTTTTTCATACATGTATTTGAAAAAATACAAAAGGTCATCATATTGCCCTTTGTAAGGCTTACAATTATCATGTGATAATTCACTGTGTTTTGGATAATTGAGTGTAAGTTCAGAATTATAGTGTTCACTGCATCCCCATGCACAGATGTGTAACTCTAAAAGCATTTGATGCAATGCTTCAACAGTTGAAAGATACCACCTGGGGCTTCCTTTCTGGTGTCGCCAGAACTGAGATATTCTATTTTGCAATACAATTTTTGGTATTTTTTGTAATCTCTCATCAACAAATATTCCTCTACTTTGATTCCATGTACTGTCAATAAGAATTAAATGATCAATGGGTAATTGCTCTACATGATGAATTGCATTTACTTTTTTGTTGTCGAATATTTTTGTCATTAAAGTGCCTACATTATATCCAGAAGGTAATTCCGATAAAATATTATCAGCATATGTTTGAGTATCTTGTTTACCAGTAAACAACTCTTGAACAGAAAGTGCTTCAGTTCCTGGATATAGCAATACAGTTCTTCCATCATTTAGATAATCAGGCACATCAGGATATGTGTATACTTTTACATAGTCAGGAGCCAACACTGCTGCATGAGCTGCAGTACTTTTACCGTCGATTTCACGTCTGTGTTTTATTATGTCAACCTTAATCGGCAACTAAAAATTAAATATAAATAGAATAACATCAAAATATAGTCAAATAAGTATAGATATATTTATCTTACGTTACATGTTGGTATCCGTCCTTCTAGTTGGGACACAGGAACAAAACAAGTGTAACAAAAATACATTCGAGATTTCCCACAAAGTGGACATGGACTACGACAATTTAAACTGTCCAAAATTCCTGAGCTGGAAATTTTTAAACCTTCGAATGGTTTATCGTCTCGATATCTAGCTTCTGGGCTCTTAGGATTCATCTTAATGGACTTTAAATGTTTTCATTGATGGCAAATTTTGCCACAACTTCTAAATCCCGGCATGTTGTATACCGTCAAGTGTCACGTGTGTCAAAATAGTATTTAAACGAAATTATAATTCACAAAAAAGACGAAATTGTCATAAAAAATATTTACATATTGAGTTAAACAATTTTAAAAAAATCATATATAACCTGTAAAATAAATAGTAAGTTGTTATTAGTTTATTCAAGTTTATTTAAGTCTCAATATTACATAGAATTATGAAACAGTAATGCAATTAAATTTATCGTTTGAATAAAATAAATCACTTATGTTAAGAAAAGACACCTTTCAAATATTAAATTTAGATTAATAAAAATAAAGTTTATTCAAATTTTATAATATATCCATATAGCAATAGGTGCATAACCTGATTAATATTAGATGATATTTTAAAAGCTACATTATGCATAAGTTATTAAGATTCATGTTTTAATTTTTTAATGTTTACCATAATTTTCAACTTAAATAAAGAGCCTTTTAATAGTAAAACTTATTCTAATATTATGATTATACATTTCACAATTCCTTTAATGATCCCTTTCAAATATTAGTATCTTATTCTATGATTCATTCGAACACCTTTTAAGAAGTGTATATTTAGCTTTATATTTGCCACGAAAATAAACGTTAATTTATAAATGATACCTAATTTAATATTTAAGTTTATTCAAACTAATATGTCGCAAAAATCTTAAATTAATAAATTTTATAAAAATATTTTGTAATATTGTTTAACGAAATACGATACATGTATCATAACAAACCTTACAAATATTTCATCTATTTTCGTTATTACGTCAAAGTGCATATATTTGTGATTTAAAATATTTTTCTTTAGTTTTGAGTGTAAGAATAAGGTAAATGATAATTTGTTTTTCAATTGAACTTATAAAGTAAAGATCGTATAACTTTATTTATAAGTTTCCTATAATATTCTTATTGCCTACCTTGTTTAAGACAATGACGCCATTTTGTCGCGCCGGCTGATCAGTAATATTAACTTAAACTCGTATTTCATTTTAATCTTTCGGTAGGATGACTTAATTAATATATTTATATAATACATATAGGCAAATGTGTACTTGACGTTAATAATTTTAACAGCCAATGCCCATAATAAGAATATGAATAAGATATTGATTGTGTATTCTTTACCGCAAATAAGATCAAAGAAAGGGTGTAATTCCTCTTTTTTTCTCATATAATCAAAGGTTTTTGTATTGCCTTTTAAACTAGAGGACATTGTGAATAGAAGTGACTTTTGTTAGTTTAAAAATTATTGCCAGTTTTCATGTACTTACACTGGAATCGTAGTTTTTCTTCTGTAGTTTAATGAACTGCTATTTACTGCAAACAAGTTAAACACCAAATGGTCAATAAATTTCAGGGGAGGAAATGGTTAGAGTTATGTTATAATAATGACAATATCAATGAAGGAACAAGATCAGATGCCCGGGGATGTAAGTTCTTGTAAAAAAAAGGAATCATTGTACAATGAAGGATTTTACACAAATATTTTGTAACTTTTTAGATGTCATTCCCTGAGGCGAAATTAAAAGCATTGGAGGAAAAAATTTCACATCCACGATGGGTTGTGCCAGTGCTGCCAGAGCAAGAGTTGGAAGCCTTGTTAATTGCTTCTACAGAATTAGCAACAAAAGGTTTGTACTATACATTCGAAAATATATTTTCTTGTCATAGGTAAGATTGAGTCATAAGAATTAAGTATGTGATAAGGATAATATAAATAAATATTTTTATCTCTTATAGGTGAAGATACAAACAATGCAGCTTGTCAGCATTTCTACAATGAATCATTAACAGTCTCCTTCACAAAGATTTTAACTGATGATGCAGTTTCATCATGGAAAAATAATATCCAGCAATGTGTGCGATCCAACTGTGAAAAACTTGTAAAATTATGTGCCATGAAATTAGATGACCCCAGATTTCTGCATCTTTTATATATGGCTTTCAATCCAAATAACAAGTAAAATGATAATATACCTACCTAAAACTTTCAATTATAGTTTAATTAGACAAGGCAAGACATAATGTTATATATGATTAATATTTCAGATTTCATACATTTAATGCATCAAGGACATGTGAAGGGCTATCAGTAACAAATACAACAACAGCTGCAGGACAAGGTTCTACTCAAGAAAGTGAAGTGTTTGCAAGATCACAAGATCATCGAACACCAAGAGGATGGCTGGTGCATCTGATCAATGTGTATGTATTTATATGATATTTTCAAAGATAGTTTTAGAAATATTTTTGTGCTGTTATAAATGATTTTATTTTTAAAAAAACTTATAAAGGTAATGTAAGCTGCAGACAAATAAAAATATTATAATAATTTACTGACCTTGTTGTTTATACATGTACATGCAATCTTACAGATTTGGACAAGCTGGTGGTTTTGTTAAACTCAGGGAAAGGTTTGAAACAATTATGGGTTTTAAAAAATCGGAACTTACATCATCAGTTATCAGTGAAGAAAAAGTTTTAAATGAAATAACAGAAAAGGAAAATGAAGAAAACAAAACAAATGTTACTGAAACTATTACCTGTTTACCAGATAATTTAGAGGTTTGTATTTTAGCAAAACAAAAATAAATTATACTTTTACTTTTATAAATACGCTTTTAATACTTGCACAGAGTTCAATGACACGAAGTGAGCAGCCATCATCCTTAGAACAGTCAATAAGTGGTGAAACTCGGGTTGCTTCGGTCTGGCAACTATTACGTCCTTTAGGTCTTTGTCACGAACTGCTTACTCCACACACAGTGACAGTTTATCTTTTACCTGTATTGGTAAGTTAATATGTTTTTTTTAATTATTGAAGTAATACTTAAAAATTAGTTTTAATCAAGAACTACCCAAAGCTACTTGGATTAGAATTGAAATATTGGAATTTAGAACTAGTAAACTATAATCCACTATAAATAGGTTTTCTTCAATTTTTTATTTGAATTATTTTTAATGGTTTCTTTGTAGTTGGATATTCAATATTTTATAGTAAGTCCTCAAAAAAATTTGCAAATTTGCAAAAGAAAGAAGTATTGAAAATATTTTTCTAAGAATAGATGTCGCTCGCAAATCACTTGTATACAAGATAAGTGTTGAACAATATTTTTAATGATTTCAGGAATGTATACCAACTCTGTTAGAAAGTCTAACAGATGAAGAATTAAAAAGGGAAGCCCGTGGTAGTGAAAATAAGACTGACACTGTCTCTTGTCTCATTCGTGCTTGCAAGTGTGTTTCTGTAAAGACTCCTCAGCATCATAGTTTACTTAAATGTAAGTACCTCACCTCATAAATTTAATATTTCCTAAAGATTAATTAAAAAATATATAAAACAATAAATGCTGAGAAAGCAAACTAAAGATAATAAAAGCAACGACATTTTATTAAAAACATGATCATAGAACCATATGCTTTTAATAAAATACTATAAAATAAATTTTTGGAAACCAAATAATAATTAAATTAAAATGTCACCGTCAGTTACCATTTATATAAACAAATTATTATTTGTAATAATTCATTATAAATGTTATTATTATTTGTAAATGTTCTTTCTTTGTCAATGTTTACATTTATTTCAGTATTGCACCAATTTTAGATGTATTTTGTATGAAGAATTGTAGAAAGGAAGCTGCCAGGTTGATTGTAGACCCTGTAGCTGCTAAGGGGCGCAGTCCATAATCCACCCCTTTGCTGTTACAGCGTCTGTAATTGAGACCTCATATCATCATTGCATTTTCGTCACATCTGCTTTTTATGCATGTTTGTTTATAAAATGTAAAATATTAAAATAAGTGTATAAGCATATTTTTTGAGTGTTCTGTGTTTTATTTGTGTTACAATGAAATTATTTTAAGTTTCACAACATACTTATAAGCCGCATAGAAACTACATAGTCTTAAAATGTATATTTTTTAATTGCAGCCTTAGAAATGTTTCGACTTAAGATGATCTTACGGCTATTACAAATGTCTTCTTTTAATGGGAAAATGTCTGCCCTAAATGAAATAAATCAGTTGATAAGTTCGATATCACAACAACCTAAGCCTGAGTGGCTCACACCCACAGTTATTACGGTAAGATAGTTTAATATTAGTGTACCAGAATATTTTAGTATTAGATATGGCGAATGTTACTAATCATAATATTAAACAAATAAATTTTTTTGGTTATATCACTTGAAATGGCTTCATCAATTTGGCTAATTTTTCTCTAAAATTTTTCTCTAATTCATTGGTAGTGTATTATATAGAAATAAAAATATCAAAAAATAGCTTTATTTATAAATATTTTACATTTCAGAACTGGATTCGCGAAAATAAAGTTGTAGATATAGTGTTACGAGATTCGCTCCATCAACCCCAGTATGTGGATAGGTTAGAGAAAATGCTTAGGTTTATGATCAAAGAGAACTCTCTGACGAGGGACGACCTGGACGCCATCTGGAGGGCGCAGCACGGGAAGCATGAGGCTATCGTAAAGAATCTTCACGATCTACTCGCGAAACTGGCTTGGGATTTCACTCCGGATCAGCTGGATCACCTCTTTGACTGTTTTAAGGTAATAAGATTTGCATCTCAATGTAGTCTATAATATTATAAAGCAAAAAGTTTGATTGTTTAAACGCACTAATCTTCGAAACTAACGAATGTATTTAAATCTATGCTAGATACAAGGCTATCTAGCATTACCCTAATATTCTTAGTTTTTTGAATTGGTAAAATTGTTGGCCCTCATTTAAAAACGTGAGTATTGACTAGTATCTGATATATGAATGGTTCGTTATAAACACTACTCTGAATTTCAGGCCAGCTGGGCAACATCTAGTAAAAAACAAAGTGATAAATTATTGGAGGTAATACGAAGGCTAGCTGAAGATGATAAGGATGGCGTAATGGCTAACAAAGTAAGTGAATTCCATGATTATTGTTACGAAAAGTACCTGTGAGTCATCTTGATGTAATGTTATAACTCACTTAAGTTTACATAGTAAGTGATTTGATTAAATTATTAATATAACAATTATGTATCTATCATGTCAGGAAATATGTACAGGCAAGTACCTATTTGCTGGCAATCTGCTTGAGGTTCGATGTTTTGTTTTGCTGAATGCTGGTTCACTAATTATTAGCTGTAGTTTAAATTATATAACATTTATAAGTTATATAATTTAATTTACTTAGTAGGTATTGAGGGTACTAATAAACTGGGCAAGACTCGAATTTGTCACCTCTAGAATGTCATGATGCAGCCAATTTTAACTAAAAAAAATTGTCACAGGTATTGGTGCTCTTTTGGAATTTGGCCCACTCGGATGAAGTCTGCACAGAGATAATGGACGTGGCGTTGGCGAATCTCATCAAAATATTAGATTACAGCTGCAGCCAAGATCGCGATGCACAAAAGATTTTATGGCTCGATAAGTATGTGAAATAATAAATACACCACATTATATAACGATATAGAAACGGAATAATATGATAATATTACCATAGGTGCGTGGAGGAGCTGAAAGGCAACGACCGGTGGGTGCTGCCCGCGCTGAAGATGATGCGTGAGATCTGCTGCCTGTACGAGGCGGTGGGCGGCGTGGGCGCGCGCCCGCACGTGACGCGTCAGGAGCTCATCGACCGCCTACAGACACAGCACTCGCTCGTCATACTCGTCACCGACTCGCTCACGCACTACATGGATCAAGTGAGGAGTAAGCTAGCCGGTTAGTATTTATTTACTTCTCTCGCTAGTTTTAAAAATCTTTTATCATTTAAATTTATTTTTTTTTCAGGAGAAGGTTCAATAGATTGGGAGAACTGGCTACCTGATGGGCGGTACCCTCATGCGGCGCAAGTTCATGAACGTCTAAGTTTTCTTCGGTTTTTGCTAAAGGATGGCCAGCTGTGGCTCTGTGCCGAACAAGTAATAACATAATAGATACAATTTGGTTGTTCCAATGGATAGTTAAGTTTTAAAATAATTATAATAATTTTAGGCAAAACAAATATGGATATGTCTAGCCGAGCGACCCGCACATCTGGCCGACCGCGAAGCTTGTTTTCGGTGGTTCAGCAAATTAATGGGAGAGGAGCCCGATCTCGATCCTAATATTAACTTACATTTTTTTCGGAGGAACATTATGACGCTATCTCCGAGTCTTTTAACCCATTCCGGAATTAAGTGCTTCGAGAGGTAAGAAAAAACTTTCCAAAAAACAGATAGTTCTAAAAATTTTACCGGGCGATATATTATAATACTTTTTACAGATTTTTTAAAGCAGTTAATTCCAAGGAAGGCAAACTTAAAGCTAAACGTCGTAGTTTTTTAATCAACGATGCTGATCTCATAGGATTAGACTATTTATGGAGAGTGAGTATAACTTTGCCGGACGTCATCTAGTCGTATAACTTGGATATAACTCATACACCGGTGCTGCAGGTGATCACGGAGTGCGAGGACGACATCTCAGCGCGTGGCATCGAGCTGCTGCGCGAGGTGTGCACGTGCACGGGCCCGCAGCTGTCCGCGCCGAGACACCACGAGGCCTTCCTCACGCACTGCTGCGCGCGCACACAGCGCCTGCAGAAGGACATGGACCTGCAGGACGGTGCGACAGAATACCACCTAAGACAATATTCGTTTTTAAAACATTATTATTATATAAAGCTTTCGTACCGTTTGTGTTGCAGATGTCTCGGAGTGTTGTACGAGAATGTGTAGAGTTATTCGTGCCATACAGGAATATATTAACGAGTGTGATAGGAGGTTCACATCGGAGAGACAGATCCTCCCGGTGTATAGATCGGGCAGGGGCAGGCAGTGTACTATAATAGTGAGGTTTAATTTTCAAACTGGCCAGAGGCAAATTGAGGATATAGAGATTTTTTCACATTCGAATGAAACGTTACACTCGTTACGTACCGCGGTCCAGAGAAGGTAATTTGAAATTAAAATGAACACTTATTCATTAATATACTAATAACGAAACTAAATATCTATTGTTCCCAGGTTGAAATGCGCATCTGAAAATAATATTAAAATAGAAATGTACATAAATAAGTTAGAACTCTATGTGAATGGAGAGCTTCTTGATTCGAGTCATGATCGTAAAATACTATCTCAAATTCCTCTAAGAGATAAAACTGTGATTATTGCTAAGGTAAGTTTTATTATTCATATGGCGTACATTAAACTCTTAAAACTCTCATAGTTAAAAAAAAATTGCATCAATAGTACAATAATTTTATTTTTAAGACCTTTCACTTTTTAGAACAAAGTAGTAAATTTTAAAAATTTGAGTTAAATAATATTGTTTTATAGATTTTTTAGTATGAAAAGAGAAAGTAAGATAGTTGTAATATTTTTTTAAGAAATGGTAGTAAAGCCCCAGTTGTTTGAGACAGTTACAATACAGTAGGTAGAATACATAATAGTTATATTTTTATACAGGTATATGATGGCCAAGTATGCGGTAGTGGAGGCTGCGGCTCTTCCAATGAATCAAGTAGTGATTCAAGTATCTCTTCACCACCCTTGCCGCCTACACCTGAACATGCTCTACCTGGAGTTGTTAGTATATTTAATATACAAATAATTTTAAAATAATTTTGTGTGGCTTCATTTAATTCTTTTTTTTTTTAGATTTTTGCACAAGGCTCATGGTACTTGTCGTTCATATTAGAGTTAGAACACGTTGGCATTACAAAGGGACACGCTCCGCTAACGGAAGCCGCTCATTTACTATCTCAAATCTGCCCTAGTCACAAACAAACTGTAAGTAACGATCGAATATATTGAATTTTGTTGTTTTGTTAATTAATTAGGAAATTATTCTTAGGTTGAGAAATTAACTGAAGCCCTTTTAAGCCGGGAAGATACGAAATTAAAGGATATGCTGTATGGACCAGCGCCACCCACCGTCGGTTATAATGTGGAGGTTAGAACAATATTTAAATTAAAGGTAAAAGAATAATATTAAATAACTAGTAAATGGTAATCACATTCTTATTTTTAAGGTCCTATACAGCATGGTAATGCCATCTTCTGAGACAAGACTAGAAAGAAATAGAAGTTTTCAGTTAGCGTGTGTGAAAAAGGCTCCACTTTTAGTGCAATGTTTGTCTGATAGTGAGTTTCTAAAAGATGCTGCACCACATACTAGAAGGTAGGTTAACGAAATATTTGATAAAGCTATAATTATTATATATATATTATAAATCATTTTATAATTTCAGAGTTGGCTATTTAGCCTTGGTTAGGCTGGCCAAACTGGCTTTATACACATTAGGACACCTTTTTGAAATTCTTGCACCAGATGGTTCTGATACCTCAGTAGATAAGGAGTTTAGGTAGGTATTTATTTATAAATATTATTGCTTATAGAAGGGACTGCAAAATAATTACATTTATAACATTTTAGGATGGATGTTACAATACTCAGAGAAGCACTACAAACGGTTCCTAATCATAATTGCGAGCTTGTTGTAAAAGCTATTGCAGAAAAGTTAGCCAATAGTCTTGGAGAACAGGTAATTAAAAATCCAATTTCTTTTCTTTTTTTTTACATAAATATGTGTCATAATTAGTATGTATTATAGATGGTGACGAGCAGTGAGGACAGCGACTCAGTGTCGTCGCTGGTGTGGTGGCGCGTGCCCACCACGGCCACGGTGCGCGCTCTCTACGCACTCGCCTACTCTGTGGCACAACCCGATCCTGCCGGACTCGTACACTCCGACGATGTTATATGTTAGTACTTTTAAAGATAGGTAGTTTATGCAAACTTAGTTTCTGTAAAGTATTATACTTTCATGTAACAGATTAAATTGTACTAACGTTTGTGACATTGTTTACTGTGAAAATATTTTTATCATATTATTTTTTTTTTCCAAGTGGTGCGAGAATGTATGGAAGTAGTCACCATATGCATGGCGCTAGGAGGGGGGCACCTGGAATCTCTTCTTCACGAATCCTGGTGGCAAGATACGGCATTATACTTAATGATAGACTGCCCCAATCCCCAAGTAAGATTATCCCACATGTTTTTGGAAAGTAGACTGTAGAAAAATCGAAAGGTGACCGTTTAGCCGCCCTGCCGAGTGAGTTAGGCTAGAATTAAAACAGTATCTCGATATTTAAGTTTTTTATTCTGTTAAGTCAATTTTTATTAACAATTTACTGTATTTGAATATATCCAACGCTCGCTCGTACCCCTTAGGTGCGCGTGTCGTGTGCGGAACAGCTGCTGTCGATGTGTGCGTGGGGCGGCGGCGGCGGCGCTCGCGGCGCGCTGGGGGCGCTGGGCGGCGCGCGCGGGGCGGCGGCGCCTCGCCTCACCGCGCACGCGAGACACGCGCAGCAGTTCCTGCAGCTGCTGTGTCGGCTGGTGGCGCTCGCCGGACCCACCGCACGGACGCTCGACGACCTCGCTATAGAGGTGATTACGATCAATTTTAAGGTTGATCGAGCGAAGCTCTCTCTATGAGAGACTTCTGCATTCTTTGTGCGGGCATCAATCAAAAACGGTATATCTGCAAATTTCCAAGTTTTGCACACTGATAGACATTTGGTGGTCTAATAGTTAGTCTGGTGGTGGCTTTAAACAAAATTTTCAAAAAAATATAAATCAAAAATGTAATCTTGAAAAATAGTCGAGGACAGATGCGTCGACGTTTTGTAAATGCAACTTCGATGCTGTTTGCACCTCGCTTCGCTCAATATGCTAACACATAACGAGATTTTGCGAGCGCAACGAGTCAAAATTGAGATCTGGATCGCGCTCCTAGTACATTATAGAAATTTCTGAAAAAAAGGCTGCTTCTCCTGTGAATTCACTAAACTCGGATATAAATGTAGGTCGAGTGGTTGCGGAGCGTCCGTGCGAATCCTGCAATTCTAGACGACACACTACTAGAGGGACATCTCAATCTTACCAAAGAGTTATTCACGCACGTACCCGCTCAGGTCAAATTTCAGTACGGCGCGCATCCCGACCACAAGGATTCCGGCCTTATCAGGGTAGGTATGACTGATATATTGCAAAATTGATACAAACCATCGTCCTACTGACGACATATCGTAAACAGGAAGTGACGACGGAGTTCCTGTGGCCCTACTCGTGGGCGTGGTGCCACATGGGCTGCTCGCCGGCGGGCCCGGAGGAGAGCTCCGGCGAGGACGAGTGCGAGGGCGTGGCGCCGCTGTGCCGCACGCCCGGCGCCGCCGCCGCCGCCACCGACCTGCTGCTGGCGCTCGTGCACGCCTGCGTGCCCAACATGGCCGCGCTCGCCAACCTGCTGGAACAGATGTTCTACAGCGGTAGGACTTGCTTATTTAACTAGTTCTTTTCGCTACTGCTGCGACCACTTTATTTAACCTGGTTTTATTTTAACATATTATTGAAATACTCTAAAAGATCGGTAACCCTAAAACTCAACAAACAATTTGCATGTAATGTCAATATAAATTTGTTTTTACTTCAGATGGTATACATGTGATATATGTAAATAGATAAGAACATGGGTCTTTCGGAGTGGGAGTATATGCCATGCGTGGGTCCTCGTCCGCCGGCTGGGCTAGTGGGCCTGAAGAACGCGGGTGCCACGTGCTACATGAACTCTGTGCTGCAGCAGCTGTACTGCGTGCGCGCCGTGCGAGATGCGCTACTGACCGTGCAGGGTGGGCTGGATTGACATTTATCTATTATAAAATTATTGACTGTACAATGCTAAAAGGTTAAACAAAATATTACTTTATAAAGTGAGCAATTTGCTAAGCTAAGATTAGTAAATTAATATATCAATATTTTTTAATAACAGGAGCAGCTACTGATTTAAATGAAGATTTTTCCGGAGAATCACATCACAGCATTTTAGAAAACAATATAGAGGTAAAATATAATTTGTCTCACATAGTAGAACAAGCTTTCCTGTTAGTTTCAACAATCTTCTTTAATTTTCTACGTTATTTTCAGAGTAATGCAGATTATAATATTACAATATTAAAACAAGTACAAGCCATTTTCGCACATCTGCATTATAGCAAACTCCAGTATTATGTTCCTAGAGGACTGTGGGCACACTTTAGGTAAGCACAACTTCATATATTATTGGTAATAGAGAACTTGTACACAATAGGTTATTTTTATAATAATAATACTAATGTTACGACGGAAAACTTGTGAGTTGTAAACATTCTCTTAATTTCAGGTTGCAAGGAGAACCTGTTAATTTACGCGAGCAACAAGATGCTGTAGAATTTTTTATGTCTCTGGTGGAGTCGCTAGATGAAGCTTTAAAGTCCTTAGGTCAAGAACAGCTCATGGCAAAAACCATGGGAGGAACATATTCTGATCAAAAAAATTGTAAAGGGTGCCCTCACAGGTAAAAAAAAATTTTTTTCATATTTTTTAATGAATAATGTATTTTATTTATTTTATATGTTTCTTGTAGATATTGCAAAGAAGAGCCATTTAGTGTAGTTTCCCTAGATATAAGGAATATGTCACGATTGCAAGAATCTCTCGAAGCATACGTTCGGGGAGAGCTATTGGAAGGTGCCGATGCTTATTATTGCGATAAATGTAACAAAAAGGTAACTACAGTCTCAATCATAATACAATTATACTCTTAATTGTACTACCATTTAAATTAACTTGAGTATTAATTTTAATATGCTTACAGGTAGTTACTGTGAAACGACTTTGTCTCAACAAACTACCGCCGGTGCTAGCCATACAGTTGAAGAGATTCGAATATGACTTCGAAAAAGTTTGTGCAATAAAATTTAACGACTATTTTGAGTTTCCGCGAGAACTAGACGTAGAACCATACACAGGTAATACAATTTATTATTTAAGATATATTTTATTTGAAACATATTTAGTAACGTTTGTATTTGGTACTTCTCAGCATGGGGCCTCGCGCGTGCGGAGGGCGACGCGTCGCTGTGGGAGGGGGGCGAGCGCACCGACACGCACTACCAGCTCAGCGGCATCGTAGTACATTCGGGGCAAGCCTCGGGAGGACACTACTATTCATATGTGCTGCTTAGGTATATAACTTGATTTAGTTTTGAATATTATTTATTTATAAAAGAGTGTCCCATAACATGTGCATTGTTTAGAGACAACGTGAACGACGCTGGTAGGTGGGTGAAGGTGGACGATGGAGACGTGTCGGAGTGCGCCATGCATGATGACGACGAGATGAAGGCGCAGTGCTTCGGAGGAGAGTACATGGGCGAGGTAGGCCGTGATCTACAAATTTTTTTGACAAATATATAGCAATTAAAAGAATACTAAATGTAAGATTGTGTTTTGGTAGCTTTTGTAGCTTAATTATAAGTATATTTATGAATACTTTTCTATATTCAGGTTTTTGATTCGACTATTAAGAGGGTTTCCTATAAAAGGCAGAAGAGATGGTGGAATGCCTACATGCTGTTTTACACGAGAAAAGACATGATTGAAACATCTGGTCTTGAACGAACTATGCAGAATATGACTCTAAAGTAAGTGAGAACTTAGTAACTTTATTACTTTTATAATGTCCACAAAAAAAAAATTGTATTCTATATTTTAGAGAGAGCGCTATACCCAAGCCTATTTGGAATTCCGTTCGCCGCAGCAATATTGCATTCTCTCATAATCAAGACCAGTTCAGCTTGGAGCATTTTAATTTTATGAAGAAACTATGTTGCATGCGGATGCAAGTGTTACCGGGTTCCCAGAGCGCGGTATGGGTAAGAGTATATAGTAGTATGTAGTACCTTTACATGTTAAAGTTGTAAGTGAGAATATTTTGTCTAACTTACTTAAATATTGTAGGGTCCTGAACATGAGGAAATGTCTATGTTGGCTGTACAATTGGCAGCCAAGTTCTTATTTCAAGTTGGTTTTCACACAAAGAAAACTTTGCGAGGACCAGCTGCAGATTGGTATATAGCTTTAATAAACTTGGTATGTTTAAATAAGACTTCAGTAGATAATTATATTTCGTTGTTTACAGGCAAGATATTTTATGTCAGCATTTAAGATGTTCTCAAGCAGTCAGAACTTGGTTTGCAACAGATCTGTTCAAACACTCTCATCGGTAATAAAAAATTATCACATACTTTTATAACAATATTTATTAATGAAAATAACATATTTAAATTATATTTTACCAGGTTATGTGATTACCTGCTATCGTGTCCATCTGCCGAAGTGAGAGTAGTGTTCATGAAAATAATAGTCTTCTTGGCACATTTCTCCGTTCAAGACTCGCCAGGTATATGTTTTATTTTGTAATTCTTCTTAGATGTACAAATTGACTCTTGTCAATGCTTGATACATATTTTTTAATCCATTATATTTTATTCGTTTTTCGATTGAAACAATTTTCGTTTCTTCTACTATCATTAGAACCATGCTCGTTATATAAAAACAGTAGATAGTATCAGAAGGGAGCAAAATAGTATTTTTACGGCGAGGGCGTTTTTTTGAAGCAAGAGCGAAGTGAAAATTTGAGAACAGAATCCCGAGTGCAACGAGGGTTTCTGACGTTACTAAGTATATCGCCCGAGGGTAAAATAATTTGCTCTCGAGTCATACACTCTATTTTCGTCCCTTTTCTATTACAAAATATGTACCCATTGATTATAAGCACAGAGACGTCATTGGTCCGCTTTGTTTTTTTTATTTAATTAGTGCCGTGCAACCAACACATACAGCCAGTAATTCATACAATTTGAGTTCTATTTCTATAAATGTTCATACCTGTATGTATGTTCTAAATTCAAATCACTATTCCGGTCGCTAAAATGTTTTATTTTGCTCCCGATTAAAGAGGAAAAAAACGACACTTTTCGAATACAAGGGATGAAAAATACATTTTTACAATTTACTTCAATTACTTTTTATATTGGATATAAGTTTAATACTCATTGTTATCTCTATACTTATAGACTTTTATGTAGTAACGAAAACTTATTATAACATACCAATTTTGCATAAGTCATCCACCACATCAGTCAGGGAACCCCACGTCCCAAAATATTGACTAAATAATATAAGAAATTAAAAATTTAAAGTAAAAACCTCTGATAGAGCTTTCGCGCAGAGTATCAATTTTATTATCTATAAAAAAAAATATTAGTTTAATTTTCTTTTTTTCTTTACGTATAAGAAGCATAACGGAAAAGTGCTCTACACTTTAAATGTAATCCTGTGCACCCTCAGTGAGCAGCGGCTACGGCTCGTGGTGCTCTCGCGAGGAGGCCACGTCTCTGTCGGACCAGGTGGTGTGCGCGGCGCGCGCGCTGGCCGCCCCGCACGCGCACGCGCACGACCACAGACACCTGCCGCTGCTCTTCAACCTGTTCCACGCGTACGCCATGCTCGGCCTCGGGGAGAGGCACCAGCTGCTTAGGGTACCATGAATTCAACAATTTTTAGTTACTTTACAATGAGCTTTTTATTGTAAGATTTTTCACTTAATTTTTTAGTATTTATGTTAAAATTAAAAGAAAACTGAAGCCAGTTAAACGTTTTATGTTGATTTTCTAGCTTAAGTTTCTTAATTTGAATTAGTATTATATTCAAAGGAAAAAAATATATAATTTACAGCTCAAAATCCTCGATATTGTACTCTCGGTGTGTTTGGAAGATTCGTCCTCGTCGCTTGGAAAATATCAGTATCCCGAATCCGCTAAAATACATCAGGTAAATGTTACTACAATGTGATAAGTATTAATGTGATAAGAACAAATATAAATTATACAAAAGTAATGAAATAAATTAAAAGAGACGTAGTATGTGACATTTGTTTCTTTATAGACCTGTACTTTGATATAGTGCAACTAAAAACAGGGGTTTGTAAAAAACTTTGATTTTAACTTTGCAGGTAGTGTGTGCGTTAGTTCGTTGTTGTGACGTGAGCGCTCGCTGTCAATCCGCGAACGCCAGCGAAGGTGTGCTGCCGCTGCCCAACCCATACGCCGACGCGCTGCACGCGCATTCGCCGCGCCCCGCTCTCTCAGCCGCTGCTGCAGATGTGCTCTACAACCGCACCGGGTAACTACCTACATCCAAAAATATATCTGTAATATACACGTTAGCGCTGCTACATATGAAGTTTTATTCAATTGATTAGGCCATACATGAAAAAACTAACAGAGGAGTGTTGTGGCTGCGAGGAGGGTATTCGACTGCTGCAGTTTATTTGCTGGGAGCACGCTGGCTGGTCGCGCATGGCGCTTGCCGAGCTCCTGTGGCAGATGGCGTATGCGTTTTGTCACGAGTTAAGACGACACGCGGACGCACTCACCGCGCTCCTTCTCATGGAGGACAGCTGGCAGCACCACCGGATACATAATGCCATTAAGGTATGACGTAAAGGAAACTCGGCAGCGAACTTTCTTCAGTGGATTCATTTTGAAACTTAATTTTCATAGTGACTTTGTCAGTCGGATTCTGGGAGATATATTTCTTAATTAACTATATGCTTAGGCTTTTATATTTATAGATTATTTTATTTATTATGTTTTATAAAAATATATGAAAAAGTATATATATATTTAGACTATTTTTTCATTGTAGGGAGTGTCGGAGGAACGCCCAGGTTTGTTGGAGACGGCACTTCGGGCGCGCGGTCACTACCAGAAGCGCGCGTACGCGTGCGTGAAGCTGGTGGTGGGCGTGATGTGTCGCACGCCGCTGGCCGTGCGCGCCGTGCACGCACAGCCCGACGCGCGCCGCCGCTGGAGGCAGCTGCTCGCCTGGCTGCAGGACGAGCTCGACCGCGTGAGTGGACCTTTTGACAACATTGAACGTTATTTTTTACATCGAGTACTTGATTAGTTGTTTCGTTTCAGAAGTATGGATCTGGAGGGTACGGATCCTACGGCACGTGGTCACCGCCCAGCCTGTCCAATGAGACCTCCAGTGGATACTTCCTCGAACGAAGCAATTCAGCGCGGAAGACTCTTGAAAAGTATGCTTGTGTAATGGATTGAAATTTTAAAAATACTTTTCCGAACGTCGTTCACTACGATTTATTTTTAGGGCCTACCAACTTTGCCCTGAAGAAGAGGAGGAGGAGGAGGAATCGCGCGAGGCTGGTTCGGGATCGGGCTCGGGCGAGGCGGGCGATGACAGCGGCGACGACGATGCGCCCGACGACGAGGACGCCGCTCCTCGCCGGCTGCAGCTGGCCCCGCCCGCCCCACCTGCGCCGCCCGCGCCCCCTGCGCCCCCGGCCCCGCCCGCTGCCGCAGGGCCCCCCTCCGGGCCCCTCGCTGGGTCCCCCGCCGCCCCCGCCCCGCCCGCGGGCCCCACCGGCCCCTGAACTCGCTCTAGTCCGCCTCCCGACGCCGCCCGCGCCGCGCCTAGCCGTAGTTTTGTTCTGTGATGTTAACGATACGTGTAGACTCGCTCCCGGCCACGCCCGGCCCCGCGGCTCTGTCGGCGCGATGCTTACTTTTAATCGTTTATGTAACATAATGTTCCGCTTTAAAAGTACCATAGTATTTATTTTTTCTTATTAAGACTTATTCATTACTTATTATTCGATAGAAGAATTTAATTTCTATCTACAAGTAGCATATTTAACATTCTATTACTGTATGAGAGATGACTCGTTCGAGCAACTCTTGGTTTAGGATTACACAACAGATAATGCGATCACGTTAAACACTACCTTGAGAGAGTAAATCTCCTACAATTCTTACAATGAATTTCAAAAACTTTTTCTACGTACGAACTCAAAATTACTTATTAATTTAACACGAAAGCCTAATTTATTTTAGTTATAAATGAAATTGTGAATATAAAGACGTAACTTGTCGACGTTGTTGATCCGTTTTGTAAACAAATGAATTTTATTTTTTTAACTTATTAAAGTTAATGTTAAGCAAACTCGTAATTTTAAAAAGTTCAAAGATATATAGAACATAATAAATACTTTCTTTCGAGTTTTTAAAATAAAGAGGGTAGTAAGTTTATGGAATTCATTGAGTTTGTGGATCATTATGTATCAGTGTTTTCTGGTGTAACATTTTAATTTAACTTCTGTTATAATATCGGCGCATAAAATCTTAATTTTCTTAGATGTAATGCATAATTTATACGAAAATGATATCTTATTTAGTTACATGTTGACTGCACATTGAAATGATAAAGGCCAGATTGTAAGATCTCGGCGTCATAGGCACTATGCGTTATAACATTTTTATGACTTTATTGCTAGCTTTATATTAGTAACAAAGCGCGTAGAGAGTGTAGATATTATAGAGGTATTAAACACTAGTCTAACAGGAAAATGTTGCCACGTCGATTTTCTGCTTTGTATTATATGTTATTTATTTTTTATATTCCATAAAGGTTGTATATTTTTCCTTTAATTTAGTGGTTAAATAGTGGCGTTTTCAGGCTATCAGGAAATGTGTGACGTTGATGTGATGTATAAAAACTAATAATAAAATCATTTTATACAGATTATTTGAACACAGCTAGTATGTTAGCAACACTTAGCATTTTAAAGCGTTTGTACAGTATGCAAGAGTAAGTTTGTTGATTTTATTTTCGTTATATATAGTTTAATGTTACAGCAATAAATGTTTTCTAGACCATCAAGCCATTGCCGATTATGACCACCGTATTACTTGTAGAATATTAAGCGGTTATTTATTAATAAATATCGGTCGTGGAGACCTCGTGCCTTATTTTAATTTTCGTTGCTCAATTTGTTACTCCTGATAGTCTGGGTCGTCTAAGTCTTGAAACCTTAATGAAATATTAATGCTTGGCTTAACTTTTCGTAGATATTTTAACATAACACAATGAAACTTAACGCTTGCATTAGTGATTATGTAACGAAAGCATTTCGAATTATGTATAGCTTGGTGCAGTGTCCGTTAGTTGTTATCTTTATTACCAAAGATGGATTTTATAGATTGAGGGTAGTTGGCAACCCTTTCTCTTCATAGCTTAGTGATTGAAATGTTTTGTATCTTTTATAAAATGCAAAAGTTAAGGATTTTTGTTAACAAATGAAAATTGTGATGGATAGGCTTAGATAGGTGAGATATATATGGAGTTGAGACTTGACACAAACAAACTGCCAAATACATTCAACAAATCTCTGAACTTGTGTGAGATTCAAAATCGTGTAAATATCATAACCATTTTTTAATCTTTTTATTATCTTAACCAAATAATGTTTTGAAGTGTTACAGCAGTCATGATTATTTTAATACGTTTTAAACGTAAGTTGTGAAATTTCCATAAGCCAGTTGTTACAGTACGTAACGAGGTCGAGTCAGTAGATTGTTTCCAAGGCATGCCTCACCACAACAGTGAAGAAATATATAATTGATAGATTTATTATAAGTTGAGTTTTGTATAACATTTCTATGGCAGATATGTAACGAATGGCATTTGACATTATAGAATGCTCTCAACAGCATTCACACAAATATAATACATCAGAAAATAAATTATAAAAATTCATGCTGTGTTTTATTTTTATTTACTTTTAATTATTCTTCTGGAAAATACATCATAAAATCTTGTGTAACGATTTAGTTTATATTAAACAAAATCGTGCAAAAATGTGTTAATGGTAATTATAAAACATTTTTGTAACAAAAAAGAAAAACAAAATGGTGTATGGAGTTGACCTGTGATCTTATGTTTTTGTTACGTAGATAAAACACTGACAACTCTTATCATGTGTCCACTTACATAAGTAAATATATTAATTTTATTTGAGCAAAGTGCTCCGAGCTCTAACACGAAATGGAGAAGTATATCAGTGTGAATGAGCTGGAGGAGGCCGCGCTGGCCGTGCTGCCGAAAAACGTTAGAGACTACTACAAGAGTGGAGCGACTGATGAATTTACTTTGGCGGAAAATAAGCGCGCATTTCAGAGGTGTTTATAATAATTTGTTGTTATGAAATATGAAGTGATACTATAATTGATACATTAAATAATATTCATAGTAATATGATGTATATAATTCAGGTTAAGAATTCGTCCAAAATGTCTTGTGGGTATCCAGGGCTGCGACTTGTCTACAACTGTTTTAGGACAGAAGGTATCTATGCCGATTGGCATTTCGCCTACGGCTATGCAGAGGATGGCACACCCTGATGGAGAAACAGCCAGTGCAAAAGGTAATATAGGGTAAAAGACATTTTATAGTGTTTAACTTCACTCAAGGTCTATATTAAATATTTATAAATTAATTCAATTAATCATTTAAAATAATACGGAAGTAATTAAAAAAACTACTGCAAATATGTACATGTATGAATTTATACTAATATATTCAATTTTACAATTAAATGAAAACCTTTTTATATATTTTATAAAATATGTATCTCCATTTGATTTGATATATCTTATCGCAGCTGCACAAGCAGAAGGCGTAATATACTCCTTAAGTACGATATCCACCAGCTCCATAGAAGAAGTGGCTCAGGCTGCACCTGACTCATACAAGTGGTTTCAACTATATATTTATAAGGATAGGTTCGTATCTATTACGATGTAGTTGATATTTTTACTTTTTAGTGTGATGATTTAAACCTATTATTTTCAGTAAGCAAAGCATGAGTTTAAAGTATTTAAAGCGGATGTATATATATATTTTATTTCAGAGAAATTACAAGAAACCTAGTTTTAAGGGCAGAGAAGGCAGGCTTTAAAGCAATTGCACTGACTGTGGATACTCCTCTTTTTGGTCTACGAAGAGCAGATATCCGAAACCAGTTTACTTTGCCTCAACATTTAAAGTAAGTACTTTGGAATTATACAGAACTATTATTTTGATTGCCGCTTATAATACTTTTTTTTAGGTTGGCTAATTTTGAGGGTCACATGTCAACTAAAATACACAACTCTAATGGAGGCAGTGGTCTTAATCATTACGTTAATAATTTATTTGATCCGTCACTGAGTTGGGATGATTTAAAATGGCTGAAAAGGTAAGATTAAATTTACTATTCGTTTTTTTCATTGTCGTTGATACAAATAATTTGGGGAGGGGGGGAATTATTTCGCATCATATCTTGATTTGTCAACATAAAACAAAGAAATTTTTCCCCAACTTACTAGATCCCTTTTTAGATTCCAATTTGCAATCTTAAGAAATGACTCAACCGGAGAATGAATTAGATATTCTAAGTTTTTCAATAGAATATCAGTTGAAAAAGAATAGTAATTAAATACAATCCCAAAAATTCACAAAAAAGGCAATTACGAATTAAGATTCCTGCCATGTTTAATAATTAAGTGAAGCTCCCTATGAGAGCATTTTCTGCATCCTTCGTACAAGCATCAATCAAAAACGGTATATCTGAAAATTTACAAATTTTGCAGTAGGGTGGTGGTTTTAATATTTTTTTTAAATATTCGATGTCGTTGAAGAATATTTACGGAACAACTGAAATCACATAGACTTTAATTGGAAAAACTTTTCGCGTTAAAATGTAGCTTTACAATGAAAGGACAAAAAAAATAGTCGAGGGCAGAATGTGTCGACGTTTTGTGAATTCAACTTCGGTGCTGTTTGCACCTCGCTTCGCTGAATATGCTAAAAAATACCGTGATTTTGAAAGCGCAGCGAGTCAAATTTGAGGTCTGGTTTGTGCTCCTAGTAATTTAATGATGGTGAAGTGTGTCGTTATCTCTGTCTGTAGCGTCACTAAGCTGCCGCTGGTAGTGAAGGGCGTGCTGCGTGCAGACGACGCAGTGCAAGCGGTGCGCGCGGGCGCTGATGCGCTGCTCGTGTCCAACCACGGCGCCAGGCAGCTGGACCACGTGCCCGCCACCGTACTACTGCACTACTATATTATCTCATATAATTTTTAGTCTGGATTCGTGAATATTTAAAATATTATTAGGCAATTGCGATGAGATTTTTTTTCTAAGTACTTATAAAACATTAATTTATTATTTTTTTAGATCGAAGTCCTTCCAGAAATAATTGAAGCGGTTAAAGATTATAATGTTGAAGTTTACTTAGATGGGGGTGTGACCTCCGGCACGGATGTTTACAAGGCATTGGCGCTGGGGGCGAAAATGGTAATCACAAAAGATAATTTAGTTCTTCATTATTAAATTTAAAAGTTAGTAACATAAAAATTAAATATTTGTCTTTAGGTGTTCGTCGGTCGTCCAGCACTTTGGGGCCTATCTGTGGGTGGACAAGAAGGCGTCCAAAGAATGTTAAGCATTTTCCGTAAAGAGTTGGAATACACGTTTCAAATAGCAGGTAACTTACAATAAAATCTTGGCATCTTTTTTATATGATAAGCTCCTAATACATAATTTAATCTAATTTTTTAATACTTTTACTACAGGTACTGAAACGGTGAAAGACATTACAAAAGATATGGTGCGACACGAGTCAGCTTATACTAAACTGTAAAATATATTCAACTTAAATTTTATAAATATATTATTTAAATGAATTCAATATTTTTTTTAAACATATTTATTGGTAAATCATTTGATGACAAGCTTGCGGTACAAATTATAAAGAACTGATGGCGTCATGTATGTTTCTCTCGGCCACATGGTCCTTGATATTTTCTAAAACAAAATTGTGCAATAACGAGATTTTTAATAAAAAATATTTCTTTTATTTAAATTTTACTTTTTTTTTATTTTTCAAATAAATAAATGTTTCGTCCAATAAGTCAAAATAAAAAGCTAGCAAAATATTGATTGGAAATTTTCTATATGCATTATAATTTTGAGAAAAGTAGATATATTTGTAAAAATTGCTATTATTAATTTTACCTTAAAATTGCATCCATACAAGTTGATACCCAATTTAAGTTTTTTTATTGTTTTTTGCAACGACTTATCATTTGCTAATTTGTGTTTGAGAACCGAAGTATCATTGCAAGTATTACAATAGCTATCTGATTTCTCAGTAAATTCTTTAGTTAAAATTGTATTTTCATATTCGTGTAAGTAGGCGTCTCTTTTTTGCATATAATTAGTAAAACTATAACTGCAAGAGTCACTGTTTGTTACCGTAGAGATGGTATTCTTCGTTTCTTCATTTACTTCTCCACTTATTTTTCTTTTAAATATATTTTTAATATTAATAAAACTTTTTACAAGAGTAGTGCAAGAACCATTTATGAGATCAAAAAATTTCGTACTCATAGATTTATTTTGTTTATTCTCTTTCATTTGCCTTTTAATTAGATGTTTGCTTTTGTAGATTCTTTGTACTTTTCCATTTAACTTATCTTGTCTTTTTATCAATGAACGTGTTCTTAATCGAGGTTTTTGCTTCGGTGTAGAAACAAACGGAGGCTCAAATTCTAATATTGTGTTATTTATATTTGATTCAATTCTATTTTTTGTACTCATTATATCACTATCATATTTAACGAATTCAGTTGCTTGTGTTTGTTCAAACAAATTACTTTTTATTACTCTGTTTGTATTTATATTGATATTAGTGTTTTGTTTTTTTAAAAATGAAAACGATAGGTCGTTTGTTTTAGTTATTAGATTTGTGGGGTGGTGTAAGGGAGGGGATGTATTTTTATCTTTATAAATATTTTGGATCGGTGTTGGCCGTTTCCTGTTGGTTGTGAAATTATTCATTCTAAATTCATTATCTTTTCCAAGCACCAAAATGTCCTTATAGCAATTTAAGTCAGATTTATAATTTTTTTTATAATTCTGTTTTTGTAATATCATTATTTCTTTGTAAACATTGCGAAATAATTGACTCGTTTCGTTATGACTGCACGGAAACATATTTTCACATTCTTCCTGTATATTATGTATAGGCACTGTGTCGTCTTTAGCAGTATCATTAGCATTGACTACATTATTTACTGCGTTGGTTTCGATAGCTAGTGATATAAAAGAAAACTACCCATAATATTACTTTGTACAAGCGTAAAGAAACAGTTAATATTATTTAATTAATATTGATAACAAGAACCATTAATAGTTCTCGTTAAATAATGTTAATTGTTATTGTTAACAATAAAACTATTTTTTGCGGATTAAACTCGCGTATAATTTTGGTTACATTTAAATTTTAACCCGACGTTTGGTTTTGTTTTCATGCGGAACTCTATGCCGTTTTTTTTTTATTTTGTCAGGAAATGCATTTACGCATTCCCGGTGCGTCGGGGGCGTCCTGGGATATGTTTGACTGCCATGGTATGCCCATGAACTAAGGAACCGTTGCAGGTAGATGATTAATTAACTGACTTACTGACAGACACTTACATCTCATCTACCCGTGAGCACGATTCCTGCAAAGTTTTCGAAACGTCGGGTTAAACTTAAAATGTAACCAAATTATACGCGAGTTTTAATCCGTAAAAAATAGTTTTATTTGAAATGTGTACTCGTGAAAATCTAAGAAAATACTATACTAACCTTTATGTCTTGAATATAGTATAATTAATGCCCATTTTCCAACCTGTAATAACTTCTACAGTTAATAATTTTGACTTCTACAATTAATACATTTGTAAATATAGTTAAAATTCTACAAATTTTTATTAATAAAATATGTAGATATATATACCATTGAATCAGAACCATATTTTGATAAAAAACTCTGAAGGGTTTCGAATAATTCAGACGATTGATTTAATATAATTTTATTTTGCGGACTCCTGTTCTCTGCTAGAGTGCTGAGGAGGTGCAAGCATGCTGGGTGCTGCAAGGACTCTCTAAAAGAATTGGACATCTTGGGATCAATCTCTAGATCATTCTAAGGAAAGTCAATGAAAAGTTTATTACTAAGATGAGAAAATTATAGTTTAAAAACAAATTATCTAATAATAAGATATTTTATAGATATAAATAATTTTTTTTTTTTGGTTATTAACAAAATATTGTTTCTATTTGAACCTTGTAAATATCGTCATTCCATTGCTCTCGTGAAATAGCTGTATGTTTCGATCGTTGTTACAAAGAAGAATTTGTAGTAAAGAAAACGTCTCAGTAAGATCTTGTCGGCATCTTTGAATGCACTAAATGATAATATATAGTTAAAAAGACACTTATAATCAAAACATATATAATTTATACAACTTCTGGGAAAATTTTGGCTTCTTAAGAGTGTTGGTTTTTATATAAGTACAGTATAAAACTTAAACATCGATGGAAATATATAATTATTATTTTTTAAGATTTATTCCCCAAATACTGTTACTATATAGAATTATCAATCAACCGTAAAGAAAAATATTTTTTTCACAAAGTAAGTATTTGTATTCATTTTAACAAAATTCTTCATCAATTAGAAAGAGATAGCACTACTGGTACCGTCAGCTATCCAATAGCTTATAAAACTCACCTGCATGACGAGATGCGCGCACTGCGCCTGCGCCGCACCCGCTGATAAGCACAAAGACACGCACAGCGCACGCGCGCACGTACGCTGCTGTACACAGCGTATGAGTTCAGTGTAACGATTTCACACATTTACAGTTTGTTTTAAGTAAAAATTACATATAATAATAAAATTAGCTGCTTGCTCAACTTTGCCAGTACGATGTTAGACATACATTGTAAGAAGTATTAGAGGTTACTAAGATTTATTATAAAACAATTTTTATTCGAAACATTTAATTAAAGTTTTGAATATAAACATTTTTGTTGGTCTTCAGGAATTTTATTGCACTGTCGCTATCAAAGCAAATTTTATTCTTTACTACTCAAATTTTCAACTCTTTGTTACCCTACTCCTCTTTCAATTTACGAGCTACACGCACGAAATTTTGCACACATGCGCATAATGAACAAAACTCGTTCTGGATTGAAAATCAGCCGAATCGTAATTGTAGTTTTCGAGATAATTGATAAAATGTGTCCCATATAGTTAACATATAGAACGTTTTTGTTTCGCGCGCGCTGCGTCGCGAGGCTAACTCCTCTTGCGTTGACCTAGTATACCTATTTCAGTTTTTAATAATGACGTATGTATGTTTTTCATTACATATGTCTTTTTATAACACAATATTAATCTTAAGTTAATAAAGTTTGATGTACTCGATTCCTCCATATTACTACTATCGAACACTTAATTATAAATATTCTTTATTGCACACCCAAAAAAAAATAAAAATACAGTGGAAAATAAATAAAAATATGGTAGTACAAAAAGGTAGCCATATCGCTAACGAGCAGTCTGCCAGGCAACCTGTCTAGAGGACATAGTATAATAAAAGTAAAACGCTAAAAAGCAATCTCTGACAGACAAGTTTTCTATAGGACATGTTATGATAGAAGTAAAAGTATTTGGTTATTTGTTTTTTTTTTAAAAAAGGTTAAGAGATAAAAGCATTTTTAAAGATACTAGTATTTTACTAAATATTTTTTTTTACGTACTCTCGTTTAAACGGGACGAACGATTTTATTAAATATAAATAAGTACATCAGAATTCTGCATTATTCAGGAATAATGCAGAATTCTAAGATTTTTTTTTTTAAATAAGTCCAGTAGTTTTTCAGTTTAATCATAACAAACATTCATACTTTGCATCTTTATAAAATTATTATAGTTAATACAAAGATACATTAGTATAGTTAATACAAACAAAATGGAATCTTACCATCATACAGTTAGTAAAAAGATCACACATCGCGGCTAAGCAACCACTTGTTTTAATCATATTTTGTGAATAAATATGAAGAGTTTTTCTCCTACTATATCCTGGTTCATCACCAAAGAATAGCAGAGCGGATATCAAATTGAGAGCTACACATACTTTTGTTTGCAAGCCGCATTTTAAAACTATTAAAATCTTGTCATATAAAACTTTGCACTTTATAATTTTATCGCAGCCACTCTCCTAAAATAATTATTTATTAAATATTAGCTCATATGATAAAAATGTTGAATTAATAGCAATGTATATCAATAAACCATTACTATATTTACCTACCTCAGAAAGTAAATATAAACCTAACAAGTAAAAAATCCTTGTAAGCAAGACTATATCGTGCGTAGTATGTATTAATTCCAATATTTCAGGCGTACTCATTTCGGATAGTTCTCCTCGTAATGTCTTTAATTTAATGAAAGCAGTGCAGCATTAAATTAAAATTAAAAATACTAATACAATTCACAATCATCACAAAGATTTTATAAAATTAGTACCTGATGTACATATTTACTGGATATTTGTTTTTTGTTTTCATTATTATATCCACAACCAGTCATTTTTAAAACAAATTTTAACTCTATTTACCTAATCACCAACAACATTCATAAATATTACTTATCGTGACATATTTTTATTTAGAAAACCCGCCAATCACCATTCTTAAAGTCAAACCGGATATAGTATAAGTTTCCAAAACACATAATTGGCAATGACATTTTTTTTTTTTTTAATAAATTGTTATAAAAGTTTACAATAATTAAAAGGTTTCTTCGAAAGCAAAATTTACAAGTATCAGTTATTTTTGTTTTATATATATTTTATTTATTATATAACCTATGATATAAATCATAGGTTTTCTAAAACTAGTTTTTCAAATTACATTTCATGAATTATATTGTAGTTTGTTTTTATATATTTTTTTATATTTATTTACATATTAACACTTTTAATATATATATAATTTTATTTCACACATGTACTGTAATGTATGGTAATCCAATGTATGGATTACCATACATTACAGTAGGTTACAAACCATTAGGTTGGATACGTGTAATTTATAAAAATATAAGATTTCTTTTGCTTTCTATCTACTTAAAGTGAAGGTATAAACATGAATACTGTGTGAAAAATGAAAATATATATAAGCAATATAAGCGAAACACATAAATAATTATTATAGTGGTTTGTTTTTTATAAAAATAAATTTTTCAGTACGACGTACAATGAATAAGAATATCGTATAATAATGTTACGATAATACCTATTTTTATACTATTTCTGTACTCAAAATGTGACTTTAATATAGGTTATTCTCTGTGCGTTTTATTGTCATATGCGAGATGTCTCATGTCACCAAAAAAGTTTTATTTATAATATTAGTTTTCATATTTGTGTAGTGGAATAAGTTAGTTGTTAATATAATAATAATACTATTGTTTTAAATTTATGTAATTTAAGATATATTTTATTTTACAAAGCATAATAAAGAATATTTTTAGTTCGCACAATAAACAAATTATTCATTAAACATTATTCGAAATGGATGTCGGTGAATTGCTTTCGTTTAAGGTACGTATAAGTTAAGAAATGCTTAATTATGTTATAAAAATAATATTAATTTAACTTAATATTAAATTATTTTCATTAGCCAGTACCTACCCCTAAAAGGCCAAACGAAGATGATTTGGAGGGTTCAGATGATGAAGGAAAAAGTTCAAAAAAGGCAAGACGGTCTAAGAAATCTGCTGCAAATCGTTTATATCAAACCGGCAATAAATCGCTACCAAAAGAACCAGTCATAACAGATAAAGAAAAACAAGATATTCTTAGATATGTGGAAACTGAAGTTACAGAGGTTAATTTGTTTATGAATTAGTTTCTGAATTCTGACTCGATAGTTTTGTACTATTTTTAATTAAATTTTTGTTATTCTTTTATTATTTATTATCACAACACTATAAGTAATATATTATTTATTATTACTTAATAATTTTCTTTTAGTTCTATAATAGATTAAAAACTTTGTGTTGGGTTTTGCTAGGATTGTCATAATACTATACTCAAATAATTTTATACTAGGGAGAAATACTTGATGATACTGCTGTAAAGAAGCTCGTACTAAATTTTGAGAAAAAAGCACTAAGAAATAGAGAGATGAGAATTAAGTTTCCAGATCAACCAGAAAAATTTATGGAAAGCGAAATTGAATTGTTTGAAGCTTTACAGGTAAAAGAGCAATCAATTATAGAATGCCTCTTTGTATATCATAAAAAAATATAATTACATTGTATAATTGTTTTGAAAGTTCAAAATAATAAAGAATGGAGAGAATATAAAGCTTTTTTTTATATTTTTGTTTGTCAGGATTTAAGTGCAGTGGCCACAGTTCCTGATCAATACCCCCTATTGGTTGAATTGAAATGCATTAACTCTATATTGGAGCTGCTTTCACATGACAATACTGATGTTTCAACAAAAGTTGTCAATTTGTTACAAGTAAGTTAAATAATAAGTGAATATCATTTATTTTTTATATTTTTTTATTATAATTAAACATAACATTGTAGGAACTAACTGATGTAGATATATTACATGAGAGTGAAGAGGGTGCGGAGGAACTAATCAATGCCCTAGCAGAAGCCGAGTGTCCTTCTCTATTACTTCACAATCTTGCCCGACTTGATGAGCAGGTGCCTGATGAGAGGGATGCTGTTCATAATAGTTTAGGTAAATACTTTCAAAATTTCATTAACATTACAGATCAGAGCGAACTTATTACAAAATTAAAAAAAATAATGGTTACTTTTTTGACATCCATTAGCATTGAACTACCATTATTTATATACATTAAACAAAACCATTGGTCTATGGTCTGGATTTTTATTCAATACAGAATTGTGGTACACTATAGAAATTAATAATAGATGTAATGATAAATAAAAATACTAACAACAATGATATATTCATAACTATTGTTTCTCTTCATGCATTTTCTATGATAGTACACTATCATATTACATACAATAATTCAATAACACATGATTTGCATTGTTCAAACTAGAGTATGATGTTTCATATGAACAATCTATATCTGTAAAATTAAGTGTTCTTTAACTTTGAAAATTAAGAATTCAAATCTGATGTTTTTGTATACACTGCGTTGTTTTTATTCTCTCAACTTGTCTTATAATACTATATTCACAGGTATTATTGAGAACATAACAGAGTTTAGACCAGAGTTGTGTGTGGAAGTTGCTAAGCAAGGTTTTATACAATGGATACTAAAAAGGTTGAAGGTAATGTACAAATATATATGTATATTTTAAAATAATTATGATATGTATAAATTATATATAGTATATTTTTGTTTTAGTTAAAAATACCATTTGATGGCAATAAGTTATATGCAACAGAAATTTTATCAATACTGTTACAAAATACTCCTGAAAATAGAAAACTTCTTGGTGAAATAGATGGTATTGATGTGTTGTTACAGCAATTGGCGGTAAGATTACAAAAATTTTAAATTTGTCTCTAGATTTTTTAAAATATTTTTTGAATAGTATTTTCTTAGATTTTCACGAGTACACAATTGAAATAAAACTATTTTTACGGATTAAAACTCACGTACAATTTGGTTACATTTTAATTTTAACCCGACGTTTCGAATACTTTGCAGCAATCGTATTCACGTGACGACATGTAAGTGTCTTAGACTGTAAGTCTAAGACACTTACACAGCTCGTCTACCCGTGAACACTGAAACGGGTAAAAATTAAAATGTAACCAAATAATACGTTAATCCGTAAAAATAGTTTTATTTTTTTAATGTTTAGCCAATGTTATTTTCTTTTTCTTATTATTAATTTTATTTATTTTAAAAATATGTTATTTTCTAATATTTGTGGCAAAGAGTTAAAAAATCAATCAAGAGATTCATAATTAATGATTTAAAAATGTATCTAAGATGCCACTTATCTTGTTGATCTTAGTTAAAGGCTTTTTTTACTATTGCATCAATAATATATTGTAGTTTTACAAACGTCATGATCCAAGTGGTGCAGAGGAACAAGAGGCGATGGAGAACATGTTTGATTCTCTGTGCTGTGCTCTCATGGAGCCTCTGAACCGAGACCGATTCCTACGAGGAGAGGGCTTGCAGCTTATGAACCTTATGCTTAGGTATATTAAGACTTGGAAATACATTACTTGTATAATAGTAATAAGATCTATTTTAATATAAATCGTCAATTATATTAAAAAAACAACATGTTCTCTCAATGATTTTTACTGCCTAACTGAACGAGTATTAAACATTACAATTATGTAAATGAAGCATTACGGTTCCCTTTAACATATATATATATATTTAATTAACTTATGTCAACTTTTATTTTTTCTTGTTAATTTAAAAACATATATATTTTCTAACATTTGGAGATTGGTAATTTATTAATATTTATTATTAAATTAATTTACAGAGAAAAGAAAATGTCTCGTAATGGCTCCCTGAAGGTTCTGGACCACGCCCTGGCGGGACCTGATGGTAAAGACAATTGTAACAAGTTTGTAGATATCCTGGGACTGAGGACCGTGTTCCCTCTGTTTATGAAGACTCCTAAACGAAAGAGAATATTGACGGTGGATCAGCATGAGGGTATGTAATACTTAAAATAGTATGTGCTCTAATTAAATTTAAATATATATATATATATATATATATATATATATATATATATATAATGTATTTTTTAGTATGTGTATGAAGTTAGTTATCTGTATTGTAATGTGTATGATATATTTGTAAATAGTTTTTGTTATTTTAAGAACATGTCGTGTCAATAATAGCGTCAATGTTACGTAACTGCTTGGGAAGTCAGAGACAAAGGCTGTTGGCTAAATTTTCTGAGAATGACTTGGAAAAGGTTGATAGACTCCTGGAGTTGCACTTTAAATATATGGACAAAGTGGATCGTACTGAGAAAGAAATGGAGGTCAGTTGAAAAAAAGTCTTCTCAAAAGTTTTGTGTTTAAAAGTTTAGTAAAAATATGCTTTTAGATGGAAGGAGAGGATCTGGATGACGACGCCCAATACTTGAAAAGGTTATCCGGGGGGTTGTTTACTCTGCAGCTCATCGATAGGATTATATTAGAGGTAGGTAATTTGTAAAACTTATTTGCTTATACCAGGGATGGCGAACCCATAGCACGCGTGCCACTAGTGGCTCGTTTGACAGTTTTGATGGCACACACAAAAACAAAATTTTTGTAAAACATTGATTGATAAAAAATATTTAAGACACAATTGTTTTTATTTGTTTATTTAATTATACTTTCGTATAACATCACCAAGCTAACATTTCGAAAACATTTTATTGCGACACGTTACTTCTTTTAAAAAAAATTTACTTTGTGGCACGGACATCAAAAAAGGTTCGCTATCCCTGGCTTATACAATGTGTTAATTTATATACAAATACTATGATTGTATATAAATATGTCATGTATCGTCAGGTGTGCACGGCGGGTCCAGCCGCCATCAAGCAGCGAGTACAGCGCGTGCTGTCGCTGCGGGGAGGATCGCTTAAGATTATCAGACACGTTATGAGAGGTAACATTACTTTTTTAATTACTATGTTTTATATAAATTGTCTCTTCTAAAACTTGCGCTATGAAAAAAGCTAGTTTAAATGAATGGGGGACTTAAAAATACACAAAAGTACACAACAATATATATATATGTGTTTGTATTTGTGTATGTTAATATTTATGTAATCATATGTATGTCTATTAATATATATATATATTAAATTTGGCTTACCTATGTCAACAATTATTTCTTATAACGAAGGGTTACTGGTAGAGATCTCTTGTGAAGAGATAAGTCATCCAATCCAATATACAATACAAGTACATATACATATATATAGTACAATATACGATATCATGAAATGACACAAGAACACAAGTGAAAAATGCACACATTGAGAAGGAATTCGACCGTAGTCTATTATTCATTATCATAGCAATTATTAAAAATTATTTAATTAAGTTTATTTACAATTTTTTACATATCACACTTATTATTAGAAAAAAAATATATTTTATCTGATTTTTAGTACTGATTATAAACAAATTCTTAAATGGGTCGTAAATATTATACTTCCCACCTTATGGGGAATATCTATAAATATGATAAGTTCAATAATGGACCTTATTGTGTCTGTCTTAGTGACTAATTTTAATAACTGTATTTCTTGTTGATAGAAACATATATTTAAAAGAATTTATTTTATAATAGATTTTTTTTAAAGAAAAATTTATTTATATAAAACAGTTCCAATAAAGAAAATTTTGATTTTAAATATATAAATAAAATAATTAGTATTCGTTTTTTTTAAATGGTCTGAAAATCATGTTAGAAATGTGCTTATATAAAATCTATATTATAGACCGACAAACAAATAAACACGAATTACGTAGCTATGAGTAATGTGTGTTGTTCCAGAGTACGCCGGTAACCTCGGCGACGCCGGCAGCGACGAGTGGCGCCACCAAGAACAACAGCACATACTGCAACTGGTCGATAAGTTCTAGTGCATTGTATAATAAAAAACAAGAAGTGAACATTAAAATAGTTTTATTTAAGTGCATTAAAATAATAATAATATCGGTAACATGAAACTAAATAACAATATTATAGTATTTCTTAACAAAGTGCAAGAATAAAACAAATAACTGAACATTCTGTCTAATTCATTAGTAGTTCACTCCAGTGTTCGTGTTGGCCACTACTGAAAATGAGTTTTCTATTCTATATAACATATCTTTAAAACACTTTAAAATAATATAAGTTACAGTATTTTTAGACGTTTTTAATCAATTTAACCTTGAAATATTTTAAGTCAAATTAATTATAATAAAAATAAGTACGATTTAAAGTAATTCAATTAAAATCTATAAAACTTATAAACAATAGTAACTGGTCCAAAGTTATACTTGCTTCATACACAATACATAAAGCGTATCATACCAAAATTCTGAATAAATTCATGCCATAGTCATTAATTCTGGTAAATTTAAATATCATGTAAAAACATTGTACTCGTGCAGGTGAAATAATACATTTATTGGTTACAAATTAAATATCTGAGAAAAAAATAATAAAACAATTAAAATTTTTCTTCACTTTGTATATAGGCTCAAAGAAATCACTAACACAGTAAATACTAATATTTTCCTTCAGATTCTATTATTATTCTTTACTAAATTTCAAAATAAATTACAATTAATATAAAACAAAATAGTGACCATTGTTATTGTCAGTCTGTAACAGCCTTTTAAAAAATTACTTATAGCATATATAAAGTGGATCAACATATCTGTTACAACAGAATTACAAATACATTTAATTTCCCAATTTAGAATATTTTTGAGGTAATTATTATATTATTCTGTAGGTAAATAAAACATTTATATATTATCTGTGCTTTTGTTTTCGATATATATAATTTAAACAAATTTCTTTAATCATAAAGCATCAATATCTATAACTGACATTATTGTTATATAACTATACAATAACATGTGCAATACAATATAATAGAGCTACACGGTTCCAATATTTATAAACCTATGTAAGGCAACCCTAAGTGATCTACTATAACAAGAATCTAGTGACCATATCGCGGAACCCAATCGCAATATTGTCATCAATTAGCATCAATTACAATAGCAATGATGGCAATTACCATTTCGGTTACACGATGAAGCCATAAGTATAGAGTGAAAAGGCACGAACACACTGAGGACGGCGCACTAGGAACAATCCTTGCTCATCATCTTGCTGAAGGCTTTGGGGATGTCGTCGTTGGTCTTGGACACGTTGGAGCTGCCGAGGAGTTTGGGCGCCGGGATCGAACCAGTTTGGATCCCGTGGGCGGTCTTTAGCAAGTCATAGTTGATTTTTTCGGTTACGATAGAATCTTGCCTGCAAAAATATATTAATATGTCAAATATCACTAGAATATATACAAAAACAATTTAAATATGACCAAAAAGCTTCATGAAATTTTGTAAAAAAAATTAAATAAAAAGATATTATGAGAGGTATTGAAAATTAAAAATTAAGATTTATCTTTATTTTTTTTATTGCAGTAGAAAAAAATCGTTCGAAGTCTAGATAAAGATATGATAAGAACACACACTGCAAGCGTGTGCAAGTGAGTGTTCTTATCCTACTTATATTTAAAAATATTAATGTTAATTAATTAAATGACTTATGAAAATAGCTTGAGGTTAAATTAGGAGAAATAAACATCTTTTTTTTTATTGCTATTGCTGAAGATACTATATTATAATAAGAATTATATTATTAGTTAATATGGAACATCGATTTGATCACTTACTGCATTTTATTTGTATTAATTTTATTTGATTAAATATATGATAGATATAAAAATCGTATTAAATGAATAAAAAAAAAGGCGTACAGTACTTCTTTAGTACATTAAAGTTCACGATGAAATGTCCAGTTATCCATTGAATAAACTTAACCCAGTAATAAAAATAGCAGAAGTACCTATACTGCGGGTGGTCAGCCACGAAGCTCCTCATCCAGGAGGCCATGGTGAGTATCTCCCCGGCGGCTCGTCGCTGGATGAGCTTTAGGTACTGCTGCACCGAGCAGTGTGTGTCAGCGTCCACGTCCATACCGGACAGGTACGACTCGATTAGAGGAACCAGCCCCGGGAACACGCCCTCCTGATACACACACGCATACATTACTCACAAAATCTATTTTATACAACAGTTTGTGAATTAAAGATGTTATTATGAAGATATACATCTTTAATTCATTTGTCTTTACTAAAATTTTCAACTCTTTGTTACCCTACTCCTCCTTCAGTTTACGAGCTACACGCACGAAATTTTACACACATGCGCATAAGGAGCAAAACTCGTTCTGGATTGAAAAGCAGCCGAATCGTAATATATATATATATATATATATATATATATATATATATATATATATATATATATATATATATATATATATATATATATATATATATATATATATATGTATATATATATATATATATATATATATATATATTACTTTCAACTCCTAAAGTAAAGCAGGTGTAATTCGGGGTTATAATTATATATATATTTTTTTGACGCGATATACCATAGTGTATGATAAGGTTTACACAACTTTAACGTCAATCCTCAGGCATATTGTTGTTTAACGTAGGTGAATTCAGTTGCCTATTATAGTAATTAATGTTCAATAAGGCACTTGAGTACTTTCTATATTGTTGTTGCGATAAGGTCACTATCGATCGACTGAATCTGTGCCGAGCTCTGCGACCTTGAGTGATAACTTATCTTAAAATTACACTTCCTGCTTGTAGGTAAAGGTCTATAGAAAAAAAACATGTTTACAATATTATTTCCTTATTGATAAATGAAATAATTTCTGATTATATTATTAAGCTCTCTGAGACACTTTTCTGCATCCTTTGTGCAAGTATGAATTAAAACGGTATATCCGAAAACTTCCAAATTTTGCACACTGACAAAAATCAGTCTGGTGGTGGTTTAAAAAGAATCAAAAATTCGATGTCGTTGAGGAATAATCACGGAAAAGCTAAAATCCCATAGACTTCAATGGAAAAAAAATTTTGCGCGAAAAATTATCTTGAAAAATAATATAAAATAAAATAATTGAGGACAAAATGCGTCGACGTTTTGTAAATGCAACTTTGGTGGTGTTTTCACCTCGCTTCCCTCAATGGGCTAACACTTAACGTGATTTTGCGAGCGCAGCGAATCAAAGTTGAGGTCTGGATCGCGCTTCTAGTATATTAGTAGTTTTAGTCTCTGTTTTCGTCACCTTTCCGTTGACGATCTCATTGACGGTCATCTCCAGGTAGGTGTCGTTGTCTCGTGAGCGCACGTCGCGGCGCCACCAGAAGCGCTGCTCTGCGCATGCGCCGCGGCGCTGTGCGCGCTGCATGTTGTCGTCCACCTGCACACAGACATACACATACTTACACTATAGCGAGGATGGCGAACCTTTTTTGATGTCCGTGCCACAAAAAAAATAAATTAATCCTTCTTAAAACAATTTTTTATTAACTAATGTTTTACACAAAGTAATATGCAAAATAAGCAATATACAAAATAAAGTTAATATATGTATAAAAAGAAATGTCTGAGTGCGTGCCATCAAAACTTTCAAACGTGCCATTTGCGGAACAAGCCATTTATTCGCCACTCCTGCACTGTAGTAAATACACACATTCTAGAAAAGTACTGACATCACAAGGGTAGTCCATTATATAATAACATAATTTTTATTCTCCACCTCCTCACCTTGCTGATCGGCATCACGAAGTGTAGGTTATAGGAGAGTATGACCCTCGTGAGCAGCACCACGAAGCAGACATAGGCCGCGTTCTCGAAGTCCGTAAGTTGAGCTTCACAAGGACGGAACTCCACGCGCCAGCCAATGGAAGAGTTAGGTGGAGGCGGTTTGAAGCGCATGGTCTGCCAGTTAGTGGACTGGATATTCTGTTTTAAAATAAAACAATAAAGTTATATTTACATTTTTAAATTAGTAATATAAATTACGTTTGCTAATGCCATTTATGAGTGAGCGTACTTCGAAGTGGTCCGTGTCGTTGGCATCGTCCTGGTGAACCTTCTCGCTGAAGAGCGACACAGTATCTCGTATGAAGAGGTGCGCCACGTGGAGCGCCAGAGGGTGGTCGATGCCACCTTCGCGCAGGCGACGGTAGATGGCGGGGTCGTGCACTACCTTGATGTCGTTGTACCTTTAACATATTTTATTATTATATTATATATTATATTATTAGATAGCTATTATGAAAAAAAAATTTTAAATTATATTTAATTTATATTACCCATGAAATTACTGAAATCTTGCTAAATCACTTGTACTGTCATTATTATAAAAGCCAGTTTTATATTTTTAGTAAGCACACATATCATTTTTGAACTCTATTCGCTTCTAAAGAGTAGGTTCATGGAAAGGAATCGGCAAGAAATTCCATGGAGACTCTTAAATTATTTACATATATTTTATAGCATTGAATTTATAACAATTTATATTTAAAAAAAGTAAGTTTAAAGTATTCTCAAAAAATCTAATATTAGTAAAGATATAAAACGGCATTATATAATTACAAATTTTTATTCGAGAAAGCTAATAAAAAATAACTTAAAAGTAGTAATACGTGCAGCACTGTTTCTTGTTGCTTGTAATCGGCCCCTAGCTTGGTATTATCAACATAGAGCGTAGTCATATTAAAATAGGAACATAATGCGGCAGTTGTTATAACTCTTATCTTAACGACTTCTGCCGCTGCATTTAAACGTAAAGATATTAAATATACCTCAGTGTCATTTTGAATCTAAAGATATAAAATATTATAATTAATAGTCTCGACTATATCCTAGGCAATAATTGAATTTAGGCGCACATATTAAGGAAGCTTAAAACAATTTTATAAATGTTAATGTTTAATTTCTGTCTCATCTATTTACAAAATTAGCCAAAATTCATGGCTACCAACATTACAAGTAACAAACTTAAATAATGCTACGTATACATATACGTGTATGTTAATATTTTACACTCACACATCAAAAAGGGTCTCTTAAGGAAAAACTGTTGCTATAAGCAAAAAGTAGGTATGACATTCATACTTATTAATTCTGTAAGAAATAACTATATATAGAGTAATTAAAATAATAATAAATAAGCAATATCTATTGACTTGGAACATGTGCCTCATCAAACTTAATGACTTTATTTTATTTGTAATACTTACATTAAATTATATGTATATTTTCTCGTTATGTATAAGAAGTATTTCGGCTAAAACGAAGTTAGACCAGGGATGGTGAACCAATTGTTCCACAGGGGTCGGTTCTCGGACCTCTCCTTTGGAACATCGGCTACGACTGGGTGTTGCGCGGTGCCAATCTACAGGGTGTCGACGTAACTTGTTACGCCGACGACACCCTCGTTACTGCACGCGGCGACACTTTTCGCGATGCGAGAGTCCTAGCAACCGCAGGAGTTGCACATGTCGTGGGTAGGATCAGGAGGCTGGGGTTGGAGGTTGCCCTGCACAAATCCGTAGCTGTGTGTTTTCACGGACCGCGGAAGGCACCTCCGACCGGTTCCAGTCTCTTGGTCGGCGGAGTTTCTATCGCTATCGGTCGTTCCATGGAATACCTTGGACCCGTTCTCGATAGTCGATGGAACTTTGAGGAGCATTTTCGGCGTCTCTCGCCGAAGCTCGTGAAGGCGGCCGGAGCGCTCTGTCGTATTCTTCCAAATGTAGGGGGGCCGAGCGTAGGCTGCCGACGTTTATATACCGGGGTGATACGGTCTATGGCCCTTTATGGGTCACCGATATGGGCGTATGCTCTAAACGCTCGCAATCGAGCCCTCTTGTGCAGAGCGCAAAGGGTTATGGCTATTAGGACTGTCAGAGGTTATCGTACCATCTCGTGTGAGGCAGCATGTGCTCTGGCCGGGACCCCACCATGGGACCTGGACGCGGCGACGCTGGCGGTTGCGTACCGACGGAGGAGGGATGCCCGTTTCTGGGGGGAACATCCTCCGGCAGGAGAGGACGGAGAGTCGATGTGGAAGCGCAGGGCGCAGGAGGAGCTTCTCGCTATTTGGCAAGAGAGGCTCATGGTGCCTAGCGCTGGCATTTCTACTGCTTTGGCGATTGGCCCCATCCTTAGCGATTGGGTCACTCGAAAGCATGGGGTGATGACCTTTCACCTGACGCAGATTCTGTCGGGGCACGGATGCTTCGGGAGGTATCTGTTCAAGGTGGCTGGTCGTGAGCCTACGATGGAATGTCACGAGTGCGGCTGTGCTGAGGACACAGCACAGCACACGTTGGCAGTATGCCCGCATTGGGCGGAGCCACGTGCTACACTCGTGGCGATCATCGGGACGGACCTCTCGCTCCCGACTGTGGTCAAGGCTATGGTATCGAGCGAGGAGGGTTGGAGTGCAGTGCGCTCTTTCTGCGAGGTCGTGATGTCGCAGAAGGAAGCGGCGGAGCGGCTCAGAGAGGAGGACGGAGCCGCTCTTCCGATGCGCCGTAGAAGAGTGGGGCGCAGGCGTGTCGCTCAGGATCGCCGCCTGCCGCCTTAATCTAGGTAGGTCACGGGTAGTTCGCCGCCGATGGCGGCGGCCTCGGGTTCGGGCTCCTTTTAGGGGTCCAGGCCTGAGTAGTGGAGTCGGACCGGTACTCCCTGATTCTGAGTTTCTGCTTAAGTGTCGGCTCGGTGAAGAGGGAAGTGGTCTGGCTCGGTCGGCTTGGGTGGGGGGCAGGGGAGCCCTTCACGTTATAACAAGCCGGCCACGGGAGGGAGTGGGGCATGCCTGGGTCCCGGGCGTGACCCCCGCGAGTAGGTGGCTGCACACGCGGCTAGCCGTCGGAGCAACGCGGATGTATGCGAAAGCGATTCCCGTGGCGCTCCACTACGACGGTGAGATGGTGACCGTCTGGTTTAGTGGGTAGCCTTAAAAATGGCAGCATCCTCTATGCTGCCGGGAGTCCCACATAACCGGCCTCCTCCTTCCCCTAGGGGGACCGTGTAGCAATAAAAGCTTCCAGACGAAAAAAAAAAAAAAAAAAAAAAAAAAAAAGGGATGGTGAACCAATGGCGCGCGTGCCACAACTGTCACATTTGAAACTTTTAATGGCACGCACGAAAACAAAATATTTATTCATGATAGAAATGAATTATAAATCATTGATCTACACTTAATTTATAAATTATGATATAAATTGGTAAAACATTTATTAATATTTTTTTTATTTATTTAATTATACTGAAACATATTTTCACCACACTAACATTTTGAAAGAGATTTTATTGTGGCACGTTACTTGTTTAAAAAGATTTTTTTTTACTTTGTGGCACGGACACCAAAAAAGGTTCGCTATCCCTGGGTTAGTGTTTAGTAACAAAAATTGATTCACATTTGTAGTCGTTTTATCACTTTTAGTCAAACTCGTTTTTTATAATTACATTTTTTGCTTGTAACGTACCATACAATTTTAATTTATTTTTTTGCAGGTTTATGATGACCGTGGATTTTTCTGCTGTATAATATAGTATATAGATATCTACACTATAATAATGTTATAAAGCTTCAGATTTGTTGTTTGTTTAAAGTCGCTAATCTTCGAAACTAATCTGTGAAAAATTATTTCTGATTGTGATAGCAGGTTCATAAGGAAGGCTATTTTTTTTTTGCAGAGATATGCCTGTACGCATACCATACCACCGCGGGGGCGCTGACGTGGTTATGTTGGGCTCGCACCCACTAAAATTCTGCGTGAACTGTCGCTGCCGCTTACAACACCAGGGGGTGCGGGAACGCTTCATGCGACATCCGCTGTATGAGGTAGGCTATATGAGGAAGGCCAGGGATGGCCAACTCAATCCGACTTTTGTTGCTTTTTTTAATTCTTTGCGACCTATCAACTGGGATTTTTTTAAGACAATAATTTTCGTAATATTTATGGCGGGAATGGATAGCTACCGATAAATTTTCCTTGCCCGCGATCGACGGGTTGGCCTCCTCTGCTATAGGGTATCTAGCATTACGTTACTGCTTATAATTATCTTATTAAAAAGTTAAAAAGTTTCATCCGCAGGTGAAACCGCTAGTAAAGGCTAGTCATATATATTTAAAAATATTCTTTTAAACTTAATAAGGACAACTAATTATTAGTTGTCAGAGATTTTTTTACACATTTAGTCTATTTTGATTATTGTTAAAATAAAAATCGCTATTATTCTTGCATTTAATCAAAAATTTTTTAATAAAAATCCTTACAGAAAAGTTACTTTTGGAAATTTGTAATTTTTTATAATAAAATATTTTTTAAGCTGTTTTCAAAGCTATGTTCTTTTTAAAATCCAAAGATACTATTTGAACTCTGTAGTCAGACTTAGTAGGGGGACTTTTTTATATATAATTAGAGATATTGTTTATACAGGAAGCTGACAGGCAGTAATACGAGTAGCGTAACATAAATGTAAATAAAATTTAAAATGGCACGGATAAACAATTAATAAATTTGTAAAAGTATTATAAGAAACAAAATATAAGTGTTACTTTCTTTAATTATATTAATTAATGTCCCATAATACATGTAATTATAAGATAATAAAATTATAAAGCATACAATAATATATAAATAAACCTATTTTACCAATATAACTCGCGATTATTTTTACGTTTTTTAATTTAACCCGACGTTCCGAATGATTTGCAGCAAACGTGTTCGCGGTAAGACGAGATGATGGTGTCATAAAATAGTTTTATTGAAATGTGTAGTACTCGTGTAAATCTTAGAAATCATCATACAATAATATTTTTCAAATAAACGATAAATAGAACAAGACGATTATTGATACTATTGTCTACCCTATTATTATAAAGAGAAGGATTGTATGTTTTTTCAAAACTACTGGACTTGCAACGTTTTTTTGCTACTTTATCCACAGCGAGAAGTTATTTTATTTATATATATTAAGTAAAACACTTACATCTCGTCTACCCGTGAACACGATTGCTGCAAACCATTCGAAACGGAGGGTTAAAATAAAAATGTAACCAAATTATACGCGAGTTTTAATCCGTAAAAATAGTTTTTTGAAATGTGTACTCGTGAAAATCTAAGAAAATACTAAATAATAATTAATAAAATAAAAAAAAATGTCCTAAACACGCTTACCACGGAATATTTTAATTTTTAGTTAAGTTTCACTAAAAACAAAAAAAAACGATAAGGTGTTTGTTGTATTAACAATTTAACATCAAGTAATCATTAAAGAAATTAACGCGCCAGATAATTTAACGTTAAAAGATAAATTAACGTTAATTAATAATCACGTCAATTCCAATAAAAATAATAATAATACATTATGAAACACGATACTTTCAAAGTTAGTACTCATGTAATGAGAAAATCATGCAACGTCATAAAACCAGTTTTAGCAAAATCATGTTGCGTCATGACTTTTTATATGACTGATTATAAGTCATGTTAAATTTAATGTACCTAATTGTTTAATACTTTAAGCGGACCAATGTTTCATATTTTACTGTATCCTGTCAGAGAATGCTATTTTAGTCTTAAATCCATATATTGTACCTGTTTTCGTTCAATAAACTTCAACAAATACTCACTTCTCATGTTCTGGTGATAAGTAGGAGTCAATAGAGTCATATCGAGACTTGTAAATGCGGAACTTGTTGTTCTTGAGAGGTTCCAGGCCCAGCTCCTCCCGCGTGCGACAGTCCACGGACCCGGAGACAATGTTCCAGCGGCAATCCACCTCCGTCAAGTAGCCGCGGTAGATGGGAGACGCCGCAGATAGCGCTAACTATATACAAAATATACACCTTACACACATACATACAGTTCTTCAAGACAAATAATGGGCATCGGCTAACTTCGTATTTCCGAAGATGACCGACACATCTAGGTATTATTTGGTATAGAGCCGATTTTATCAAATAGCCATAACTATTATTTTCTATGCGATATAATAATATTGTTTATATTGCTCTTAAACCAGAAACGCTAATTATTATTATATCTAAAGCTATGAAACTTAAACAACATTTTAAATACTTGGGAAGCATTACCAATATATACTTATAATTGCAATAATAAAAATAATTTCAATGATAATTTAATTGAATTCAATAATTGCAATTATTTCATAGTGAAAAGGTGATAATTTTTATTTTTATGACACAAAACAATTGTGGTTTACACAGCTCTATATAGTGCAAAAAACAGTAGCGCCTATTCTTCTTGCTTTTCATATTAATACGAATAATTCTTAGTTATACGAATTATCCCGATGTTTTCCGATGCAAATTATCTATCTTGAAGTACTATAACAGCACACATACTCGGAGATGATGTAATACATACATTATTTAAGTCTTTTATCGATTAATTAGATGTAAATTTTTAAGTACATTTGTAAAATACTGCGGTTAATTTGAAGTATATTGCCGTAGAAAGGGGACTATACATGATAACCCATAAAGTGGCATACGAGGTTATCGATATAACCATTTGATATTAACTAACTTATTTCGTAATGATTAACATCACTAATTTGTAACACGAATAATTATAGAAAAAATGATAAATTTCACTATAGATAGCAGTTCAACAATGTATGTTTATAAACAATAGGTGTTTAGAGGGCCTTTGATTAGTAATGGAAGGGGACTGAATATGGAGTACATCTTTAAGACAAGGTTTTACCATAATAGGGCATAAAGGAGCCAGTTGGTCATACAGCGTCCTCGCCTCAGTGATGCAACAGGCCTGGAAGGTGACCTGAAGACAACAACAGCCCATACCCAAGCCCATGGCATCTAAGTATACAGCGTCTGGGCGCGCCGCCCCCGGTGCTATCTTGTGGAAGTCGTCGATCGGAATCTTAGTATTCACGTCGCGGTACACTATACATGATAAAAATACGTGTATCCTTTCAAACCACACAAAAATACAATGTATTAAAAAAAAGTTTTCAATATCGTCCCAATATTGGATATATTTTATAATATTTTTGTAGTTACATGTATAATACATACCAGGTACATTGATTGCCATTCTATCTCCTCTCCTCTCCCGAATATTCTGAGCTAAATTATTGTAACGAGGGTGACCAAGAAATGTTGCCTGATCGGGAAAGAAATAAGACTTTGTAATACCTCTGTCCGGGGTTGGTTCATATGGAGGTGTAGTAAAGTTAGGACATCCCAGTCTAAAACCCATTATTTATTCTAGTTATTTATTAAAATTTATAAATCTAACAATACTGATAATAATTGATGTACCTTGGAAAATTAGTAATACTCATTATAACTTCACCGTCTTTTAAGAGTGTACTTGCTTCAGCTCTACGGTATCTCATATTAGCCTCAACTATGTTAAAATGAGCCAGAAGCCCTCCATATGGCTTGCCTGGAGTCCCTTCAATCATATAGGCTCCATATTCAGGCCGCCAAAGAGACTTAACATCTACAAAATAAAACATAACATTGTGTAATATTTGTTAAACAAAGTGTAAACATAGACAATGTTTAGTCAACATGTAACAATTTCCTTGTCATATATTTCCTGTCCATTTTTTATATATGCTTGTAATTAATGATAATTATTATATCAACTTTATTGCCTGTAACTAAACTTTATAGAAATGCATTAAAACAATGTCATAATGATAGCTAAACATCAGAATGGAATGATTAATGACAGTGTGATTTGCAAATAAATGTAAACATTTGTTGCATAATGATAATAGAACAATGTAATTACAATTTTAAATACTTTTAATATTAATTAGCAAAGCAAATAACTTTTTTATTTCTATTACATTTAATGAACAAATTAGTTTTATTTAGTTTATTATACTATTATTATTTCTTTTTTTATATTTATTAGGTTTTATTAAATTATTATCTGAACGGAATGATTATGATAAAAGGCAATAAATGTTAACAACAATGCTATTATTTGAGTTATTTTCTCTTCTCAGTTTAGTTATTCAGTTTAGTTAATTATACTATTATTAATTCTGTTTTTATATTTATTATGTTTTATTAAATTATTATCTGAACGGAATGATTATGATAAAAGGCGATAAATGTTAACAACGATGCTATTATTTGAGTTATTTTCTCTTCTGAGTCACTATATCTCTACATAGTATTTTAGCTACAGTATTTCTTCTAGTTCTATTATCATACAAAAATGTTACAGATATAGAACTGCATTTGATAATTTTAGTTTGTGCGTAACTCCTTTACCTACAATTTTAATCAGCATATATATCTTTTTTTTTTTTTTTGGGTAAACTGGAACTAGTTTTAATGGGTTTATTCATACAAAAATGAGAAAATAATATGTTTTAGAATGTCTACAAATATTTTGCAATATTTATATTAATAACAAAAACTTAATAATAATACTTTGAGGATCTGTTAGCTCTTTTTCCTGGAGTTTAGGTAGAAGTTCTTCAGCTCGTAAGCTAACAGTGGCCCGTTGATTTTTATCATCAAATTTTACTATAATGTACTCCACCTAAAAGTGTGAAAATACTTAGCAAAACCATCTTCTCTTTACTGAATTTAAAATAAAAAAATAATTAAATATATAATAGACAAAAAAATTTTTGAAATAAATCATAGTTATTAATTATCATGCTGTGTAATAAATTACATATAATTTATTATGTTTATTGTCCATTATAAATATCCGGCTGCACTCACGTAAATACTATCGGAATTTAACAGACTACTCTCAAACCCTACTTCGAACTCTAAGCATGGTGGAATTAGGCAAATTTCGAGTCCTTTTTTTTCCGAGATAGTATTTACATGAGTAATACCAAAAATATAAATACACATATGATAGCAATCATAGATCACAAAAATTTAAAATAAAAACAAATATTTATTTTATATTTATTTTAGCTATTATAATACATTTCAATATAAGTTCTTAAGATAGATTAATGACATAAATGTATATTTTATATACTTTAACAATGGGCAAACTTTGTCAAGTTATAAAAAATTCTTACCTCGTCACCCCACTTAAGGACATCACCAGTTCGATCTCTAAGCTTGCTGTAGAGATTAATAAATTGTTCTATACCATGTTGTCGCACATGTTCTGCTAATGCCTTTGTTTCTTCCCAAGAAAGAGGGCTTCCTTCCGATAATAATCCCATATTAACTACTTGAATGCTTTGAAAATTAGAACGTAACTTTAATACACTTTTACAAAATGTAACAGTCAAACCGAACTTTTTTACGTAAAACCAGAAGTTCATCTATTGCCTATGCAATTGAATTGAATCTAATAAGACTATTCACTGCTTTATTGTAACACCTAAAATCGAGAATACTATGGAATGTCTTTCATTAGTATAACTTTAAGAGATGACAACAATCTTGTAAACTTCAAAGTTGTTTTAACTGAAAATTAAAATAATTGAAATGCCGCCCAAATACAAATATATATTTTTTTTTAATGGTTTCATTCACATTGAAACGACGCGCAAGTTATAAAGATAATAATTCATATTTCATATTTCATTGTCATATTATATGGTTTAAAATTCAGTTTTCGCAATAAATTGTCATTTGTCAATTCAGTATCTAGATAATAGATTTAATACCAATGTCAATGTCATTTAGAAAATAACTTGAATTATTTCACCAATTAAAAATGGAAGTGCACAATATTATTTCGAAAATGTTATCATTATTTAAAAAAATTAAAAGTTATCAATATACATAAAAATGTTAAGGAAAATATAAGTTTTTCCTAATATAAGCTTTTATGAAACAATAATGATCAAAATTGTAATCTGTATTACTAAGGTTGTCTGTTAACTATGCATCTGTCATTTTTTATAATACTTTGATGACATTAGTGATATTGTGAAGTGTAGTTCAGTTTCATGGTTTAATGGTGATTTTGGGAATAGAGAAACGCTTTAAAAAATATGTTACATAAAAAATATATAAATGTTTATAAATATGTAAATTTATAGGATAAAGGTGCACTTAAATTTTTACCAATTTTTTATAATAAAATTGGTTGTTTGCTCTTGCTTTAACACTGATATACTGTGATGGTTATTTGAGAACTTATTAATAAACAGAAAGACAAAAATAACAATTCACCATGGTTCCGGTTGCTATTGAAGGGTGTAATCAGGGGACAGAAGGTGGTGGACCCCGAGGTGGATCCATTTCCCTTGGGTTGCTAATTGATTTTATAGTTCAAAGAACCTATGATGAACTCACTGTTTTGGCGGAACTGTAAGTAGATAATTATTGTTTAAATATACACAAACAACAAAACTTTAAAAAAATTATACTATCAAGACTTTTAAATAAATATTACCTGTTTATAAGAGTCATATTTTTGTTTTAGATTACCCCGTAAAACAGATATGGAGCGAAAGATTGAAATTTACAAATTTAGTGCAAGGACACGACAACTTTTTGTTCGTTTACTAGCTTTAGTAAAATGGGCAAGTAGTGCTACAAAGGTGGATAGATCTGCTCACATTATGGCATTTTTAGATAAACAAGCTCTGCTGTTTGTTGAAACTGCTGATGTATTAGCCCGAGTTGCTCGGGAGACTTTAGTTCATGCAAGGTAAGCTTGAATGTTGACATTGAGACATTTGATTAGTAACTAATATTTAATCCAATAGTATTAGTATGTGTTATACAAAAATGAGTTAATTATACCAACAAATAAACTTATTATTTTTGCAGCATTTCTGTTTCTAGTAATGATATATACAGTTCAATAGCAAGTTTCAATATAAGTATAAGAAGGAATTAAGTAGACGTCCCACAGACCTTAATTTAAGAGATTAAAGATTATTTTTCTGTTAATGTGTAGTATGTCTGAATCAGTAGCAACTAGATAAGGTAGCCAAAAATATAGGTATAAGAAAATATAAACAAGAAATCTAATTGTTTATTCAAACCTTTTTTTTTTCCTATCCCTTCATTTTGAATATAAAATCAAGTTACTACTACAAATTTAGTACTACAAATTATAAGTATTATGTCATGTCTTTTTGAGAGTAATGCTCTTTAGCATTAAGTTCACCCATTGTAACATTTATTTTGTTGGAACAATAAAGAATAAACAAATAGAAATAAATAAATAATGCACACAACACTATTGTAGTATTCAGTAACAGATACTTTGAATTATTCATTTTCATCACTAAAAGAATGATTTATTCTTCTTAGAAAATAAAAATACTTGTCATTGAACTACATTGAACAGTCGTGAAGTAATCGTGTGGCAGTCGTGGAGTAGTCGTGGAGTAATCGTGGAATAATCGTAAAGTAGTCGTTTAGTAGTCGTGGAGCAGTCGTGGAGTAATCGTGGAATAATCGTGAAGTAGTCGTTTAGTAGTCGTGGAGCAGTCGTAAAATAGTCGTGGAGTAGTCGTGAAGCAGTCGTTTAGTAGTCGTGAAGTAATCGTGGAATAATCGTGAAGTAGTCGTTTAGTAGTCGTGGAGCAGTCGTAAAATAGTCGTGGAGTAGTCGTGAAGCAGTCGTGAAGGTGTCGTTGAGTAGTCGTGTGGCAGTCGTGAAGTAGTCGTTTAGTAGTCGTGGAGTAATCGTGGAATAGTCGTGGAGTAGTCGTGAAGCAGTCGTGAAGGTGTCGTTGAGTAGTCGTGAAGTAATCGTGGAATAATCGTGGAATAGTCGTGGAGTAGTCGTGAAGCAGTCGTGAAGGTGTCGTTGAGTAATCGTGTGGCAGTCGTGAAGTAGTCGTTTAGTAGTCGTGAAGTAATCGTGGAATAATCGTGAAGTAGTCGTTTAGTAGTCGTGGAGCAGTCGTAAAATAGTCGTGGAGTAGTCGTGAAGCAGTCGTTTAGTAGTCGTGAAGTAATCGTGGAATAATCGTGAAGTAGTCGTTTAGTAGTCGTGGAGCAGTCGTAAAATAGTCGTGGAGTAGTCGTGAAGCAGTCGTGAAGCAGTCGTGAAGGTGTCGTTGAGTAGTGGTGGAATAATAAGTAGTCGTTTAGGAGTCGTGGAGTAATCGTGGAACTACCGAATGGAGTTGAAAAAAGACTGTTTATAATAGACAGGTCTAAAAGGGAGGACTATCTAGCATTATACTTCTGCTCTTAGTTATCCTAATAGTAAATATAACTGTATGTCTCCAGGTGAAACCGCGAGAAACAGCTAATAGTAAATAATTTTTTTCCGTGGTTGGAACTAAGAATAATATTTACTAACAGATATTTAGAAGAGCGTAAATAATTTTATTATATTATAATTTTTGTGACACGAAGTATTAAAACAGGGCATCAATGAAATATCAGCTTAATTAGATACGTCGAAAGCTAATCGGTATTAATATGTAAGATTTATCTCAATACCTGAACGGGTTTAAGCCAGTGGGCGGAAGCTTTGAAAAATGTCTACTAATTTTATAAAAAACTTCTCTAAGAATGTTAGACATATCAGGGCGTGGACATGGCACGGGTCACAAACACATTATTCAAACAAGTTAGTTGTTAAATGATTTGAATTGTGAATACCATTCGATATTTGAATATAGAAATGACATTTCATATACATAATTGATTTATAAAATTTAAAACCGTTCGAAATTAATAATTTTATAAATATAATGTCAGCTTGTTCAGATTTTTAAATAGTTTTACATTTTTATATTACTAAACTGTTTTAAAATCTTATATATTATTAAAGTATATAAATTTTTGGCCGATTGATTTTTGGACGCTATCGTACACATAAAAAATCGGTTATGCTTTTACTTTAAAGCGATTCAGTCGTAGCGTTGAAAGGGACATCTATTACTTTTATTTATAAACGAATGTTTCTAAATTTGTAGTAATAATAAAACATACATTAATAAAAAGTCATAACCGAGTTTAATATTTTATATATATTTTATATTTTATGTAATCGGTAAAATGATGGGAAAATTTCTCACGGATCGTGGGTTCGAATACTGCTTTTATCGATATTTGCATTCTAATTTTATTTAAAATGTTTTAAATAATTCAATAACTTTGTGGGTGGAGTGGTTCAGAGTTAGAGACAAGGTTTAGCAGCATAACAGGCCAGGATATAAACAAAGAAACATTAAATTTTATACCAGCCATATTTACAAACTTTATTGATATATATACTTTACAACTTTCATGATTCTATGTTCCATGAGAATTCCAGTCTACATGATTTTAGAATTTTATCATGAACGTTATATGTTAATTCCTAGATTACCAACATTCCACATGGCTGCAGCGGTGGAAGTTCTCACATTGGGCACATATAGTCGTTTGCCTGCAGTCATCCGCGAACGGCTGGTACCACCGCCGCCATTGACTCCGGCCGAGCGACGTTCTACCTTACGGTCGCTTGCACACGTGGTTCGACAACGTCTGACTACTGCTTCGTTACCAAGCGATGTCAGAAACTTGAAGGTAGTTAGTCTCGTTGCATATCAGCTCGGCGACTATTCTTCCAGTACTAGCAAAGAATTGTATTTTCAGGTGGAGAATGGTAGAGCCACATTCACAGTCGGTCAGGAGTTCAGCGTCTCATTGACGGTCATGGGTGATACACCGAATGTGCCTTGGCGGTTACTAGATATAGCGATACTCATTCAAGATAATGAAACCGGCGGTAAATGTTTGACAGAAATACTTCATATATTTTAAAACGATAAATTAAATTCTTAAAATATTAATAAATAAATTAAACTTTTAGAGGGGAAGCCATTAGTGCATACTTCGCAACTGAACTGGCTCCGTGGTGTCGCCCAGGCGAGGCTGGCAGCGGCCGGACTGAGCGGTGCCCTGACGGCTCTCCGGTACTTCTGTCGATCGCTCTCCCTAGAGCTTCTGTACACTCAGACGCTGAGATTATGTCGCGACAGATTGGCTCGACACCTCCAGGTGGACAGATATATTCCGGGACAAAAGTTACAAGTTTCCTATTGGAGGTAAATATATACCGAAATTGCAAATAACATTTGTATCTTTTTCTTAATAGTAAAAATTGTCCAGGGAGCTGGGTTGCGAGCTGGGCTACCGTCTGATCGTGGGCGCGGAGGGCGAGTCGCTGTGCGTGTGGCACGTGCCGGCGCTGGCGGGCGGCGAGCGCGTGGCGGCCGCGCTCACGCCGCACGCGCCCTCCATGGAGCGCCTGCTGGCGCACACCGTGCACGTACGCTCCCGACAGAGGCTCAACGACCTCAAGGTGCTGCTGAACGAGCTGGGCGTGGAGTGCTCGGTGGGCGGCTGGCCGTGCTCGCTGGCGTGCTCGGTGGTGTGGCCGTGCCTGCGCGCGGAGCAGCTGCTGGTGTCGGTGGGCGCGCACGGCGGCCGGCTGCGCGCGCGCGTGCCCGCCTACCCCGCAACGCCGCGCGTGCCCGACCTGGCCGCCGCACTCGCGGCCACCGACCACGCCAAGGTCAAGGAGCTGCTCACACAGCTGAGGTGCTTTGCGCTTTAACTATTATAGAGATATAAGTCATGAGGAAATAATATTTAAAACATGTTTTTGTTTTATAAGACCTAATAGCAGCTTTTATCTGTGGATGCAAATACTAATTATTATTATTCATAATAAAACCTTGTACATTGATGCAGATTTTGGCTAGTGGCACGGCGATGTGAAAAATCACTGCAACATTTGCCGGCAAGTGTGTGTGAACACCTACCTTTTCTGCACGGACCGGATCACCCCCTAAATAAACTGTCTCCGGATAGACTTTATGTTACTCTGCACAGACACACGGATCACATATTAGTGAGTTAACAATATATCTTACTAAAATTTATGATCTAATTTTTACGTTAAAATAATTATTAAAAGATATGATATCTTTGGAAAAAGATATGTCAAAGTCTAAGGGATGCTTAAATCCTAGGCCCTTAAACTAAAATCATTAGTATAGGGATCCTCAATTCGGCTCCTTGAAACTAGTTGTCAAAGAAAACAGAACAGATTTTATAACAGCTTCCAGAAATTTGTAATTTTTTTAATTTCTGTAATAATTTTACTATTTTAACATTTAAATACATCTTTGAATACTTTTAAAATATAGAAAATTTTAAATCAATTTTTAATAAATAAATAAATTTTAAATCAACCACAATTGGGACAAGTGGCTTTTAAATAAGTGTTAATTATAACTTAGTAAATGTACTTAAGAAATAAGACAATTTAGGTAATGCCTACCACTAAGGGATACTTAGGTGAAAGTTGTTGTCACTGGTGAAAAAGCAGTCTAATACTTTGAGAGCGGTTTTATATGATGAAATCAATTTAATATTTCATTATAAATGTTCTTGATCTTAAAATACCATGAAATATTTTATTATATCTTTAATAATATCACTAATAACAAAATAATTATAAGGTACAAACTTTAAGATTGTTCATTTCTCATTACATGAATTACCATATTTAAAACCCGTCATGTATCCAGGTGGTGGAGATGAAGGAGGTAGCGGCGGGTGGTACGGCCACCACCAGCTCCAGTTCCAACAGCGGCAGTGCCTGCAGCGTGTCGCTGGCCTTCCACCTGGCGGGAGTGCGCCGCTGCACACCTGACGAGTGCGAGGACGAGGTGAATTACCATTAATATGATCCGGTAGTCTAGTGGGTAGCTCCTCAATGGCTAAACTAAAGGTCTGGGTTTGAATCCTACACTAGAACAATATTTATGAGTAAAACTATTTTACGGATATAACTCGCGTTTATTATTACTCGAAACCGGGTTTTAATTAAAAAATGTAATAATAAACGCGAGTTATATCCGTAAAATATTTTTATTGAAATGTGTAGTACTCGTGAAAATCTTAGAAAACATTAATCGTTATGAGATTTATGGGTCATTTTTACTAGTCTTGGAACTCTAAAATACAAAAAATATTTTCTAGATCAGAAATTTATTATTTAAAAGATAATTATAATTGCCTTCTTTATAGAATATTAAGAATATCCTGAAGTGAATTTTAATATATAACAAGTGTATGTTCCTTACATTATAAAGTAAAATACATTTGTAGTCATCTGGTTCATCATCCGCGAGCACCACTCCCACCACAGCACGGGCTTACCTAAAGCTGCACTCGCTGGTTGAGCTCGATACCTTTACCTTGACGCATGGTCCATTCACACCGCTTGATACACCCGGTAAGTTTTAAACAATCTGGTAAAAGTACTTCTAAAAGCAAAATATGACTAACTTTTAATCTAGGGATGCAACCGGGCAAGCGTAAGTTGGCTGGTACAAACGGGCGGTCTGTACGAGTTCGTCAGCCAGCGTACTTCCTCCCAGAGTTGGCACATGTAGTGGCCGCTGCAGACGAGAGGGTTCCTTTCGTCAATCTGGCTCAAGAGGTATATTAATAATTTCACGACTTGCCTTGTTTAAGATAAATACTAGGTCCACGCAAGCGATGTTTAGAGTTAAATATTTATATTTATTTATGGATAAAAATTATGATTTGATTTCAATACTTCTTTGAGCAAATTTATAATTGTAAACAATATTAATCAAAAAGGATATAGAGAAATGGGAGAATAAGCGAAAAAACATAGTTTAAAAAAAACAAAAAAGTTCTAGATGTTAACTTTATGGGACACATTTTATCAATTATCTCGAACACTACAATTATTATTCGGCTGATTTTCAATCCAGAACGAGTTTTGCTCATTATGCTCAGCTCAATTATATAGGAATGATTTGTAAAAGTAAATCTGTATATAGTTAGCAGCACGTGGCGTGACGCACGGTGGTGTACAAGCAGAATGGTCTGGCAGTGCGCTGGCTATGCGTATAGTTGCGCTGCCGCGTCCAGAGGGCGCTAGCGAGGCGGCCGCCAACGCACTGCGAGCACGCCTTCTGGCAGCCACCGTACGACTCACCACCAAGAATCAGGCCCGAGTGTGGACGGCTGAGATCGTGTTCCATGGCTCTCCAGTGCCTACACCAAACCCTAAAGAGCAAGGTATTTTATGTTAGGTTATTAAATATGTTATATATACATACTATTTGTTATATGTAGTAGTTATTTGTAATTTTATTTACTTATATTTTTATGATATGTATTTTTATTTGACAAGGCGAAAGACGCTGCGTTTATTTACAATATGAGCTCGGAACGGATGCCGGACGAACCGCGGACGCATTTCTGGCGGACTGGGCCTCCATCGTCCATCTTCACACACTCTTATACGACTTTATGCTCAGACCTCTCCAAGGTATGTTATATTTATAAAATATTCACTATAAATATTTCATTTATTTTAATAAAACTATTTTACGGATATAATTCGCGTTAATATTACATTTTTAAATTTGAAACCGACGTTCCAAGTGCTTTGCAGCAAACGTGTTTGCGGTAAGACGAGATGGTGGTGTTTTTCAGTCAGTATTTGACACCTACCCCCGACGGTTCCTGAGTTTACGGGCATAGAGTTCAGGATGCACACAAAATTTAAATTAAAAACTGGAATTAAATTAAAAAAATGTAATAATAAACGTAAGTTATATTCGTAAAATAGTTTTATCGAAATGTAGTACTCGTGAAAAGATTAGAAATCATTATCGTTCATGTATTTTTGTTTGGTAAAAGTTGAATGTGGTATGTGGTCCTCAGAGCGTGAGAGCGTGTGGGCGGGCGTGTGCGTGCGCTCGTACACGTACCGCTCGCTGGTGCTGGGCTTCGGTCCCGCGGCGCGCGCCACGGCCGTGCTGCAGTGGAGCGCGCCCGCGCAGCGGTACACCGTGGCCACGCCCGCGCACCAGCCCGCCGCCAACGCGCACCACCTGCTGCACCACCACCTCGACCACTACCTCAACTGGTCATTACCACGCATTACTCCTATATGCGAGGGCTGTTACCCCGAAATTACTTTTGTTACCTAATAGAAACAGATATTTTAAAACAATTATTAAAGCTTTGTATTGCTCTTGTAAAAAATAATATTTTTAATATATTAGCTTTAAAATACTTTAAAAATATTTAAACTATAAGACGATGATACTGTTTATTAATTGTGACTTGTAATTATGCAGGCACAAAGATTTGATGTCTCTGGGTGTAGTGCTGCGTGAGATATATGCGCCTCTGCTAGCGTTGGGTCGGCTCCCCACACTCCCACAGCTGGGTTTGCACCACGTGCGCACACTCATGCCTACGCCCACATTCACACTACTCGCTCACTCTTGGCGAAAGGTATTTGACTTTTTTCGGTTTAAGTTACAATTTGATTAATCTAAAATTATTATCAATTGTGTTTTGAAAATGGTATAATGTAATATATATAATATGTTTAGATTCGTATTATATACGCCGGTGCGTACTCAATAGAAGTGGGCATACGAGGTGGTAATACAGTGACCATTCGAGATGGCTCCTATTCCAAGTTTGACAGAAGTTCTGTGGTGGATGAATTCGCTCCAGCACAAGGTCTCAAGGTAGAGAATCATATATTTATTGCTAGTTCCAGCTAGATTTGATTATGTTATTCTATAGTAAATTTGTGTTTCTTATATTTTTTATATTAAAGACTTTCCTATCACGATACGTGGACGACACCATCAGCGCTAGACTGCTGGCAGAAGATGACAACCCGCCATCACCAATGTCGCCCATGCCTCCAGGTACTTGTCGTACTTTTTGGATTGGTGCATATTGTGTAGCATATAATAATGATTAAATTTATTAATAAAAAAAAATACGCCAGAAACACTAATAATTAATAGTACTCAATCATGTCAAAATATATATTTAATAGTAGTCAACCATGAGGTTATGATCAAATATAGGAAGCTGATATCTTCAGACTTTAACAAGTTCGTGGTAATATGATATGACGAGATGGTACAGTAGTGTGTTATACGCAGGCGGGTTGCGTTTCCCGGCGCCGCTGACGCCCCCCGCGCCACACACCCCTCACTCCGCGCCCGTCACACCGCACCCCGCCTCGCCCGCTCAGCATCAGGTAAGAATTTGTACAATTTTTTTGCACTAAAAAAAAATATACGTATATTCATAAGAATAAAAAAAAACTTCCTAATAACCGTGTTTCAGATGGGCGGCGGCTCCTTCAACCTCACGTCTCCCCCGGGCGGCGCGGGAGGCGGGGGCGGCGGCGGCGCGGGCGGCGCGGGCGTGTCGGCCTCCCCCGCCTCCCCCATGGCGCCTTCGCCGCTGGCGCCCGTCGCCTCGCCACATCCGCCCCCCACCTCGCCGTTTACCGCTTGGCCCGCCTCTCCCTCGCTGCCGCGCCCCTCGCCGGGTCACCATCCCTCACCGAGACATCATATTGATCACAAAAGTATGTAGTTTTTGTCAAAATGCACATACTTTTAAATGCTCTGAAAATCGGAAATTGAAAATAACTTTGTTTTAGCGGGTCCCCAAGCCAGCTCCTCGACGACGTTGCGGGGTGGGTGGCGCGCGGGCGGGCTGCCGGGCACGCCGCTGGCTGTGAACAAGCTGGAGGTGCTGTGCACCCCGGCCGAGCCGCCTCCGGGGGCGCCGCCCGGCCCGCCTCTCGCTCCTCTCCAGCGCTTCCTGGCCTGCCAGTATATGAAGCGAACACTACAGCGCTTCGTGCACCAGGAGGAGTTTGTGAGTACTCGTACGTAAAATGTTTCGTATAGAACGTCTTTGGTCTAATATTGTTAAATTGTGCAGTTGACGCTGGTGTCGGCTGACGCGCTGTCGCTGACGTTCCGCTGCGAGGGCGCGGGGCTGGCGGCGCGCGTGGCGCTGCACCCGCAGCACATGCAGTCGCTGCACCTGCAGCTGACGCCGCTGCCTGACCATAAAGACAACTGGTCCCCGGACGACTTGCAGGTATATCAACATCACATGTGAGATACTCGGCAAACGGCTAATCAGATTGTTTTGCTACTAATCGAAACCTATTATTATGATTTTTTTTATTTATTTAGAAACAAACATTCATAATAAACGAAAACAATTCATAATTAACATTTAAAAAATAATTATTATAAACTTAGTTCCATAAAAATAACAATTACTAAGGTTTGTGGATGCAACAGTAATGAGAACTAGAAAATATGCAGGCTTATAAAAAAATAATAAAAAATGGTATACAGAAATAAAGTGCCAATTAACAACACCTGTCACTACTGATTCTCTATATTTTTTACCATAGTTGTTGTTCAGACTGTCCAAAAATATCTATATATTGCAATTTAGTGTTATATAGTCTACTCGCTCTTCTTATGACACTATTATCTGAATAACAAGTTATATTATAAAAACGCCTCGATCATACTCGATCAGGTGATGGAGAAGTTCTTCGACGTGCGCGTGGCGATCGCCCCGTACCGCGCGACAGCGCTGCAGGGCTGGGGCCGCGCGTGGGGCGCGCCGGGCGCAGCGCTGCCGTCGCTGGTGGCGCTGATGCGCGCCGAGCTGGTGCCCGTGGCGCCCGCGCTGTGGACGCTGCAGTGGGCGCTGCGCATCCCGCCCGCCGGCCCCCAGATAGTGCCGGCCGGACAGCCCGCCGTGCTGCTCGCCAAACATAAGATATTATTCTTTGTGAGGATTTTCATTATATTTTAATTAAATATTATTTAAGCTATTTTTACGGATTAAAATTCGCATATAATTTTGTTACATTTTGATTTTAACCCGACGTTTCAAATACTTTGCAGCAATCGTGTTCACGGGTAGACGAGATGTAATTGTCTGTCACGTGAACACGATTGCTACAAAGTATTCGAAACATCGATTTAAAATCAAAATGTAATCAAATTATACGCGAGTTTTAATCCGTAAAAATAGTTTTATTTCAAATGTGTAGTCGTGAAAATCTAAGAAAATACTATAATTTAAGCTGTCCAATTTAGGCTATTTCAGAGTTCAAGTAGTGATTCGTCGAAACATAATAATAATACGTTTCAAATGTTATTAGATTTGTTTGACGCGTGGCGACACCCAACTGGTTCTACCTCTGGTATACGACATGCAGTCTAACGTGATACAAATCGCAGAAAGGAGAGACGCTCAGCAACCTCATCTTATTGCAGTCAACTTACATCTCAAACGGTAAAACAAGTATACCCCAATCGATTAACTGATTACATACACATATAAAAAATTAACCCAATTTAAATTCTGTAATCCCAGGTTTGCGGAGTTCAGTCAATCTCATGGCGAGTGCATCCTGTGGCCGGCGGTGCGTGACTTGCTCATTAACTTCACGCTGCCACAGGACACACCCGCACCAGCCGCACCGCCACCGCCATAGACACCATGGACTAGAAACAATAGACACCGCTACACTAGTAGTGTACAGAAATTGCTAGCAATTTTGATCAGATTACTATTGCGACCATTTTTTGCGGCTGGCCGCTTAGTAAATATATTAACCTGGATTTTTTTACTTTAAAATGAATTTTTATACTTTCATTTAAAGACTGGAATTTCTCAGCAGTGGATACAGTTTAATTCATCTTGAACTATCTACATAATCATGAAAAAACATCGACGACAGACAAAATAATCTTATTTTATACGTATAATAATTTTTAGAAATAAAGTGTAAAGTTGTATAAACAAAAACATGTTCGTATCTTATTTGTTTTCTTTCTTTCATTTGCAATTTCATATGAAATTTTCAATTTTGTATTGAAACAACTTTTACGAAACAGTTTTATATATAATTAAATTGCGGTCTGCTACTTTAACTAAAGGAAAAAAAAATTAAAAAAAGTAAAAACTAAAATTTTGTAAAACATTTTCTATAAATAATATTATCCATAAACTAACAATATCTTAAATATATAAATATACTCTTTTACATATTAATTACTATACGTGCATAATTGTTATAGTTTCTAACTTAGCTTACAGGAGGTAAGGGATGGATTTCCATAGAAAATCTCTTCTGGAAGAGAATTCCTAAGATTAGATGCAACGATAGTAAAGAATTTTGAATAGAATGTATTAGAATGAGGCACTTCTAAGAATTTTAGAAAGACACCCGAGCGATATGGTTTTGTCCTTGGTAGGGACGCTTAAAAAAGCTTCAAGTACATATTGTGGAGAATAGTTAGTATCTTATAAGAAGAGATAGAATATGTACATTCCGATAACTTTTGTGTATAAAATACAGATTTTTTTACTAAAAACTGCTTGAAACCTTAAGATAATGTCATAACCTTAAATATAACACATGCTAGTATAATGACTTTATCTCAATTTGTCATTAATTGATGTTTTAAAGATTTTTGTCTTAGAATGTTACAAATTTCTGTATTGTAATTTAAATCAAATAATGGCTTCACGTAATCCAAATTCTGTTGAAACTATACTCACGTTTGATAATAGAGATGTAGTAAGTACTAAGTTTGTTCCATTTAAATAAATACATCAATTAATATGACAATTGTAATAAACATGTTAAGAGCAATTTTGCAATAATCAGATTACCCTTAATAGCAATGTAACATTAATATTTGGAAAGATATTGTAGAGAAAAATATAAATATTAGTTTTATTTCCTGTTCTACTTTATTTGATTATAAAAGGTTCGACCCCCAATTTGTGTATTGTAGCAAAGCCAGTGGTCGGAGGTATGGTCGACGGCTCACATCCCGGGCATGGACAACGCGTCAGGCGGTGCCCAGGGAGGGATCGAGGGACGACGAAAGCTGCGGCTGGGCACCCTTGCCCTAGGGACATTTCTTACTATGCATTGTCGAGTCACTGCCTCAGCCCTTACCGGTGGCTTTTGTATGTACACTACTAAACGACTTTAGTTCTTCAATGGTAAAAATGGCAATTATTTGTGGCTCAGTTGTTTTCATGTTATTTCACATATTGGCGACGGTGGCGCTTGCTAATCCTCTCCGTCACTTCGAAGTTTATCTCGGTCAGTGGAGTATTAGTGGACCTGGTCGTGCGTTTCGTATTTTACCAATGTTTGAAGGTTAACATTTTATCTTGAGCCACATTAGAAAATAAGACTTTTTTATGTTATTAATTGTATATAAATATTTATGAATGTTTGTAGGTATTGGAATAGCAATATGCATTAATGCTTTAGTGCGAGCTATCATCTGTTGCACAATTGCAGCTATATGTGCAATGTATGTAGTGTCTTCTGTCGGGGATTCTAAACTTCCATTTACATATTGCAGGTATATATAATAAAAAATAAATAAAAATTAACCCATAAAATTGATAATAAACTTATTTTACTTACAGAGACTTTGATCTGAGGCCTTATGATCCAATAGTAAAGGAAATATCTTTTGTAATGTTAAGAGAAGTAAATAATTTACATCTAATAGTATCTATATAGCATAGTATTAGGATTTTATGGTTAAGTATAATATGATATTACATTTATTTTAGTCAAGATTCTCTCTGGTAACAGGAGATTCAGAAGAAAATATAGAATTCACAAAGAGTGTAACTGTTGGAACACGTGACTTTGCATGGAGAAATGCGTCTTATGAACCTATAACAAATGGACTTATGTAAGTTAAAAGTATAAGGAAGTAATATAAAATGTTTTTGGATTCATTAAAATAAAAAAAAAAACAAAAATTTATAGGCAAATGCAAAATACTAGACGACGAAACTCTCACAACAAAATAGAAGTATGCAATGAAAGCTACACCATTGGATATCCAGTTTTATATAGTACTCCAGCATACAACTTTTTTTAGTAAGTGGAAGTTATTTTAAAGTAATGCAAATTTAATTTTTATCCATATACTCTTTTTTCAGTGTGGAGGTGGTTTTATTTCGTGAGGACTACAATTTCGGCCATTTTAACATGTCATTAGTAATATACTTAATTGTAATTTGGATATCTTTATGGTTGCTATTGATTTGGGAACGTCTAACACATGGCAGGGTAATGAGGGTTGAAACTATTAATATCATTTTAGTATGTATAACTTATTTAGACTAGTGTTTAGTATTAAGGTTTATTTAAAGAATAGTAGAATTATACCTTTGTCTGAGCTATATCTCGAGTTGGTTTGTTTTTCAGTTAAAATGGAATAATATGCATTCATGGCTACTTATAATTCCTGGGATATGGGTGGCTCTGCTTCTTATTATTTCTTTGACGCATTTTATAGAACTGCCTAAAGCTATGCGTAAAGTATTTAGAATTGGAGCAAAAGAAATCTTGGCAGTAAGTATCGTGTCGTTTGAATAAAATATGTAAATGCTTCGTTCTTTTGAATAATGTATTGTTGTTTTCAGGGACTGGCTGACGCATTCGAAGTAGCCATCTACATACATTCTGCGGGTGTTGGTACAGAACTTATTCATGGGAAGGGTCTGAACCATTATGGTATTAAAAGTGTTTTCATAATTATGTACATTATAATGTGTTACGTGATTTAAAAACTTAATGAACTTTTTCAGCGGCTGGGCATATCGATCCTCATCTGAATGGAGAAAACGTGTGGCATAGCGGACTGTTGCTTTTGATGTCGGGTTTGCACTCAGGTGGTGCGGCCGTCTGCGCGCTCGTCGATGGCATTCAGCCTAATACCAAGAACATTTATGATATGCGAGAAAGTAAGATGTAAAGAAAATATGTTAGTTTTTATAAATTTGTTTCAAATGCTGTCACAAAATTTTAATTTTACGAAGTGGCACATTTATGGTGTAATAGACATAATATAAGTTTTAATTAATTTAAAATGTGCACCGTTCGTAAAAATCTTGTAAAATATTTTATTATGTGTAATCTAAAATATTTTCATGCTATTATTTTAAGGTACTTTATGGATAATTCCTATGTACTCGAAATGCGTGTTGATCAACAGCTACTCACATTTTGCGTAAGATAACTTTTTAATTATTTACGGTATTCTTCAAATACGAATTGATAAAAAAATATTTGTTTCAGCTCCGCAGTCATATTTAGTGGACTTATGTTTTCTTATATGGCTGTAGCATATGTGCTTGTTAAAACTGCATTACACACAATTTTCGAATATAAAGTAAAATTAGTGTAAGTACCCAAAAGCTTAATATAAGTTGTATACGAAAAGACGAATGTTATATGTATTTTTTTCATAGATTTGCCGAACAAGCTGTTGTAGCAGGATTAATACTGTGTTGCATGGGAATAAGTTTCCTTTTCGCTACTACTGTAAGTGTAGTTGTAGACTGATACTATTTTAAAGAAAAACACAGTGAATTTTCATACATTTTCACGAGTACCCATTTGAAATAAAAACTTTTTTTACGGATTTAATTCGCGTATAATTTTGATGACTAATTAACTGACTTACTGACAGACTTACATCTCGTCTACACGTGAACAAGATTGCTGCAAAGCATTTGAAATCTCGGGTTAAAATTAAAATGTATCCAGAATTATACGCGAGCTAAATCCGTAAAATAGTAGATTGTATGACAAAGGAGCAAAGTATTATTTTTACGGCGAGGGCGCTATTTTGATGCACGAGTAAAGCGAAGAATTCGAGAAGAGAATCCAGAGCGTAGCGAGTCATTCTAACGTAGAATCCTGAGCGCAGCGAGAGATTCACAGTACATCGTCCGAGGGAAAAATAATTTGCTTTCGAGTCATACACTCTACTTTTCACACCCTTTCCATGAGAAAATATGTACCTACTGATTACAAGAACAGAGACGTTATTGGCGCGCTTTTGTATTTTTTTAGTTAGCGCCGTGCAACCAACACATACAGCCAGTAATTCATATAATTTTATTCGATTTCTATGAATGTCCCGGTCCTAGATATATGTTCCAAATTCAAATCACTTTTCCGCCCGCTAAAAAGTTCCTATCGGTGCTATTTTGCTCCCGCTTAAAAAGGAACAAAGCGACACATTTCGAATAGAAGTGATGAAAAATAGTTTTATTTCAAAACATAGTGAAGTATGTTTTAATTTGTGTAGGGAGGAGTAGCGCTGCTAGAGAGCGTCGACGCTTTAATGACAGGAATATCCACTCCATTTGTTTGTCTATTGGAATTAGTGGCGCTGCTCTACGTGTACCGCAGCCATGACTTCGTCTCCGATATGAACATAGCGACCGAGGAGAACGCGTGCGCCTCGAGAATAGACACACAATGGCAAATAATACCAATCATTACAGTGGTAAGGGAAACGAGGCAGAATCATTTTAAACTGTGCATTAGACTCGGTAGTAATGGCTGGTTTCTCGTACATTTAAGCTAGTATTAAGTTGTGTACGTTGCAGGTGACTCTGATAATAAAGCTGAGCGTGCTGTGCTCGTCGGAGCTGCCTCGCGCGGGCGTGTCGTGCGCATGCGCGGCGCTCGCAGCGGTGGTGCTGGCGGCGCCGCTGCGGGCTGCAAGGAACGCTGTGACCTTCATGAGAGCACGCAGGAACAAGTAGCAGCCGCGACATGAACCGAAAACGCGCCCTCGAGGACCTTGGATGTTATTTGTGTTGGAGAAATAAAAATAAAAATGCACTAATTAAAAATAAACGTTTATTCTTTCAATCATTTATAAATACCTATAGACCTTTGTACAATGCATTAATACGCGTACACATTATATGGACGTAGGTGCGCATCGCAGCTATTGAGCTTTTTGGTAAAGTAAGATGTAAAGACGACTCGGAATCGTTTCCAGGTGTGCGGATAAAACGACACCGTCGCCGATATTGATGATTTAAAACTCATAATACGCCAGGTAGCGTTGTGTAGAATACATTAATATTATAAAACATTTATACATTTATATATACATACCGACAGATTTTACAAGCGTCACGTTTACTTAGGCTTAACTCGTACGACATCTGATGTCATCCATACCAGTCGATTTATATTACAATATATTTATACAAATTATTAAATTCAAAAGTCATTTTAAATAAAAAAAACAGAAATTTACTATAATACATGATTCTGAATTAATAAATGAGAACTGTAACGCTACCTCCCGTATTATGTTAAAATAAAACGTTCATAAAAAGCGACGGCAAATATTAGGAACGCTTATAATAGCAGACGGATAATGGTAGATACAACAACACTACACTAACCTACGACGTCTATTTCACGATTAAATTAAAATATCACAATATGTACATATTACTCGCACTATTCAATAATATCAATAATTACTATGCGACACAAAGTTTCTTAAATATCCTAAATTATTCAAGATATTACACAGATCCCAAAACTAGCTACACAAATAGAGTCGCCAGGATAGTGGAGATGAGACCCTAACTAATAAAAATATTAAATCAAATCTAGGCTCCGCTCGACGTCATAATAACCGTCCCGTGGACGGCGGCACGCCTCGCGCGATTACATTCCGGTGACCTACGACGTATCCATCGAAACTTCTGAAGCTTCACTTTCGAACCGATTTTGATCGGCTACTATCCGATCACAAGGCACTTCGATTCCAAAAGAACAATCCAAGCACTGGCTCAGCGGAGTCACTCCGCGGAGTGTCCCCGGCCGGTGTCGTGGTCGTCGCGTCACAGCGAGCGTCGTCAGAAGCGTCGCAGTGCGGCGGCGGCGGCCGCGCCCGCCTTGCGCGTGGGCTGCACCGACAGGGGCGCCACCAGCGCGCCCGACCCACCCGACACACTCGTGCCCATCTCCTGCAACAACACGCACTGGGGCTCAGCGACTACCATTGTTAACATTCTCAAACTCTATATAGTATTTTCTTAGATTTTCACGAGTACACATCTGAAATAAAACTATTTTCGAAAAACTCAGTTTTTCCTTCCGATCTGTCTGTCTGTATGTGTGTCTGTGTGTCTGTCGAATTTTATTTTTCGAATTTTGAAAAACTAAAGATATATTTGGAATCAGCATCTAAATGTAAGATTCACTTTTCAAAATTATGTTGATTGTCCAACGGGAAGGTGGTCAGATCGGCCGCCGAAGTTACCGAAAAAATGGAAAAAAAATTTCGAATTATTAAATTTTTTAAAATTTAAAAAGTAATTAATTAATTAATTAATTTAATTATTTTAATTTTTTTTTCTTTTGTTTGTTAATTAATTTGCGAGTTATAATTTGCCGATTAGGAGTTTTTCATAGCGGTAAGCTCGATTGCCGCGTGTCAGAGGTTTTAAGGATAAACTCGCGTCTTATTATATTCTATATAGTTATAGTATTTTGGGAATAAAAAAAAAATATCTTCAAAATAAATATTTCTATATCAATCGATGCGGAATTTTATATTGAATCTAAAAAAACAAACCAACCACCAACCATGACCATAGATGTTATAAGCGAAAAATAAATATTGTAATTGAGACTTATTTAATGTCAATAGTTATAGTCTATTTGGTGAATATATTATACTAGTGAAAATTTGTGTCAATCGAGGTCGAAGACTATGAAATATTCTTCCAAAAAATCATCGGTTTCATATACTTAACTAGCTATTATCATTATAGCTAGCGTGCACACAAACTATCCTTAACTCAATTTATAAAATCTCTAACCTACGTGGGTGTATCCCCTTAAAAGCAGGGGTCCAAAAACAGTAATGCATTTGTTATACTTAAGTGATTATTAACTAACTGTAACACGCGGTTCCTCTTACGACCGAACGATTTTATTTACTATATGGAATAGTGAAACAATTTTTAAAACCGATCCATTCGTTTTTGAGATTATACGTTCCAATCATTCAAAAATCAAAATAATTTCTGTTTATAATTATAACATTAGTAGATGAAGTACTCAAACCCACATTAATATTATTGCAACTGGCGAGCCTCATCTGAGCGAGCTGCGAGGCGGGCGTCAAATTCGACGTCGATCCGAAGGGCGAGATCATCGACGACATGGCCCTTTTCAACTTGGAGGGCGTCTTGTTGAATGAGAGAGCTCTCCCCACCTGTGTACGTACATTAAAAATATTTAATTATAGAAAAAAATTCATTCACCAAGCCTATCGTTATTAATTTACAAGCAAACCAAACATGAAAATTGAAAAAAAATCCTCTATATTTTATTTTCTAATATATAATTCAAATTACTTTTGTGATCAAACAAGTATTTTTGCACATTAGATATTAAAAAAAGAAATCTTATTATTTTTAACATTAATTATAGTAAGAATTATAGATTTGAGAAAACAATACATTTGCGATTCATATTAATAAAATACACCACAAATATATTATTTTTCTAATCTATTTAAAAAAACCAATAATACCAGATGAAATATTAGTAAATAGATAAATTTCTAACTTCGTACAAATATAATGTTAAATAGTATGTAGGTACAAAATATCCCAACACCCTTAGGTATAGCACGCTCACAACAATTAGTTATTCACAAATGATCGAACAAAGCATCGGATTATATGTTTTGATTTGAAAATATTATTAATAGCGTGTGTGTTAAAATATTATAAAACCACTGAAAATGAGTGATATCTCTTATTGCCAAAATCAAATATAAATATTAAAAAAAACTAATGTGTTTTTTGTGCAACCTATAGAAAACGATACCCCAGAAACCCGCAAAATATTCAGGGAAGTCGACACCATGTAGGTGTAATTCAGTTTTTCGTTTAGAGTAATAAAAATGAATATATAAATAGTTTACATATATATAATATATGAACAACAATATTGTATGATGGACATCGTCGGTCGATGTATCGATCCCCTCCACAAGCTACACATAGTCCGATGATGCAATGGTGAGGCGTGTGTGATGGTGCGTAGTGACGTCAGACCTGTGCGAGTAAGTGAGCGCGCAATACCCATGTGTCAAGCAAGGCGGCGCCCGGCTCAGCGCGCAGCCAGCCGCCCAGCCCCGCCAGCGCCTCCAGCTACAACACACCTCCGTACTAATGATCGACACACCTGCCGCTATCGTCTTACACCTCGACATTAGCTGTCGAGATCGCTAACTTATTTTAGAGATTTACTAGAGGCGCAACCAGACCCTCAAATTCGACTCGCTGCGCTCGCGAAATCTCAAGTACCATTTGCATGTTGAGCGAAGCGAGCAGTGGAAGAAGAAATCATTATTGAAGCGCTCTTTAATACTAATGTAGATGCGGTCATCGAGAAATATTTGTTGTAATTTTTTTTTCTTTTTTTTTTACGCGCATTTCGTTGACTTTAAATATTTTTAACATTGCGGCCTATGGGTTTTTTTTACAATCATTATTCCTCACCTCCACAGATTTTTTTACGTTTTTTTTAAAACCACCATGTGGGCATGCTTAACATGTGTGCAAAATTTCGTCTTGATCGGATGAGTCGTTTAGACGCCAACCCCGGACATTCAATCAGAAAAGTCTGACATAGAGCGCTCTGCTCGCTTCGCTCAAAAATCCGCACGTGCGTAGATCGAAATAAAACATTGTATTTACTGTCTGAAGTCTTAATTCAAAACTCTTATAGCAGGTACCGTAAACGAAATTATTAAAACAAAATCTTAAACAGTGTGATATCCTCTGTGCGATTTCTACAAACATATATACAAAGTCCATCTCGTCGATAATAATCAATTGCTATGATCGACGTAGATTTTCATGCCTTAGTAACTTTTTATACCATCACTTACCGGCATTGTTATTTATTGTTACTCTTGATACAAGCTAAGCTACATACATACATCTATAACGATTTAAATATAAAGGCATGCTGTATAACATAATCTTAATTATCGAATTTTAACTCTACAGAACTTTAAAGAAGGTAAACTAAGAGTAATATAAAATTTAAATATACACTTTTATAAAATTAAAAGTTAGAGGATAAATATTGGTGGACTATACTGTATATAAAGAATAGGAAGTTCATACTTTAATCCTGGTGCGTGCGGCGAACTTGGACACTTTGGAGAGCGTACTGAGTGCGAGGTCGCTGGTGTCGATATCAAGTTGATGAGATTCTAGACACGCCAAGAATTTGTCCTGAAAAGGTTAGCTGTTAAAAGTAGTTTAAGACACAAAACAAGTTTATATTTTTGTGAACGTAATTATATAATAATTAGTTAAAAAGATAAACAATAAATGTAACTTATGTTGTAACTTACGGCATCAGCTTTGCAAACGGTGTTAGCCATCTGCCTGCAAAGTTGTCTTAGAAAATGAGACTTATCCACGGTCTCATCTGTGATCATGAACGAGTATAGCTTCTCCTTCAACTCCTGATTACTTCGACACATCAGCGCGAACACATTGTGACAATCTGAAATAAAAATACAAATTATGTATTACAAATGTTTTGTTAAAAACCAAAGAATTTCAATGGGGTTAAGGTAACTAAGATATCTATCACATGGCAGTGTCTTTAGTACCGTGATAGGATAAAAAAGGAGTAAGTTTTACTTCGCAATTGTTAATACTTGTAAACAATAAATTTGTTTATTTTAGACACATCCAGTAAAATGTATATATACATGCGATTTAAACCCGTAAAATATTTTTATTTATTTGAGTATTATTAGTATTTAAAATCAGAAATCTTAAAAAAATATGCTATCTGGGAACAATTGTGATTTTTCTCTAAACATTACCGAAAGAGTGTATTTTTTTAAATGTTTTATTTTTAAAAAATATATCAAAATCCCAACCCTAAAAAGTTGAATGTATTAATTAAAAAACAATTATATTGTTTAGCCACGTTGTTTGATTAGACAATCCTAATTGGTCCCTGGAGTATGTGATGTTATATTAACCTTCCGCCTCCCGTATGTCCACGACGCGCTTGACGGTGCTGAGCGGCATGAGTGAGATGTGTCGGTAGGGCTTGCTGGAGCCTATACGCATTGTTCCTGTGCCGTTTGTCGGACTTTTACTGTTAAAAGCCTGCAAAATATTGAAAATAATAATGTTAGTTATCGAGTCTTAAAAGATTCAAATCTAAAGATTAACATTTGAAATAAGAAATGTTTGTAACGATTATTCGATTTATAATCGAATCGAATACGAATTTATTTGTATTCGATTTATTGAACAGGTTTTACCTTGGATCGTTTTTTGCACACTTCCATAGTGTCTGTGAAAAGAAACAACACGAGATGATCTCCTCGACCGGACAACTCTTTTGATAACTCGACGACTTCGCACCGAGACACGAAGGAGCGATGTGACGAGACTAGATGAGCCTATTAACAATTTCGCAACGAGAATAGTAAGTTAGATAAAAACATACCTCACAATATGAACATATATCGCTTGTCAAGAAGTATTTATTTTAATTTCTTTATAAGTAGAGACTTATAAAAATATATAGCTAGAGCTATAATCTAATCTCTTCAAGGAGTTACGTATTGTGTTTTATTTTATTTCATATTACCGGGCACTGGTCGATGTCGTTGTAGATGTCGAACATCTGCAGCTGTCCCTCTGTCTTCCTCTTGTCCTCGTTGACGTGCGACATGACCTCCCTGAGCCCCGCCAGCGCTGACACCAAAGCTGCGTGGTCCGGGTTGCTCTTGTGCGTGTGCTTCAGGATGTCTGTAACACATGACCGTGAGCGACGGATCGTGGGGTCTATGGATACACGCCGCGACACTCACCGTCCAGGAGGAGGCTGATGCTGGGTAATCGCTGCACCGGTCGTATTAATAATTCCTGCAAACTTTGTCGACCACATTCCGGTTTTGTCTGACAGATTTTCAGGAATGCATGAAATCTGAAAAGTTTTGAGATTGTTGTATTTCAACAAGATAGATTGTGATAAATTTAAATATGGGTAACGTATGATAGAAAATATACCTTGGGTTCTCACGATCGCACTGCTGCAGCATCTCCTTCGTGTTTTCGAAAAAGTTGACGAAGGGCGGGTACGCCTTGACCATGTCGGGCGTATATCTTCGCACGAGGCGACCGATACTCACCTCCTCGCTCCAGTGCGCTTGCGCGTACCGTAGCTCCTCCAACATGCGCCTGTATGATGCGATGGAGATATGTTAATATGATATGACCATCAAATGACCTTGTCGAATTGTAAAAGTATACACTTTTTGGTATTCTAGTATTAACATTATGAACGTATTGGTACTCACTGGTGTAATTCATAAATAGGAGGTAAATTTCCGAAAATAATTTTAAGCTCTGTGTTATTGAGCAATGATTGGTTTTTTCCATTACTACAGTCTTCTTCGGCCATTTCTTCTAGCGGTTGCTTAAACATCTGCAAAAATACAATATAATATTATATTATTATTTTTCATTTTAAAATTTTTTATGTAACTAGGTTTTTTTATCGACTATTAAATTTTTTGTTATTAATCTATGTCAGAGTACTTACATTTACAATAGTATGTAATATTCCGACGTAATTTGATTCCGTCTGAAGCAATTCCATGAAAACTTGTTGTCGAGGGGACATCAACTTTCTCACTACATTGTCGGGAACTTCCGATTCTAAAAATCGTTTAGAATGAATATCGCAAATATACACCACAATAATCTAAAAGAAGGAAGATATCACACCTTCGAGTAGTTGTTTCCCGTCCGGAGAGGGGGTACAGTCCAGCAGGTTCCCCGAGAGGCTGAGCAGCACGGCATCCCCTACGGACGAGCGTCGCTTATGCAGCGCTGCGTCCCCTCCACGCAGCTTGCGTTTACGTAAGCGCTGCAGCGCTGCCGGGGTGCCCCCCGCTGGCGCCGGGCCGGGCTCGTCCGCCGCCACTGCCACTGCCGCCGCTGCCGCCCCCCCCACCGAGGAGCGACGGGACACCTCCTCCAGGTACTATAGGTCAGATGTATTTTGCGTTTTTGTTTTATTCATAATGTATTAATCTTATATTGTAAATAAAAACACAACTTACGTCTTTGAAGAGATACTCTCTTTCATCTTGAGCTTCCTCGTTCTGGACCGATGCCCAGAACCATTCCGCTTTGACGACGTGAATTCGCGGCGAACATTCCGGCGCGAAAACTGTATTATGTTCGTCGACTACCTATATTAGGGAATGACATTTAATAAACTGAACATAACTTTTATTACTAGACCTATTTCATTTTTACTCAATATATATTTAATCGACGACCTAGTGTAATAATAAATAATACGTGATAACTCACACCTTCATGTGCACTGTTTTTAGAAGCACCTACACATTCGACGTAACATGCAAGCACAACAGCGAAGAACTTTCAAAGAGAATAGACACCGACTCATCCTCTATAATGTCTATGTCGCGACAAGCTTAATCTAAGAATTTAGTAGTGTAATTAAATGGTGTTAGTACCGGCAGCGATAGTCCGTGGCATTGCGACAAGGCGCGGGCGTCGCGGGTGGGGGGCGGCTCGGCGCGGGGCTCGGCGCGGCGCGGCGAGGGCGCGGGGGAGGGGCGGGGGGCGGGGCCGCCGCAGATGGAGTGCCGGTGGGCGCGGAGCCACACGCTTTGCGGGGTTTTAAAGACGCTGGAGTCGTCCAGCTCGTCGACGTCCTGGGTGTGTCTGGTCGGAGTCCTCGTGTCCGTGCTGTCCACCGTGTCCACTTGGACCGGGGAGATATCGAAGTTGATGTCGTCGAGATCCCTCTTTGGTGTCGAGACATTTTTGAGCTCCGGTGGAAGATGACTGGGATCCACTTCGACGGTGTTCCTTTCGGCTCTCTTCTCGTACTTCTTTTTTCTTTCGCTTCTAAATGAGGCCGTGAATGATTTCACGCTTCTTCGTAATTTTGATGCGGACTTTAATGTTTTGGAACTTCTTATAGAAGCGAAGGATATATCGAAGAATCCAGACTGCTTGCTTATGTTCAGCGAAGATACAGAGGCATTATCGTACTCTCGGATCGGAGAGGATGTAGAGGCGACATACTCCCCCGCAGGATCAGTCGGTTTTACGCTATCAGGACTCACTGGCTCTATAGTAATATCTCCCGATGCCTTAGACACTGACTCCTTTTTTGTCTTTTTAAAAATAGTTGGTTTAGTTTTAAATTTGAATGAATCTTTAATTTTCAACCTTTTTATTGATTTCCAATTAACATCTTCAGATTTATCGGGTGACAGATTATTGCTGTCAATCGTGCTAATAAGAAAATTCGAATCTGTTGAGTTTCTACTTCTCTTTTTACCAGAGGATATAGTTGTGTTCGAATGTTGCAGTTCCTTATTCCCAGACACGGGCAAATGAAACCCCGCTTCATCTTTCGGATCCAGATCACAAAGACTTTTGGTAAGAGACGAATGCAGAGAGCCTGCCTCCGTTAGACAATCTACAATATTAAATACGTTTATAGACTTATTTCTGAACACTTCTCTTTTATCTTTAACATTTGATTTCCCGCTGCCTTGTATTATTTGGGATATATATTTATTTTCTTTATCACTACTCTTCTTTTTCCGTGGGTCAGTGTGACTTTTATTGTAAATGTTGGAACACATATCATCTAAATATGATTTCTCTACATTACTAATACTGATATCTTCGTGTTGAGATCTATCCTTACTATCATTAAGACTACTTTTAATACTATCTCTAATAGCTTGTAAATGCTCTTCTCTTTCATCTCGTATATTTTCTTGGTATGTTTCGTTCGTTTGTTCGTTTGGACTAGCGCGGCGGCCCGAGAGTCGTGCCGATAGCCTACGGTAGAGTGAGCTCTTTGGAGTGGTTTGGGATCGGTTCGGTGGGGATCGGGAAGGCTTTGCGGAACTGTTAGGAGTGTTCAGGTGGGGTGATAGGATAAGCGAACGACCGAAAGTCTCCCCATTGGCCATTACCTGAAACATGTGTGAAACACACCACGCAATGATGTAATGAAGCCATTCCATATACAGACATGCACAACGGTTTTATTACTATTGTGACAGAAATTAGTTAGACACAGATAAGCGGGACTTCTAATGGTTATTAAAAGATGGAGTTTTCATATGTTTTAACTAACTTTATTTTTATAGTCAAATACCATAGCAAAATCAGAGTGCGAAAGGGATAACGATACACCTACAACCATTCATCAAAGCGGATTATAACGTGAATACAAAAGCAAATGAAAAATACATTATAGAACAAAATGTATCTGTGAAATGACAAATGTAAATAAACAGTACAATACCGTATACTAATGTTATGACTCAGTGAAATGTTTATCATTAAGCTCAATGAAATAGTAGTCTAGGAAAGCAATGATAAAAGTGGTATGCAGCTGGTGAAACTACTGAGGCAATGGGTTGACTTCGTCGTGCGGAAGGGATGTGACTACACGTATTGCTTTGCCTAATTGAAGTCAATAACAGAATTGCGTTTAAAAAACTCTTACGTATATTTGAAGGTGAGTATTGCATAAACATACGGTATTGATTTGTTCGATATTTGCGTGTGAATTGTATTACAAATAACGAAACTTAAGCTGTATATAAATAAAACTAAAGACAACTATTTCCTATAAACTAACTAAATATTACCAAGGATACTAAGTGCATGCTTTCGTATTGCTTATGAGTGAGTAATGCCATGTAGTGTATAAATAAATTGGACTGTAAATAATTCTGAGGTAAATGCTCTGAGATAAACGTTTACAATATTGTATGAGGTTTGACTTCATTAGATTCATTGATTTATTATTAGTTACGAGTTATTCTTCTGTACACTTCGTATATATGTATCACCTTATATTAATAATATATATAACTTAAGCTCGTAACAGTTTCACAAGGTTCCTATCACAATTGGAGGTTGCTTATATAACTATTATATATATACTAAGAGTACTCACGACGTGCGTGCAGTCGGGGTGGTCCAGTGCGCAAGCGGAGCCTCCGTTGCTGGCCAGCACTTCCGCCATATGCTGGGTTTCATCTTCAGGGAAGCCCACGAAGCATACGCGCGCACCCGCGAACACCCTCAGCTTGTGTTCCTTCTACAAAAGGAAAACGAATCAAAAATCAAAATATATATCTAGTTATCGTACACAACAGGGATGGCGAACCTTTTTTGATGTCCATTCCACTAATATATTTTTTAAATAGGTGACGTGCCACAATAAAATTTCATTCGAAATGTTAGCGTGGTGAAATTATACGTTACGATAATTAATTTTTTTACCAAAATCGTACTATTTTGGTTTATCATTTTTTTATTCCATTTATATTTTATTCGAGTGTAGATTAATTATTTTTAATTCATTTCTATCAAAACAGATTATAAAAAAAAAATATTTTGTTTTTGTGCGTGCCATCAAAACTTTCAAACGTGACATTTGTGGCTTCTGGTATATAATAATAATGTATAGTTACAATGAAGGCGTCCTCTGTGGCGATGCAGGCGGGGTTGTCTCGTCGCTCCCAGCACGCGTCGACCCACGAGCGCGCCAGCACGGGCAGCCCGAAGGCCGACGCGTACCTGTACTTGTCGCCTGTCGCTGAAGCGGCGATGAGATGCGTCACTTTACCAGACATGTCCTTGCGGATGGAACCCCCCATATAATGTATCAGTGTAATCAGGTACGTCTGGAACATAAGGAATATTATATGGTCTGTAGAATGTCTTTTAGAAGATAATTCAAAAATTAGACAAAACTATTTTTTACTGATTTAACTCGCGTATATAATTTAAGACACGTAAGACGAGATGTAAGTCTGTCCACCTCGTCCACTTACATCTCATCTACGAGATGTGAGTGGACGAGGTGGACAAATTGCTGCGAAGAATTCCAAAATTATACGCAAGTTAAATCAGTAAAAAATATTTTAATTTTAAATGTGAAAATCTAAGAAAATACAATTCAAAAATTAACCTACAAGTTCATCTTTTTGTCGGAATCCCGAAAAACATATAACTGCCCCGCGCATCGCCAAGGAGTAGAGCGGCCGCGTGTTCGCCGGCGAGGCTTCATCTCGCTCAGCGAGCTGCAGCACCGCCGTGGGACCCAGCACCCTGGACACAGATTAATTCTTTTAGTATCCAAATTATTTAACTATTGATATAAAAGTCCTCAAAAAAAACTGTTAACAAGATTTTGGATTGATCGGATAATGGAATTTAGTTTAATCACATTTACTGGGACAGATTAGAAAATAAAAGTATTTATTACTGGATATATATTTATTTTAATGTATATACTTTTCGATTTTCCGATCGTCTTACGTACTTGTTAATTGGTGTGCAATGTTCAGTATCTTTCGTTTGCCCTATTATATTAATAGGAAAATCTATTTCTTTTTCCCTACCTATAAAATTATTAGCAATAAATAATTTTATCTTTATTGTGATAAATACATTTTGTAAAATTAAATATTATTTAAAAGATAACTGTCAAATAAAAGCTAATCTTATAATTAAGTTAGAAAGATCCTTTGCAGAATTAATTTTTTAAATATTTTCAAATCTCAGCAGTGGTTCCAATTTAAGTCCTAGTCGTAACACCGTTTTTTTTAGAACATTGGAGTAAGTAAAATTATTCATGAATATTTCAATTTCTGTTCCGCTAAAAAGATATAATTTTTAAGTTATTGTGAAGGGGTAAATCATAAAAAGATTACTGTCTATCACTCATAGTGTCTAGAACTGTGGTTAGAATGTTAGAAACGGTCGTTGGATATATTAATTTAGTTAAAGACAAATATTTTTTTATTCACATGACAGGATATAAAGGGACCTATCCTTCAACCCATAGCGTTATATTCTAAGAAAGAATATCTTCTACATCGATTAACAAGAAAATGATAAAAATTGATATAAACACAAGTACTTTCCCAGTTGCGTGTAAGTGTTCAAGTTGCTATCAATAAGACCAAGTAGAGGCGTGTTGAAGTATACATTAATGTATATATATTATTGAGCGAAGACTTTTCTGTATCCTTTGTGAAAGCATCAATCAAAACAGTATAGCAGAAAATTTCCAAATTTTGTACACTAACATACATCAATCTAATGGAGGTTTTAAAAGAAAAATTTCAAAAAAAAAAAAACAAAAATAAAATGTAATAATGTACCTCATCTTGAAAAATAGTTGACAATGCATCGTCGTTTTCTAAATGCAACTTCACTCGTCTCGCTAAATATGCTAACACATACCGAGATTTTAAGAGCGCAGCCAGTCAAAATTGAGGTCTGGTTCGCGCTCCAAGTTGAGCGAAGCTCTCTATGAGAGACCTTTCTGAATCCTTTGTGCAAGTATCAATTAAAAACGGTACAACCGAAAATTTTCAAATTTTGCACACTGATAGACATCAATCTGGTGGAGGTGTTTTAAAAAAATAACAAAAAATGTAAAGCGTTGACGATTTGTAAATGCAACTTCGCTGCTATTTGCACCTCGTTTCGCTCAATGTGCTACCACTTAACGAGATTTTACGAGCGCAGCGAGTCAAAATTGAGGGCTGGTTCGCGTTCCTAGTTTATTTGTAATGAAGCAATAATGTTATTGTTTTCTTAATGTAATTTACATTATTTAAAGATATAGATAACGAGGAATGCAGTAAAATAAAACGATAACAAAAATAAGGATTCAATAACACAAATCAGTGAAAGCAAGCAGTAAGTCATACGTAACATGCAGGCTAAAACGTTTACATAAATTCTATCTCATTAATCATACCCCAGCAATTACATAGAGCCACTTGTGATTGAGGAAACAAGAATAGAATACGCTGTGAATATACACACATACATACATACATTTATTTGTCTTTAACAAATCATTTCCGCCAGAACCGGAAGGATGAAACGTTAAATCAAAGGACTAAAAATAAATGAACCAAAAAAATATACTAAAACGACCAGATGTTCAGGACTTAAACTAATGTATATTTTAATTTAGTTTTCGTATTACTTCCTATTTTCATTTATCGTGACTTGTATTAGACAACGGTTGTTTTTTGAAACCTAATATATTGTTTATTATTATTATGACAAACATAGGAAATCACAAAAAAGAGGTTTTATTATATAAGTTTCGTGATCCATAATTAACTACTATTATTTAAAATTATCTCTAGTCTGTACTCACGTCTGTACTATCGGAATTTGCCCGACCAGTTTCGAACCCATTCAGGGCTTTTCCCTTATCCATGAGGATGGACTATGGCGGAACAGCAGCTTGAACAGATTCTGTAGCAGCAATTATGTGAGTACTAACTAGATAATTAAATATAACAGTACTCTTAATATATGTTACTACAATGTTGCATAGGAGATATTTATGTTGTTCTTTGCATCAAAAGGTCCCAGATTCAATTCATGATCGGCACAAATAGTATGGTTTTTATGATGAATACTTGCATCAAGATGTGGTCATTAACAGAAAAAGAATTTTAGGACACCTGCATATCTTTGAAGAATATTTATAATTGATAATTTCAACCACCAGCTTACAGTAGTGTGCTTAATGTACCTTTAATCTGCCTTTCCAGCGGTTACGACTCAGTGGTTTTTTTATAACTCCCTGGGCAAAATTGGAACATTTATATGCTGGTGTTTCCTGATATGCAAGCTAGAGATAAGTTGTGCTTTACCTATTAAAGCCCATAGTTTCCCTAGTATTGTATCCACATGTCAACCTTTTGCACACTTATGAAGGTTACATACATTGACGAATGATTGTTAGATTAATATTGGGTTAGATAGTATTGGGTATGTCCGGAGACATTAAGAATGTCAGTGTTATTGTGGGCGACAGGGCGGCGTCGTGTGACGCAGGGCGCGTCACGGGTGGACAGGATACTACAGCGGCCACGACAAATAGAAATAGTAATGACGGTTCCCTAGAACTTGTAATATTCTACAGATTAAATTAGGTTGATCGTGGGTTTAAAACATGGCACATGCGTGTTATTCTTTTATTTCATAATGTTTGATATTTTTGTTTAATTAAGTACTATTACCTTGTTTTGTACCAGATAAAAAGGAATCGAGCACAATGGCCTGAATAAACTGTTTGTGCAATGACGCTGCCAATACGAGGTATGTCAATTATTATCAGCTGCTAGTAATTAAAAGTTTTGATTTGATATCTTCATAACTACTGCCGCTAATATAAATGTATTAAAACTCACATTTCATATTTAGCTGGATCTGCGTCAGGTGTCAGCAGCTCAGCTGTGAGGTGCTGGACTGGTTCTTCCTCCTCGGGGGTTGTCGGTAACCGAGTAGGTCCCATTTTGAGTATATTTAAAATATTGGCAGTCAGCACACTCACAAATTTAATCAGATTCTAGTCCGACGTGGGTTCTGTTCGCTGGTGACACATCCACATTCATTGGCACTGTGATACATTGTTTGGCCTTCCTTTAACACTCACACGTAGCTAACACAATCATTGCTATATCGTTTTATCGACAAATTAATCACTAACAATAAAGTATTACCAACAGCGGAACAAAAGCGAGCGGCACACGCGTAATGCGTTTAACGTTAGATCGAAAAACAACTGCGAGGAATGTAAGGCCGAAAATAGCAAGAAGCGACGCAAGGGCGACCCTCGCGCTACGAGTTGCAACTCGCTCACACATCAGAGGCGCCCACACCTACCAGGGCCTTTATTTACACTGAAATACACTCACCGCTTACCATTTTTATTAGTGGAAGGTATAAACAACCCCAGCCACATTCAGGGTGAAGCCGATTTAATGTTTGCGTGTCGTGGCGCCAGCAGTCACGGCTCTCGTTTAATTTTGTTAATCGTTTAATAACTCTCGTAAAATTAATACCCGCACGAGGTTATTAAGATTAGTGTACTAAAATCAATGTAATAAACTTTTAATTTATATACTGGTTTATGTTTAACCACTGCATTAAATTAACTTTGTTTTTTCTTTAAATTAACCTTTGCTTTTTATTGTATTTAAGCTTTTGTGTTCTATGATTGCGTTATATAATTGATAGAATTTGCCCTGCTTTCGAACCCATCGATATAAGTCAATTTACGAAAGTATTAACGTGAACATTTTGTATATAATTTTATTGATGAAGTAATAATAATATCAACAAATATATTCTATTTTGAATAGTAGTCTAATTAATTATCTAAATTTTTTTTCGATTGAGTTTTTTTATACTGATTTGAAACAAAAGCGATAGAATCAGTGATTGAACAGTTTTCGTTTCAAATTTAAAAGAAAAAAACTAAACTGTATATAGTAAATTTTCTTAAGCAAATTGAAATTTTTGTTCAAAATCATTTATTGTAGAATAAAAATGTAATAATAAGGAAAGGACAACTCATCAAAAATTTTCCTGTAACTGCAAGGATTAAAACGTAACAATATATTAAAAAACACTATTCTAAATGTATGTTTGATTCGACACCTATGGAATCGGTATTAAGTAGAATAGCTAAACATATTTTGGCTATTCGTACATAAAAATGAAATACTGGTTGGTATATTTAGCACATCTTTCAGCTAATAAAGATATCTTGTAACATATTACGACAAAGTGTGATAAGGGCTGAGAGATATATAAGAGTCTTCGATACGTTGCAATAAGAGTTTTCCACGGCTCTATTTAAATTAAACCTTCCAGCATATTTCAGTATAAAGCACTTTAAGCGCTTACAACTTTGTTTTCCTTAAATGATGCGTGAGTGAATAGTTTACACAAAGGATTAAGGATCAAGTACTACAAGCCTTTTGTAAATAATATAACGAAATCTTATCCAGAGTAAACAAGGTGAGTCAAGACTCAGTAGCGTTTCTGAGGAAAAATGATAAGTAGTTATCCAAAATTAATTTTCGACAAGCAAACAAGCGCCACAGCGGCGACCGCTCTGACAATATACAAATCCCAACAATTGTTATTTGTGATACACAGAATAATACACTAAATACTTAATAGGTATATAATTTACTAGGTCCAAGCGGGGTTAGCCTCGCGACGCAGTCGAGTGCATCAAAGTCTAGAGTAAATTTTGATATTTATTTATGAATAAAAATTATGATTTGATGTCAATACTTTTCTTACACGACTGAGGTGAAAGCACGTGAGACGCCTCTGAAGTAGTGTAGTAGGAATGGTCGCGCGCGCGACACAAAAACGTTCTATATATTAACTATCTGGGACACATTTTATCAAATATCTCGAAAACTACATTTATGATTCGGCTGATTTTCCACCCAGAACGAGTTTTGCTCATTATGCGTATGTCTGCAAAATTTCATACGTGTAGCTCGTAAATTGAAGGAGAAGTAGGGTAACACAGAGTTGAAAATTTGAGTAGTAAAGAGCTTCGCTTCGCTCAGCTCAATAAGCTCGATATTACCCTGAATCAATTTTTGTTGTACTTTCATAGATTGTCACGAGTACACGTTTGCAATAAAACTATTTTTTACGGATTAAACTCGCATATAATTTTGGTTACACTTACATCTCCTCACTTGAACACGACTGCTGCAAAGTATTTGAAACTTCAGGTTAAAATTAAAATGTAACCAAAACTATACGCGAGTTTAATCCGTAAAAAAATATTTTATTTCAATTTTTTTTATTCAATAAATATCAAATTTAATTAATATGTAGTTATTTTCAAGTTGTACGTTATCAGTTCACGAGTGCATGTTGCTTTTCAATAATAATTAATCTAATTTAAAGTGTTCCCACTTTGTCCTTGTCCAATAACTGTTTGACTATAGCAACTTATTGTATTTATCTATTCAATTATATACTATATATATTATTAATAAATTTCGCAGTAGGTATCGCAAACCTATTATACGAAAAAAAAAACACAAACAGACATACATCTCGTCTTCCCGTTGACAAGATTGAGATATAATAAAAACGTTCAATAAACGCGAGTTGAATACGTTAAAACAGTTTTATTTGCAATTATTTATTTAAAAAATTACGTAGAAAAAAAGAAAGAAGTTTAATATATAGGGTCTATACAGAACCATTCATTCAACTTAGATTAAATATGATATTTAATATTTGAAATAACCACCTCAAGTGGGCGACGCCATTGGTTGAAGCTTTTAGGCTTTAGTAGTAGTATTATATGCAAGTGTAACCGCGGGGAAAAGCTAGTTAAATATAAATTATATATAATATTTTCGCGGTGCCAATATTTTTTAATTACAAGTAACGATCAGTTTCAGTACAGCCGTCAAAGCGTTAATGCTCCCACATTATACATAACTCATTTATTTACTGACACGAACATTTTATAAATTTCATAACCGACTCTAAAAATTTTTAAATTTAAAAATTATTGCATGTTAACGAAAAATGTATGCAGATCTTATGAAAAATTTATTAATATTCTGATATTATAGCGAATTGATTCATGTTGATTTCTGTTTAAAAACTAACTTTTATATATAATATAGTATTTATATATTTTTATTATTACTATTTTCCAATTTAAATAAATACCAGGCATCATTGCATATTCTCCTCCTCCTCCGGGGACCTATTTTGATACCATACTTATCGAAATACTCTTCAGTAAAGATACTATCAAACTACATATTTAAGCTGCGAGGGTTCAAAAAGGGCTTTGAAAAACCCTCGTAACACTACAGAAGAAGTTAAAAGCAGGAATCTGAATATTAAACAATATTTTTTATAGATGTAATAATACGAGATGGTGGTAGGGCCCCAGATTAGCTTCAACGATTTTTATTTTGTTTCTGTTATGTTTATACTCTCACGCTCAAAATAGTTTTAAATTTTAGCATTAAAATAATATCTATTTATATATTAATTACTTGTATAATAGGTCTCACGTTTTATTATTATGTTTTAATAAAGATCGTCTTATCAAAGGAATAAGCAGAAACGATGTACTCATTTCTCATAAGATATACAAACTGTAACCAGAATCATTAATAAAATTAATATATTTTAACGTATGAAATAATTTTGGGTGAGATGTTTGTTTACTATTAAAAAGTATATACTTATTTATCTGAGCAATAATTATCATTATAAAAAAATTATAAATAATAATTATTACAATTAAAATTAGTTATCAATATATTTTAGTTAATAATATATTTTAGTGTAGTTTAAAAATATAAATGATTTTTTTAAATAATAAACAATTGAAAATAAGGTTGAGCGAAGCAAGCGAAGCTCTCTATGAGAGACTCCTTTGTGCAAGGATCAAACAAAAACAGTATATCATAACATTTCCAAATTATGCATACTGATAAACATCAGTCTGGTGGTAGTTTAAAAAAATTATTTTCCGAATTTCCAAAAAAAAAATTAAAAAGAGTTGAGGACAGAATGCGTGGACGTTTTGTAAATGCAACTTCGGTACTGTTTGCACCTCGCTTCGCTCAATATGCTAACATATACCGAGATTTTGCGAGTGCAGCGATTCAAAATTGAGGTTTGTTCGCGCTCCTAGTTAAAACTTTTACAATGTCAAAAAAATAATATAATATCGACTCAATGCTTAAGCAAGACCGCACGACTACAGACAAATTATTCATAAAACATTTTAAAAACGATACTGATTTATTTAAAATGTTATTCGCAACAAACTACCAATAACAAAAATGTAATTTTTCATTTAGTCAACACACACATCAATAACATCACACACATACAGAAGACACACACAGAATTACGTAATAGTTGTAAGAATTAGTAATTAATTTTACTTTAGACTTACGTTAGACTAGGATTTTGTTTCGTTGGGTTCAAGGTTTGATGCAGATTTGATAGATTTTAGCTTCCTTGCCGTTATTTATATTTACATTTATTAAGACAAGATACGAGTAAAAACATACATCTTTTCATTGTTATTGGTCATCTAATTATATAATTATTCTATTCTGTTAGTTTGTCAATATGTTTGTCTGTGGTTTCGCGTCACTGAAATGCAACGAAACGTGCAATACGTCAATCGAAAGCTCTTGATGAGAGAGGATGAATGGTAACAATTTGGACCTCCTCCGGTAACCAGAAGTAAGTCCTTTGGATCTCCAAAGTTCGCCGATTGTACATTTTTTTATGAACGTATCTGATAAAACTGAAAGAGAGGACTTCAATTCATTTTATCGTTTTCCAGTACCCAGATGTTTTCTAATAAAACTGTTGAATATAAACATACAACAACAGCTTGTCGAATCAACTATCAATACACCATTTTCTAGAATTTCGATTCCTTAGAATCGAGACACCAAGCTTTTAATATTTTCTACAGAACATCCAGCTGTGAACTGCAGTTCCACTCGAACACGAACAATTTATACTATTAAAACAACTAAGAATAGTAGCGTAGCTAGATAGACTATAGCCTTTCTCATTGTTCTGCCTATTACAATCAGAAAGAATTTTTCAAATCCATCCAAAAATTTCGAAGATTACCACGTTTATCAAACAAACTTTTCTGCATTATAATATTTTTACATGGATTTCATTTATGTGAGGATAAAAAGGATATTTTAGAGACTGAACAGCGATATTACTAGGACGGTTCTAGTAATACAGCACGCTGAGCGAAACGAAAAATACTTATAAGTATATCGAAAAGCTTTAGCTTGATACGATTTTATCGTTGTCTACAATCAAAGAAAAATGATACATATGTCAGTCACAGTAAGAAATATGCTCATGCAAAAGAACGTTTTAATTGAATTGCAAATTAGTCTTAATCAATAATTACATTTTTTTTAAATCTATCTTTAGAAAGGCATGTGATAATCAACTGGTTCAAATTTGGTCAGTGTAGCTTGATCGGTGTAGGAGATAATGGACAAAATTTGATCGAATTGAAAGGTAAAGAGCTTCCTTCAACTCAGCTCAATAACTTGAAATATATTTAATAAATATTATTAATTAAATAATTATACTTAATTAGTTAATACATGTTTTTGGTGTTTACTTTTGACAAGAACATCTTTATTCGTACACAATTTCTTTTATCTGAAACTTATATGTTCTAAACAAACATGTTTTTTTAGGTTTAAAATAATTACTATGTTATTGTTGAAGTTATATGACTATTGCAATGTCAGTGTCTGAAATCCACATAAAAAACTACTAACTTTTATGAGTATTCCTTAAAAGGATCATGTAATGCAAACAGCTGTGACAAAAATTATAATTTACAGGATATTACGATTTGTAATTAAAGTAGTATGTTTTTTTACTGACCTATATTTGGCTTTGTGTGCTGCATCGAAGAGTTCCCCTTCGAATGGCGCGGTCACAAGATAGGCTGAAGGCGCCGGTTGCTGCTGCAGTGATGGCAGGGCCTCGGGCCCGCGGACGACCGCAACAGTACCCAGTCTCTCGCAGGCTTCGCGAATTCTTTCGCACTCCAGGCACGATTCCTTCACGTACACCGTCGACGTCGGCGAGCCTATAGAACGTTAAGTGTTATGAATTGCATTAACCTATCAAGTAGCCGGAAGTAGTACTGTTAGGCGGAAGATATTATATTTACGAATATAATTTATTGAACAAAGTTCTCTATGACAGACTTTTCTGCATCCTTTGTGCAAGCATCAATCAAAAACGGTATATCCGAAAATTTCCAACTTTTGCACACTTATAGAAATCAGTCTGGTGGTGGTTTCAAAATTAAATTTTCAAAAAAAAATATATACAAAAAATGTAGTGTAAAAAAGATAAAAAATTTGCTAAAATGTAATGTAATGTCTCATCTTGAAAAACAGTTGAGGACGGAATGCGTCGACGTTTTGTAAATGCAACTTCGGTGCTGTTCGCTCCTAATCTATTTCATAAGCACTATTCGCTACATATTCACAGTACTGACCTAGAACCAGTAATGATTTTGATTTACAGTTAGTTACATAACACGGTATTAAAACGTTCAAGGTATGAAGTAAAACGAAGGCCTCTAAATGACGCACACATGCAAACGTAGTATCGTTAAACGCAACCTAAATATAGAAATTACAGTAAAAAATTCTAAAGAAGGACATAATTTCGCGTAAGGAAGTCGTTGGTCATAAACATGATTTATCTGATTGCAGAACAGATTGAGAAGAAGCAGACAATGCTCAGTTAATTCTTTGATCCTTTACACATTAACCTTTTCTTGTATACCAATCGTCATTCTTTTTAAACTGTTTCCAGCAATTCTTTAAGCTAAATAATGATTAAATTAACCTTACTTTTAAATTCATAAGTAAAAATATACTAGGAGCGCGAACCAGACCTCAAATTTGACTCGCTGCGCTCTCAAAATCTCGGTGTTAGCATATTAAGCGAATCGAGGTGCAAACAGCACCGAAGTTGTATTTACATAACGTCAACGCATTCTGAGACACATTATTACATTTTTTGTATTTTTGTTTTTGAAATTTTTTTATTTTAATAACGCTACTTGACTGATGTCTATTAGTGTGCAAAATTTTGAAATTTTAAGATATACCGTTTTTGATCTATGCGTGCACAAAGAATGCAGAAAACTCTCTCATAGAGCTTCGCTCATTTATAAATGCGACATTTTTATTATACCTATCGTTACTCCCCAGATCCTGTCTTTACAAGCCATTATTTTTGTCGGTAGACTATTCTAACTCTACATATGACTAACTGCTCAAATGAAATCGTAGGAGATACAAATAAGATAGAATACCAAGAGCTAAATTTTCACAAAATAATTCATATGTAAACAAAAATACAGTTTTAATGCAAATTGTATTGAATTGTAATCTATCTCCTTATAAATAATCGATTTTAATTAATTTTTTTTCTTTTAATCTTTAATTCTATTTAAGAAATTGACAAAAACAATATGTTACAAAATAATAAATTCAGTTTTAATACAAATTGTATTGATTTGTAATCTCCACATAAATAATTGACTACTTTTCGTTTATTTTTTTTTATTTTATTTTTTTGGAACAAATCCGTAATTACGATAAAAAATATTTAACTGAATATTTCGTTAGTATAGTAATACAGGGACGTATTGCGGTTTTTTAAATTTATTATAATTCGTTACATCTATTTTCCCTTTAGTATGTCAGAAGTGCACTTTATAGACATGACATGGATATTTCACGATCGATGTCAATATTCTATCGCATGATATTCTCTTGAGATCTTAGGATAAGACATTATTTTATACCCTGATTTTGGTTAGAACAAGACATTGAAAACCAAAAATAGCTCAAAAACTGCCCCACTTTGATTGAATTTTTGGATTCGTGGTTAGTACCTCCAAATGTTTGTGACTAGAACAATAATACTTATATAATTCAGTCATCATTTTTCCAAGACCTCATTACAAAAAATAAATACCTCTCTGAAAATATACCTCTATTTAAAATAAACTTAAATATATTACGTAAACTGTTTGAGATATCTATATATATATATATATTTATGAGAAACGTCATAACATGCAATTTTTTAATTAATTATGACACGTACCTAGAATTATAGTCATATATATGCAAATTCTATATAGTTATAGTATTCAAGGAATAAAAAAAAATATCTTAAAAAAAAATATTTCTATATATCAATAGATGCGGAGTTTTATACTGAATCTAAAAAATCAACACTCATGACGAGCCAAAATTTTCCCTAGAAGGGAAAACTACAAGTTAAAATATGAAATTTTGTGTTACTAATTTTTTTATTTATATATCCAGACCAAATAAATTTGTCAGAGCAAGTATGCGAACATCGTGGTCTATCAATTACATTTTATTAACTGCCATTTATTTAGAATTTCGAAAAGTATTCATGAAACAATAAATGTACATAAATTTGTTTATAAGTATTTTTAATTGTCCTGTCTTATTTTTTTGATAACTTGGACCTCAAACATCAGTTTTATATTTAAGTGAATATACAATTACGTTATAATTTAAAAAATGTAGCATGTGTTTGATGACCTTTCCGTACGTATTCCCGCGGCAAATTTACAGTTCAGGGCCGCTGATTCATGAGTGTCGAGCGGACGAATGCCGAGCAGAGGGAACACCCGCCACTTTTGGCACACACCGAACACTTCTAGCTACATTTCTTTTGTTGCTTCTTCAAATGAAAATGAAATGAGACATGACATATTTTTAAAATAATATTAATAGAATATTCCGATTACAATTTATATTTAACTGTATGATTCAGATTTGATACAGTTATTTTGGAACAAATTCATCAATAGCTTAAATACCCAGTCTTCTTGGTATTTTTAAAATGTAAGTACGGAATTAACAAAACAAAAAAAAATTAGTAATATAACTAAAAAAGGAACACATTATCGAATACATATTATTAAAGTTAATATTTTAGGTTAATAATACTACAAAATTTTAAGACTGCGACAAAGTTGTCAAGGTAAGTCAATATTTCTATGATATTGTAATGAAGTCAACATTCAAATAAAGCCTTGGACATGTGTATGAATATTTTTGTATGTTATGAATATAAAATTTTAGTCGTATTGAGATAAAACAAGAAAAAACGATTGTAAAATCATTGGTTATTTTGTAATGGTGGTAGAATGTATGTATCATCAGACATGCGGCTCATGCATGCACTCACATCCTCCACCGAGGTATGACCGCAGTTGTTCTACCAACGCTAGCATGGTTGGCATGCGTGCCGAAAACCACGCTTTACGCCATCTGCAAAAGCTGTGCGTGTCAATCAGCCAGACTTTAAAAAACCAAGGAAGAACTTAAATCTCAGGTGCCCCCTTTAAATTTCATGTAAAATGTCATCATTTATAAAACAAACTTTATTTATCGACATTTCTTATTATCAATAAATTATTCCAATAAAAATTATAATTTACGTCATTGCATTTTAATTATAAACAATTTCTCAAGACTTCAATATAAAATGCCTCATGCAGAAAAAAGTATATACTTAGATCAATTAAAATAATAAATAATATGACGTCAACAGGAAACATTTACATCAGAATAAGAAGAACAATAAATGTTTCAACAAATTTAAAAAATATTTAGAATGTGAAGTTTACATTTTCACAATAAGTACTACAAGTCTCAAATTATTTCTATCATTGTAGCTTTTTATTGAAATAATAAAAAAAAAGATTAACAATTTTTTCCACAATTTTGGTTGTATAAATATTTATAAAACCAAAATTGTGGAAAATATATATATAAATATTAAAACTTTAATCTTTAAAATCTAAGCAAGTAAATGTATAGAATATATACAAAGAATGTAATGTAAAAAAGCCAAGTCTCTGTCCAAAATATTATAGTTAACTCCTCAATTTCATTTCTTATATAAGCTGGGTATTTAAATAAACAAAAGAGAATTATAGAGTAAAGAATCAAAATTGCTGTCATAACTTTAAAATTATTTTATAAATCGCCCAAACTAAAAGTACATCTCCTGCATTTACGATGCCCAAAAAAATTCTTGCCACAATTTAATATTATGGTCTTCCAAATCGAGGCATACCCAAAAACTCATATTTAGTTTAGTCAAATATGCAGAATATGAAGTATATGCTTCAAACACGTCATTGATATTATATCATACAATTTGAGTGACATGACAAAACTTCAAAAATAGACCAAGCTTTTGCATTTTTGAAACAAAAATATTTTTGAAAAGCACCAATAAATAAGCAAAACCATTTTTTTTTTTCTGAAGTATTTATGACAATAATTTCAATTTTAAATCCAAATTAATTTGAATATGGATCTACTTAAGCAGAAAAAGTATTCTCAACCAACATATTGATAAAGAGACAAAATATAGAACAACACAACACAATAAATTTCATTAGTGTTTGTCCAACATAACAATTTTTTTTAATATGTATATATTATAGTTAAATAGATTATATTCATTTAGGAGTGATGACTTGGAATAAAAATGTGATTAAATAATGATTAAATAAAAAAAAATATGATTCTCACAACTTAAGAAGTGTCAGAAGTATTTCAAGAAATTATAAAATTTTAATTTAAAAAATAAATTGTTTGTGTTGAATTCGATGATTTTAAAGAATTTTAACATTGATTATAGAGCATTATTGGCATCATCATCAAAAAGTAAAATGAACAATAATGGTAACACTTAATTTTTTACTTTAAATATATTTTATATTTGAGCTGACATACTTTAGAAATATTATTTTTATTCTGCTCTTTCCAATTCCGAGTAGGTTCTATGCAACACATTTTTCTCATCCATTTGCATCAACTCATTTTATCATCATGTTATCATTCCCCAATTCATTCATCTTTTCCTCTATCATTCCTCAAGTCATTTATCCATCAACATTCATAGCCATGACTTGCTTAGTAGAGTGATTTTCATCCCATCAATGATATGCCCCTACTACAATAAACTTATATTGTTGTTTTCTATTATACATGCAACTTTCAAACTAGTCAATTTTTTTGTCTTTATACCATGAAAATATTTGGATTTTGATTATCGACGAATAAATGCTGATTTGATAATAGTATTCATGGAATATTATATAATCTTCAATAGTTTTAAAGAAACTAATAAAAATAATATCGAGAATATTTTTATTTGTTTTATAATAATGGCAAATGATGATAACATAAGATTGATAAGCTTTTTATATTTTAAGATAAAAAAAGATGTCATCTATCTGTTATCTCAAGGATTCTCCTGTGGTCTATATTTATAATCTGATTTAATCTTATTAAGAAACACACAGATCATACTTGATTTAAATAACTTTTTTTACTTATGACTCAAATATCCTAAAGCCTTTAAAAATAACTCTGTAATAGCTACATTTATATTTACATAGCTATCTTTAGTGGTTCAATATAATAACTTAAGAATTTAACACTATTACGAAAATTTATCAAATCATATTTACAAATACAACTATGTTAAAATGTTGTTCTTATATTATATATATGAAAACTCCTTAAGATCATTTTTTTATATATTTTTTATGCTACCAATTTGTATTTTGATGTTTGTTGATGTATCTAAAGTAAATAACATCATAAAAAAAGTATATACAAAAAAGTATTTTTATAAGCTTTGTTATTAATATTAGATCTTGTTATATTTCATTATCACTGCACTTTCATTTTTAAAATTTTAAGATTTTTATAATTTAACATGGACATGTTATCTAATTAAAAAAATAACCAAACTTTAGCATATTCCCTACTATTATTTTTTAACAACCTAAAATGATTTACAAAGAATAGGAAACAGTGGTACGATATTAGTAATTTGTGTAGTGAAATCTATAAATATTAAAAATATAAACAATGTGTTGTCTCATTGATAAACTCAAACAAAATCGATAAACAAATCAAAATTACATAACAATTTATATTTTTTATAACATAACAGATGTGAATTGCAGAAGTCGATATTTAAATACAACCGTGTTGATAAACAAAATTTAAAAAAATCTTCAGTTAGATATAGGTAAGGTTTGTGTATTTTTTTATGTAATTAATAATGTTAATAAAGTGGTTATTAGGTTTTAGAAGTGAAGTCTAGAGAATAAATATCAAAAATTAAAAGAACGAATACTTTGTTTTATGATACGTAAATAGAGTCCTTGAAAATAATAGTCTTCAAAAAATTACCATCAATCTCTTGATTTTTGTCAGTTACAGGGGTGCTTCCTGTTTGTGACATGCCCTTAGACATTTCGTCCATCTTGCGTACCACTGATCCGTTATTATCAAACACAACACATAAATAACAATACTATTTACAAAACCAAACAATACACATTAATTCACATCACACTTTTTATAATTATGTCTTTTCTGAAAAAATAGTGATCTGTCCAATCCAAAAACATCTCTAAAATGTTCAATAACACGACGTAAACGAAGCGAGTACAAATGAAGCTGAATGAAATTTTATTCAAACAGATTAAACACAAAATGCGATAACGGCCTGTCTATGGTTAGTTTTGCAGATTTAGGGAGAGTAATGATTTCAATATTTAAATTTGTTTAAAACAGCGCGATGAATAATATGGTTAAAGGATTTCATTTTATTTAATAATCAATGATTTCATTAAAATACCTTACAACATTTTATAATACTTTCTATTTAATAGAAATTTGTGTTGCCAGAATTTGTAAAATATCCAAAATAGTATATTTTTAAATAATTCTATATAAATATACTTTCGTGACAAAAATCCATCAAACATATTTATAATGAGGGTTTAGTAATTAGTAACTAATAATAATTGATATAATGTTAGACCACTCATCAGAGTTTCAAAAAACTAGACCTGATTACTTATTAAGTTATTACTTAACTTATCAGTACAGAGTATATTACATTGTAACAATGGATTTGTTAAAAGTCTAATGGTAAATACTAAATACCTACTTAATTATCTGATGTCACATACTACCTAGTACCTAATTACTATAAGTTATTAGTGCAAATTAGAAATCAAATATACATTGTGGAATTTTAATTAGTGCGTTTTGGCCGTCGTATCACTTCTGTAATATGTATTTTAAAAGATAAGATATAGAATGCTTGATTGTCATAGTATATTGATAAAACATTACAATGGGTTATCCTATTGTCAATACAAAATATCAAATGTATTTCTAGAAGTGACGTTTTTCCTGCCTCAATAAACATTAAACAATGGAACATTTTGGTTTATCACATATTTTGTACGAACCGGACAAATATAGTCCAGATACGTTGGACTTATTAGCTGATGAAGAAGCCAGAGAATACTGGCTAAATACGTGTGAAAAGCTTGTGGATAAATATGTAAATTTTGCTCTAACGAATAATGAAGATCCTACCGTTGAAATAAGAGCTTTAAAATTTAAAACTTGTTATGTAGAGGCTTTAAAAGAACTAAGAATAAATCCACTGTAAGTAGTTTAGTTACTAATGACAGGTACATTTTTTTTAAGTGCAATCGAAATATATTGAAAGTTTATATTTTAGTGCTCATGGACAGTTGACTATTCGATTACTCCTTGATGTCAACGAAACTTGCCTTCGTTCTCAGGGATTTTTTGATCTTTGGAAACAACAGAAAAAGTATGAAAATGAAGCCGCACTTGCAATTTTATCAGCTAGATTAGCAGAGGTAGATGCTTTTCCGAATGATAGACAGAGGTGGACTGAATTGTGTAGAGGTGTTTTAGCTGGCAAGTTGTTAAATTTATTTACTAGTTTTTTATCAATTTTATACTTTTACATGTGAATTTTTTTTACAGGTAATATGTTTGATTGGGGTGCCCAAGCTGTTACTTCCATTTTAAACTGTGGTCTTTATGAAGCCTTACAGAAAATACAAAAAAGACCATGGCTACATGATGGATTAGATAAATGGATTGAAAAGTTAGAGGTAACATGACCAACTCTGGCCTTAGATGAATAATTTGTAAATTGCAATAACTGACTGCCCTTGTACTATGCCTTTTTACTTTTAGAAAACAGTTCATCATTGTGCTGCTGTATTTGTGGATAATAGTGGAGTTGACATAGTTTTAGGCATTTTGCCATTTGTAAGAGCCCTGTTGCTCAGAGGCACATCAGTTATTTTGTGTGCAAATGAGTGGCCGGCCTTAAATGATGTTACCAATGTTGAATTACAAGAACTTCTCCAACATGCATCTCAAATTTGTCCAGTTTTAGCTGCTGCAATGGCCACTGGTGATTTAATTGTACGTTCTAATGGACAGAGAGGCCCCTGCCTTGATTTACGGACTGTCAGTGTAGGTAAGGAAAAAATTATAATGAAATAATATTATTAAAATAACCTTCAAAAAAATGTATCGTATATCACTTATATTTTACATATACACTTACACACTGTTTTTAATTATTTTCATATTTTTTTAGATCTTTACACTGAAATGAAGAGACGTGGAGTAGACTTAATTATTTTAGAGGGTATGGGAAGAGCCCTTCATACAAATTTAAATGCTCGTCTTGCTGTAGACTCACTCAAATTAGCTGTTGTAAAGAATGCTTGGCTTGCTCAACGTCTTGGTGGTCCACTATTTTCAGTAATTTTTGTATATGAAGACAAGCCAATAGCAACATAATAACCTATTTTTTATTAATACACCATTACAGGACTTCCTTTAAAGATAATGAGGCTCACTATTCATTTTATCTATGAACTGAAAACATTGAATTTTTTGAATGTTTAACATTAATGTTTTTAACCTATGGAATATATTGAGTGTTACCTTGCAAAAGCTTTTATTTCTCTTGTAGTATGTGATTATAATATAACATTACTATATTTAAAACTAATAATAAAAACATTTATTTTAATTAAGTATAATTAAAATGCATTTCAAATTAGAATTAAGATACTATAAAATGAAATAACAGGTTAGGAGTACTGTTTATTTAAATAAAAAATGACTTGCTACTAACATGTAAAGTTTAAGGAATTTTTTGAGAACTTCAACATTTCATTTAACTATCTTGCTACAGGGACAGTAGAAGATTAACAATACATAAATTCACTGTACAACAAATATCATAATAATATAAAAAGAATGTACCTAAGTTCTAAAGTGATTTCATAATTTAAGAATTAATCACACTTCACCCCCTAACACTTGCTACAGGAAAAGGACCACACTACTTTTGGTATTTCATTCACTCTATGGTCATCTTTCACTGAATTATTAAGTCAACAGTAAATCTTAAACTTCACTTTAATATTAGTGAACTTTGTACAAATTAGGATCTATTCAACCAAGCCATAACTTTAAACAGTAAGTAAGCAATGCTTATTGCATAAGCAATCTTTTCTTTTTGTTGTCTTTGAATTTGTTCAGCTTCTATAGCCATGACCCGTCTGTTCAGTTTGATTATTTGCCTTCGGAGATGGACCAATTCTTCTGATGCGGAAAGTCCTTCTCCATTACCCATTGGTGGTGTTGGGTCTCTAAAATTGAAACAGATTAAATAAATATACTTTTATTGTAAACGAATTTGTCTCATATGTTTGTAATTATTTTGTGCAGAATCTAACGATCCTATAAAAAAAAGATTTATAAAAACTATGATCGAGACAAAATCCGTCAACCTATTTTACATAGTAAGAAATATTATTACTAGATTTACGGAAGCTGAATATTATTATTTTTTTTGTGGTTTTTAAATTCTGAATGTTCCACATATGAGAATAATATGAAACCACTTCTATATGGTCAACATGTATACCTTTACGATATAAATATAACATATACTACATTCAGCATTAGGCTCTTCGGCAGTGACAGATTTGAATCATTTCAATAGATTTTATGTGATGTGTGAAAACAGACAACAAAAAAAATATAGGTGTGATTCTCTAATTTTATGAATGAATTATTTTCGTTAATAATACTGATCATAAATTATTAAAAAATACAACATTTGGCTTGCTACCTAGTTCATTTAGACTAATTTAATTTTTGTGTTGATATCAATTAAGTAAATAAATTTGTCTATAAATGTAATAAATTTGTTTGAAAACACGATGACGGCAGCTCTAACACACAACCAAATTTATAAATACAATTATTGTTCCCCACTACACCTTTTGGATAGATTATATAAAGATGCTTATGAAGGTATTTTACTAATAATGATATACCTAGTTAATATCGACTTTATTTTATCCTCTGTCTGTAATTGTTTTAAATAATTTAAAGTTTTTTTAAATAAATACCAAAGATTAATATTTTGACAAAATCTTTATCTAAATATAATTATGAAAATAATCAATTAAAGTTTTGTTTGACTAACACATTAACATATTTTTATAGTAATTATTATGTTAGTAGCATAAATGTTATAAAAGTGTACATACCTTAGCACTATTTGTGATTCTGTCATAGTAGACTCATTGAAATGGTCAGATTGTGGAATAACAGATCGTAGGCCATCCAAAGCACGTATTTTTGGGACACTTCTCGGAGGGGAGTTTGGCAATTCAGTTGGATAGTCATCAGCAGAGGGAAAATAGTGCTGCTCCAAAGTTATAACACGAGGTGGTGTACTAACACGCACCATTCCAGGATCACTTGGAAGAACTGCATTATCCAATTGGATCTCCCTTGGAGGAGCTTTAGTTCCTGTATAAACATTTATTTAGTTATATTTATCACAGTCCAAAATTAGAAAATAAATATTGACTTTTAAAATATATTTAATAGGTCAAATTACAATAACAATAATTTAAATTACAAAGAGGAAAAAAAATACTTTATAGTATTAATAGCTAATAAGGTAATAATATATTGAAATTGTTCAAAACCCAATGTCATAAACTAAACTAAACTTACCAATTTGAATAAATACTATCATTGATTACTATAACTATAATAATATTAAATAATTACCCATATGTTGGTCCTGGCCCATTACCAGTATTCTCTCAGGAACTTTCATGTCAAATTTTTCATTATCATAATCCCATCCCACATGTCCATTTGGTATGTTATCATCATCCACAAACTCTCCAGTAGCCTACAATTATGTATAAATTTATTTTTTTAAGCTTTGAGAATACAATAAGAAATAAAGTTTTACCTTAATTCTTTGTGGCACTGTCATATTATGGCTAATATGCCGAGTGTAAGACTCGTCGTTGGTATATTGCATTTCTGTAATTTAAATCTAAACATTAAGGCGGAATCTGTATTAAATGAACATGCATTACTAAATGAAAAATATCGTGGTAGGTATTATCGTTCCAAAACTGTATAATTTCTAGAGGGAGGTAGGTAATTTTTTTAAGTTAAATGTATTTAAATATGATTTTTACCTATATTACATAATTTATTACGTTAAACATACCTTAATGGTTAGATTTAGAATATACACTTTATTTTAAGATAAAGATTTCTGATTTACTGATTATAAATTGACAAATGACAACTAAGTATGTATTCACTACATATCCATTTACCAAATGCCCTTATGAAATATACCATCATATGGAGGGTAGAGATCAGTAGTAACAACTCCATGTTTAGAGTTACTTTCGAGTGCTATATTGATAGCGCTACTAATCCATCAAGGTATGAATTTAAAAATCGCCGAAAATTACAGAAATTGCTTAAATTTCAAATACTTATTGAAAAGAACAAAATATATATTTTTTTGATATTGATGATGATGTGACTGCTGTGACGATATAACTCTTAAAAGATCATTTATTTATTACTTCTTCTTTAGTTTATTGTATAAATTAACACTCTTTATTCACTACCCTTCATAATCCTTAAACACAATACATCATATGTTCATCGATGTAAAAAAAATATTATTATTATTATTATTATTACTGAAAGATGTCGAAGACGATATATTGTTGTCCATTTATTAATTCATTATAAATAATATTATACATGTTTTGATTCAAGGATAAGTATTTTTTTAGTTATTATGCATTATAAGAAAAGTAAAATTTAATTTATCTCAATTTTTTTTTGTATTTTTTCAATTAATCCATTGGTCTGTTATGATTTAATTATTGCTAAATGAAAAATTTTCATTTGCTATAAACTTAATATTAATTGAGGAAGAGACTTTTGAGGCTATGTGTAACAAATATCGGCATTTGGTGGCACATTTCCCATAGGAATGTTTAAATTTTTCAGCATAAAAACAATCAAGCATCCAATAATTCTTAACTTGAATGTAACTTTTAAATGCACCGTGTTCCCCTGTCATTGGCTTTAATTTTGCTTCAAATAAAACTTCAATCAAACCATTTGATGTTGTATTAACGTAGAAATTATTAATTTACAATTATCTGTTTTAAAAGTAACTTAGAAAAGCATGACAATCATTTATATAAAATTGTCTACTTAAAAAAAAATACAAACTTGAAGTTTTAGTTAGTTATTGAAAACAATGAAAGCCACCGGTTTTGGTATTATTTTAATTTTAATAGTTCATCTTTTTGATACTTCTGTTGCGAATAGCGATGCCTTGAAACGAGAGGAAAGAAAGTCTAAAGGCGTTACTACATTTATTAGCGCTAAATGGGAAGCTACACCAATAGTACTGGAACTGGCAGAATACTTATCATCTGAAAGTTCTGATTTATTCTGGTCTTTCTTTGACGGCATCAATTCACTAAAATCAAGTTTAGAATCCTCAGGTATGACAGTCTATGATATTTGCTTTTATTAACATTCTTTGGAATATATTTCCAAAATGGTCAGAACAATATTTGTAAAATTTCTTATTTTTCAGAGACCGACAAACAATTGTATGATGCCTGCATAGGTGTAGCGAGTACCTTGTTAGCTCCATCCCAGCTACGCATGGCTAAACTTGCTCTATCTATGCACTTAACTTCACCAACTGTTCGTATGTTTGATCAGATTGCTACACAGAATGGTGCAAAAGAACTACAATGTGATACATTTGTATCAATTGCATCAAGAAAGATTTGTGATAATGATGTTCTAAGGGATGTCCTTAAATCTTCTGATAAATATAATCCTGTAAGTGTTACTTCTTTTAGTATGTTGTAAATATTAATTTAGTAGGTTTATTTTTGTATATCATTTTATAAATAATATTTTTTTGTTTTCTTAAGGAAGAACATAGAATTGAAACTTATCTTTTAGATCATTCCTATCCTAGTAGTGATAATAAGAGTTTGACTGCTATTTTGTATGGAGAATTAGGCAATTCAGACTTTGCTACTAAGCATAAAATACTATCTGGATATGCTGATAAGGGAAAAATTAATTATGTTGTGAGATGGAATGTTAAGGTAAGTGTATTATTTTTCAGGTATGATTTGATTTTAATTCAATAAACCTAGTTTATAGTTAAGTTAATACTATGTATATATATATCTTTATAGTCACGGGGTAAACCAAAGCTTCGTCTATCTGGATATGGAATTGAATTGCAATTAAAGAGTACAGAATATAAAAGTCAAGATGACACAACTCCAAAAGAGACTGAAGGAGAAGATGCAGGAGTGCCCTCTGAAGAAGAGGACGAAAATGATCCACAAAACCAAATTGATGGATTTAATTTTGGAAGACTGAAGTAAGTCTTGGTTTTGTAAATCAAATCAAAATAAAATAATCTCAAAACAGTATACATTTTAAATTCTATAGATAGGACAATATCACTTATTATTATATTTATTAAAACAGAAATCTGTTTCCTGCTTTGCGGACTCCGCTAGAACGTTTTCGGCGACATTTATCTGAAATGAGTGAAGAATTAGAGCCACTCAAAGTTTGGCAAATGCAAGCTTTGAGTATGCAAGCCGCTGCCGCCGTCATGGACGCCCATGATGCTGGTGATGATGAGGCTCTTAAAGTCCTTACATCTATAGCACAGAACTTCCCCATGCAGGTAACCTTAAATTCTAGTGATGAAGTTTCAATATAGAGGAATGTCTTAACTTTTGTCTATTTACTATTTACAGTGCTGTATTGATTAATTTGTACCCTATGTATTTTTTAATATTTTTTGACTTATGTAAATTATGTGCCTATTTTGATCTCATACTTATTGAAAAAAGCCATTTTGTACTTCATCTCTCTAACTGAAAAGTTATAGCTACTACTGTTGTAATTGTTGCTGAATGAGTTTTACATACTTGTAAAATTAGCAGAGTGGCTATAATCTTAAACCTAACAAGAATTCTAAAGGATATACTGACCATTTAATAAAAAACTACAATCACAAATGTCTCCAAAAATCTTCTGAACCTATAAATCAGTGTTTTCGACAAACTCTGCCAATATTCGACATCCTACTATTATTCGTGTAGTTCGATTAGCATTATTAAAACACACTTTTGACCAGTAAGAGCTTTGCTTCGCTCATCTCAATAATTTTAACTTTATACTTTGTATGACTGCAAAATGAAAATAACAGACCACCGAACCATAACAAATTTCATTCAACAGACCAAATCCCTGATCCACGTCAATGTGCCACGGTCTTTCCGAGATGAAGTGTTATACAACCAGGATATATGGTCGTCATCTATGGGATTGAGACCGGCTGAGCCACTACTATTGGTATCTGGTGCTCAATATGATGCTGATGAAGTCGATGTTATGGCGCTGTTAGCTGCATTAAGAGAGGATATTGGTCCTATGAACACTCTTCATGCTTTAGGTATATATAAACTTTAGTTGCTTAGTTTGCTTTAATTTTAACAGTCATTTAACTAGTTGTCTTAAATTCTTAAGAATAATTTTAAGTCCAATACCAATTTCTTCACCAGGTCTGTCCAAGAAGTTCATCAACAAGCTATTATCATTAGAGCTTGGCGAGTCGTTCACTTGGGAAGAATATGGCTTGGACATTCGTGACTCAGCCATCACCTGGCTTAATGATCTCGAAACCGATGAAAGATACAGAAGATGGCCTTCTTCTTACATGGAATTGCTGCGACCTACTTACCCCGGGATGCTGAGAAATTTGAGGAGGAATATTTATAATTACGTAAGTTAAGATTTATTATCTCCACTTCTAGGATCTATCTAGGTCTGATACTAGAAGCGCTAACCCGGACTCGCTGTGCTCGCAAAATCTCGTTATGTGTTAGCATATTGAGCGAAGCGACGTGCAAACAGCATCCAAGTTGCATTTCCAAAACCTCGACTCATTCTTTCCTCAACCATTTTTTTTTTCAAGCTAAATTTTCGTCCAAAAAAAAATTCCCATTAGTCTATGGGATTTTAGTTTTTCCGTGATTATTCCTAAACGACATCGAATATTTGATTTTTTTTTAAATCCACCACCAGACTGATGTCTATCAGTGGGCGAAATTTTAAAATTTCGGATATACAGTTTTTGATCGATGTTTGCGCAACTTATGCAGAAAAGTCTCTCATAGAGAGCTTCGCTCGATTAATATTTTAATTCTATTTATTAGATAGATAGATAGATAAGCACTTTATTGCATATTAGATAAATAAAAAGTTGTAATTTATAGGTAATAGTGATAGACCCAACATCCCCCACCTCAGCGCCTCCCCTGAAGCTAGGTGAGACGCTTTTGAAGCACGCGACCCCTGTGCGCGTGGGTCTGGTGCTGGCGCCCGGGGGGGAGCCAGCCCTCGCAGCCGCCGTGCGAGGCGCCTTCAACTATGTGGCTCAGGAGAAGAACTCCAACAAGGACGCATTTTATTTCATTACCCAGGTCTGTTATTTGATAAAGAATATTAATTTTTTTAATGTTCGATCGAAATAAGTTTTTTAGCCGAAACCGAAACCGAACTTCGGTTTTGTTATTAGTGTTTGTCGGAACCGATTCGTTAGTTAATCACTAATTTTATTTAATTTTTTTAAATTTAATTTCGGTATTTTTTTCATTTTATATATTCCTTGTATTGATTTTTAATAGTTGCTTCATTCACTTCAAGAAGATGTCTTAACTTTAGAACACGTCAAGAAGAATTTGAAAAAATATGCAAGTTCGAATGCAAATTTAGATGACATTATATCTGAAGATTCAGAATATAACTTCGGACACCAAATAGCAGAAGAATTCGTATTGAAACTAGGAACTAATAAGTTTCCTCAAGTGAGTACATGTTAATTATTATATTTGTATTATAATTAATAACAAAAAAGATGGGGTCTACCCAGTTTTCGTAGTTGGTGAAGATATAGATGATTAAAAAGTGAAAGTGGTTCCTTAATAGTTTGAAGATATTTTTATATTAAGACTTTCGGGGTCAGTAATTAATGTTATTTTTAGATGTCCTGCACTCACGTTAAATTTATCGTAATTTTCTCGGTTAATTTGAGCTTGAATAGCCACGCCTGGAGTCCGAAATGCTCCGAGCTCATAACTAAACCCCCTGAACGGGTTCGAAACTAGTTGGGCGAATTCCGATAAATTCAACGTAAATATGACCGGATATCCACAAGTAAAAAATAGTTCGAGGATACTCAATTTTTTTCTGGTTATTGCTTTATTTAATAGAAAAAAAAAACTTGGCTTTTGGTTTAGATATATTTAACGTAACCGAATTTGGAGGTTTGAACACAACGTCACTGAAGATACGGTTAGCATAATCCAGACCAATTTACGAGTAGAGGATCCGCAGGTGTTGATCAACGGCGTGCCGCTGTGGGAGGACGGGTCGGGCGCGCTGTCGTCGGTGGAGTTGCTGGAGGAGGCGCTGGTGTCGTCTCTGTCGCGCCACACGGCCCGCCTGCAGCGCGCTGTGTTCCGCGGACAGCTCGCCGACACCGCCGACGCCAGGGATTACCTCATGCAGCAGCCGCACATCGTCACCAGGTGCCCGGCCTCGCTAGCGCTCTTAGTGTATCCACGTGTTTTTCAGAAACTTTATCTTGAGCAATCAAGTGCTAGAATAATTATATATTTCATTTGTTAAAATTAAATATAGATAGCATTATATGGTTTAAAGTTGCAAGAAATACGAAAGAGTAACTAGAATACCTCTATTTCTAATGCTCTAATTACAAATAATATAATATAAATATAAAAATTATAAAACTAAATTTACTTTATATATATATTTATAAGTAAAGTTATTTTGATAATATCTAGATTAAATCGTCGTGTCCTTGCATCGGAACCATCTCAATACTTAGATTTATCTGGTGTTCCATCATCTACTGAATTATTTTCTGAAGACAATGTTCACCGTCTCTTGCATTTAACGGGTAAGTCACATTGTACATTAAAATTGTGAAATAACGAATTTCTTATTACCTAAATGTTATATTTCCAGGTCGAGACGCCCTTGCCACAGCTTTACCAGTTTTGAAGTATTTTACTAAAGGTAGTAAAAAGGAGAAGATAACTCAAACTCTCTGGATTGCTGGAGATCTTAATCAGAAAGAATCCAGACAATTGTTAAGGAATGCACTTACTTTTATGGTGAGTAATGAATTCAAAATATTTCATACTAAATTATAATATCTTAAGAATATTAATTTTTGTATTAATATTTTAAACACATTTGAATTGTATAATTGTATAATGTCGGTAACAATATTGCAGAGAGAATCTGGAGGCATCCGCGTTGCGTTTATTCCGAATGTTGACGGTTCATCCAGTGACGACCAATCCTTTAATAAAGTAGTGCTCGCGGCTCTCAATAGCCTGGAACCTGCAGAAGCTACCAAATATGTGGTTCAGCTGCTGGAAAATGAAGGATGCCATGAGAGACAAGATTGTGATATTTTGGTAGGAAAATATTATAAAGTAACTTTTTATATTTACATATATCATGTAATTATCGAAAATCCCAAACAAAGGCTCAATCATAAGTGTATAGTTATGGTATTGATATATTTGCTTTCATTTTGTTTTTGTTATTTTGGTATTTGACGCCTTGAGTACAATCTTATTTATCTTCGGTGAAAAGAAATAAATGCATTGTGAAATAATATCGTCAAAATCTCCATATTTGTTTGTTTGATTACAAATAGTCAATATATATAATGTGGTGTAGCCCGAGCTGGTGCCAGCGTTGAACAAGTTCTCATGGGTGCTGAAGGCGGCGCGCGTGTTGTGTGCTCGCAGTCTCAAGCTGCGTGCGTCGGAGCGCGCTATCACTCACAACGCCAGACTCATTGGACCCTTCGGAGATGGGGAGAACTTCTCGCTCGAGGACTTTGTACTGCTTGAGAGGTGAGATAGTGTTCTATTGTAATGCTATAGAACAGGGGTGGCCAACTCAATCGGACTCGAGATCTACTATCTGCCTTTCTAATTATTTGCGATCTACCGACTAGGAAATTTACCTATATTCTAATAATTTTTTCCTTGCACGCGATCGACTAACCTATAGAATTAATTTTTTTTTGTATGTTTTAGATACAGCAATCAGGTGTACGGGGACCAATTATCCGAAATATTACATAAAAAAAAGAAGGTGTCCAATGATATTTTGGATGATGATGACGGTATGACGACAAATTACATCAAATCCATGTACTTACTAAACAAAAATGTGTTTTCGAGTACTTATATAGTCGTTTTTTATAGATGAGATTGTGGATTTATCTACCGACAACTTGTTGAAGATAATATCTGTGCTAGCGTCGCGCAGTCCTCGTGTGCGCACGCCTCTACCGTTCGGACTACGTACGGATCACTCTGTTATTGAACTATCTCCTCTGTATGAAGACGAGGCGGCCATTGAAGTGAGTTACAATCGAAATTAATAAATTATTTATATTTATTGAAGTGTAAGTGATATGACATCCAATATTTTATATAAAACGTGTAATAATGTAATATTGTGTAATACAGATAGTAGCAGTAGTAGACCCGGCGTCGACGGCAGCCCAGCGCCTGGCGCCACTGCTGCTGGTGCTGCGGCGAGTCGTCAACTGCCGTTTGCAGTTGTTCCTCAACCCTCAGGATAAGAACTCCGACATGCCGCTCAAGAGGTTCATATTATTTACTTTTACTAAGTGTTGTATAGGCTTAAACATTAAAAAAAAACCACAAACTTATCCTTAAAATATTTAAACACAAAATATATATGGGTACAAAATTTCAAAACCATAGATTAACATTTTTTTTACTAGGGTCGAAAGCACGCAAACGGGGAAAGCTAAGCGTAACGAAAAATATATCATGGTAATTTTAGCTTGATACGATTTCCTCAGTGTCTGCAATTAACAAAAAATACGTACGTTTTATTTCAAGTTAATTGCAAATTACTCTTTTTTTTTTTTTTTTTTTTTTTTTTTTATGGAAAAGGAGGGCAAACGAGCATGCGGGTCACTGATAAAATGTGATCACCGCCGCCCATGAACTCTTGCAACATCCGAAGACTCACAAGAGCATTGCCGGCCTTGGAGATATGAATAGACGCCTTTTTTGAAGGTACCCATGTCGTATCGATCTGGAAACACCGCCGAAGGAAGTTCGTTCCACATCTTAGTGGTACGTGGAAGAAAAGTCCTTGAAAACCGCACAGTAGAAGATCGCCACGCATCCAGGTGGTGTGGATGGAAATGCAGGCGGTGACGTGCTGTGCGGTGATGGAATTCGGCGGCAGGCATCAGATCAAATAGCTCTTCGGAACACTCCCCGTTGTAAATGCGATAGAAGACGCACAAAGAAGCCACGTCTCTACGCAATGCCAAAGAGTCCAGCCGTTCACAGAGCACCGGGTCCCCGACAATCCGTACGGCTCTCCGTTGTACGCGGTCAAAAGGAAGAAGCTGATATTGGGGTGATCCGGACCAGAGATGAGAGCAGTACTCCATATGTGGCCGAACCTGCGCCTTATAAAGCGCAAGTCTATGGCCAGGATTGAAATACTGTCTCGCTCTATTAATCACACCCAATTTCATCGAGGCCAACTTGGCCTTGCTCTCCAAGTGACCACGAAACTGACAGTCGCTCGAAATGTCGAGTCCCAGTACTTTGATACTTGGCGAGGCATCGAGAGGTGTGCTATCGAAGAGCGGCGATACGACAAATGGGGTTTTCTTAGTGGTAAACGCGCAAACCTGTGTCTTTTGGGGATTAAACTGAACGAGGTTCAGTTTACCCCATTCTGAGACCGTCCTCAGGGAGGTCTCTATAGAAGACACAAGTTTCTTTCGGCACTCGTCGACGTTTTCCCGAGAGAGACCTGCACGGCCGGAATATACCGCATCCCCAGTGCTGTCATCCGCATAACAATGTATGTTGGAAATGTCCAACATATCATTGATGTGCAAGAGGAACAGGGTTGGGGATAGCACGCAGCCTTGGGGTACACCAGCATTCACGGGCTTGGGGTCCGAGCAAAAACCGTCGAGAACGACCTGTATGCTCCGCCCAGTGAGGAAGCTGGTGATCCACTTGCATAAACTCTCGGGAAGCCCATAGGAAGGAAGCTTCGAAAGAAGCCCCTTGTGCCATACACGATCGAAGGCTTTCGCTATATCCAGACTAACTGCCAGACCTTCTCCCTTGCTTTCAATAACCGCAGCCCAACGGTGTGTAAGATATAACAGGAGGTCACCAGCCGATCGACCATGGCGAAAGCCATATTGTCGGTCATTGATCAACTGGTGATCCTCAAGGTACGCGAGGAGCTGTCGGTTTATGATGTTCTCCATTATTTTGGAGAGAAGAGAGGTGATGGCGATAGGTCTGTAGTTAGCTGGGTCCGAGCTATCACCTTTTTTAGGGATCGGATGGACAAAAGCACACTTCCATGAGACCGGGACTACGCCTTTGAAATAGGAGTACCGAAATAGACGCGTTAGCACTGGAGTCAACTCAGGGGCACATGTTCGTAGCACGATTGGGGAAATGCCATCCGGCCCACTCGACTTATGAACATCCAAGGAAAGTAGAGACCGTCGAATGGTTTTTTGCCGGAAAATTATTTCCAGCATTGAACTCTGACACCGCTGGATGGTAGGCGGTGTTTTCCCTTGGTCGTTCAAGGTCGAGTTTGAGGCAAAAAGAGTGCCCAAGAGATCGGCTTTCTCTTTTGCCGTATGGGCCAGAGAATCATTCCCCGAGTGCAGTGGCGGTAGGGATGGCTGGCAAAAGTTACCCAAAGTGGCTTTAGAAAGCGCCCAGAACTTGCGCGTGCCTGGTGGGTACCTTGTCAACTGATCCCCAATTTTGACGACATGCCTAAACCTTGCTCTAGCAATTTGCCGTTTGAAGAATCTGGAGGCACGATTGTATTTCCTCTTCAGAACTCTAGAGTTCGGATCCTTGATGACTAACGCATTAACCCAAGCCTGATACGCCTGACGTTTTCCGGCTGCTGCAGCCCTGACAGACGCATCAAACCAAGGCCGCGATCTGCCACCAAGTGGTACCACAGAGCTAGGTACAAATAGTTCCATGCCCTGTAGTATCACATCAGCAACAGCCGCAGCGCAGTCACTGGGATCATCGGAAGAGAAACAAATCGGCCCCCATGGGTAGGATGCAAAAAAAGACCGCATTCCATCCCAATCCGCTGACTTGTAGTGATCGGAGGACCCAAGGGGAGCCTCGACAATGACCTGGTACTTTCCGGGATGTGTAGTCAGCAGAAGATCCAACAAAGAGGGCATGTGGCTGTCCACGTCCGGTAGACGAGTGTGCGTCTGAACCAACTGGGACAGACCATTTGCCAGAGCAAAGTCAAACACAGATCTCCCCGCGAAGTCAGTGGAACGCGATCCTAGCCACTCGGCATTATGCGCGTTGAAGTCCCCAAGGACTATGACCTCAGCGGAGGGAATCTGTGATAGCAGGTCGTCAATCTTCGCCTGTACATGGCCCAAGAGTTGTTCCGTTTCTGCATTACCACTATGGGATCTGTATAGGCACGCGTAGACTCTGACATGATCATCCATGTCCACGCGCAGCCAGAGGAGAGACAGATCCCGACCTTCAAAAATCTCGAGGCGACGGTAGCAGATATCCTCCCTTACGAACACAGATACCCCGGCGTGGGGTATAAAATGATGCTCTAATTTATACCCGGGGTATGAAAGGTACGCTGTGTCGCTAGGTTTGGATATCTGCGTCTCCGTCAAAAACAACAAGGCCGGCTGCGCCGTCTCAAGATGATAATGGACGGCGTTTAGGTTGGAGTGAAGTCCCCGGATGTTGCAAAAGTCCACATTCAGGGTGGACCGGGGTGCCGCTGTGTTACCTCGTCGTTTGCCCTCAAAAAACACGAAGTGCGATTCTTTGCCCGCCCCAGATACGACGGGCGGCCCGAGCAAAATCGAAGAATCGTTTCCCCGATTTTGCTCGGGGAGGGATTCTCCGACTTCATTAAAGCCGGTACCCTCCTGGGGTATATTTATTGAAGTAACCGCATTCATGTTTGGCAGGGAGGAGGGGGGAGGGGGGTTTGGGCTTCCGGAAACTCTCACTCACCGACGGAACATAACCAAATGAATTTGGTTACTATACGTCGATCTTCTGTGAGAGGGTGGTCCTTCCCCGGTCGAGCCAGCCCAATACAAGCTGCAGTCAAATGACAACAGCTAGGCTCTACCACCTAAAAAAATAAATACTCTGAATTATAATAGAATTCTTTTGAAAATTTATCTATAGATATGTAGACAACTGGTTCAAATTTAATTATTAAAGCTTGAAGGGTGTAGGAGGACATAAATATAGAAGATAAAATTAGATCGAGTTGACCGATAAAGAGCTTCGCTTAACTCAGCTCAATAAATATGCTCGCTACGCAGCTTCTACCGCTACGTATTGGATCCCGAACTGCAGTTTACGAGTGCGGGCGCGCAGACGGGCGGGTCGCTCGCGCGTTTCTCCCGTCTGCCGCACGCACCGCTGTTGTCGCTGGAGCTGCGCACGCCGCCCAACTGGCTCGTCGAATGCGTCAAATCCGTCTACGACCTGGATAACATTCGCCTGGCCGATGTCGAGTCGCTTGTTCACAGGTTAATTTTTATATTATTCATTTATGATTGTCTACTAAATCTTATATCACCATGACTCATACAAACTATATATTTACTGACAAAATCCAACAGCGAGTTCGAGCTAGAATACCTTCTCCTGGAAGGTCACGCTTGGGACACAACGTTAGGTACTCCTCCTCGCGGCCTACAGCTGGTGCTGGGAACGCGTGCTCGAACTGAAACCGTCGACACCATCGTGATGGCCAACCTGGGATACTTCCAGCTCAAGGCCAACCCCGGTGCCTGGACCCTGCGCCTGAGACCCGGACGATCAGATGATATTTATGAGATTGTTGGGTCAGTTCTAGCTATTGCATCCTATATTTTAATTTTTATGAATAAATAATGTATAAGTTAGCACATTTAAAATAGCAACATTAAAGTAATTTAATAGTAACACTATTTTGTAACTAAAATTTATAAATCAATATGAAAATATAATAATATATGGTGGGATATGCATATTTATTCAGACATGACAATACTGATACGCCGGCGGGCAGCGAAGACATCCAAGTCCTAATGAGTTCCTTCCGGAGTCAGGTGATCAAGCTGCGCGTCAATAAGAAGGCAGATAAGCAAAACCTCGATTTGCTGGCCGAAAACGATGAAAAGAACTCCGGCGGTATATGGAACTCTATTGCAAGGTTCAATTACTTTCCTTAATATATAACTGCTGTTAATCGTCCCCTTTTGTAGAATATGGTGGAGTAAGGAACTAAAAAATACTTATTTTTGTAATTAGTTCTTTTGGAGGCGGAGAAGAACAAGAAACACAAGACGAGACGATTAACGTGTTCTCAGTAGCGTCAGGTCACCTGTACGAGCGGTTCTTACGTATTATGATGATGTCTGTTCTGAAACACACTAAATCTCCAGTTAAATTCTGGTTTTTGAAGAATTATCTCAGTCCATCTCTTAAGGTACTCTATTTACTAAAATACTCTACTTTAAATCAATAAAGCACCTAGTTAAGTCGTCTGTCTTCAGGATATTCTCCCGTATATGGCTCAAGAGTACGGGTTCGAGTACGAGTTGGTGCAATACCAGTGGCCGCGCTGGCTGCAGCGGCAGCGCGACCGACAGCGCACTATCTGGGGGTACAAGATTCTGTTCCTAGATGTGCTGTTCCCCTTGGACGTAAAGAAAATCATTTTTGTTGACGCAGACCAGGTACATTTAAAAAAAATTTATATTATACTACTTTTTAAAATCAATATATATTTTTTTATTCCATATTAAAATTTTCTGCTAGATTATTGTATTTTAAAGAGTTAATGAATTTGAACCTGATTTTATTTGCTCTCGCGTAAAATTTTTTTATTATATCAGATTGTTCGAGCTGATCTGAAGGAGCTGGTAGAATTGGATCTAGGAGGTGCGCCATACGGGTATACACCTTTCTGTGAAAGCAGAAAAGAGATGGAAGGATTCAGGTTCGTGATTTTAAATAAGATGCTTGTCATAGTATAATTTCAGCTATTTAAAATAATAAAAATATTTTAAACAATAATAGCAATAAGAGCATTATTATCTTCAATTTAATCATCGTATCATCCTTCCTAATACTTTTGTGCGTTTCTCATTACGTTAAAGCCTATCGTCACTAACCCTCTGTCCGTCAGGTTCTGGAAGCAGGGCTACTGGCGCAACCACCTCCAGGGTCGCAGCTACCACATCAGCGCGCTATACGTCGTCGACCTGAAACGCTTCAGACGCATCGCCGCCGGGGACAGGCTGCGTGGACAGTACCAGGCGCTCAGCCAAGACCCTAACAGCTTGTCCAATTTGGGTAATAATTAAGACTTTTTTGCGATATTATTTTATTTATTCGTTGTATTATGAAGTTATTGAATGTATAAAAAAATCGTATGTAATGTGAGACATTTTACTTGTTACAGATCAGGATCTACCCAATAATATGATTCACCAGGTGGCCATCAAGTCTCTGCCGCAGGAATGGCTGTGGTGCGAGACTTGGTGTGATAATGATTCCAAGAAGTACGCTAAGACAATTGACCTGGTAAGATAATTAAAGGGCTCATATTTATAACAATATAAATTTGTAATATAACGTAATGAAAAACGTGAATGTAGCGGGTGGCTCTAAACGACGTAAAACTTACATAGGAGCCTAGTGGTATTTATTATGCAATTTGTATCAAAGTGGACTTAATAAAACATTAACTTCTTAAGCAAAAAAATATCATTTATAAGATGTTTTCACATTAAAAACTCCTCAGTGCAACAACCCGATGACGAAGGAGGCGAAGTTGTCAGCGGCCATGCGTATCGTTCCCGAGTGGAGCCGATATGATGAAGAGCTACGCGCGCTGCAGGCACGCGTGCGACAGGGACACTACCAGACAGACACTGAACAGGTACACACACTATGACACAGACTTCGAACACACACAGATACTATACAAAAAACAGGTACACATCCTACTACACAGATTTCGAACAGGGGCACACACACAAACAACCACAGAGACAAAAAATAGGTATAAACACTACCACAAAGACACCTAAGGTACACATATTAACAACACACACCAAATAGGTACGTACAACACGCATACATACGCATCCACGCATGTACGCTAGCACGTTAGCATGCATGCATATTTGCTTATTAAAAAATGAAATTATCTGTTTCTACACTTACTGTAAGTCTGTGATACACATGATATAAATGACAGTAAAAAAAAATATTGAAATATTTGAAAAAAGCAATTAACATGAGAAACATTTTATTGTATATAGATATACAAGATAGAGGAAGTTGTATATTAAACAATTTATTTTATGTAAAAAATTTACAAATTCTAGAATTGTGTAAAAAAACACTTGAACACAATTTCCAATATAACCTATTTATTCAATAACTGTCATTTAATTAATCTTTGTATTTCAGGAAATTGAGACTCATGAACATGAAGAAAACGTTGAAAGTAAAAGTACTGGTAAGTTAAATAATTATCAACTTGTAAGAATCATTTTGATATTTTGTACCATAACTTTATTTTTTGCATCAAAAATAATTAAATAATATATTTTCTTTTCTCTGTCTACCATTTTTTCTTTAAAGTTGATCTCCCAAAAATAGTCTCTAAAGCTATTGTAAACGTATCTTGAACATTTTATGAACATAATATAAGTGTATTATGAACATATCATGAACGTAACATAGCATGAATATATTATGAACACTTCATGAACATATCATATGAACAAAATATAAGTATACTATGAACACATTATGAACATATCATGACCACGCCTGAACGTAATATGAATCTATTATAAACATATTATGAACTCTGTTTTGATTATTAACGTAATCATCAATGTATTATGAATATATTTTAATATATTTGATGTCATTTTAATATACGTTAATGTTTTGTTTCAGATGAACACGAGCACACGGAGTTATGATGTGTGATGTTTTAAAATCATTGTAATTCCAATTTTATGTTGTATGATTCTGCTGAATGTAATAATTAATTCCAGTGTTTTGTAGAAAATCCCACACTTAGTGCAGGCTGATGTAAATACTTCATATAGGAAATTGATTAAAAAAATTTTGAGTAGTTTTTTTATTATAGTGTTGAAGACTAGACCGATTTGTATGTGCTATGATTTTTAATGCAAGTCTAAGTAAAAGTGATGTGATTTGACTAGAATAAGTGAATACCGTTTCCTGAATTGATGTTGTCTCAAGTTATTTTTGTATTTTATTATGAAACAATAATAAATCTGGAATAAATTTGAATAATTCTGGAATCTTCTTTACACATTTTTTTTATTTTGTAACAAAAAATCACAAGCTAAGATAGCACTTTAAAGGTTTTGTTTACAATTTTTGTTATTTAGACGCAACTAAACGAATATTCTGTATTTATAATCTATGAATTGATCTCGAACCTCCAGCTTACATATAGAATGTAAATAAATATTGTTTATCTGTACTAGTTTCCATCACTTACGTTGTAATAATTTTTGTTTTTTCACCAGTTGTTCTGTCATTATTATGAAAATAAAATGATGCAAATACCAGGGTTTTTTTATTATTAAAATAATACACGGCAGTCTGTTTTAAGTACAGATTTATTTACAATATTACTTAACTACACTAATATTACATTTAAATATATCGAGAAAATACTACTGTCTACGAACGACTACGAACTACATTTATACTACGTTGCTATACATTTAGTAACTTTAGAATAATTAGAACCTTATATTATACAAAGTTTGATAATTTTTGTGCAAAGCAATGTCAATATCTAGTTTATTACTACACATTATTGTCATAAGAAAATATTTTAAATACTAACATAATATATATAGCGTGTGGGTTTATTAAATTGCGATACAACATAACATTTTTTATATTTTCTATAATTTGTAAGAGTTTTTATAAGCCAGCTTCGTAGACATTTGATTAACAGTCATTAGTCTTCGGATAATCAAATGTATTAAGAACATCACTTTTTGTAAATATGGACAAAAAAGTAGGTATTAACAAAAATGTGTTTTTTTTTTAAATATTCTTAAATCGCTAAAATACTGCAACCATGAAATAAAAGGTACATAAGTAAAAACGTAGTTATTAAACGTAGTTATAGGTTAGTAGTCCGGATAATCCGGTCTAAACTATATGTATATATGTTTATATATGTATGTTAGGATATTAAAACACATTTCCTGAATAGACACAAGCTCTATGTCGTCATATAGTGGTATTGACATAGAGTTATTCAAATAACGAATACGTTTTGAAACACTGAAAAATTTAAAAGTAAAAATATTTAACTTTGATATTATTTTCTGCTAAAATTCGCTTAAGATACGGTATGTTTATGTCATTATAATATGTCAAGATTATATATCGAGATTTTATTTAATATTTTATATAACACCACGTAATGAGTATTAATATCTAAAAATATTAATGTTATAAATAAAGAAAGGGCATGAAATAACAGATTTATGAACATTTAAATGTATCTCAATATTTCGTTTCTGAAAGCTCTAAAGGTGAAGGTTTAGAAAATGGTTGCAAATGTTAAAAGGTCAACATTTTTGCTTGCTATTGGAAAGATCAAAGTCAGAAAAGTTAGTAAGGTCAGGTTATGTAAGTTTTAAAAATATACACGTATAATTACGTTAGTTATACATTAAGTAAAATAATCTGCGAACACATTTGATCAACAAAAATATTTGCTTACATTTTAATATAAAGATATTTTTTGTAAACAAAGTGGATAGCACTTGCAGGCAATATGGACTAATGGACTCTTAAAACTATCATATTTAAAACGTGTTTTGATTCAATAAAAATAATTTTATTTTCGAGATCTTTGATTTTTGGAACAGCAATCATCAAGCAAAACTTCGAAAAATATATTTATATATTTAATATAACAGTATTGTTTTATAATGTTTTCATACAAAAAAAAAAGTAAGGTTGTTGTAGTATTATTTTAAAAGGTGGTGATTTTTATAAAAGTTTTTTAGTATAATGTTTTATTGAAGCGTATTAATCTCATTGCCATTTTGTGTTAGTGGTTATATTAGTTTGATTTTTTTTTCACTATTGGTTTTACTTAAATATAAGCCCTTGCATTTGATACCAATTACGTGAGTTCTATAAAAATATATTATCCGGAATTTTGGATATTGATATACATGATTACATTGCATTGTCATCGGAACTAAAGGTTGAGGTTAAGTGGTTGAGTTTAGTTCCAGGATTTGTCTCACTAACCAACCCAGAGGTAATAAAAGCTTGTAATAAACTCATCGACTTCTTTTTGCTGTCTTAATTAATAAGTATTCTTCGTTGTCTTGTATCATTTTACACTTTCCTACCTTTCTATGACAAAATTAATTTGTATCTACTCAATCACTCAGGTCACTAATCAAGTTGCAATCACGACTACATTAGAAGTAGCCAAATAATATCTATTCTCGTTAAAGTAACGTGCAATAACACTCAATTCACGCCGCGATTCCGCCATGCTCAGACCTCATGAATAAGGACCCCGAATGGGGTCGAAACTAATCGACCTAATTTCGATAGTAATTACGTGAATCGGATAAATATATATAATATATATAATATAGTTAAGTGCAAGGAATTTAATGTTGTTGAATGTAAAGTTAAAAATATATTGCCGCTTTGAAGAGCTTTACCATTCTTTGTTATCAAAAAATATCTCATAAAAAATAGGAAAATAATATTTATTTTAATAATATTTATCGGAGCCATCAAGCATTTAGTGTCTTTTAAACACTTACTAACTAACAAACTACTCTAACCAATAATATAAATAATTTATACTTAAACCGAAATAAAATGAATATTGACTAGCTTCTAAATTGTATTTTGTCTCGGCCGATCAGTTCCACCGAGTATTTATTAATGTTTAATTCAGGTGGAGTAGGATGTGAGGGCAGCGATTATAAATTAAGATGGAGGTACCGTTCAACTATTTGAAAAAAGTTTGAAATAAAGACCTAAGCTAATAATATTTCAAAAATGTATCCTAATAAGTTAGCATTTTTTGGGTCTAGAATAAATGTTACAAAAATAAGTGAAAAATTAAAGGTAATATTGATTGTAACAGACAAACAGAGTTAAGCTTGTCGAGTCGAGGGATCAGTTGCAGTAGTGGTCCTCCGAAGTAACGCGGCATAGTTGGCAGTCTACGCGGCAGCACCAGTGATAGCGGCAGCGGCAGCGCTCCAGCCGCGAGGAGCGCACGGCGCGCCGCCCGCGACCGCAACAGAGCCGCCCGCAGCCACCCGGAGAACCACCCGCGCTCGCGTTGCACCGCCTGGGAGGTACTACTATTACCGGAGACACGACTAGAGAAAGGATTGACAAGTAATAATAAAGAGAGGACGCGCACCTTCCGTGAGTGCCGAGCGAGCCGGCGGCGGGGTCGGGCTCGCAGTAGTCGGGGCTGGGCGTGACGTAGCGCAGGCGGGCGGCGCGGCGCGGGCGGGGCGGGCGGCGCGGGGCGGCGCGGGCGGGCAGCGCGGCCGCGCGTCCCGCCTGCTGCGACAGCGCACTCGCTGCGCGGGACAGTGCCGACAGCGCGCGCCAGCACGTACGCACCGAGCACGAGCCCGACACGCCGTGACACGTGCATTTAGTACGCATACCCTGCGACACCACCTGACACATACGAACGTGATATGTACGGACCCTAGTGTTAAGTTGCAGAAACTTAGAAAGAGGAACCTAAAACTATTTCGAACGTAAATATGTAAATATTGTCTACCTTTCTCCCAAGACGATTGTTGATGAGATTGGCGGAGGCGATGAGCGGACGCAAGTGTCGCAGACGAGTATTGAGGTCGACTTGCGGGTCGAAGCGGGGATCGTCCGCGGCCATCCGATATTCAATGTTTCGATATTGAAATTCCTTATCCTCCTCGTAGTCGTATCTGAAGAAATTGGAGACTATTCTAGTGGTATTCCCATACTACTAGCTGACAAATTATAAACTAGAACGTTCCAAATATCAACGTTCGTACCTAGATCTGAACCTTTTCCTCGTAGGCCGTCCTCGTCTGGGGGAGCGAGGCAGGCGCTTGCGTCCGCGTCGCCCCTTCCTCCTCGGAGGCGCGCTGCTGTTCGCCGGCGCCGGCTGATCGTCCACCAGAATCACTACGGGAGGGGCAGTGGTGGGTTCCAATGTAGTCGTCGTTCTCTCCGTTGTCGTCGGTTCATACTCTGTTATGTCCTCTTCCATTCTACCATCACGCACATCGATTTCGTGAGCATCCAAAAATTGCTTCGCGAATCTGTAAATATATGAATTGTAAGGATGCCAAAGTCCATAGATAAATTATATAATGTAATAACTATGATATTCCGTTACCTCTCGGCCCACTGAAAATTGTCTCCGCAGCCGCCCCACTTGAACCTTGCGTGTGGCTCTGTGGGCGCGGCCTGTCGCGGCGGGCGAGGGGGCGCGCGGGGGGGCGACGCGCACGAGCAGGCGGCCAGCGCACCTGCAGCGCACGCGCGCGCTACTGACCACGACAGCGCCGCTGCTGACAACGCATACACGTAGGCTTGCTCGCGAGTACCTGATGAAGAAAATTAAATACATAATAAAGAATATCAAAAATCATCAACTTTTTGCGAAAAAATATCTTATCGTAGATAACTTACATTGCAATAACTAAACAAAATTTTTACATTAGTATTAAAAATATTATACGTTTTAAGTATGTCACGTAACTCCAAAATAAAATATTTTTATATGTTTCTGTCATAATCTGTTTGTTTCTGCACATCATACAAAAACCGCTAGAAATAATTTGTGTGGTATACTTTACTGCCCCTCTGCGTAAACATATACTTATTATACGTTTTTAGTCTAAGTAGCAAGTCTCTATAAGTAATAATTGTGTTTTGTTGGGAAGAGCGCGCGCAACCAGCCGAAGTCGCTGAACAGTTACTATACCGTAAACATTTAAACGCATTTCTGGTCGCCTACCAAAGTTAGGTTGGGAGTAACACGAGTCTTTTCGTTTCAGAATTTTCAAAGTTCATCATAAGTTTCAGGTTGAAATTATTAAAAAGTAAATTATATGTGTTATTATGTACTTTCTTATAAAGTGCAATTTAAAATAAGCTCCTTAGTGCACTCGACGCACGAAAAAAATATGCCCTCCTCATTTAAAATCCCTTATATGTAAACGTCTGTCAGCCAGTCTCGGAAGCCTTTCACATTTAGGTATAAGCAGTTGCGTGTAAGGTTTTTTATATACATTGATATATCAATGTTTTATAAATCACCGTTTTTTAAACAGAAAATTACATTTTTGTTTAATGATCTTTATCCTAAAAAACTTTTAATAAGTTTCTTGTTTTTTATTTTTATTTAAATCTATACTAACATTTAAAAAAAATATGTTTGTGAGTTTGTATGTTATTAAATAAGCTAACATATTTATAGATAATATATTTATAGATAATTAGATATAAGTATATACGCTTAATAAATTCTAAATAACGAAGTAAAAAGTTTTCGTGAAGACTTTTAAGCAATGAAAATCTTTAGAATTGCTGTCACAATAATCGATTACGTTATAATTTTAAAGAGCAATGACGTAATCTGTATAATTTAAATAAAATTTTAAATAAAAAATAACACATTGAAATAACGTTACCAAAATATATACCAACGTTGTGTAACAATTGAATGCTTAATTTTTAATTCTAAAGTCTAAACGATTAATCTTTATAAATGTATGAGTGTTCGGATGTGAAACGTCGAGCAATTAGAGCTTCATTGACTGTACGATATTATACGCTTCTAGAGCTTTCAACTCGAGTATTAATTTTATCTCACAATTACTTATAATCACGTAATCATTGACGCTTTTACCTTCTCTATGGATTTAAAATTTACGTTGTACAAGATGGCGAAGGCATACAAACAAAGAATACCTAACATTCAGAAATATATTAAAAAATAATACTTAAAGTTTTATTTTGTAAAAAAAAAGTATTTGTAATTAAATGAATACTAAATGATTACGGTTTTTCATACCGATAGTGCACAAACATAAATTAAATAACTTTTATTAATATTATAATCAGAATATAAAACTCATTAAATTTGAAATATTTTTTTTTTACGGATTAAAACTCCTAGTAATATAAGTTCCTGGAACACGATTGCTGCAAAGCATTCGAAACGTCGGGTTAAAATTAAAATATAACCAAATTATACGCGAGTTTTAATCCGTAAAAAAATAGTTTTATTTCAAATGTGTACTCCTCATTAAACTTGTTAATATTAATGTAATTAAAACTATTATATTTCCGTCTTCGTATATTAAATAGACGTTAATATTATTTTAAATTTATAATACATAACTGTTTCCTTTAGTTAATTGCGTATAATTAAAAACTAGTGATGGTTCAGTTTAATAGCCGTCAGTAAGACAAAGACCGGATGCGCTTATCGGCACGCATCGCTGGAACCACGTCAGAGCACATCACTATTATCACTGAAACCCCCAGACCCTGGGCCAGGACGTTTGATTCATGCGTATAATTAAATCTTTTGTCCGTTTCACAGATCTCGACCCTCCCCAGTAGCCATTGTAAGCCTGGCCATCTATCCTTTTAATAACATCTTAGATAACAATACAAAGCCTGACTTTCAATGACATTTCGTGATACATTTCTTTATTACATTAGAAGTCATCTTTATTATTTAATATTGATTTCATATCTTATAATTTTGTAGGTTTATATAAATTTATTTGAGATTTTCTATATATTCAAAATGTTTTCTAATTCTAATTGTTTTTGGGTTTTTGTAAGACAAAGTTATATTTTAAGATAATAATTATAATATTATTAAAAAAAAGTTAAAAACAAAATAAACAATGTTCCCTAAACTTGATCCTTCTCGCCGGGGCGTCACGGTGTGTGCTAACGCGATCCCGTGACGTCCCATTACGGCGCAGAGGGCAACCGTTGGTTTTTTAGTGGGTAGCCTTAAAAATGGCAGCATCCTCTATGCTGCCGGGTAGCCCCACATCACCCCCCGGCCGTCACCCCCATGGGCCGACGGGGTACCCGTAACGGGTTTTTCCAACGGAAAAAAAAAAAAAAAAAAAAAAAAAAAAACTTGATCCTTAGTTTAACAATGAACTCTACTATAGTTTGAAAAAGTATTTTTCAATATTTGAGTAATGTTGTATCATAGTATAAAAGTAAGATAATTGTAATATTACTTTAAAAGGTCGAGAAGTAAGACCATTATTTGTGTTTTCGCTTGAAAAGGTACGTATATATAATATAAATATATCATAAACTTATTGTAAGCGAAAGTAACTCATATATATTTCACTTAGTTTGGGAAACTTTTAGCTCTTTACTAATTACTTGTAAAATAACTAAATAGTCAAAAACAACTTGTTTGAATTCGAAGTTTGAACATCTACGTCGCCTTAAGAGACATTCTTCAGATGCCGAAAGTTTTAATTAAAATGTATCAAGTTAGAAATAGTCTAGCATTACTTTTCTTTTTTTTTTGTTTTTATGCGAAAAGGTATCTTTATATTTTTATAAAATAAGATAAAATTAGTTGTAAATCCAAGAAACGGTCAGTATTTCGTAGACGTAACACGTAAGCGACATCCGGCGTGACAAACGCTGCCAACGTCCGAGTCGTACAACATGCTGAAACTAGAAAATACATCATCCGTTGTATCTCTATATTCTTTACTTAAAATTGTATTTTGAAACACTACAGAAAGTAGTATTTTCTAAGAAAAGATACAGCTATATCAAAAAAAGGTAGTTCATTTTTATCTCTTTTTTCTGTTTTCTCTCTTTTCTTTTTTCTCCCTTTTTTCATCGTCACTTTTTAATCACTACTTACTTTAAATCTAAAGCTATTATATGTTCACGAAGACAAACGATTCTCGTTACGAAAAACCTTTCAGAGGTTAGTCGCCTGTGTTGTATGATTTGCTGTTGCCACGCAATGTTAAAAACCGTAATTTTTAAAAAAGATCAATAGAGACACGGAAGCGATACTAACGCAATTATTTATAGCTATCGTCAAGGTACTTATATAAAACTGCACTTGGCATTTTTGTCTTTACCGCTATATGAATAAGGCATTCAGAATTGTTTAATATTTCGCGTGCTTCTTGCAAAATCGTAGACAAGTTTATTGGCGAGTTATACGCAAGTGATGTCACGGTATTCATGACATTATTGTACAAGCGGAAACAGTAGCAAGGTTCGTGCCAGGACAAGGCACTGATCACGTAATGTCCTCAACTACCTTCTTATAACTAAATTAGGTGTAGTTTATTTTGGAATTTTACCTTTAATGTATTTATGAATATTTTTATATGTAAACTTTTATGATGTATGATTACTATTAAATATCCTTACTCAAGTCATTATTATTGGAATTTGCCCAAATAGTTTCAAACCCATTCGGGGTCCTTATTCATGAGCTTGGCGGAATCGCGGCGAGAACTAGTCGGGCAAATTCCCATATTAATAATTATATTTAATATTTATGATAAAGTAGTTTTGACAAATCAAATATATATATAATAATTATATACGCCAAGGAAAAATCTTGCAATAATATTTATTTTAATATTAATTTAGATCAATTGTTAACAATTTATATACGATAAAATAAAAAAGGAACCCCTAATTTAATATCTAAAACAAAGGATATACTTAAAAATTAATTACCCGAAAAGCTATAAATGTATGTAGATATAGACGTATAAAAAGGAAGGGCGTATTCGTTACGCCAGCCGCGCCCGCACAATGCATCACTACTGATTTAAAAGACTCCGCGAACTTGGTCCCTTATCTCTCATTGTGGACGTTCTTTAGTCCACCTAGACGGAGCGGAGACCGTACACTTATAAAGAAACTTTAATGAAATGGAATTGATAGAGACTTTCTAACTTTCTCGGTAATTTGATTAAATTTAAAAGAACATTATCTTTATTACGTATTTCTTACACAAAACGAAAAGCATACTTTGAAGAGAATTTTTATTAACTGTACTTTATTTAGCTAATAGTCTTTAGGTATATAAATATAATACTAGGTATTACTTTTAAATTAATCTTTTTCTGAAAGTTAGTTATTATATTTTGATTTCTGTTGTACATATATATTTCAAAACTTAAATTGCAAAAAAAACATGCTCTTTAAAATATAAACGTATATCAGCAACCAACAATATATTATATTCAATTATTTATCTAGTTGATAACTTATATTTTTAAGTTAGATATATTATTGATATTAATGTGTTGAAGATAGCTGTGGTCGTTTACTTTTCGTTTTATTATAGTTGACTTAATAATACGTTGAAACAAGAGTATTATATATATGTATTATTATGTTGGTTATGTTAGTCTTTTGTATCTTAAGACAAACCATCAAAACTTACCTATAAATCAACCTAGTATTTGTAAGAACCTCAAATTTATGACTGACAATAAGTGGATTTGAAAGTTACCTGTGAGTAAGTCAGGGGTGTATTTGGGAGCAAGTTCAATGGAGGAGCAGTTCCATCTCTCTCCAGCGTGCGCGGCGAGGCAGGCGGCACGGGCGAGGCGCGCTGCGGCCGCCACGTGCGGCATGGCGCCCGGCTGGCGGCGGCACGCGCGTGCCTGCACGCCGTGCAGCGACCCTCTACGACGAGCTTCCGAGCAATCACTCTCCGTCCAGTTGCCTTCGCTGTCGTGTAGCGCGCTACGAACATTTAACTTCATTAATTATAAACATTTATTGATTAGCACTAAATAAAGCTGAAGTATAACATTTATAGTATACCTAAATACTAATATTACCTATTTTATATCCTGCTAAATTATTTCCTTATTTCAATCATCATTTAATTTTAATTCGCTGAAATAGAGTTTACAGCTACGACTTACGGAACACTTCTACATATTACGGAAATTAAATATTAGTCACATTTAAAACGAATTTGTGATTTGTGGATTTATAATTTTAATAATAATTAAAACATCAACTTTGTAGTGTAGTGAGATCACTAATTTATTAATTAACGTGTATGATACTGATAAATAATAAAACAATTCTCGTAAATTTGATTTAATATTTTAGTTTTTTTAAGTTTCTTTTTACGATTTTAATTTCTTGTCTTCGTCAACGCTAAATGAACTTTGTTGTTCTGTAACACGTCGCGCTGATTCTGGTCGAAGCCCTCGTTGGAACGCATCGCACATTTCATACAAGTAATTAGGCAAGAAGTCATTTGCCTCGCCTTCTCTACGTCGTAGTACGCTATATGCCTCCCGTAATGTAGGTTTTGGTGTCAGTCGTAATTCTAGTTCAACGGCAGAAGGAAAATGTGCTGCCAAAGAGTAAACGATTTCCAAGTCGGAAGGTGGCGGATTTAAGTGCTTGTAATTTGAAACCTTGTACAAGAAATACTCGGACATGCTCATTCGAGATTTATTTTCGTCATACTTTCCTAATTTCATATCATAGAGAATAGCTTTCTGTCGTTCAGACCCCCAAAATTCTTCCTCAAACGCATCGTAGAAGGAAGCCACGTCCTTAAATTCACTTCTAAAGCAGCGCGCCCACATTAACGGCAATCCTTCCAAACAAGATATTATAAATGACAACTGTTTTTCTGATGATATATTTAATTCAGAAATATAGTATTTTATATTATCTAGAAAGTCCATCGGGTGCGTGTGTCCATTATCGTCAAAGTGAGGCCGCTTGTTCAAAGATGCAACAATCCAGTCGTTAATATTTTCAGTTGATATGCGCACTACGTTTTTATTATCATTTGAACTCTCATCATCTATTTCTATTATTTTGGGGCGCACTGAAGGTATCTTGTCCTCTTTCCCTAGGTTTGGCAGCGACATGTGGCTACGTAATCTAGATGAGGGCATGTCATGTAATATGTCTTCTTGACTTTGAGAAAACCGTACCCCAAAACCTAATGTTGTAGGTTTGTATATTGAGCCCCCGTACAGAGCGGAATCTACACTTTTTTTTCGCTCCGTTTGAAGCTTTTCTTTGCCGACGGATGATATTTTGTCTACCATATTTGACAAATTTGATACAGATGACTTAATTTGTCTCAAATCAACAAATAAACTCATACCTATGAACAAATTTTATACTTTTATCTAGTTTCACATGTTTTTCTGCAACAAACAGTTATAGTAGTTTAGTTTATTATTAATTAAATATAAAACTATTCTATTAAAATAATTTTTCAACACATTTTACTAAATAACTAGTTACGTACAATTGTAATGTTCGTAAAATCCTAACGGGTATAGTAGCGTGCGTAGCAAAACTCGTCGAGTTCTGTAAGGGTACGTGCGGCAGTGGCGGGCGGGCAAATGGTACTACTCGCCCTTTACTAAGGGATGCCGTGCCGTACTTGCAACATTTTATAGACGGTAGCTGCAATAACTGGGTTAGAGTCCCCTGGATATTCAAATGGATTGTCGTGTCTCCCAAGGACGTTATTGCTTCCGATGTCAACGGATCTTATTTCTCGAGGGGCGTACAACTAGCAGTCTGTTATATATTTATTTTAAAAAACCATATTTGAATCTATTTTGTACCTTGAGTTACGTGTAATTTATTTATTTATATATCATTTAATAATATTTTGATAAGCAAGATTGGAAGACGAAAATTATTTAGAATTGCTACGTAATTTACTTTGTTTTACTCGTGACTAATGCTTTGAAAAAGATTCTTTGTATAATTTACTTAACTTAACTTAATAGTAGTAAAATTTCCGATTGTTCATTTAGTATGCATATCGACATTACTCGAAGTTCTAGTTTTAATAATTACCCTATTCGCTTAGGAAGCCGATATCCGGATCGAATGGGGGGATGTAGGGGAGAAGCACGCGACGTCATGGGCGACGCGAGGTGGAGCGGGAACTGTTAGCTCACACACTAGTTACTACCAACGTCGAAAGTCAAAGCGAATTCAGCAATCGGAACAATGTAATAACAATTAACTTAACATCAACCCGAATCATTCCGTTCTAAAATTACCATAGCATCCGTAGTTTCTATTATGGTTAATTCATGTGGAATGCGATTGTTCGTCGTTGGATCCAGTGCGGAACATTATAGCATTCGTCACGGCGCGCACGTGCAGGCACAATCTAATCAAATAATTCCCGTATCAAATTTTACGCGTCTATCTCGATCTAGTAGACAAAAAGGAACGCAGTCCCGCAAGGGTCGGCTTTGTCATAACTGGTTGTGATACATAAAAGAACACCGAGCTTTTGGCGTAACTGCTTTGTGTTTCGATGTAGATAATTTTAAATGGGTTACAGTTTTTTATTTCACGCTATTCAACCAAAAACCCGGGATCATATGCGGGATGTTCGAAGCCAGTAGAACTTTTTAATTTCTTTACGACAGCCAAATGCATTTTTAAAATGGCGATTTTGTTGATTTGACGTTTGTATAAAAACCGCCAAAAGACCCTCGGTAGAAAAAGTCTTTGCAAGCTACGATACAGCTGACGCTGCGCTGCCACTGATTCAGCTTTAATAATGATTAAATACTCTATGATTGTCGCTACGCGGGCGTGCGTGTGTCATGGCGTCAAAAAGCCTGTAACTCCAAGGGAGTTTAGTTTACAAGTATAACAACCTAAGCGAACTTTAATACGCTCTATGGTGTACTCTGTCTTCAATATTTAATAACTATCTAACATAAAATTTTATTTATTTTTTATTGTACAAAATACAAAATAATGCACAAAAAGCGGGTCTAATGCTACAAAAAATTCTCTACCAGCCAACCTTACGAAATATAGGAGAGATTGTTGATAGTCGTGCAAAAAAAAATAACAATAATAATAATAATAATAAATAAAATTACATATAAAAAAACAAATAAGAAAAAAAATTAATAAAAAATTAAGTTAAGAATACAATAATGAAAATGTATCGTTTTTTACAAGTTTCGTTTTATTTACAGCGTTATTTTATGTTATAAATACGCCTTACCAATTCATATAATTTAGAAGCTTTTAAATATAAATTTAATACCACAATTACCTCTTTTGATCTCTTGAAATAAAAGAGGTTTCATATTATATTTTGCTTTGTTATGAAGTGGCTATTGTTTGGTAGATTAAGATATATTAACTTCATATTATCTTATACACAATTTCTAACTATGCATAGGTACATTTAGAAGAATAGTTACGAACCGCAAATTCTTTAAAAGAAACAAATTTTAAATGTTACCTATTCATATAATTAAAATAGGAACGGGCTAAAATTAGTATATTCAATGTTTTTTGGGAAAAATCTTTGTGTCCGTTTGTGCATTCTCGTCTATTGTATTTATTTATTGTGCATTATCGTCGGTGTTGTAATTACTCACCGGATTTGGTAAGATCTTACCCCGATATAATGTTTTTACTTTAAATCTTCAAATTACCTCATTTAGATGTAAAACCACAAACACTGTTTTTGTCTATAATTATGTTATAACTAATGGGTAAATGACAATTATATCTAAAACATATGCATTTATATACATTTTTAGAAATCTTAGACAATTTATTAGTTGACTTAGCACAAAGGTAAGGGTAGTCGCAGACAACAGGTTGTATTTCTTATAAAACATATATATAAATAAAACATTACAACAAGAAAAAGAACACAAAAATGATGATTCATTTCCGAACCCCTATACTCAAGTACTTTCTCTGTAAATGGACTAAGCAATTAGGTATATTACCCAAAGAAATCTCAATTTGTTACAATCAAACGCAAGTCGTCTGGCTCCCGGCCTGTCGCAGCGAGCTTCAATGCTTCATTACACAGGAAGAATACTTTAATTACCTACCATTATACACACAGACACACATTATTCAATAATAACTATTATTAATCAAGTCCTACGACAATTTCAATTAATCTAACGGATTTATGCCATGTAACTTAGCAACCTCAGCGTTTCGAAGCCAATTGTAACAATAATTATGCATGGAAATCATGTTTTCCGGATTCAGATTACCTTTCAAATTGGATTAATTTGTATTAAATATATCCTACCCTAATATATATTAGAATTGTTTGGTATTTATTTAAATATTATATATTCCGAGCACGTGTATCCATTTAACAATTTAAATGTGGGAAATGTCCAATAAATGGTAACCTGAAATAATTGAAATAAATGTATGTATTACTCAACAAATTGTTCAATACAAGGGCAATTTGTCTAAGTTGCTCTGCAATCTACAACTGTTGTATTTTATTATTACAAATATGGTCCTTTTAAAGTAAATCTACCTTTGTTTCTGTATCCTTTTTATAACTTACGTAAGTTTTATAGAATTAAGAACAAGAACGGTATTTTTTTTTCTATTTTTAACGTATTTCTATAGAAATAAGAACAAAGCTACTTCATTTTGGTTCCAATTTATTCAAATTCACCTAACTGAGAGCTGATAAATTGTCCAGTGACATTAATTCAGCGGTTAGTTAGTTTTTTTTTTATTCATATGATATACAATATTTAAAAAATATATTATATATAGTTATCCAGCTGTACTCATTTAAATACTATGAGACATCAGACTAATTTCGAACCCATTCAGGGCCCTTATTTATGAGCTCCTAGCATGGCGGGTTCGCGGCGTGAACATCTCGGGCAAATTCTAAGTGTTTATTTGAGTACAGCCGGATAATAATGATATAAGAAAATTTAAATACAAAACAGCTTTTTTTAATAGTAACAATATACAATGAATTAATTTTCGTAATAAGCAAAAGCAAGGTCTTTAAAATGTTTAGAAATTAATATTAAAATTTATTTAATAAATCATTTGAAGAATGTTTATTAAGGCAAAGTTGAACTTTTTAACCTGTTTGTATGTTTACAACAGTGAGTTTGCGGTTGATCAAAAGGTTGCAAGGGTTGGGTTCTGGAGTCCGTGCCTTATCTTACAATTGCGTTTTATTAGTAGTATCAGCGGTTTTCACCAAGTTCTTGGAACCATTTGAAGTATACCAACATTAAACACAAAATAATGCACTTCAGACAATTAAATGATTGACTACAGACCAAGTTTTGACTTTTAGACTTAAAAAATGATTTTGATAGGTATATCTTGTTTTTTTTTTAAACTTTTTTTTCATACAAAATATATATTTTTTTATTTCTTGAATTATTTTAGGAATAGTAAAAATAATGTCAACGAAGGTATAACCTATAGGTCTTCTTATATGACACTACTTTTAACCTAATGTTATTGTGTTAATAAATCTAAATATCTTATTAAGCACGTTCCCAGTTACTTCCACATGTAAATGAAATAAGTCAGACTCGTACATCTCGTCTACCCGTGAACACGATTGCTGCAAGCATTCGAAACGTCGGGTTAAAATAAAAAATGTAACCAAATTATACGCGAGTTTTAATCCGTAAAAAATAGTTTTATTTGAAATGTGTACTCATGAAAATCTAAGAAAATACAAAGAAATAAGTGTAGGCTAATATAAACTACATCTAAAATATATAGACTGTAGTAATATCTCAATCAATTACTGACAGTATGAACGGACTTCAAAGAACGACCGTCGATAACACCGAACTAGAAATCGGTGAGTAAGATAAATTCAAACAAATATGCTTTGCACTGAGGATGTCGGTAATTTATGAATTTGTCAGGACAAAGTGAACGTCGGCGAAAATAAAGAGCACCGCGTCTTGGATATATTTGTGTCAGATCAAATGAAGCGAGCGCGGGACGATTTGCTGCACTCAGTTTTATACGCTCCATTAAGCAAATAAAACTTGAAAACAAAAGAATACAAATAAAAAATGGTTATACAGCGAGTGGCCACGTGTTGGCACGCAGAATGAAACAATAAACCTTTTTATAGAATTCCGATCGATTTAGGTTGACATAAACTTGCTAACTTCAGTAGTTATGTATATGTAATTGTGAGTCGCTGCGCGCTCGGCACTCCACAAAATTAACCCTTGCGAAGCCCTTCGAGTTCACCGCAAACGTGTATCCGGAGCTTATACCTATTTACATAATCCATTCAATTGCATTTTCCATTTAATACAACAAATATTTACGTTTAAATATACACCATTTATCATAACAATTTTATATAAATATAAAATAAATAAACAAAACGTCGTATCCAGAGCTATAAAATAAATTTTGTTGAAGTGGCTCGTATTTTTACTTCATCCGCAGGCGCTTGCGGACTGCTGAGAAACGACTACAGAAGAATTCAATAAAAATCATGGCCATAAAAACTGAGACGACAATCATATTAAAATACCTAAGGAAGCATTAAGAACCGTCCCCTTATAATAATAGGTCCCGCCAGATGCCCGGGACGGCCGCTTAGAAAAATCAGTGGGAACTCGAGCGAGTAGAATTATTTTTTTCGGTCTGCCACACACGGCCCTCGCCAGATCAGCAAAAACTAAGATTGCTATTCTTGCTTGAATTATTATTAATATTGGAGATGAGAGTCGTCCTATACCCCACGTATTGGGATTTAGGTCAGAGATTTTCAGTAGCATTACTTTCATCTTTTACAGTAATATTACTACATTCTTACTTTCCCTTTACGAAACAACCTTTATAAAACAATATTGATTTGCTTAAATTAATTTTGTTTTTGATATTTTACTACTTGATTGGTCTTCTAAACTGAATGATATGTTTATCTCAAAGGCCAGGTCACAAAGAGCCTTTTTCTTAAGAGAATAGACCTCAGTATTAAGTTATTAAAGTATTCTTACATATAATTACTCATTAGTCCACTAGAGACAAAGTTTCAAACCCAGAGTTTCTATTTCGTAAATGCCTATATAGTTTCTCAAGTTTCTGAGACTCATTTTATTTTTGAGATTTTAATAGTCGATTGGTCCTCTAAAAACTCATATGTTTATTTCAACTTGTTGCCATAAAGAGTCTTAAGTAGGTATATCTAATATAATTACTTGTCTACTACAGTCTACTAGAGACGAAGTTTCAAGCAGAACATTCAATTACGTAAATGCCTATATAGTTTATTAAGTAGCTAGACTAGCGCTGCAGTAGCCGGTAGAGTTTTTAATCTTTTAACTTAACGTACTACGGCTACGTTAAGTAAAAGTATATTAGTTGTCTCGTAGCAAACACGAAGTTTTAATTAAATTAAGAGAATTCTAGTTGGGATACTTACAAGCTACTGAGATATGTTTTACGGTATTACTATTTATATAAATAGTGATGAAATAGAGTTTTTTGGTGAGAACAGCGGGATGGATTTGATTCATTTCTTTTTTAATATATAATTGTTTTTTCTTTTTAATATTTTCAAGTGTTTTACTATGAATTTCTCTAAATATTTTGTGTATTTTTACTCGTTTTCGTTTTTTTTTCTGTTTTGTTGTTTTTGTTTATTTTCGAAAAACTCAGTTTTTCCTTCCGATCTGTCTGTCTGTCTGTATGTGTGTCTGTGTGTCTGTGCGTCTGTGCATCTGTGCGTCTGTGCGTGTGTGTGTCTGTGTGTCTGTGTGTGTGTCGAATTATTTTTCGAATTTTGAAAAACTAAAGATATATTTGGAATCAGCATCTAAATGTAAGATTCACTTTTCAAAATTATGTTGATTGTCCAACGGGAAGGTGGTCAGATCGGCCGCCGAAGTTACCGAAAAATGGAAAAAAATTTCGAATTTTTAAATTTTTTAAAATCCTATCCTATATATATATAATTTGCCGATTAGGAGTTTTTCATAGCGGCAAGCTCGATTGCCGCGTGTTTAATGTTTTATTATCTTTTTTTGTTTTGTTTTTTTTTTGCATGTTTAGTGCACATAAATAAATAAATAAATCAATCAATGTAAAACGATAAACGAAAAGTAAAACGAAAATAATGAAAAACAAATCATTGGAAAACTGACTCCTGTTTTACTTACAAAATATAAAACCTATTCCTAATTTTTTATTTAGTTCGTTATGTTGCCAAGATGAAAATAGTAAAAACTAGGTATCTGTCTTCTTCGCTCGTATGTTTTAAGTCTATCGTTATCCTTTTCGTTATTATTATAAAAAAGTGTCTTACGATATTCTAAAGTTATTAACTTCTTGTTTAAGTAAGTTGTAATCACCACGACTAACGAAATCAGATTTTTGTGATATCTTTTACGTTTTGAGATGTATTGAGTAATTCAAAACAATAAAAAAAAAACAAGTATGTACTTATGTGTATACGTATGTGTGTATGTATCAAGGTTTTTAAGTGGTTTTTTAGGTGTGTATATGTAAAGTGTACGTTTTTTTGCATTACATTTTCTGGAGACCAGCTTATGCTTATTTCGGTGAAATCCATTAAATGCTTTTTAAATTTTTAAAAAAAGTTAGTTTTCGTTCTACAAAACTAATTGTGCAATTAGGGTGGTTGTGGATGCGTGTAATGACAGCAAAAAGTGATCACCATACATAAAAAAATATGTCGTTTTGCTGTTTTAGCTTTTTAATAAATTGTAAACAATAAATAGTGTCAAATTTATTGTGAAATTTATAAAGTTATGAAAGAAGCTATATCTGCAATAAGTTGTTTTAATGACGTTAATGCAAATAATGATGAAATGGATTTTATTCAAAAATAATAATAATGTTAAGATATAACATTTAATCTGCAATTTGCATCGCAGTGTTAAATTAATTTTTCTTTAAGCCTTGACCGCCTCTTTCAGGACTTAGGTTAGGTTAGGTTATCGTCGGCTTAAATTTCGTTCTTTTATTATTTCATATTATAACAATCGATAATAGAAAAATTCTGTATTTTTAAAACAGTATTAATTTTAGTTTTGAATTCGTTCGTTCATAATAAAACAAAAGCAGTTCGTGTGTCGTTTCTTTTATAATTAACATTAAAGACCTTAAGTTAACCTAGTGACATTTAACTTAAAATTGTAAAGAAATTGCAGTAAATACAATTTATAATATAATGCTAACTCTGCTATCAAACAACACTATCCGTTAGTTTGTTTATTTTAAAACGTAGACAGAATCAACAAAATGGTACAAAGCGGTGATATTTCTTATTTACGCTTTTGGCCAAGACATCTCTACGTGAAGGAATGCATTTATGGCAATTCTTTCTCCATTTGTGCTTATTTTATTACAAATTTAAAAATAAGAAATCCATTCACAGTTTTAACAATAAAACAGAAACCAAGTATTATTACAAAACTATTACAGATTATAAAAATAAATCCATTCACCAATTTAACAATAAAACAGCTGAAACAAAGTATTTTTAAATTACAGATTATAAATCAAACAATTTTAGAATTTAAATGTCAAATTGAAAATTAACTTTAAATTAAGCTAACAATAGTTCACAATATAGAAATAATTGGATGCGATTGCTTGAAATCGGGGACAAAGCTCGTATTACCAGGGATATTTCCGGGTGTAATCTCAGGGGCGAATAATTGCGGGTTGCAACGGAACAACGCCGCTCATTAGTGCAATGTTCAATTAGAGCTGGATGGACGAAGCGTCGGGTTACCTCGCTTCCTATGCGTACATCGAGCATTTAGCTTTGAATTCAGCAAATTACAACGTTGTAGTGCTTATCTTGTCCTTGTGTCTATAATCTAATACTTTTTTTAAATTTAAAGATATGATTTTAAAAGCACAGTATTTTTTATTTTTATGATATGATAAATATTAAATAAATATTTTCCGTTTAAGGTTAGTAAGAAAGCAATATACTCTTTTAAATAGACTAAAAAATCTGTCAATGGTGTTAACTTTATAAGAAAATAAAAAAATATAAAAAAATTACTAGTACGAGTTTTAGACGAGAATTCAGAAAATTGTTCTTTAAGGAAGATATTTGAAATGTTTTATCACGGTAAACAAAGAATAACAAAACCAATTTTGTTATAATATTTTATTAATCTCATGATTTATGATTTAAAATAATTAATCTTATACACACTATAATAATTGTTTTCTATAAAAAGAAAGCACAATGGTGTCGAGGTTTTTTAAAATGTAATTAAAGTCGATATCTAATTACAAATAATATATGTTTTTACATTAAAAAAAAATATATACATATTTTTAGAACGATGAAAGAAATTATGTTTTGTCGAAACAGTTATCTAACTTTTAACAAAAATAATAAATTTTGAAAAATATATTTATCTTAATTATAAAAAAAATATTATGCCCTATTCATTAAACGAAAATCAGAAAATTATACTTACAGCCATCGAATTGCCGTTGCAGATTTTGGCAAAAACACAAAATACAAAAAAAATATCACGATAAATAAACGCATCACAGAAACAAAACAAACTTTTAATGTTCAGATATAGAATTTGTAATTTTAGAACGAAAAATATAATTAAAAAGAATGCGCGAGATATTTGGCGCGAAAATCAGTCAGCGAGCGTCAAGCGCAGTGCTGCGTAGCTTCGCTGCAGAGTTGTGACGCGATGTAAACTCCGAGTGACGAGTCCACATTCCCTCTCCAGAGAGAGAAAATCGCGGCTGTGGAGCACGCGTGCGAACGCTGCCGTCACGCCGATCGCGGCCAGTGGTCAGGCAGACGCCCGCCCGCCTCGCTACCGAGACCGACCCCACAGAGACTAAGCAAGCGCGCAGATACGCAATTTTATCCTTACCTTATAATTTTAGTTTATTATACCTATATATGGAACTATCTTAGAACCAGCGTCATGCAACCACAATTACTATAAAAGTATATGTATATAAAACTAAATAATAACACAGTAAAATCTGTTGTAGTATTCACATAACCTGCATACTAAATACTGTGGCTGTCTTTCAAAATATTAAGTCCTCTAGGAGCCTGGTGGCACGTAGGCACAAATAAGAGTTGTGAAGCAACCGAAGCGGGCGGGCGGGCGGCTGGCTCCCCACGACACAACCCACTTATCAATTCAGTCGAGTGGGCATTCGTTCATTGTGAAGCATTGTACCTATTATGCACGGATTTGATGCTTATTTACCCGTTCACATGCCGAGTGTACTGCGTAATCGGATACTTTTAATTTAATCACAGATCCGCGAGATTTAAACGAACAGTTATATATTTCAGTGTAGACATAGTACACACACACATATGTATATGTTGATCTCGTGAAATGTTTTACGTAACATTTTTATAATTTTTATGTTAATAGTCTTTTGTAGACATTGTGCGTTTGTAATTACTCTTTAATATAATACTTTTAATGACACTATATACTGAGACCAAATATACTGAGATTAAGGAATTATCTTTAGCAAATATATGTATGTAAACAAGTTATATTTATTATATAGTTCGTATGTGGTTCGGAATAAGATATGGTTTAGGAAATGTGATTTGAGATATAAGTACTTGTATACATGATAGATAAATGAAAAACATTTCTGCAGTGAAACGACTCATTTATTAATATATACTATAATCCATCCTAGACATCGGAAAGCCTGTCACGTGCGCGGCGTTATAAATCATACAAAATTATCTAGATTATTAAAAAATATAATATAAAACTTATTTAAATAGAACATTTATTTAGACAACTATGTTATTCTACACATGCTATGGGCAACCAATCCTTCAAACAAACCGCTACTCTCAGACAACCCAACAATACAACTGATTTATATATAACAAAGTACAACAAACAATGCCATCAATATTATATACTTACACTACACAGCAAAATCGAAATTTAAACGATGAAAATGGTCCAGCAACTATATAAAGTCAATAAAACTGTGCACGGGAGGCATAACACTTTACGGTGTAGCATCATCCCCGCCGGGCGAGCGCCGGGGGCCCGAGGTCGTCGAGGGCCCGAAAGGTTTCGGTACCGACGAGAGCCCCGAGGACTCCGGCACCGACGACAGCTCCAACGAGTCCTGGGCCGAAGAGGGGTCCAAGACCAACGAATGTGGCGCCGTCGAGGGACCGGGGCCCCGGGGCCCCGCCACGCGCAATACGCCCGGCGGCAGCGGGGGTCTAGGTGCTTCAGCGGGGTAAAGCAGCAGCAGCCTGGGTCAAGGGTTCGCCTTGCGGGCGTCCTTGATGATGAAGCTGATGGTGCGTGAGCGTCAGGCGAGGTGCGAGAGGTCGTCCAGCTCCGGCGGGGGCTGCGGCCCGGCGCCACCGCGCGCGAACACCGGCTTCGACACCACCGACACAGGCGCCTGAGGGGACACGGCTTACTACACACACACGCGCCACACTCCTCGGGCTTCGAGGACACGGACTCTATTCAACTGAGACTTACATTGTACTGTACTAAGTTTGGTTTTCTCACCTGGCTAACGCCGGCCCCCGGGGTCGAGGGTTGCAGGGGGGGATGTGACGTGTGCGGCGGATGCACTCCCACCACCACAAGCTTCTGCGGCGGTTGCACGCCGGCGGGTCCGCTCGTCACCACCACCGACTACGGACCACACCCACAACCACGTTACTACACTACCATGCTATTTGACTACTATGATATTTTGATCTATTAACTCAGGCAAAAATGATAGTACTATTTTGTGTCTTGCACTTTCAATAGTAATTATTGTAAGAAGACTAATAATCTCATTGACGAACGAATTAAATTGAGTAGTATTATCTTTCCTATTATAATATGTATTTATAAATATTATAATATTTAGTTAAGACTTAAGTTATAACAAGTACTTAAGTATTTATTTACCCTCGATATATAGTCAATATTTCTTAGCCTATTTAGTATTCTCATCGTCATTCATCCAAAAATATTGACAATTGATAAAAGCTTTATATAAATATAAAAAAAATACATAATTAAATGTTTGTGGCTTCGACAAGACTGATTCAATACATTATTTAGTACTTAGTATAATGACTCTGTATTAAAATATTCCTACTAATATAAAAAATAGAACATAATATATAAAAAAAATCGAACAATACAAAGTATAAAGAAAAATAAATTGTAATTATAATATATTAGTAAAATATTTCACTTCTACTTTAATAAGACGAAGACTTACTTAAGTTACATGCAATGTTGTTGATAGAAAGCAATTTATCTTCAATAATAACAAATGTTTATAGGAAAATTGTTCGATTACATATCATTCCATACATAGCCTCTTAATATATGCATGATGCATGCAGGTTCAGTATCACATAAACCTATATTAACTTTAAGTCACTAGTTTATTTGCAAGATGTATGTCTTAAATCAGAAGAAAAACTTTACATTTTGGCTGCGGACGATGGTAGGCTGTGAGGAGTGCACCACGATGTGACCTGCCCCACTGGCTGGCTGGTTCTGAATGAAAGTATTAGTATTTTACTAAATAGTTACTTTTACAACCATATATAAAAAAAAGTTGTTTGTTTTTCTCAGAATTGTATGATACACTATATAAAAAATAGTAAATACAGTTTTTATTTCAAAGACCCAGTTTTTTCACTTATAATATTTTTGTATATATACAAACGTCATTTTCACGTGTAAAAAAAAGGTTCGCCAAAAAAGTAGGTTATTTAAAATCATTCGTATTTATATACCCTAGATGTATGTTTCCTTTTATTATAAAATCGTAAAATATATTACTTACTAGTAAAGAAAAATAACATAATACAAATTGATAAAATTTTAATATTTTAATTTGTAGTTATCCCTCATAACTTCCAGGTAAAATTTTAGCTCGTCATGAGTGTTGGTTTTTTAGATGCACTATACAATTTCGCGTTAAGTGATATATAGAAATTTTTTTTTTTGAAGATAAAAAAAATTGTATTCCCCAAACACTATAACTATAAGGAAAGAATACACCTATTTGTAAAACCTAACGACAATATAAATATAATTTATATTGAACTATTAATGAAGTTTTCTTAATAATTATGGGATATTCCTTACTTATTTTTTACAAACTTATTATTAGTGAAAATTTTAAAAAATGCTTAAACTTTTTTTAAAACCCTCTAAAAATACATTTAATAAATGCTAATTACATTTTCAGTTCGCAAAGTAGAAGGAATGTATATTATATGTTACCGGTTGCGTTTTCTGCTGCGATACGATGACGAACTTCTGCGGCGGAGGCGTGGAGGGTGCGGGGGAGGGGGCGCCCGACGACAACACCATGTTTCGGGACAATGACTCTGGGGAAATACGTCAGGTTGGTATATTATTAACTTCGTGGTTAAAAAAGTGTCATATTATTTTATTTATTTTTAATAAAATCAATTTCATCATTACTTTCACGTAAAGTCATATAAATATTCTATTGCTGATATAATATTTCATAACTTATAATTTTTGCCCTTAAGACCATGTGATGGGGCTCGTACCCATGTTTATTTTTTTTAATTATCTTAATATGTTATATTATGTTTAGTTTAAACAGTGGGTTTAAAAAAGTATATTGAATATTTGACAATAATAATATAATATAAAATTAACTTTAGACACTTACCGATGCTCTTCGCGTGGGGCGCGGGCGAGGGCGGGTGTGGATGCGAGTGCGGTTGCGGGTGCGGCTGCGGATGCGGCTGCGTGTGCGGCAGCAGCGGCGGCGTGCAGGGCAGCACGGCCACCGCGCCGCCGCCGCCGCCGCCCGCCGGAGACACGCGCAGCTTGCTCACGGACTGCTGCAGGCTCGGACCCAGGTAGCCATACTCTCGCCTGACGGAATTATTATATGATAAATATTGATATATCTATAGATATACTATCATTTTGGAGAAGTGAATTGAGTGTAATGGCTCAAGTAAATATTTAGACCGAAAAAATAATTGTAACGGTCGGTTCCCTTTTTGTCTTATCAAATTGCTGTTCTACATATGATATAACAGATTAACAACACTAGTGATAAGATACAGTTATTAAGTCACTGACTTGTAGTCGTCCGGTAGGTCCGGCGGCTGGCGCAGCTGCCTCACGACGGGCCCCAGCACCTTGAGCAGCTGGTGCTTGAGGTTGCTGGCGGCCACGCGGTCCGCGCCCGCCGCGCCGCTCAGCGCGCCCTCCACGCGCTCGCCCAGCCAGCGCACGCGCGGCAGAATGAACACCTGCACACACACACCAGCACACATTACTGCTGCATTCACTCCAACACGAGGTGATATTATATAATATTAAGGGATCAAGATGGCATTCTAATTTAGCTGGTCTAAGAATAATATAGCACCAATTTCTTGCACATCAGCAATTACAATTAATTATAATTGAACCAGTACCTTGACAACCTCAGGTCCCAGCTCGGCTAATCCTTGAACTGCTCCATAGAGAGATGCCAGAGGAGTCTTTTCAGATTCTTTCATGGAAGCGACCATTGACGGTCCGCTTTCGTTATTAGTTTGTGATGGACACTGCAATGCCTTTGCAAATAACCTATACAAATATAAGAAAAATAGTATATAAGTACTTTGACAATGTTATCAGATATTTACCACAGTCACTAACACTTGCTGACAATATTTATTTGTTGTGATAATACCTCGTAACTCTAGTTTGTAAATTATTGGTGGAGGTGTTAAATGTCTTGCAAAGCTGGGCCATGAGCCGCGCGGCGAAGTCTCGTAATGCCCAGTGGTTGTCAACTTCCGGCCTCGTGCACAGTTGACGAGATACTATGCAAGTTGACACTGACGGAATTAATTCATGTAGCTGAAAATGATATAAATTTATAAAATTTCTCTCTAATATATTTTAGTGTTATATACTATATAAAATGTATTCAGTCAATTTATATATGAAGTTATGATTTTATAATTATATGAAAAATTTGGGTAATAGTCACTAAACTAAAAGTGTATATATATCAAGTATATCTACAGAAAGTTTGTGTTTTGAATGGGATTTAGTAGGTTTCAATTTAAATCTCAGATGTTTTTTCCAAGGTAGGGCAACTTCTGCACAGCATGCAATAATGATATGTACAAAGGTAAAGTTGACTTTATATTCAATGGACAGAAAAGGCTGGCTCTAGAAGTTTAAAATCTCTCTGGAGGGCCTTCATATGATGTAAATAGGCTTAATATGGTTTATCTTCAATGCTTTGCTTAAAATTTTGTTCAGATACTCTTCAATTCAAAGCAAGTCAAAACCAAATCTTTATGAACAGTCACAAAGTTTAGACTCAACCTTTGTCAATAAATATATTGAATCGACATATATTTTTGTCATGTTCAGATAACTTACATATTTCTCCAGATAAAGTGATTGGTTGTCTAGCATTGCTTTTACCATTCTCATTAAGTAAATAAGAAGTGCCAGATTATTTTGGACAACATTCACTTTAACTCCTTCTGATATAAATGTACACATTCTCGGTAACATCTCATGTAACCCAGGATCACACGCCAGTGATTGTAGGGCTTCCTGAAAAAACAGAGTTAAACTGTTAATAAATTTTTGATTGTGATAGACATTTTAAACAAAGACACCAATTTGCAAAGTTATATTTATAACAATAAAAGGCTAAGAAAATATATATTTGAAAGACTTACCGCCCGTCTACCCTCGTCGCTGCCTACACCTGCTTCTGTAATCTCTTTATAGTATAATTGTTGTTCTACACTCAATTCATGAGTTGCAAGTTGTTTAACATGCACCGACTCTGATGCTTTTAGCCTGGCTGCTTTACCACTAATGGGTTTACCTAGAAAAAGAAAATAATTGCTTAGTTATTAAGTACAGACTGCATTCTTTCGTTATATTAAGGATAAGTATAAGTATATAGTTTTTTCATGCCTCTCTGTTCTAATACAAAACCTACAAACATAAAAACTAAACATACACATACCAGCAGCATCTTTATTAGCAGGTTTGCTTAATTTAGAAATAGGATCCACAGACTCAAGTTTCTGTGCCTCTTTGGACAAAGGAGGAGGGTTTTCTGGTACAGTGGGCTGTACACCATCCACACTTAACCAATGAGCCCGCAAAGATACATCAAGAGGAATCTTAGGTGGTGGTGCAGATAGTATTTCTGATAAATCAATTTCTTTCTCTTCAATAAAGTGTAGCTCTCTACCACCCCCAGATGCAAATCTGAATGGTAATGAATCCGGTTGTACAAAGCCATATTGAGCCTAAAAAAATAAAACAAAATGCAAATTGGCAAGCATATTAATCATAATAAGTAGCTTTGTCTAACATTATAAATACCTCAGTGTTTTTTATTTTTAAAGCATTATCTATATCAGTTATGGAAAGTTTTTGCCTTTTCGAATGATGCATAAATTTCATAGCATCTTGGACAATCACTTTAAGGCGGAAAGTGACATCGTCTGCTAATTCCTTTGCAGCATCATCACCTAAAGTTGCTATGCCAACACTTTCAGCTATAACTTTTATAGAATCTACATTCAGTGATGATCCATATGCTAAGTCAGGGTCAGCCATTGTAATATGCTATTTACAAGATGCTTCTAATGTTATTCGCAACGATTCACAACCACAAAACAATTTGTTTGTATTGTGTTAGTGTAAGACAATTCATCATTAATATTTATATACAATAGTACTAATATATGGTACACAGTACTTAAAAATAGTTCCCGAAGTTCGACACTGCAGATAATGACTAAGATATATAATTTTTATAATTAGATAAACTAAGTGTTTCTAGTCTACGCTTAAAACATTTGTATTAAAAGTATTCGCTTCGCAGATGACACGAGCTTGTTTATATTCGCCAATTCATTCAGTACAATTGTTGTCAGGAATAAATCAATCAAGTTTCCAAATATAATCAAAACAAATTGTAAAGATATGTAAAATTTCCAAAACACCAAATCCTCAACTCATATACGGTTATATGCTGTATTGAATATTGACGTTCTAAAAATTTGTATGGTTTGACATTTAAAATGATGTCATATGACATTTTCATTTCTCACGACCACAAAGTATTAATTTAATTTAGTTGAGTCACTTATCACGACTATAATGCAAAGGGAAACGGCAAATTTACGCCATCAAGTAAAGCATTTAAAATACAGTTTAAATTTTTATTTGTCTCTTAACTCTCGTGTTAGGGTTTTTTCAAGAAGTTAATATGATTCTTTTTTATTTTAGATAAAGACAAACGAGAGTGCGGATCAAAGGTAAGTGATCACCGCCCCACATGGACTCATGCAACACTAGAGGAATTATAAGAGTTCTACTCATTGTTGAGAAGGAAAAGAAACAAAAAAAGAGGGAGATTTGGACTTCTTGAAACTGTCACTAACCGAAAAAAACGACAAAAATAGCGCGTCGGTAACTTAATAAAGTCACTGAAATTTGTATACAAGGGTTTTAAAATTTTACCATTGGTTAAAACCAAAAAATCTTTACTATTGAGGAAGTAAGAACTATGACGAGCAAATATCAAATCTGCTCTGAAATTAAAAATAAAGTCGCCTAAGAGTGCCGGCTCATTGGTAGCAGCTGATGCAGCTTGTACCATCAGGAAATTGTCAAAATATACTTTCTAATTAAGGCAACCTTGATCAAAGGGATCCGGTTTCAAAAATTTCATACTTTATATTTTAGCGAATTCAATCTCAGTAACACAGAATATATCATAGAACATAACTAGGCTTTTATGTAAAACAATAAATAAATAAATATAAAACAACAAATTATTTCTTATCACTAATAAGATCGTTGGGTAATTTCAATTATCCCTAAAAAGCTGTCAAAACATTTATATTCATCGAACATCTACCCACAGAGTACCTACTAGTGTCTAATAGGTGTACGTATATAATATATATTTTTAAGACTTAAGGTATAAAAAACATGATTCCCTGGTTCGGTTTCGACAAGTTAATTTAAGCGGTTTTCACGTTCCGTAAAATGTAACATGCATGCACATATTATAGCCATGCAAGTTCTTCAAAAATAGATTTCTAACGGATATATTTTAAGTGATTTCGTCATAGACAACTTATTATCTATAGCTAAAATTAGGAAAAATAATATCATTGCCATATTCAAGAATAAATCTCTTTAAATTTTCGCATCTACGCCTAAATAATAGGAAATTGTAAAATATAAATTAAACAGTTTATTTTAATGTTTTAAATTTATTAAGCTTACTTTTTAAATTAACATGTAACCTAATTGAGAATTGAAGAGACTCAAAGAACCCTTTGCAGTTAAAGTCAGCTAAATATTTGAATCGTTCTTCATCAAATTTATTTATGCTGATTTAAAAAAGAAAATTATAATTACATCACATATAACAATAAGAATTTATATTTAAATTTTTTTTATTAATGTTTATTTATTTTATTTTTATATTTTTTTTGCATATGATGATGCTATGATGATAACCCCAAGTGTAAGTCAAAATTTTTACAACTGTGGGCAAAAATAATGACGAGGTCTATTACCGTTTGCCGACGCCGATGCAGAAATTGTATACCACGAGTGTTAGTTTTTCTGGTGTAGGTCAAGTTGTACGTATCGAAGTCACTTATCGAAGATTAAAATGTACAGAAATAAAAAAGATATCGACAAACACGTGGATACCTTGATGTATAAATTGACATCAAAAGACGTATGTATAAAATTACTTAATATTGGTTGGATTAGGTAGGTATCGTACACAATTCGTTACTTTTTTAAAAATACAATTAAATTGCAGTTTCAAATACGAGCCTGTTCCGTTGCACGGTTGTACTATGATGTCGGAGATTATAGAAGTTGCCAGAAATATGTCGAACAATATCTCAGTCTCAAATCTAATAATGCGGCTGCCCATAAACTTCTTGGACAGACTTTTCAAAAGCTTGGGCAGAAAACAAAGGCTTTGGAGCAATATATAATATCCATAGATTTAGATCCATCTCAAACTACCACTCTTCTTGACAGTAAGTTCACATTTATTTTTCTTTGCTTTATAACATTATACATTCTATTATATTATGTTTATATTGGTTACTATCTCTAGAAAAGTAATAAATATGGAATGTCCATTTTATGTATAGATTATCCATGACCTATATAGCTCCACAGGAGACCTATTTTTGTTAATATATTTGTATAGAAGGTTGCAAGTGGTGCAACATTTATGTAAAAATTGTTCTTAACTAATATAATTAAAGTTTATTTCTTTTTTATAAATGTTAATAATTTTTGAGCAAATCTTTGAAATGTGAAATTGATATCTGACATTTGATCTAAATTATTTTCTTGTTAGAAATGTATATATATATATATAATAATTTACTTTTAATTTGTTATAGTTTGTGAGCTACTAGCTGATGAGGATGTGATATATGACACAGGTCGTACCAGATATTTCTTAGAAAAAACTGAGGCCATTTACCCAAAACATCCTATTACATTCCGTTTGCATGAACGTATTCTTGTTGATAGTAAATCAGATCCAGAAAGAGTAGTAAAATTAATCAAGATAGAACTAGAAGCAAGGCCAAAGGATGCTGTACTTCATGCTAGATTATTAAAACACTTTCTGCAACATCATAGAATAGGGGAGGCTTTTGACCACAGTTGTGACATTGAGTTTGAAAAGAATTTCTTCTCTGATAACTATAGCTGGTATGAGTGTCTTTCTGAAGTACTAAAACATAATCCTTTGAATCCGAATGATTGGTTGTACCAGTTACTTTTATTAACAGTTAAAGAACGGATGTGTTGTTTGGCCCTAAGAGAAGTACCAAATACATCTGGTAAGAATTTGTTAGAATGCAGTAATCAACTCAGTGAATATGATCAAGCTGTAGGTAATGTTGCTAAGTCTGGGTACACTAAAGGCTTTGGTGAATTCCACACTACCCTTGTACAACATCATAAAGGACAGTTAGCATTGCATGCTGCAACCTTCCTACTTAAAAAAGCTAAAAAAGATCAAGTAGGTATGAAAGAAGCACATAAATATTCAATTCCGTTATTATTAATTGCTTGGCAAACTGTTCCACTTAATTTAAGTGCTGCCTGGTTAACACATGCTCCTGATAAACAGCGAAATGCCATCAAACGGCATTATATTGAAGGCGCTTACAGATGCTCCCAGTCCGGTCATTATTTACTAGCGAACATTCAAGACAAAAGTCAAATCTTATTAGATCAAATATCCCAAGTGTGCTCTGATGTGAATTGGAAAGATAAACTTTATGAAAAACTATTTACAGCACCAGATGAAATATCAAAAAAGAATTCTTCATATTTGTTATCTAATTTAATGGAGGTTCCAGCACTTAGATTTCCAGGAAGGGTTGAGGTAGAGGCTTATGATGATGATGCACAAAGAGAATATGGCAATAGTCTCCATCACTTTGTATGGATACTATTAAATTATAAAAATTTTGCACAATTTAAATGCTCCATGTTTGACATGTTAAAGCCAAAAATGACCAGCTGCGGACCTGAAACATTAAACAAAATTGATATTTTGGCATTTTTATTCAGTGCAACTTTAACAACACGTAAACAAAGAGAGAGTAGAACAAATTTCCAGTCTTCAGATAATTCTACTATTCTCCCATCAAATATAACAGATTTATTATGCACATTACCACAAATTAAGTGGTGGAATTGTGCTTATAAATTAAGCCAAAATGATTTTGGTACTGATTACACTGATATTCGTTTAACATTAAGCCAAGGTATTGAAGTTATTAGATGTGTTGATAATCACGGTCTTGATCCAGAATTACTCTGCACATTAGGTCGCATTTTTGCTGAATTATCAAACAAAGAGCAATATGTAGAGAACAAAATCAGCTATGGTCAAAGAGCATGTCTCTATTACTCATCTGCAATTAACCTGCTTGAAAAAATAAAAAATAAAGTTACAATTAAATTACCTGAAAGAAGAATGTTTGACTATACTCACAGAGATATGGATCCTAAAGAATTAAATAATTTACTTGAGGAGAGCAAACTTTACGTAGCTCTGAATAATTTTAATGAAGGAGAATATGAAAAAGTTATTTCACTATTGTCCCATTTGAAATCTCCTCAAGCTTATTATCATCTAAGTAAAACATATAAGAAGATTGCTGGGGAAGAAAATTCGTTTTCTAAACATGCTGAAGGTGAGAATAAATGTAAAGCCCCATTAGAGAAAGCAAAGACTTATGCTTACAAGGCTCTTGACAAAGTGAAAGAACTAGAAATGTATAGAAACAACCCATTATATACTGATATTCAAGAACATATTGAAGAAATAGAAAGATGCATCAATAGAACTAATTCAGAGTATTCATCTAGAGTCACAAATGATGAGTCATCTGATGAAACGATAAGTGAAATTGGATCATTGCGCAACAAATCAAATGCATATCGTAATGTAAGTTCCACACCAAAACAATTATCAAGACACCATAATAATGCTAATGCTACAAATTATCGAACTGCCACGGATTCGCAATTATTAGAGAGTACTCATTTGGATAGCTTAGTTTTAGAGCGAATAGAAAATCAAATAAAAAATTTACAAAAACGGGACCTTACAATTAATAATTTCATGGAACAAACGAAGGACTGGTTTGATGAAAATAAAAAGTTAGGAAATAAGATAATGAATACTATAAAGTCTAATATAGACAACACTGCAGAACAGTTTAAGATGCTTAAAATTTCTGTTAATGAACTCAAAGAACAAATTGATGAGAGTAAAAGCGAATGTAAAGATGTTGTTGATTTAAAGAAACAGATTGCTGAATTGAAAAAAGAAGTAAATAAATTAAAGAAATCGTCAGAACAAGCTATTGATGAAAATGATGTATATAACTTGGATGACGATTATAGAGGAAATGAAAACACAACTTCATTTGCTGCCCAACTTCCATTTCCTGCACCACAACCTTTTGGACAACCATTTGCACAACGCATTGCGCCACCGTTTTCTATGGCATCTAATCCATATCAATTGTATGGGCAAAATCTATATAATCTATACAATCAGTACTCTCAACTGGCACAGTCTTCCGCAGTTCAAGGTGCTCCACCTATTTTTGACCCTACAAGAGCCCATATGACTTACCCAGGCGTTTTTCCAACACCAGATCAAATGTATCTTGATGTTGCCCATCTGCCACCAACAATACCTGCAGCTCCTAATGTGCCGGTCGTCCATAATGTCCCCATTGTGACCACAGTTGCAGCCGCAACAAATGCCCAATCAATATCAGTGATTCCGACATCTAAAAGTAAACCTGAGGTAAAAGAAACCGCTAAGTCATTACCAGTGAATGTTGTTATTACTTCTTCGGATCCATTACCGACCACTACTTCGACTCCTGCACCAGTTCTAAGTGTAACAATACCTCAAAAACATATTAAAGGAAGTCCCCACAACTATCAAATACCTATGCCTACTTCAAATGTGACAAAAGTAATAGCACCCCCTGTTTTTAGTTTTCCAATGTCTAATAATACGCCACCTACTACAACAACTATTACTACAAATTGGAATATGAAGTCCATATTCAAGCCAGATAATACAGTATCCGCAACCAGTGCTATAGATACTTTCAAGGACGCGTCGAAAACCGTTGTTGATGGCGTTTTTTCACAGTCATCGCCAAATACAAGCCTTAACAAATCCAGAACGCTCTCAGAAAAAAGCAATACATCTATTGAAAATTACGACCCTTGTCCAGATTTCAAACCCATAATACCATTACCAGCCGAAGTTAAAGTAACTACTGGTGAAGAAGACGAATTAGTAGTCTTTAGTGCAAGAGCGAAACTATTTCGCTTTGTTGACAAACAATGGAAGGAGAGAGGCATTGGTGATATGAAATTGCTAAAACATAAAGTAACAGGCAAAGTCAGAGTTCTAATGAGACGAGAACAAGTTCACAAAATATGTGCAAATCATGTCATCTTGCCTGAAATGGAAATTAAACCTATGAAAAACGAGACTAAAGCATACTTTTGGGTAGCAAATGATTTTGCTGAGGAAACCGTCATTTTAGAAAAGTTTTGTATTAAATTTAAAACAGCTGACATCGCAAAAGAATATTATGAAGCTTTTGAAAAAGCTCGAAATTCAAATAGTAACATTACCTCAACCGAATTAACTAATAAACCATGTAACATTCCTGATCAAACCGTTGTTAAAGACAGATCAGACGGTAAGACTGTTGTCGGAGGATTTACTTTTAGCAGCAAGCCAACTTTTAAAACTGCGACTGAAGATTCTCAGCATAACGCAAAGGCTACCGAAGCAACGAGTAATAAAGTTAACGTTTTTACTGGATTGTCATTTAAGACTGCAACATCGTCGCCATTTTCCAATTTAAGTGCTACTACTACTACTACTACTTCAATAAATTCTAATAAATCTACAGAGAAAACGATAGATACCTCTACTAAATTAAATAATTCGGATGTGGTAGAGGAGTTTGAACCAACTGTTAATTTCAAACCGGTGATACCATTGCCTGCATTGGTAGATCAAAAAACTGGGGAAGAAGATGAAATAGTATTATTTGAACATAGAGCTAAGTTATTACGATTTGATGCTGTAGGAAAAGAATGGAAGGAGCGAGGACTTGGGAATATAAAGCTCCTGTGCCACAAAGACAATAAACAGAAATTGCGATTACTAATGAGAAGAGAGCAAATAATGAAAGTATGTTGCAATGTCTCCGTCAATAAGGAAATGATATTTCAAAAGATGCCTAACATGGATAAAGCAGTCACATTCTGTGCCAAAGATTTTTCTGAAGGAGAACAGGTAGCAGAAACATTTTGCTTACGTTTTAAAACAATAGAATTATGCGATGATTTTATAAATGCTGTTAAAACAGCTCAATCTCAAGAATGTAATGACGTACAGCCTGTTAAAGAAGAGCAAAATTCTGCAAAACAAACTGTTCAAAAAGGTTTTGGAGATCAATTTAAACCACAAGTAGGTTCTTGGGAGTGTAAAGAATGTTTGCTTCGTAATGAAGCTGGAAAGGATCATTGTTGTGCGTGTAATAGCCCTAAAGATCCAAATGTGAAGAAAGTAGATAAGAATTTATTACCTGATAATGCGCCCAAGTTTACTTTCGGTATTCCATCAAATGGTGCAAAAACTGTAACTAATCCTCCCACTACGACTGGTTGGGGTGATAAATTTAAAGCCAAAGAAGGAACCTGGGAATGTAAACAATGTTATATCAGAAACGAAAGTTTAAGTGAACATTGCACTGCATGCAATAATCCTAAAAATCCAGATATTGTGACCTCTAAACCTGAAGTTAAGTTTTCATTTGGAATTACGCAAAAAGCCAATGAACCAACCACAGGTAAAAATACATCAACATTTAACTTTGGTATTTCACAAGAAAAAACCGTAAGTTTTGGGATACCAACAACAAAAAGCTCTAATGTATTAAGTACTCCTAAGTTAACTGGTGAGAGTGATCGCCCTAGTAATTTCGGTTTGAAGAAAAGTGATGAAGGAAGCATCACAGTTACTCCAATGAAACCCGCGCTTCTACCTACTCCAACAATAAATACAACTCCATTTGGAAAGGAAGGTGGAACTTTTGAATTTTCCTTTAACAAAAAAAATGTCACAAAAGGTAAAAGCCCTTTGAAGTCACCAAAGGATAAAACTGGGGATGAAAGTGACGATAATGAATATGCCTCTGAAGATGAAGGGCATCACATACATTTCAGTCCAGTTATACCAATGCCGGACAAGGTTTGATTTAATCCAAATATTACTTAAATTATAACAATGAAAATTTTTTTTTAACTTATATTTTGTATTAAATATTATTTCAGATTAAAGTTGTGACTGGGGAGGAAAATGAACTCGAGTTGTATGGCCACAGAGCGAAGTTATTTATATTTACAGACTCAGAATGGAAAGAACGTGGAATAGGAATAGTAAAAATATTAAAACATAAAGGAAATGGAAAGTTAAGGTATGGTGTATTAATTAAGGAGCCTTGTCTGTATTAATAATCCACAATTTTATAATTTTTATAATAAATACTTTATTTTAGGGTTTTGATGCGCCGAGAACAAGTTCATAAAATATGTTTAAATCACGCCCTCAATCATGATGTTATTTATAAACCAAAGGATGAAAAGTCTTGGTTCTTTTTTGCAAATGATTTCAGCGAAGGAGAAATACTTCTTCAAAACTTTTGTCTCAGATTCCAAAACAAGGATATCGCTTTACAATTTAAAGAAGCTATTGACAATGCATTAGATAATAAAGCATTAACGAGTACTGATTCAGGAGTGTCAGTAATAACTGAAGCTCCTAAATCAAAAAATAGTCTCGAAAATAATGCTACTGATTCGGATGACGTTGAATTTATAAATGAAATACAGGCATCTAATGAAGATAAGAAGAAGGCTAGAGATCTTATGTTGCCTGAGAATTATTTTAATTATTTAAACAAAGAACCATGTCAGGGATGCAGAGGATGTGATGAGGAAGATAGAAAAGCAATGTCAAAAAATAGCGAATCCAAATCCGTAATGCCCGACCCAACCACTCCTATACGATCATCAACAGCATCTACTTTTCAGAGTCCAGCTCAATCTTTATATGGTACTCCCTCGAATCTGGAAAGGACAATTGATACAACTGTTTTTAGAACACCTTTGGGATCTATTGGATCAAATACAAAGAGTATTTTTAACTCATCCAATACCAGTACTGTTGAAAAAGATCTAATTGACAAAGAAAATACATTAACAGAAAGCCCTATCTTTAACAGTCCAAATACTCCCTTGTTTGTAAGTGGTGGAAAAACTTCAAATTTATTTGGTGCCTCATCTAACACAAAGGCCTCAATTTTAGCTCCATCAAAATTAAGTGTACAAAATACAGTGGTTGGAAATACAGAGAAAGAAGAAACTTGTAAAAGCAGTGCTGTGTTTGGTTCAGCAGAAACAAAATTTGATGATAAAAAAACATTACCTTTTGAAAATAAGTCTCTATTTGGCAGCACTGGAGTATCTATAAATCAATCAATATTTGGATTTAATCCTCAAAATAAAGCAGATACACAGACTACAGACAGTGGCTCTATATCACAGGCTTCAGACAGTGGCTCTATATCACAGACTTCAGACAGTGGCTCTATATTTTCAACTGAAAAAACACCAGTTAATTTGTTCAGCAGCACCTCGACTGGAAGCATCTTTGGCCCGGCTGCATTACAGTCTAACCAATCAAAGCCTCCAACAGGATTCTTTTCTTCTGTTGGTACATTCACTTTCGGAGCTCAACCGAGTGGATCTATTTTTTCTGCAAAACCTTCTGAAACACCTGGTCAAAATACAGCATTTGTAAAAGACAATTCATCTGGTAGTGTTAATGATGGAAAGAAAAATATATCAGAGGAAGATTCCACTGTAGTCGAAGAGTTTCCTTTGAGAGCTGATAATGCATTATATTTCACTTCTTTATCATCAAGCGGCCCTGGATTTGCTGTTCAAAGTACGTGCGGTGTTAATATTTAATTATCTAAACAAGATTTATGTTTAAAATATTATTTTTATATTTGCAGAAGAAACCAACTTTAAATGGGAAGGAGCTGGCCAACAGCTTTTCACTAAAGGTTCTTCTAAAGAGGGAGATAAATCAAAAAATACCGGCCCTAATGAATCCGGTGATGGTGCAGATGAAGAGTATGACCCCCACTATGAACCCATCGTGCCCCTCCCCGACAAAATTGTAGTGACCACCGGCGAAGAAGATGAGGTATACAGCAATCCCACATAATCATAACATATGTTAAATAAAGACTTTTACTTAAATATATTAACTTTCATGAATTTTTAGGAAAAACTCTTTGGAGAACGTTGCAAGCTATTCCGATTTGACGAGAACTCGCGAGACTGGAAAGAGCGTGGTGTCGGAGAGATGAAAATCCTGTATCATCCTCAGAAGAAAAGCTATAGACTACTTTTACGTAGAGAACAGGTATCGTATTTGATATCGAACATATATATTTCAAATTTCTTTTAACACTCTTGATTATGTTGTTGGCCGTTTAATAAATAATGTATATTAAAACAGGTCCATAAGGCGGTACTGAACATGCTATTATTCACGGACTTAGAGTTGCTGCCTATGAAGAATTCTGAGACCGCGTGGACTTGGGCGGGACGGAACTACGCCGATAGCGCGGGCGAGCAGGAGACACTGGCCGTGAGGTTCAAGTCCGTAGAACTAGCCAATTCTTTCAACAACAAGATCAAGGAATGTGTTAGGGTATGTTCATGTGTTTAATTTCAAATTCCAGTATCTTTTATAAAAACAAATCATTAACATTTCTCTACGAAACCAACTAAATTTTACCGGTCTCACCTTAATAAAATACTTCACAGTTTTACTTTAGTATATGGTTACCCATAGTTCTTTTGTTAGCATTTAATTTGTCCCCAGAAACTACAAGTTGCCACTGCAGAAGCAATAAGAAAAGAGAAAGAGGATCAAGAAAAAAAAGTTGAGTCCTTCATTCCATTGCGATTACCGAAACACCTGACGGAAACTGCACGAGCAGACAGTAGCTTAGCTGCGTCAGCATCACAATTTTCAAAACAAGACACACAGGAAAGTTCTCAAGAAGAAAACAAACAAAATGGTGATGAAACAACGTCTCTAGACGCCAGCGACATTTTAAAACAAGTACTCTTTGAGCCCGAAGGAGACAATGGAGAGGATTATGACGAGGAAGATTATGACAATTATTATAATGAAGATTCTGATGGTTACTACAACGAGGTAAATGAAAAATAATATACAATAGTTATGTAATTACAAAGCACTGGTGACATATGTGAGGCATATATAAATATGCTTGAAAATATAATTAAAAAGAATATGTTACATTATTCGTTTATTCACTCAAATCAGAATTCTCTGAATCTTGGTATTCACCAAGACGCCAATAATGTTAAAATTTAGCATTTTAAATAACAATATTTATTACAAGTTTAAATATATTTGATTTATTATTTATAACATTATATTATATATATTATTATAGCAAAAACTGATATCAATAGTTTCCACTGCAAGTAAAGTAGTCAATGTTTGCAATCATAAGTTATCCTAAAACAATAGTAGTAATACTCAGAATGCATTATATGCTCAGGAGAAAGAGACAGTGGTGTACTCGCCATGCATCGCGGTGGTGCGTGCGGGCGACACGCACACCAGCTGCCAGGACGCGCACGTGCAGGTGTCCTTCGACCAGGACATCTGCTCTCCCAAGATACTCGTCATCGACTCCAACACCGAGGAGATACTCGCCGACATGCTCATACACACCAACACGGAATTCCAGGTGGGTAGTGGTAGTATGCGCCTTCATGTGTCCCATCGCTGGATATGGGCCTCCTCTTGATATTAAATGTGCGAAACTTGACTCATCCCAAGCCCGTGATGAAAATTCTTTACGGTAACGAAGTAAGTATCGCAATTCCAACGAAACACGTCATCCCAAAGATATCATACCATTTGCTATCACATAAATTTTATATAAAATTTTTATTTTATATATTTTTTTTTTTTTAGTCAATAGAAATTATATAATTTCTTACAATAATTACAAAAATCTAATATTTATCAAATAAGTATATGCCAAAACCATACCACACTAAAATTCATAGAAATGTTTTCTGTGTTTTTTTTGTCTGTTTTGTTTATGTACATTTACATTTTATGACTATTTAATACATATAGGTTTGAGATTTCATTACATTGTTGATTCATTAAGATAGGGATATCAGAAGAATTTAGTTAAAATAACTTATATAAAGTTTTATTTTTCAATATTTTGCTTATAACTAGAAGATATAAATGTCCGAAATTTGACTCATCGACAAGCATTAAAATGCATATGATAGTAAATATTTTAAGTTTTCCATTAATATATAACATAATTTAATATTCTTTAAATTATTATACATATTACATAATGTGTATTATTTTTTAATGTATATTTATATAGTGATATTTTATTTAGCAAAGCTCTCTATGAGAGATTTTTCTGCATCCTTTGTGCAAGCATCAATCAAAAACGGTATATTCGAACATTTCGAAAATTAACACACTGATAGACACTGTCGGTGGTTTAAAAAAAAAACAAAAATTTGATTTTGAGGAATAATCACGGAAAAACTAAAATACCAATAGATTTAAATTTTTTCGCGCAAAAATTAGCTTGAAGAAAAAAAAAGGAGTTGAGGACTGAATCCTTCGACGTTTTGTAAATGCAACTTCGGTGCTGTTTGCACCTATGTGCTAACATATACCGAGGTTTTAAAAACGTAACCCGTCAAAATTAAGGTTTGGTTCCTAGTTTATATATTATTATTTTGTATTCAGTTGGACGGCGACACGTGCACGTGGACCGGCATGGACTACACCACCAATGTCTCGGTTGAGAAGACTGTGGCTATTACCTTTGGAGATAGCAACACCGCCTTGGAGTTCTATGACAGCTGCGAGGTATTGAAAAAAATGAGTTGTTTATGTTTTTACTTTATTTTATTAATATTTATTTATTTTATTAATAATTTTAAAGAATATTTTGCTGCAATTTTATAATTAATATTTGAAAATTTACATTTAAATGTTAAGTTAATTAATAATTAATTTTTATTTTGTTACAAAATTAAAACATGAATTATTTACAGAATTTGGTAAATTAATACAAAGTGTGGCCTCCTTTGTTCTCAAAAATTTTACGGCAACGATTTTTCTTAGAATTTATAATTTTTTTTTGATCCTGCGGCAATTTTTAAACTAATAATGTTTGTTTCAGACCAGCAAAGCCTCCACATACGCCTCAACGGACCCGGAGTGAATGACATGTAGAAGTATATATTAGATTGTGTTTGGATTAGTAATAAGTACGTAGCGTTGTTTTTCTTTTCAGTCTCACAGACTTAAAATGTTTATTAGAATTGATTTTATGTTACCTTTAATGCCATTATTGATAAATTGTTAATTTTAAGAAAAAAATATTTTTGACCCAGTTTGTCTCCGATTAACCATCTCAGACATTTCATTAAAACAAAATTCAAAATATTATATTTAATGTTTAATTCTAAATTCTGCTACTTAATATAAATAACTTTATGCTTGTAATTTTAATAGTTATTAGCGTATGATTTAGTAATTGTAGTATATAAAGGTTTTCATAAAAGAGGATGCTTTGTATTGATTATTATTTTTATATTTATCATGTAAGAAGTTATTATAATTTGAAACAATTTTTAATTATTTAAATTGTGAACAAAGCGCCCTCGTCTAGTATTCATAATATGTCTAAAGAGATCTGATCAATATTGTTTTTCCTTTAAAAGGAACTTTTATAACTAATTTAAATTGTTTAATTTGTTTATATTATATTATTATAAATTGATCAGGTCTTTTTTGAAATGTATTGAACATTTCGGTCAGTAATTGTAATTTGTTCCGATAGCATTGGATTAAATATAATTAAATATAATATAGTATGTTTGGAATTAAATAGAAATATGGTGTTAGAATGCTGACATCTCCAGCCTAGTGTTTCATATATCATTTACTGTCTTATTCAATTAAATATATATAAATCTCTTATTTGTTTTATTTTCTTAATCTTTTCTTTATTCAGAAACATCGAAGTTTTTAGTTGTATTTATTTCATAAGCACAAATATCTGACATATGATTAGATAAGATTAAAAAAAAATCCAAAAATATATTTTTATTACCATTGTCTTTGCTTAGACAGCGCTATAGATGTATATAAAGAGTTGATATTTTGAATGGCAGTTTCAATGTTTTTTTTATTCTTCGGAAACAATACTCTTTGTGTATAGAATTTCCTGTCCTTTTCTTATTACAGTGTATGAAAGGAAAATTTGTTGATTATTTCAATTATATACTTATATATGTAGTATACACATAATGAAATAGAATTCATTTTTGCTTCTTTATATATTTGCGTTTTTTTTTTTCATTTTTTAAGTAACCTAAAATTAACGCCACAAAGTCATCTGTCTTCTAGAAGTAAGATTATAATTGGTTAACATATCTATAGGTCGCATTTTATAACAGAAAAGCGTCAGGATCCCAGAACAAAAATAAAAAAAAAATTGTATTTCAAATTTTTGAGCTGGATATAACTTTCGTATCTAAGCTAAGGAGATAGATATATCATTGTTTTAACTAGGGAAGAAGTGGGAGAAAGCCAAAGACATTGGAAGAGGTATCAGGAATGATTTACCAGAGGACGTATGTTTGAGTCCGTTCCACGGCAATAATTTTTTTCGTTATATTTACTTGAAGATTATTTATCTTCAAATTAAATATTATATTGCATAAAGAGGTTAATCTATAGTTTATGTTATTAAAAACAAAGTGCATTTCTTTGGTGACATCTTTAAAACGACGTCTGACTATCAAGATTCTTAATTGATAACTGTCTTGTGTATAATTATAATTCTATGAATTAATGATAAAACGGTGCATACACCATGTTTGTTTTAATTACAATAAATAGTACGTTATTTACTCAGTTTAATTATGAGCTGCATTAGTTTTGATAATAAAAAAACTCAATAATATAAAAAACATTAGTTTTGATATATTATATAAAATTTTTATATATTTTATATATTTTTCAGGTGTGATAGTTATGGCTAATTTAATAGGAATAACTTACTCAATTGCAACGGAAAATAAATATTTCCAACCAAAGGACAATTCACATTTAGAAGTGCGAGCGGTTATTGTCAAGTGTGAAATACGTGTAATTATTTTAGAGTTTTAATTCATACTATCTTTAGAATGCGTCATTTATCTCTCTCTTAAAGATAGAATTATATTAAATTTGTAGAAAATACTATTACAGTTTTGTCATGATAATAGGTATTGGAAAATACCAAAAATGGTTTAAACAATTTTTTGGTGTTTTCAATATAATTCCATGTGAAACAATATATGCAAACAGCAAAATTTTGAATCCTATACCTTGTTTTGTGAAGAAAAACTTTTTTATTTTTAGTGAAAAAGGTATATTGTTTCATAGGATGGTAAAGATACTACACTAGATAGCGACACTGCGAGGTTTCAACGAGAAGAATTATTTAAACATAATGCCTTGCGCGATTGCAAACAGAAACTAGCTCTCACTGTCAAAGCGACTAGTGAACCAATGGTAAGTAATTGGTAAGTAATGGTAAGTAAGTAGATGTATTTATCTCCAGTACCTAGGTATACTACCTACTGTATTCGAACAGTTTGCTAAGAACTCCTCTACAAGCTGGCTTTTATGTAAGCAGAGTAACTTTTTAACTTCAAGATTTTTATATATGAAAAATAAAATAAATTTGCCCGAGTATTTTCGAACCTCGGAGCATAGCGCAACAATTCACGTCACACCTCGATTACGAAAGCCAATAATACTACAAAAATTAAATTAAAATAATAATACATAAATAGTAAACATCATTAAAATGTTATAAGATTACTATAATTATTTTATTTAGTTTAATTTTGTTCATTTAAGCATGTTTCTGGTGATGAATACATACCAATAGATCATGTTCTCGGAGCAAATAAGAAACGAATACGCCTACTTCACCCTTACGTTTTGAGATTACGAAGAAAGATTCCTTTTCAAGTTTATAAATTAAACAGAATAGACGTAAGTATGCAAATACTTTTAATAATTACAGTTTATTTAAAAATTCGTTTCAGAACAAGTGCAATTTAAACCTTGCGTTTTTAAATAATTGCATTAACATTATAAACTAAGATATAAGTCAAAGCGAGTTTTTATCGTCTTTTTAATTTTATTTTATATGAACATAAACAGACAGTTAAAGGAATTCTCGCTCTGCCTTCAGAAGGGGTACTACGGGGTGACAGTGTAAGTATTGCCAATACATTAGAAACATTTTATTCAGAAGTTGGGAAATTTGGAACTGTGTTTATTTACAGAAACGCTCACAACGTGATACACAGCCTAGTGGTTTAGAAGACTTGTCGGTGCCTTTCGGTTCCGGTTCAATTTACACCCTCGACCACGATGGCAATAAACAGAGTTTCTCCATCAAAATTCGCGAGCGTGTTGAATCTCGCAAAAATAAATCAAAGATTAAAATATTAAACAAGGGCTTTAAAACTTGTGGTATGTAAAACGACAATAATAACCTTTTTGATTACAAAAAAAAAGAAAATATTAAATTTTGTAGAGCGGTTTTTTTTCACACACAAATTTACTGCACGGTCTTGTACCATTATTCTTTTAAGATTTATTAGTTTTACAGAAGTAGAATGGCCTCATACGAATAAACGACTTCATTAATTTTACAAGACTTCAAGAACGTTTTAACTGTTACAATTATTTTAAATAATTTTCAAATAAATAAACTAATAATTTAATAATAAAAAATCAGTTATTTGTATATATTTTTAAGGAAATTCATTATCACAACTGTCATCCGTATATACTTCAGTTTTAATTTTTTTTTCTGGAGGTTCATTAAACCCTTGTACTTCCTTAGGCTCCACCGTGTCATGTCCGTGACCTGATAAATGTTCTTCAGCGTTAATAATAACTGCGAATATCTTCTTTTTCACTTGAGTCTGCATCCAATGCGGCATTGTTTTAGTACTTTGAAGAATGCAGTTAAAGAAAGATTCAAGAGCATCAGATTCTTGGCGGGAATCATTTCTACATTCTATACAACGATGTTTGCTTGTGTGCGTATACACACCTTCACTGATCTCTGTAGTTGAAACGTCTTGATCAGAATTTTTAGCACTGCTGGTCGAAGGTGGATCTATTTCAATATTCTCAGTTATCCGGTACTTCATGTGTGGCTCCAGGAACTGCATTACTTTGGCATACTTCCATGTTGTTATTTGTGCTGGCAGTAGTTTATTTTTACCGAGCTTAGCTCTTTTAAGCGCATCTCGATGATTATCACGAAGTTTTTTCCACTCAATTTTCGCTACCTGTACTGAGAAACCACATAAATTAAGATTTAAATTTTAAACATATGAATACTTATTTCAAACACATTTTTTAAATTAATACAAGAGAATTAAATAAATACGTATTAGGTTGTTTTTAATTATTATTTTTTTACTTATAGGAATAATAAAATATCTTTTTTTTTTCATAATATATACGTTAACAACAAAACTACACTCCCTTATAAATAAAAAAAATAATACTAATATTCCATGCAACACGTAAACAGGTAATCGAAAATTGACAAATTTATAAATTATCGAAAGTAATATATAATAATCTCTAAATCATGGATATATATACATATAAATACTAATTATATATAATAATAAAATAGGTAGTATCTTCGAAATATATTCGATACTTTGTCGTATTAGTAACTTACTATTCGGTATCGAAGAATTGTTATAATGATCAACTACGCGCTGCCAAGCTTCGTCCTTGGTATGCATTTCCCGATAATCTGGATGTAGAGGATTCCACAAGCAAGGTTGTAATCTGACGCCTTCAATAAATGCTTCCATGTTCAAGGCGATACTTATTCAAGACGATACATATTCAAAACAAAACCTATTCGACATGATACATATTCAAGACGATACAAGTACACTAGTATACGTCAGTCGTGAAGCCTCGCGCCGCCTCGCGCTGGCTCGACCGTGTTCGTTTTCTCCCCTCTCAAACGACTTTAAAACTAGTTCTTTAGGAACGTGATTGGAAAGTACACACGCAAAATAATACCTTAACAAGTACATTGACCGCGGCCATTTTGAATTTTTTTGCTTAAACATCATGTTTTATTTGTTTATTAACGTTAATATATATTTATTTTATTATAAAAGCATACCTACTTATAATGTTTATTTATAATGACTAAACTTTATCTTAACTCCTTTAAAATATATTATATTTAATTACATAATGTTGATAATATTGTATTATCAATATAAAAATGTTATAACAATGGCTATAGGTATATGCAACCTCTTACGTAGTTTTCCAAAAAAATTAAAATATAGTTACACATTAATTACTTATAACTAAAATTATTTTTTTGTATTTTTTTCCTATAAAGTTAATAAAATATATATATTAATATATATCTTATCCTGGAGGCGATAAGCAAATTAACTACAGAAAAATTCATCAAAACCCTTACATCCCCCGATTTTTATATTTTAAGTGATAGTCTATGAATCTTAACATTTTTATTAGATATATATGTGAATACCTTAAAAACATATTTAATATAAGACCCTCTAAACTCTTAATAAATTAAATAGCCAATATTTAAAATATAGCTTCTTTAAAATCACCTCTAAGTTTCGCGTCTTAACTTCAACCCCTTTTTAATATTTATCATACAACATTACCATGACATTGATTGGCTAACTGGCGATCCACTGTAAGACTTCAAGACAAGATTGTATTACACAGTTTCAAAAACACCACTCTTATAATTCCTCTTTTACAGCTGGTACAAACATATGGCATAAAACTAATAAATCTTTACCTACTATAAAACCGCGTGTGAGACGTAAAACAAACAAATACAAAGATTCATCTAATAGATGGGCCCCAGGTGAAAGGGATGATGAAAAGTTTTATGACGAATATGAACTTTTTAATGAAAATAATTTACAAATGCAACATAAAAAAGATTCTCCGATTCAAATCTCAGATTTTAAAAAAACTAGTCCATTCAGTGATTCCGATCATAAAAGTGAAACTATGGAAGTAAATCAAAAGATAAAAAAAGAAAATATTGATATCAAACTAAGGGACGAAGAAAAGAATTTTGCACTTTACGAAATAGGAGACCCTGATTTATGGTATTCTGTTCAAATACAACTCTTTGAAAAGTTGAGTAAACCTGAAGGTAAGACAGTGTGGAATGATTTAACGAAAGAAGATATAGCCAGGTAAGCTAACGAGTGTGGTTTGTTTTTGGTCTGTTGTCATTTTTGTAGCTTCGTTTTTCATCTACAGTGTAAGTTCGTTTAACCCTGAGTGGTCTAATGGCGATTTGAATGTTCAATACAAACCTATTAACTGGCTGGCTCGTGATGAGTTTACGCTGCCCAATAATTCCTTATGTTTAGTAGTTCCATTAAAAGGCGATAGTGATACTCCAGTCTTTGGTAATTCCTTTAAATTCGCTAAATAACAGCAGAAATTTATTTCAATAATCATAATTATTTCTGGTTATTTGACTAGACAAATCTGGAGATTTTATAATTGTGCCATTTGACGACATAATAACTGTGAGTGGTACTAAATCAATTAATAAAAGAGATAAACAATCAGACAATTTGTCTGAGGGATCAACAGAAGAAAGTGAAGTTGAGGTATTATTTGTTCGTTCTATATTTAGTATAAATTGATATTTTCAAGATGGTTTCTGTTGAAGCAATGCCGCCGAGTCGTCGTAAGAGTAACAAGGGCACTGATGGGAGGGAGTGCTGGGAGCCTTAAAATTATATTTCGAGAAGCGGAACATTTCTTAAAACTGCCTCATACAAAACGACATCAAGCTCAAATTGATATAGAAGGAAGGGCTGATGAGAACGACCTTGTGCTAGTCGGGTAGAATTTTCACTTTCTTTGTCATAAACTTCAAAACCTTAGTATTTTCGGGCTTCAGCAGAAGGTGATATACATATTTATTGTAATTATTTAGTTATTTATCATTAGTTATTTTTAGTGCTCTGGGTCGCCTTACAACCATTGTTTCGGACACAACAAGAAAGACCCGTTCAATTTTAACAGTACAAACAACTAATACGGGATTAGCGGCCGCTAGATTTAGGTATTTTTCGTAATTAGTATTTTTCAATCATTTTCCTAAAATTTCTTTCTCTTATAACTGTCATTACAGGGTTTTAATTCGAGAATGTACTCCTGAGTTGTCAGATGATGAAAATGAAAAAAACAAAAAATCCATTGACGGTCCGGAATTGTTACCTCCAAGTCACACGAGTACTTTTCGTCTGACTCTTCCCATTGAGAATGCTATAAAAAGTGCTCATTGCGTTAGTAAGTCATATTTTCTTTGTCTTTAGTCACTAGACTAAAGAGTAGACTCAATGGTTCGTATATTTTGTTGCAGTGGCTTTAGTAAATCAAAATGATGAATCAGTTGCTATTAGAGATGTTCGTATTAAACGAGACGACCGTTGCTTCTGTGTTTGGCACTGTGATTGCGTCTGCTTGAGTAAATATCCATGTATTTTATAACTATCAAATACTAATACAAAATATATGAGTATAGATATTATTTTCTTACATTTTCACGAGTACACGTTTGAAATAAAACTATTTTTTACGAATTTAACTGGCGTGTAATTTTGGTTAAATTTTGGTTAAATTTTAACTCGACGTTTCGAATGCTTTGCAGCACTCGTATAGACGCACGCACGCACTCAGGGAGACAAGATATTAGTGGACGAGGTGGACAACACTTAACGTGGACAGAACCGAAACATCGGGTTAAAATTAAAATGTAAAATAATACGCGAATTAAATCCGTAAAAAACAGTTTTATTTCGAGTATAGGTATTTTAATTGCATTTTTTTTATGAGGTGAAGATCCCAAACTCTTGTGTCGTGATATGTCGGAGGCTCAGCAGGTAGCTGCCGGTCTGACCGCTCACAAACGTTCCCGCCACACGCGTTCAGTTTGCTACCCTGATGTCGTCACCATAAATTTTTTCGTAACATTTATTGGAGTTCTATTAGCGTTGTTGCTACTGGGTAAATATATGTAATAAACTTATATATAATTCTTCTTGGACAGTCAAAAATTTACTGAAGTTCATGAAGTTCCTTTAATATTTTGTTCTAAAGTTGTTTAGATTCAAAGAAATAACCTAATTTTTTGTTCATACAGGTATTTGCAAAGCCCTTTTAGGACTAATATTTAAATGTGTGGGTTCATGTGGTCTGCACATGTTACTTAAATTTCCACGTAAGCTTGATCGATATTACGAGCGTTCACTTTATTGTCGCTCCGTGGTTTATGACAAGGAGGGTTGGCCAGTCCACCCTGATACTAATCAGCGGACTGTGCGACTTGTTAGCGTGTAAGTTTCTACCTGTATTTACTGACTTAGTAGTACCATCAAAAGTGTCTATGGATCCAGTGAATGTTTTTGGATAATTACTCAAACAATATTTACCAAATCTAGCCTTAAAGATTGACTTTTTAGTTTAAGTTCTATGTTTTTTGTTAACCACGTATTCTGTTAAAATAAAAATGCAATTTTTGCAAATTGTGACAAATTAATCCAATTAAACGGCGTTAATTAAATGACAAAAGTGACGATTTTCAAATTTTTTTGTTATTAAGATACAATAATGTGTTTCCACCATTAATACTAATCACACAATCTAAACGGTTTTGCTTGCTTAATATGACATCATCGAAATCACTTTGAGGAATGGCCTCCCTTATTTTTTTCTAACAATTTAAACAATTGCTGTGGAGTATGCGCGGCATCCATACCCAATTGGATTGAGGTCTGGCGATTGAGCAGACCACGGCAGAACATTGATCCGAGCTTGGGCAAGAAAGTGTGTTACGACTTTACCCGTTTGTGGACAAGCATTGTTAAGCATTTGTTGAAATAAATCATATAAATATTGAAATTTACTAAAAATATTTAATAGCGATCCAAGTTAATATAATAAACCTCATTTGCAGCAATACTCTAAAACGTATTGGATCCCTTTACACTTTTGATGAGTGCATACTTGAACTTCATAAATTCAACTAAAACAATGTTGTCTTTATTATTTTCAGTCCTGTGGAGTTTATATTAAATGTTATATTCTTCATCACTCTACCGTGCCTCATGATTTGCGAGGGTATCAGAAGTTTGGCTTTACATTTTACAGCTAAAGAGAAGAAATTAAATGTATGCTGTCGAAAAAGTGAAACTAAAAAATGTTTTAGTACCCATGATGCTCAGGTACCATCCTCAATAAAAGTAGAAGACTGTTTAGAAACAGCACAGCAGGAATTGCACTTTTTAGATGATATCGGGTTAAGTGCCTTTGTAATGTTTATAGCTAGTCTGGCCGTAGATACTGTTACACTTTAAATTTCGATATTTTCCTAAATTTTTGGAACGCACGTAACAAACTTCAGCCAAAATATTGCCCATCATAATAATATTTTTTGGTGACTCTATCACATATAATACACCAAAACCAATATTTATCAATATTTACGATATGCTCACAATAATTTCAATAGAGATCGGATACTTCAAACAGCTTCTCTCTCGATAGGCAGGTAAATTCTAGGAGCGCGAACCAGACCTCAACTTTAACTCGCTGCGCTCGTAAAATCTCGGTTTTATATTATGTGAAGCGAAGTTGCATCTACTAAACGTTGACGCATTCTATTATCAACTATTTTTTTTTTCAATCAAAATTTTCGCGCGTAAATTTTTTCCCATTGAAGTCTATGGGATTTAAGTTTTTCCGTGATTATTCCTCAACATTCGATTTATTTTAAACCACCACCAGACTCATGTCTATCAGTTTGCACAATTTAAAATTTTAGGATATACCGTTTTTGATTGATGCTTGCACAATGGATGCAGAAAAGTCTCTCATACAGAGCTTCGCTCAACAAAACCTGCTTATAAAAAAAAATATTTAAATATAACATTGACAAAGTATAAGGTCCTAGCTTTCAAGAAGCTGTGCAAGTGGTCAGAGGGGTACAACGTAGTTATGAATCTTGGCGAAAGTTGTGAACGTACGTGAGCATCCCTCAGTCAAACCTTGGGGGACGAGCTAGGGTGTGAAGCTGCCATCTTTGAAGCGATATTGTTTTGTTGACCCACGCTATATTGTTTTGGTGTTAACTGCGTTCGAAACGTGACAGCCTGCAACCGCACAGTGGTATGCTCTACGCAATGCTGTTACACATAAAGAGTTAGCCGCCCGCCGACGTAATTACTACTACGTACGTACTAGCCAGCCTAAGATATTTTCAGATATACCATAAAAGAATTGGTCCAGATCTGAACTTGTATGAAATGGTCTACTCTTTGTCGAAAAAAGTACCTAAATTTTAAAACAGAACCTTGTACAAATCTATTAATGATTTCTCAAGAGACAAAAGGTGGCCATATAGAAAAATATTTTTTTGCTGTGACTACAATTAACATATAAGTTTTATTACGATAACATTACTTAATTAAAAATATAATTAATTTGTTAGTATTACCGTAATTTTAGAACGGATCTTAGGCCGGACTAGGTAGTATGTGAAGTGCAATTCCTGTGTGTTGTAGAAGCCGCGCTGCTCACCGCGGCGGCGGCGAGCGCTGCTGCGTTGGATGACGCCCCAGGCAGAAAAGCTATCCACAGATATCTGGACCGAGGGACTCACACCCGGCGGCACTACAACATGCAATTCTGTAAGATTAAAACTGCTGGGCTTGAAAATTATCTTATTCTATTTAAATATCTAACTCAGTTAATGCATTATAAGTGCATTCTGAACTCTATACTCGTAAACTTAGAAACCGGCGAAAGTAGATGACGAAATAACTCAGTCACTGACAGACCAACATTAGGTCGTACCGCGAACACGCTGGCCGCAAAGCATTCGGGCCGTCTAATTATAAATAAAAATGCAATTATAAACGCGAGATAAATCCTTAAAATATAGTTATTTAAATCTTCAGCCGTAATTTATTAATAAATTAACTAATCCATGAGAATTTCAATAAAACTATTTTATAACTCGCGTTTATTATTACATTTTTAAATTTAACCCGACGTTTCGAATGCTTTGCAGCAAACATGTTCGCGGTAAGACGACACCATCATCTCGTCTTACCGCGATTATCCGTAAAATAGTTTTATTGAAATGTGTAGTACTCGTGTAAGCCTTAGAAAACATTATAAACCATGAGACTTTGGCACTTAAAAAATTATAGAATAATATTTTTTATTGTAATTGTATACAGTTTTTATGTTACCCCTAATAACAAAAGTGCTGAAAAAGTGTCCTTTTCAACAGGAGCGATGAGATATACTCCAACCAAAATTGAATCAATTTTTTTTTATTTTGTGGATAATGCCTGCATAGTCCAACAGATAAAAATTTTAAGAGAAATTTGAAATCCTCGATGTTATTGACATCCTTAAAGTTAACGGAAGCCATCTATTTTTATTATATTTTACCTCAATATGTTGATCATTTTAGCATATTCTTATTTGCAGCCTCTTCTTCCCACAAAAAATAGCAGCTGTCTTAAAAGTAAAGAAGAACTTGTAAACTCAATTTTTACGGATTCTGATGAAGAAGATACCGAATATGTTTTGATGCAAATGCAAAAAAGTAGCGAGTCCCTCGCAGTAAGCGGAAATTTATTTTAAGTATATTTCATGACAGACTTATTCTTATAGCCGATTTATTCAAATGTCCTTTCTATAACAGAAATGCCAACAAAATAAAGATGAAAAATCCAAAACTCCGATAAATAAAAGAAATGCTGCTGGAAACAAGAAATGATTCCGGTATCAAGAAAAAATATTTATATTATTATATTCTGAATTATTCATTTGTTTTTTTTATCACACATTAATTAGGGGCGCACTAGACCCCCAATTTCGACTCGCTGCGCTCGCGAAATATCGGATGCTGTTTACACATTGAGCGAAGCGAGCAGTGGAAGAAGAAATATTTATTTTAACTATATATTTTTGTTATTGTAATTTTTTCACGCGCTTTTCTTTGTGACTATAAATTTTCGCGCGAAATATTTTTTACATTGGGGCCTTTGGGGATTTTTTATACAATAATTATTCCTCAATTCCATAGAAATTTTAGAGTTTATTTCTGGAATACCACTGTGTGGACACGCTTAACATTTGTGCAAAATTTCATTTTGATCGGATGAGTCGTTTAGACGCCAACCCCGGACGCTCGATGAGAAAAAGTCTCACAGAGAGCGCTCCGCTCGCTTCATTCAATTAAAAGAATTGAATTGAGATTCATTTAAGGGGTTTAACCCTCGTGAAATTATATATATTATCTTTTTATCCATCAAATGCTTTCATTATTTTTGTATTTACTTTTACAAATGAACATAGCAGAAACTAAATAATGTTTTTTTTAAATAATTTTATATTAGCGTAAACATTTGAAATAACTTCTTAGCGTAACTTCTTTCTTCTTCCTCTTACGCTAATTTTACCAATCAGTTTTTATGCCACTAGTCATCACAATAAGGCCCTCCAAATCTCACCTATTAACGACGTAATTGAATTTTTTGGATTATATCATATACAAGTAAATAAGGAAATATCTCTCCCTTTCGTAGGAGTGGCATAATAGTAGCGTTAGCATCAGAAAGCTGAGAATCACTTCGTTTGTTCGGAACATATCACAGAATTCGAAGCACTATTTGAAGTGTAGTATAATAGCATTTGTAAATACTCCGTAATTCCACTAATTTACAAAAAGTTTCAATTGTTTAATCTTCAAATATACTATCTGCAATCAGAAAAAAATTGTTTGTTTATAAAGATTCCTTAAAATAATACCATTATTTTTTCTGTGACCTACAAATATAATCTTGCAATGAGGCGCGGACACTGTATTTAATCTTACATAAGGGTAAAATGTAAATTGACAAATTCAATAGACGGCATTTTTAATGCGATTTTAATAAGAAAATCGGTTCTAGAATAATGAATAATGAAATCCTTACTAAAACAAAACTTACTTACTAACACTTAGTTGCGATGTAAATCAAAGTTATTTTTTTGTCAATTTAAATATATTATATATTAGTAAAAATTCAGTGCTCCTTGAGTCAAGCAATGGATGTAGTCAAGTGAATAATATAATATAATATTCCTGGAATAATCCTAAATAATCATAAAGGTATCCATAATTAGCTAATATTTTCCCAGGGCTTAGAGGCAGCTGTTTAAATAATAGGAATGTTTCTACTCTGCCTCTGAAAAGTTGACACTTGACAGGTTAAGACTTTGACTTATAACATCTTTCATCATTAATCATTATCTAGTATCGACTGCTATTTAATTGTGTGTTAAGTTTTATAACATGAGATTTTAACAAACTATATTTAAAAATAATAGAAGCTACCATTATCTTATCTATATGTTATTGAAGCAATATTGACTTACATAACTACGCTCTAACTTGACTATGTGAGATATGCGCGTTTTAATAAGGCCGTTGGCTATATTTAGGCAGGCATTGCAGACGAATAGAGCTGTACAGTTTAAGAACACTTTTACAACAGGTAAGTATATTACATTTTTAGTGCATTCTTTCCTTAGTGCATTATATGCTTCTTATACATGTGTGATACCCATTTTAGTATTTTGGAAAATTGCCAAAATATTTGTAGAAAATATAAACGTTTATAATTTTAGCATTAGTCTGGAGAGCCATGGAAGATAAGGAAGCACTAAAAAAACGTTTGACCCCCATTCAATATCATGTTACCCAAGAAGCTGGAACAGAAAGACCCTTTACTGGTATATTATGCTGCATTTATAATATTAAATTGCAATATTTATATTTTAATATTATCTTAATGTCCTTTTTTAGGTTGTTATAATAAATTACATGATGAGGGTTTATATGTGTGTATAGTTTGTAAACAAGATTTATTTAGTTCTAAAACAAAATATGATTCTGGCTGTGGCTGGCCTGCATTTAATGATGTTCTTGATAAAGAAAAAGTGACACTACACAAGGATACTAGTGCAGGTATATTCAAAATATATACATATTTATAAACAACATTTAAAGGCATGTTTGCATGTATTTGTATAATAAAATGTGAGAAAATTTTACAAATATATCCTCTAAGCAAAATAATCAATTAAAAGTTGTAAATAAATGGTTGCAATTACACTTTGCCCTGATCTAGATTTTTCTATTGTACTTAGTCATGCAGAACATTTTTACAATGTCACCATAGAATGGCCTAGGTGGTGCCTTGTATTACTAACATTCATTGAAATTATATCTATATATTTTCTAATTAATTAATAATAATTTTATGAGTATCTAAGGCTTTAATTGTGGTGGTGGTTATACAAAAGCATTACATTATTATATTTAAGGCATTTAATGAATACATCAAACTCTATATGTAATTCTACATCATATAGAAAAAAATGGGCTTGCAACATGTAAAGAAACAGATTTTAACAATGGCTAATATAATAATGGACATGCCATGGCCATGCCCTTGTTTGACATGTATGGCTGCACAATGCCAACGTCACTCTTAGTCCTTATAACCATCTGTTGCATAATTTGACCTTCAACTTGAGACATGCAATTATATTTGAGAATTACAATTACATTTTTACAAGGGCTTTATTTGTTGCATTACTGATAATATCATTTACATTACATCTTTCATTTTTGCTTTTTTTGTTGCTTCTGCACTACTCAAATGTATATTATTATTTATATAACTCATTATTATCCACAAACTTTACTCTTTGAAAGACCAGTAGTTTTTTTACTTTATTCAAGTCAATGTTTTTTAAACAGTGTTCATATCTTCATAACAATAGTCATTGCTATCTTAATATTCATTTCTATTTATTTTAAAGTGTAGATAATATTGCTACAGATAGCAACATTGTTTACAAATGTTTATATTTAATTTATATTATTAGAAATTTATTATTTATTTAAAAAGGAATTACTTTTTTATCAACTTATTTTTTGTTATTATTTTATTTTAATTGGTGTTGGAAAACTAGTGTTAAAATATTTTAATATTTTTTCTGTCTTTCCATTCCCTCGACCACCCCACATTTGAATCCTATCCTCCATTTTAAATGTGAGTTGGGTTTGATATCTGTCACACTTTTACTTATTTATAATAATGCTATTTGTTTTTTTTTTAATATCCATATAAATTCATACATCCTCTGTCATTGTTTATTTGGTGTATAATCATTTCAAACACAAATTATTAATTACCATCTGTAAAATAAATTGAATGTTCGAATATACTGATATTCAAATACCACCTTCAACTTCTTCTATTACACTTACAAACCTGGAATGTGCATGATATTAATATGCATTTATCCTCGTGCCCTACATGCCCGTTACCTGTAATCCATCCTGCCTTTCCATTTACAACCGGCTGCCGACTGGATGACAACCGCTGCCTCCGCCGCTGCGACGACTATACCCACTACATCTCACAACACGAACATGGTGAAATTCATTGGATAATTATGTTCATGGCGGTTACTTTTATCATGTGATGTGTAAATAATTGGCTTTACGGTGAACGGACCTGGGGTTATTATAAAAGTTGGGGCAAATATATTACTGGTTTTAACACGGCCAGGTATGGTGCGAACTGAGGTGCGATGTTCCAAGTGCTCGGCTCACCTGGGCCACGTGTTCAATGATGGCCCGGCGCCTACCAAGAAAAGATTTTGTATTAATTCAGCCTCCTTGGACTTCATACCGGCTGAAGAGCGGACAGACTAGGTAGACTAGATCCATCCTAGTTCTAAATGTACATATATAGGCAAATTAATAAAAAATCCTATTATGTGTAATCTATAGTAAGTAACATTTCGATAATTTGGTAGCTTACAGAAATCGAGCGATCTTAAATCAATAATTATATAATATATCACTGGTTTTACACAAAGTTTCCTTCACATGTTATATATTTTTAAGTTTATTTATTAAATACATTTGTGTGTTCCTTCATCTGTAATATACTAGTTACCATTGTATCGAGTCAACCATTTATCATTGTCGTTTTATAAGTTTATAATATTATTTTATATTTTTATTCATTTAATATTGAAAACAGTACAAAATGTTATGGGTAATTATAATAATTTTTTGTTATTCTCTTAATACGTAAATAAATATTTTATGACAAAATACATCTTTTATTACACTACTAACTGTAGAATTATTAAAATGTTATATATAGGTAACTTTACATTCAACCGTTTAATATGAAGATTAAAATCTAAGTTGATATCTAAAATGGTTTAGTGTTCTTCAAGATAAATTATTGGCATCGGCTAACTTCGTGTTTCCGAAAATAACCGACACATCTACGCTATATAAAACTCTTACCATTGTTTTGTACGAGATTTAATTATATTTTGTATATTGCTTCTTAAACAGAAAACTTATATAAATCAATAAAACTTAAAAACCAATGGAAAAAGTAGAACATTTAAATATTTGGAAAGCACTACACAGACTTTCTTACTGAAATTGCAGTTATTATAATTTGAAAAAGAAATTAATATAATTATATAATTTCAATTGCTTTAAGTAGAAAAGGAGGTATTTGTTATGGAAAAACGCAATGAAGGATCAATATAGTTCAACAAACAGTAGCGCTAGCCCTTGCTTTTAATACTCATACAAATGTTTCTGATGTTTTCCAATGTTCATTATTTATCTTGAAATTCTGTAATCGCATAAAGATATACTGTAGATGCATAGTTTTTTTTTAATATAGACTCTGAAATATTATATTTTTAATGAAACAAGTCTGAGTAGAGTTCGAGTCTTTTATTTATAGTACGTTTGTAATTTATATGCACAAGTTGCTCATACATGGCACTGGTGTTTACAACTGTCAAAAATCATGAAAAAAACACTTTATAGTCTCAATATCATATTACATATTTTATTAATACATTTTCAACTTAAATTACATACATAATTACAGTTAGTTTCTCAACTTATATTACTCATACCCAAATTCTTCTCCATGATCACATTTAATACACTAAGAGTGTCAGTGTTACATACTGAATAGATTTGTTCAAGCTCTCTTGACGTTTTGGCTATTTGAATTAACATTTCCTATATTGCACGATATTTGGTCTGGTATAGTTCACGACCAAACATTCCTAGATACTACAAATACGTGCGAATTTTTATAGCTGGCCCTTGGTTATGTACTCATAAAATGTGGTAAGTAGGAATGTTAACGGCTGTGAAATATATGTCATAGGCCGTTGTGATACGCCATATAGGCCTTATGTATTATAGGCAATATCTAAGAGATGTAATATGAATGACATTATAAAACAAACATGGCGTCTGTTTCGCACCAATCTGTCATATGTCTAGCATAATTGGTCATTGATATTGTCAAAGTATATATCTAACTGTCTGTACATTTCACTCTTGACGAGACCCAGCTACCTTGCTCAGTTAATCACTATTATATGTGATAACATTTACTTTTCCCATATATTCAATTTCACACGAAGTTTAAAATAAAAAGTTTAATACAAAAAGAACATTTTAACAGCATCTTTCGGCACAACCTATAAATAAAAGCAGAGAGACAGTAATACATTTGTGAATAAGTTTTATTAAGCATATTATTATAATGTTATGAAGTTATGGCTGGCTACTATTATTGTCGTAATTAAATATACTTAAAAATTTAGTTATATTTTTTTATGAAATGAAATCTGTGCCATAAAAAGTAGGGTACCAATACTTTCATCAAATATAATCAGTTTGATAAACTATATAAACTTAATACTAGGTAAATGCTTCACTTCCATGACTAACAATCAAAAAATAAATTTATATTTTAATAATACATTCATATTTAAATTAACTTACGATTCATAACATCAATTTGTAGATCGCTTTTTGCAGTGTAATGTCAACGTAAAAACGATTAAAATATTGCAATGATATAATTTGATAATTGTTCATAAAAATTATAAAATATTACATTATAATCTCAGAATAATAATAATAATACACAAACTAGCTAGCTAGTAAAAACTATCAGAAGCATACAGCCAAGGCAACTGTTAAGCTATTATATAAAATAGTATCAGTCAAAATAATACGAAATAATTATCAAATATTCACTTACACAATCTTTATAAAATGCGTGTTTAAGCTCTAAAATGAAATTAGTATTCCGTTTCTAATTTCAACTGTATATGAAAATACACAACGTATTACAAAGGGTACAGGAAGATTCTTTCAAGCACTGAGACGGGCCGTCGCGTCGCTTCCGTCCGCCGAGTACCAACTACCATCACAGTAAATAAGCTGATTGTAACTGTACCATTACTACCATACCTACATATATAACTTTACGTCTAAGAGTTAACTGCCAGTCTTCAATCGCAGATTTTATCATTACATTTCAAAATATGTCTCTAAAGCTATATCTACATAACACTATCCGAAATCTCTTTCCGGTAAGGCGGAGTTTACAACGCGGCGCGACGGCTGCGTCGGTTTATAAATAACTACTCGACACCTACTCGCTACAGCTACTGGACTGCTATACTTTAACTTTAATCAATCTTTAGTTTGTAAAAATATGATCACCTTTCGGCTTTTACAGCCATTTCATAAACATAAAATATTGCTCTATAGATAGTTAATATGTCGTCCGAGACGTATTCACTAGTAACTCTTGTTACTTCTGTTCGTCGGTGTGTGTAAGGTGATCGCGGGGAGGCACTGTGGCGCTAGCGCGGGGGCGAGGGCGGGGGCGGGCGGCCGCCGCGGGCCTGCGCTAATGGCCCTTGGCCGCCTCCTTGGCCGCCATGATCAGAGGCGTCAGCGATGCTAGTGGTCGCGCCATTTTTAGGAATGGGTGCTGCAATTAACAAAAATATATTTTATGGTTTAGACAAATTTCGTTAAATTGTTTAAATTTAATATTATTAGAATTACCTTCAATAAGTCAAGTGCTGTAGCACGACTGTCCACATCGACTTCAAGACATTGGTCGAGGAAGTCTTGGAAAACGGTGCTGAGTTTCTCCTTGTCTTTGATATCCGGCTTCCCATTGGTTGCGATTAAATAGAGCGCACGTAAAGGGTTCTCATTAAGATATGGGGGCTCGCCTTCTATCATTTCGATAGCCATGATACCTAATGACCAGACATCTACCTGTAATATTAGAACAGTTAATTTATATTCTTACGTATACATATATTTTAATATATATGTTAAAGAAAGAAATTTAACCTTTGGACCATACTGTTTTCTCGTAACAACTTCTGGCGCCATCCAGTAGGGTGTTCCAACCATGGTTGTTCTTTTATTTTGCTCAGGAGATATTTGAGCACAGAAACCAAAGTCGGCTAGAATTTTTTAATAAATAATATAATTAGATATTTTTAAATTTGTGTCATATTAATATATGTTTATATTTAAATACTCACTGAGTTTAACCTGTCCATCAAGGCCAAGCAGGATATTATCTGACTTGATATCCCTGTGTATAACATGGTTGGTGTGTAAGAAGTGTAACGCCTGTAGCACCTCGCGACACACAGCTGCAATCTGCCCCTCGTCCATGCAGGTCTCCGTCACCACGTCTGTCAGTGACCCGCCGGCTAGGTATTCCATTACTACCCATAGCTCCTGGAATATTTGGTTATATTTTTGTTAATAATTGTGATATTTGAGTTCAAATGTGTAATTGTACTGTAAAATGCAACTTACCTCATTAACAAGGTAACTGTCAAGATAATTTACTACATTATTGTGTTTGTTCTCCCGCATCACGAGAATTTCGTTTATAATTAGTTCTTTCTTGGGTTGCTGACCTAGATTCATTTGTTTAATTGCTACTTCCATTCCGGTGGATGTTTCTATCGCCGTATATACTGTACCCGATGCACTGTAAACAAAATTATTGTTATTACAAAGTTATATATTTACTAACTAGTAGTGTTTGTCTTTAAAAGGCATCAGAACTTACCCTTGACCGATTTTTTCCATTTTAGTATATTTTCTATTGGGGTCACCGACACTTACAATGGTTCTTAATTTTTCTAAAATCTCCTCATCCGTCATTTTCTTTTTCCTTTGTTGTTGTGCTGCCGCTCTTCTGTCAATGTAAATGGATATTTTTAGTAACGTAAAAAGGTGTATGAAGTACATTAATCTTCCATAAAAATTGTTAGTACCCAGTGTCGCTAGGTGGCGCTCCGTTGGGCGGCGGTGCAGTGGGCGGCGCGGAGAGCGCGGGCGGGGCCGCGGCGGGGGCGGGCGCGGGCGGGTGAGGCGCCAGTGCGGGCGGAGTGTGCGCGCCACTAGATGGGTTCTTATTGCGATCTAGACTCGTACCGGTTTCTGATCGACTGCATATCTGTAATCAATAGTAATTTGAGTTTAATATCATTTTCTTTTTCTTGAGAAATACTGTAAAATTAGCTTAAATTGATAAAAAGTTATTTTATCGATAGGTTTCGAGTGTTTGTATTATTTACCGAATGTGTAGTGAGCGCAGGGTGAGGCACGTGAGGCGGAGACACAGGGGCGGGGGTGGGACGAGGAGGCGGCGCTTCCTCTTCTTCTATAGGTTTTGTGTACTAAAAAAAATGTTTATTATATAGTATTATTGTATACAAGTCGTACTACATTATGAACATACTAAAGAAAATATAAACCAAGATTTTTAGAAATCTTGAATACCAGAATAAAGGGTGTTTCTAAACTATTGATACATTTATGTAAATTCTAGACCAACAGTGAAAATATATTATTTCATTATAATTATTTTATAACTTACAATACTCTTAGTACGGTCAGGTCGAGAGGGCGGGGGTGGCGGAGGCTCGGGATGTTCTGTGTCCGTTGGAGTTGATGATGAAGGACTACTAGACGACACTCGGGACACTGAAGAGCCTTTCAAGAAATTGATATTGTAAATAATATATTTATATAAATAAAATATATATATATATTACATAATTAACAATTACTCATATGATTTTTGTATTACCTTATTAACATACAATTTATATGAAACAATGAGTCCTTCTATTGTAAGACAAACTTATATATTTTATTAAAATAATAATTTTTAATAGTAATATTTAAGGTTATGAATGTTACTAAAAGTTAATGTTTTTGTATATATCATATATATCATAAATACCTAAACAACTTGCCTATGCTCCTATAGTCTCATAGTATATAATTATTTATGAAATATATTTCAAATAAAAATGAAAGTAGTAGAAACCTGAGTGGGTTGTATGCATCTGTGCCGACGTCATATATTTGGACGCCGGAGGCTGCATTGCGGAGGCGTCGTACCATTTGAGTACATCAAGGACCGCCTGTGGGTTGCTCTTCTGTTCTTGCTTGCTAATGTTAGACGCCATCAGCAACCGCGCCCACGCCTCCGGCATGCCCTTCATACAAAAGTATAACTCATTAGAACAATAAACTATCAAAGTTTTAAAAGTATTTTTTCTTGATGTATAAATGTATTTTGTACTTTCATGCTTTTGGTTCTGTTAATAATAATAAAGTATAATGGGTTCAACAAATTACAATTGTGTGCATGAATAAAAATATACTTAATATACTATACTATAAAATAATGATCTAAAATATGGCAATGTGCATTTTAAATTATTCTAAATACTAAGATTGATGGACTGTTTAATTTAAATGTTCAAATATATTTAAGTTAAGATTAATTATTAACAATTAAAGAGCTACATAATTAAAATATAAAATATAATTTATTTACATGTATGAGGTGTCTCTTCAGTGATCAATCATATATTATTTGTGTATACTGATATTTATTGCTTAGTATTTAATTAAATATAATTTCATTTATTTATTTATTTACCAGGTCAAACAAAAATTACATTATTAACTTGTCTCTAATAAGAGATTTCTACCAGCTATCTATAAGTGTGACAAAGATGATTCCAAATAATGTTTAAGATAAGTGAATTATCTGTATAACATTAAATTTTATTAAACAATTACGGTTATTAGTGACATTTATTTATAGTGTAATAGTATTAATTGTATAATTAATACTTTGATAATGCTAAATAAAAGCTATGACAGACATTATTATAAAAAGACATTTATGCTTTTATAATGAATGAAATATGAATATTATTGTTGCAAATAATAAACTAAAATTAGCTCACGGAATTTAAAAATTGAAAAAGAATTTAATATATATAAAAAATAGTATTTAGTTATGTTTAGTAGCACAATGCATTTATCAAAACCTAAGCTATTACTTACTGTTATAGGCAGCTTGAAACAAAAGCGGCAATACAGGGAACTCAATTACACGGTTTTGGAACATTAGAGTACATTTTACTGGATTGAAAATTAAATCTCTTAACAAAATACAGTCTATACATACATGTTAATATTACTAGATATATGTATTTACAGATATATATCTCTCAAATTGTTACTATGTTATCATGCTTCTATATTATGTCACTAAAATATAATGTGTTATTTATATATAACCCACATTTCATTATAGTCTAAGTTATAGGCACTTCTAAATGGGGTTTCTTGCCTTTCATATCAGAACTAACAAGCTTTTATATTTTCATAAACTACAGAATGATGTATCAAAAACTAATTACTATAAAAATATATATTCTAAATATAAAATATTCTATATATATATCTTCAATAATTTTGTTAAAACTATTTAAATAGGTACAGCTTAAGCTATTAATTTAGATAATAAGTTGATAGAAGAGATATTTTCATTTAAAAAATAACTGCAATAAAGTGCTTATTATGGTCAACAAAAAAAAGCAAAGCTTATGCAATGTATACAGCTAATAAGCTTGTTTTCTTCACACAATAATAAGCAATTGCTTGTGGATATCTAACAAAAAATGTATGTGTAAAATATTAAAAAACAGACTTAGACTTTAACAAACAATTAAAATTATATATTGCTGTTGAAATAGTAAGTTGATCTCAATTAGTCATGGGTTTTCCCAAACAAATAAATTTACCAAAATAAATATATATACTTATTGATATATAACATGCTATAATATAACTTACTGTAAATTCTCCGGTAACAGCATCAAACCCAACATGTACAGTATGTTCAAAGTTTGTTGGATAGCTAATATTTGGCTTATTATCATTGTGTGCAGCACTCTTAGATCCTTTTATTTTAGCTTTTAAAGTTTTCTTCTTTCTATCACCACTATCATCTGGTTCTGAAAGAAAATTTTCTATTTAAAATAAACATTTAGAGATAATATCAATCTTCAATATATTATTTGAGATCTTCAATATATTATTTTGTGTTAAAAATATTTGAACATGATATTAACATCTTTTTATTTAAAAAAGGGATTGAATTTACAATATGTTCTATAATAAGTTTTATTATAATTCCTATTATATCTTCAATCACAAACAAAAATAAATGTTTTAAAAAGCAATATTTAAAATAGAATTAATTGAATAGCTAATTATATTATAAATGCTATACACTGAGTCATCACGGTTTCGTTTATGGATAAGTATGAAGTCAATACCTTTTGGCAAAGGCCTCATATCTACAGAAGCTACTGAATCACCCCTGTCGGTGACCCGATTGCTGGTCAAACGCACTGGCGGCGCAGGAGGTTTATCTTCATCACTCGACATTCTGTCTTCTTATAAATGTCCTACAAAATAAACCAAATGGCTAATGCTTCTATCAACTGGCATCAGCAAAAAAAAGTCAAAACATTATTAAAATACACGACAAAAACACTTTTTTCAGTCAGGACTAACTAACCGGGATTTGAAGGAAGTGTGAAATATAATAATAACATCAACTATTACTCATGGACGCGCCCCGCAAGGTTTGCAACTACGACAAAACCATACCCCATGACGACGTTTCCTTACCTTTAAGTATAGGAAAGGAATTTAAGCACAAGTTTCGAAAAGTTTATTTTTTCACATTTCAATTTTCTCTTATAACCAGATTACACTTTTACTGAAATATAATGTAGTTAACGATCACAATTCACGAAAACGACAGCAGTGATGACTAGAGCCGCCATTTATATAAATCAAATACATTGAAATTTGAAACATAATCTGTAATGTAAATTGTACTCTGTGTCTGACGTCAGGAAAGTATTGCTATTTTAAAAAATGCAACCTGCAGGCTCGTTTCTCGGGGTATATAAAAAGAGAAGTATTTGGAAGTATTTGTAATTCGTTTACCAAATTAATCTACCTGTTGCTGACCTTAACTACGGTATTTTGATCACTGTTTAGTCATCAATCAATTATAGGAGCATCATTTTACATTACTGATTGGTAAGTTTTATAGAAAACAGAAGCATGTTATCCATTGCGGGATTCTTTACCATCAGTCAAACATTTTATGGAAGATAATGTGGGAGCACCTAACAGTATAGAAAATGTTACCATTTTTGGGACTACCCTTATTCATGAGCTCGGAGCATGGCGGGGCTCATGAATGGGTAAATTTCATTTAAATATAACAGCTTTAAAATTCTTGTTACTCTGATAATTGCTTTTATCGTGCTAGAAATTTGGTATTTATCATGAGGGGTTCGTCGAGTTCATTCGAATTTTCTTTTAAAGGTTCGACACCAGTCCCTATCTATAAATTTATCATTCTATATTTATTTTAGTTTCAAACATTATTTTATATGTAGTAGTCATTTAAAAAGATCATTCATTCATTCATGAAATCATTTGTGAGTTCTGTGATGTGACATCACATTTGACATCTTTTACGATACGATTACACATTTATTTTTATTTTGTTAAATGAAAAAATATGACGATGTAATCATCGTATGATACCTACGTCTCTCGTGATTTGTTAATAATTTGGGCAGCAAATATAATTCTGTTACTGGAGAAATCCCGTGGCATTCTATAAGAAATGCAATAGATAAGCAGTACAAACTTATTTTGTATAATCATGGATAAATCGGAAACTAAGGTAATTTAAAAACCCTCAAATCTGTGTGAATGTTTTAATTATTTAAGAAAAAGTATTATTGTTGATTTTATTTTATTAGGACCAGGACCAACATCCAAAAAAGAGTCCATTTGACGAACTTAGTCGAGATGACCTTATAACAAAATGTAAAGGCCTACTTGCTATTGCACAGAAAGCAAAACAAGCTAAATCCGGTAAATTAAATATCTTAATTTTATACATTAAATATACTGTGTTTAATATTAGAATGTCCACTGTATGAATTGTTTTTTATCATTTATGCAATGTACCAAAATTTGTATTTTCTTTTAGAACTGCAAAATGAAGTTGATCAATATAAAAAACAGCTTTCTAATTGTGAAAACCAGATAAAAACTAGAGAAGATAATTTACAAACACTTCAAGAGTTGGTTGATTCGTTAACTGAACAAAAACTTTCATTTATTACTGAAATAGATGCAGCACAAAGCAATATCAGATCCTTGAATAATAAATGTAATATTTATGAAGAGGAAATAAGCAAATATAAAACTGAAATAACCTTAAAGGAACAAAACCTTGCATCTGCATCGCAAGAACTATCAGACTTTGATAGTAAAATAATTTCCTTAAAAAGACAAAATGATAGGCTTCTTGAAGAAAATGAACAACTTATCACCCAACTCACAGAACTCGAGGCTAGAACAGAGGAGTTTAACAAAATTGGTCTTCAACAAAGAGAGCAGTTAAGAATATTAGAAGAAAGAGTTCAAAATGGTATATTGCTTTTCACACATTCTTTATTTTCTTCACTTATGTTATGACAAGTTATGTGATATTGCAAAAAAATACATTTTTTGAGCGAAGCAAGTGGAGCTCTCTATGTGAGACTTTTCTGATTGAATATCTGGGGTTGGCGTATAAATGACTCATCTCATCTAGATGAAATTTTGCACACATGTTAAGCATGTCCACACGGTGTTTTTAAAAATATAAAAAAAATCTGTGGCATTGAGAAATAATGATTGTATAATAAATCCTCATACACCACAATCAGACAATAACACAACTGGAAACCTATTTAAAATTAATATTTCTTGATGACCGCATCTACATTAGTGTTAAAGAGCGCTTCAATAAATGATTTATTCTTCCATCACTCACTTCGCCAATATGTAAAAGACACCCGAGATATCGCAACGCAGCGAGTTGAAATTGAGGGTCTGGTTGCGCCCCTAGTTATACAATCTATGATTCTTAATGTTAAACAGTTTTCTACGTATTTTCTTTTTTTCTTGACATTCTACAAAATTATTGTAAAGTTTATGATAGAGATAGAATCAATCTAAAATTATAAATTTGGTAGACTAAAATTAGTTTGATTTTTATAAGTAATTTATTTTCAGATAATAATTATCAAAATAAAGTTGATGTATTAATGAACTCTGTAAAGAAATTGGAAAAAGATGAAGAAACAAGTACTGATCAAGAGACCCGTTTTAAGGAATATGAAAATAAAATACAGGAACTCAAATCACTATATGAGCAAGAGAAATCTAAGAAGGAAAAGTGTAATATAAAATTAAGGAGTTATAAAGATAAAATTCTTAAATGTGCAACTTGTATAAATCAACTCAAGAATTCGAGGTTTGTTTTGGCAAAGACAGTGAAGGAATATTCGGAGAGTATTCCAAAATGGCAGAATGAAATTATAAAAGCATCTAATGTTCTTGATACTGAAATAAAAGTGTTAAATGATGAAAACAACTCCTTAAAAGAAAAACTTAAGGAGAGAGAAAATGTTGATGCAACTTCTTCTCAGCAAATAAACATATTAAATGATGAGATATCCAGACTAAAAGATGAGGCTCGCAATTTGCAGTGTCAGGTTTCTGAACTCCAACAATCTCTCAGTGAATTTAAGAGTGTTAATACTCAATTGATACAAGAAAATAATGATTTTAAACTAAAACAGACTGAGATGGATAATGAAATAGACGAATATAGACATCTAAAAGAAAAGATATTTGGTTTGTCAATTCAATCAAATATAGCCACAGCTAAATCTAATGAATTAGTAATAAGACACAAACAGTTACAAGACAACGACACAAAATCACAAGAAAAGTTGCAAAAGAAGAATGACCACAGGGAAGCATTAGAAAAAATGAAGTTACAAATACGAGCATTGGAATCAGAAAAAGCTACCTTAGTTAAAGAAAAACTAAATGCTAAAGACAGTTTAATGGAGCTTGAAAAAACAAACGAAATCTTGAATGTCACAGTGGATACAATGAAATCAGAATTAGTGCATTTAAGAACCCAGTTAGAAGACTTGACGTCAGAAAATGAAACAAATAAAAACCATTTTGCAATGGAAAAAGAAGATTTAGTAAAGCAGATTAAAAACGAAAAGAGTTCAATTAAAGAACAGTATGAGAAGTTGAAGAGAGAATATGATAATTTACAAGATCTAAACGGACTATTGCAAGAGGAAGTTGAGACACTAAAACTTTCTTTAGAAGAACCTAAAGATGATCCTGACAATGTATCTGATATAAATGTATCTTTACAAGCTGATATTGTTAAATTGGAGACTAAACTCTCTGCTTATAAACAGGAAAACTCATCACTTTTGTCTGAAATTAAAGAATCCAGGTCAAAAATGAAAGATTATGACAGTATAGTTGCCGAACATGAAGAAGCAAAAACAAAACTTGTCAGTTACAAAACAGAAAATGCGGAACTATTAAATGAAATGAAAGAAATCAATCAAGTCTTAAAAGAACGAGGCGAGAACATATCGAAGTTGCAAAAGGCAGTATCAGAAATGGAGAAACTTATAGAGACTCTAGAAAAGGACAGAGATAGCGTGAAAGACGAAAAAGAACATTTAATAAAGAAGGTTGAAGTGCTAGAAAATGATCTTAAGAGTGCTCAACAAAATACTTGTAAAGATACTGAAAATACAGAGAAAATTGTAATTGAAAGAGACAATGCATTTAAAACCATTCAAGAAAAAGATACAATAATATCAAATTTAAAAGAAGATATAGAAAAGCTGAAACTACAAACATGTAATGGTATGCTATAACACATTAATTTAATTAATATAATCATTAAATTATTTCATTTATATTTTTATTTTAGTTTCAGTTGATTTACCAAATGAGGACATGTCCACATCAACTATTTCAAGAGCTGATGAACATACCCGTATGAAAGATTTGGATGAGACATTTGAAGATAGGTGACTTAAAATTATTTACAATACCAATGTTATAAATGTGTAAAACATGTTACTAAATTGGTCTTATTAATAGGTATACAAAATTAAGGATGTTTGCATTAAAATTAAAAAAGAAACTCAACGAGACGGCAACACAACTACAGGCTTCAGATCAAGAGCGGGCTAAGTTAAAGAGAATATTAGCTGAAAATAGTTTAATTAATAAACAACCTGTAGGTGAAGATGCATTGGATGGTAAAGATGTTGCAGATGTAGAGACAAAAATAACAAAAAATCCAAGTGAATTAGAAGTTGAAAAATTAAGCAACAAGATTATAGCTTTAGAAGGTATATTTAAAAGAAAATGTATAGTTACTTAAATTTTTATTGATATATATAACATTTTTCTTTGTAGTTTTATCATAACATAATCTCAATATATATTGTATGATATATCAAAAGAAATAGTATATTTAAAAAGTAAAAATAATTATTTTTTATACTATACTGTCTATATTAGCACCACATTGCATATATACAAGAGTTTTTGTATATTTATTGTTAGAAAGTTATCTTGATAAGTTGCTAGTCATAAATAACTTATACATACATATTATTGTTTTTTAGTTGAAATCGCTTTGAAGAAAAAACAATTTGATTCTGAAGTAGAACAACATAAGGCTACAAAAGACGAGTTAGAAAAAGCCCTTAAAGATGTTAAGAAGAAGAAGGTGCTAAGTCTAGAAATGGAGGACTATGAGAGGTCAATGAAAGAACTTGCAACTAAAATGGAAGATAATAAGAAGAAAATTATACAGGTTAAAATAATAATAATATATTGTTTATATTTTACATTACAATTATAACATATGTATATTTCCCAGATGGAATCAACTATTGAAAATCAAGAAGGAACCATTACGGCCATGAAAACTCAAATAAAACTGTTACAAGAACAAATAAAGGGTGAAGAAAATCAATGTAGACTTGTCAAAGGAGAGTTGCAGCAAGCTATAGAAGATGGGAAAGAGAAAGATAACATGATAAATGCAAAAAAAGATATAATAACTAAACTAATGGAGGATCTGGAAAAGGAAAAGAGAAAGAATGAGGAAGCAGACTTGGAAATGACATCCGTGCTCAGTGAAAAAGAGAATATCATCATGCATTTGTCGGAAGATAAAATTGAATTGGGAAGCAAGATGAAGAAATTAGAATTCAAATGTTCAGAAATAGAAGAAAAACTAAGGATTACTAACATAGAATTGGCCGACTTAAAATCTGAATATACCAGTTACAAAGTAATCATATTGACTAATATTCAAATATATCCTATATTTTGTAAATATTATTATTATATTTTTTTTATTTCCATTTTTTTATATAGGTAAGGGCTCAATCAGTTTTGCGTCAAAACCAGACAGTAGACCACAGCCAAGAGGAACAAATGAAGGAAGAGATTGCAGCCCTCAGAGCTCAAATAGATAATTTAAATCAGAAACTTTCAACGCTGCAGTAAGTTAATAATTTATTTTATTTATAAAAGAGGTAATAAAACATATCTATTTAGCATTAAATTAAAATATATAACAGAAGCATCAGTCATTTATATTTACCTTTAAGTATATAATTTTTTTCACATTTATATTAAAATTATATACTAAATATAATTTATCGGAATTTGCCCTAATTATGGGCAAATTCCAATAATGACAACGTAAGTATAGCCAGATTATTATATTTAATAATAATCATGGATCACGAAAGCTTACATACAAAAAAGTATACATTAAAACAAATCAATATTGCAAAATGCAGTATCTTTGCTGATTTCATCTATATAGAGCATATGTTATGAAAAGATACATATAACCTTAATTAACCCGCAGAGAGCAGTACACGTCAGTGAGTACGGAGGCGGAAGTGAGTCGTAAGCGCGTGGCGGAGGCGGGAGCGGAAGCGACACGCTCACAGCAGCGCACCGCCCGCTTGCACAGTGACCTCACCCGACTGTCGCAGCAGCTGGACTCGGAGCGCGCGCAGCATAAGCTACAGGTGTGTGCGTCTGTTCTTATTTGCGTTTTGCGTACGTGTGTGCGTGCTTGGGTGTGCGTGTAAAATTTGCTGTTTGTTATTTCACCAAAAATTTCTTTAGATTTTTATATTAACAATATTTATTACAAGGATTTTAGTATTTTTTGTTTTTTATTTTAGTTTTTTTATAAAATGTTAAAATTAAAATTTTCAAGGTTTCAACTTTGACGCAATGCTACAAATCACAAATAACGGAACTTGAAGCAAAACTGCAAAAAGAGACAGAGAATCTTAAGAAGCAATTGTCTCTTTTACAAGAACATCCTAAAGCAAGTAAATCGGATGAACAAACTCATCGTGATAAATACGTGCTTCCTGTTATACACAAAGAAGAAGGAAGTGATAACGAAATGGACATCAACGTGTCGCTGATACCAAGAGAGGAGGGAGAGGTGAGTTAGATTCTGTTATATCGTAATTTGGAAAATTTTCAATCTTCTGTTTCTAGAATTATGATTACAGTAAAAAATACTTTGATAGACATCAGAAATCAGAAAGTCTAACATATAATTCAACAGCTAATTCGTTATTTTATTATTAGTCAATTACAAACATACAATATATTTTAAAATGATATATATGTCACTGTATATATTTACATGTAACTACCATTGCAGGGTTCGGAGGCAGCTCCTTCACCACCACTGTCCAAGTCAATGTTATCAAGCGGCAGAAGGTCGCCTGTTCCATTAGAACGGCTTTTAGAAGAAGGAGTTCCCGACAATGACTCCTTAGACACCTCATCTCTTGCTCTCACATTGGAACAGGAAGTAGTGGATCTCAGGAAAAAATACCAAGCTCAACAAGAAAGGTATTTTTTATCAATTTTATTTCCAGTTCACTCTATTTTACAACAATATACTACACATTCGGAAAATTAGGATAGGATTACAAATAAAACCAGGGAAAGAAACAGTTCTCGCTTTTTCCATATTTTGTGGTCTACTATTGTTTGTAAGTTTCTTAGTGTAGTGTTTTGCAACCGTTCTCTTCCATCGTTGTCATATCAAAACTAAATTAATCCGAATTTATAAAGTATATTAATCACAGTAAATAACCCAACACAATACATTCTTATGATTTAATTATTATTGATATAAAGTGATGTAAAAAGTATTTATCTCAGGGTGAAGCATGTCACACTACTACTGTCGGAGTCGGAGTCCGAGCGTGCTCGTCTGTCGCAACTGAGCGAGCTATTGAAGGGCGAGCTGCGACGAGCGAGACCGCATGCCGCTGCTCACGACGCGCAGTATATGAAGAATGTCACGCTCAAGGTACGTAGTGCAGCAGAGAGGCACGCACGACGCGCAGTATATGAGGAACGTCACGCTTAAGGTACGTAGGTCAGCAGAGAGGCACGCACGAGCGCAGTTTATGAAGAACGTCACGCTCAAGGTACGTAGTGCAGCAGAGAGGCACGCACGACGCGCAGTATATGAGGAACGTCACGCTTAAGGTACGTAGTGCAGCAGAGAGGCACGCACGACGCGCAGTATATGAGGAACGTCACGCTTAAGGTACGTAGGTCAGCAGAGAGGCACGCACGACGCGCAGTATATGAGGAACGTCACGCTCAAGGTACGTAGTGCAGCAGAGAGGCACGCACGACGCGCAGTATATGAGGAACGTCACGCTTAAGGTACGTAGGTCAGCAGAGAGGCACGCACGACGCGCAGTATATGAAGAACGTCACGCTCAAGGTACGTAGTGCAGCAGAGAGGCACGCACGACGTGCAGTGTATGAAGAACGTCACGCTAAAGGTACGTAATGCCGCAGAGAGGCACGCATGACGCGCAGTGCATGAAGAACGTCACGCTCAAGGTACGTAGTTCAGCAGAGAGGCACCCACGACGCGCAGTATATGAGGAACGTCACGCTCAAGGTACGTAATGCCGCAGAGAGGCACGCATGACGCGCAGTGCATGAAGAACGTCACGCTCAAGGTACGTAGTATAGCAGAGAGGCACGCACGACGCTCAGTGCATGAAGAACGTCACGCTCAAGGTACGTAGTACAGCAGAGAGGCACGCACGACGCGCAGTGCATGAAGAACGTCACGCTCAAGGTACGTAGTGCAGCAGAGAGGCACGCACGACGCGCAGTATATGAGGAACGTCACGCTAAAGGTACGTAGTGCAGCAGAGAGGCACGCACGACGCGCAGTATATGAGGAACGTCACGCTAAAGGTACGTAGTGCAGCAGAGAGGCACGCACGACGCGCAGTATATGAGGAACGTCACGCTAAAGGTACGTAGTGCAGCAGAGAGGCACGCACGACGCGCAGTATATGAGGAACGTCACGCTAAAGGTACGTAGTGCAGCAGAGAGGCACGCACGACGCGCAATGCATGTAGAACGTCACGCTCAAGGTACATAGTGTACCCAGATTGCCGAATGCACTGTTCTTTAAGTAATCAGTGATGTAAATCAGAATGATGTAACCAGAAAAACAGATGTGTCATGCAATTTGACACAAAGAGGACATTAACGTACTCATACTACACTTAAAGTGGAGAATAAGAAAGTGCCTTGAAATACCTTATTGAATCTTCTTGCTTAAAGGGCTTTATCCGTGCGTTTAAAATAATAAATCCATGATAATTCTAAAGTTATACTTAGGTAGTATATTATGAACATTCTTATTTTCCTACAGTTCCTGACTTTGCCTCCTGGAGACGAACGCTGTCGCCTCGTGCCTGTTCTGCAGAAAATATTAACGCTCTCTGCAGACGAGACGCACAAGATACAAGCAGTCGCAAAGGGTTTGTAGCCATTTTTGTTATTATATATAGTTAAATAATAACTTCTGGAGACATTCCCAGGAAAAATAATATAATTAACTAATCGTCTTATGATATTAAGAAATGTTTTTTTTGAATTATTCATGAAAAATTAGTTGAATAACTTTATATATATATTATTTTAGTATTTCTTTAATCAAAAATTTCTATCTTTGTTTTCCCGAAGTATTAAATATCAAACAGTAAAAAAGGTGTAACTCAATCATTTGGAGATACACCACATTATACCGTAAGCTAATATTATAATTTTTTGTTTTGTATTTATAGGACAAGATCCGAATCCGGGCAAAGGTTGGGGAAGCTACCTGCCGTGGCCGGGAGGAAAATGAACATATTATTAATTTGAATAAAGCTATTATTACGGATTTTACTACAAACTGAGTTACTTTTTAATTCAAGATGTTTTTGTTCAATATTATTTTGAATGTTAAAATAATTCGTAAAAATAGTTTTATTTACACAAATCGAAAATATAATATTCCAATAATATGTATAAAATATCTGTGATTATTATTATTTATTTTATTATTATTATGATGTATATTTTTTGTGTTTAAACTTGATCCATGATTACTATATGTGAATACTATCGGAATTTTCCTGAATGGTTTCGAATCCTTTCGGGGCCCTTATGCATGACGGATTCGCGGCGTGAACTCCGTGAATTCATTACTTAAGTAATTGCAGCCGGATAATTATATATAATAGATGCTAATAATTGAAATCATTATTTAAACATTATTATTTAACATTAATTATATATGACTTATTATGATATTAAGCTTTATATAGAAATTGGATTCTCGTAATTATTATAATACAGTTTGACTTTAAAATATACATTTAATATATATAACGAGGCGCAGGTTCTGCATGGCGTTCATATTGTATAGTGATGCGACTCGAATAAGATTTTGTGACTCGAGTCACTCGAGCAATTTTACTACCTCGAATCGCATTCGAGTTTTTGAATCACTCGAGTTGCATATTGCAATTAGTTATATACTTAAACGACAAAAACAAGTCGAATTGCCGAGTTGAATCGGTAACTCGAGTGCATATTGACTCGAGTAATTATTTTTTTCAATCGAGTACGATTTTGACAAACTGACTCGAGTCACTCGAGTAAAAACACGGCTCGATTCACATCACTAATATTGTTATGTAGGATTTTTTAATAAAAATCTTGTCTGTCTGTCATTCCGCCACATTATTTGCAAACCGTAGAATAATCTCTTAAAACTATCAGAGTTTAAAATAGTTTGATTCAATATTACAACAATACTTTTCAACTAAGTATTTAAATCAACACCTAAAAAAATTTAACTCCATATATTAGTAAAACAAAATTTGGTTAATAGTTTTTTTGACACAGAATGGACAAATAAGATTGCTGTAATATTACTCAGAGGTTTTCTAAAGTCAACTTTTCACAATGCAAGTAAAAAAATAATCTTTTAAACCCCAAAGTAGCCTACAATTGTAAAATACTTTAATATTGCATGAAATATGTAGATAATTATTTAAACTTTAAAATTATTGTAACTTACAAATATATTCACATATTGTTCTGTTTAAATGTATTGTAATTATTATAAGAGTAGACTATGTTATGTCTTATATGATTAAAGTGATTCATTTATTAGCCATTCAATTAAGTACGATTTATATGTAGTGTACAATATGAAAAATACAATTAAAATGTAAAATATTTGTTTTATTTTTGAAGTTTTAGATTTTTATGGAGCGAGAAAATAATATTTTTCCATTATATTATTCGAAATATAATACCATTTTATTCGAAAATATTTGAGTAAAAAAAAATCCGAAGAATCCCATTGATTTCGAAACGACAGAAACTCAGCGGCCATTTTTTTTGTTTTGTTTTTTTTTTTGCTGAAAGGCCTCAATTATATTTATAATCAAGATTTATTACTAAATTTGAAGAAGACAGTGAGCGCTTCATACCGACGGTGCATCATCCTATATATATACACATATAAGGAAGTACTGTAGTATTCGTTTACACACAAACATTTTTTATTTTCCTTTTTTATTTTTCTTGAATATAATAATACTATTACTTATACGATTGCTGGTAGCTTGTTGAAAATGTGCAATGCACCTAAAAGCATTACTCACTATAAGTCGAGTAACAGGTTTGAGGCTTGAGTTTGTTTATATGTTATCACTTTAAAGTTATCAGAATTATGAACATATCCAATATTTCAATAAAACTATTTTACGGATATAACTCGCGTTTATTTTTACATTTTTTAATTTAACCCGACGTTTCGAATGCTTTGCAGCAAACGTGTTCGCGGTAAGACGAGATGATGGTGTAACATAGTTTTATTGAAATGTGAGTACTCGTGTAAATCTTATCTAATATTTTTACAAAAGTATACCTACAAGCGACTAAACATTTAAGTAGCTTCCTTTGTGGCCGGCACTAAGAGCCCAAAACAAACTCAGCAGGGTATTTTTGTTAAGGCACCTAATAATCCACGGTCACCCTCATTGCCTTAGATAGTAGAACTTTATGGGGTTACTTTTAAAGCAACCTTCCAGCGACAGTATCTAACCCTGTATCGCTACCCTGTGTGTGATTCGATCGCGTTACCGTAAACCTCATTAGTATGAAATAAGAGTAACCACGTTTGGTGGAAGTAAGGCGCCTCTGCTCTTATTTCATTCAAGGTTTACGCTAACGCAATCGAGTTCCTGAAAAACTCGACCTGGCAACAATTAGCTATTAGAATTGGTTTCAGTTAAATAAATACGCTTATTGCAGGGGTCTGTTTAGTTTTAAAGTTCTGTCACTCCAAATGGTTTTTTTAATTCAATGCAACAGTCTACACTAAATATCAGTTTATCAACAAGAGTAGTCGTTATTCTAATATTTATTAATTTTCGAAGCGTGGAAAAACAATGCAATGTTTCATTTCAAATAAAAGACAATTCTTTTAATAATATTGTTTTATTCAAAATAAAAGATATGTTGTAAAATAACAGTAATTAGGAACAACATTGTATCTTCCAGCACCGGCTTCGTGAATGCGTGTTGAACCGTAATGCTTATAAAAACGTAATCTCACTAACCCGTAGCGCTAGCCTTATTTTGTAGAATGTAATAATTAAACTTACAATGTACATACACAAAATTCCAATATACATATTCAAGTATTGTAACTAAGAATAAAATATATTTTATAATCTATAAAAAACTATCAATAAATAACCTTTTCTTAGAATATCATATTAATAAACATAAAATTTACGTGATAACATATTATCTCAAGTTAAACAATTTCAATATTAAATACCTCAGGTGAAAATAGTGACTCAACTGAAAAATTTGAGCAGTGTCTGCAATTAAAGAATGTAATGAGAATCTTTATCTTTTTTTTTATCTTTAAAATAAAGGTTATTCTGACATTCTGGAAACCTTATAACTACTATGACGTCAGAGAGACCTTTTCTTCACTAAGATTTAACAAGGTTGTGAGCTCTCATGTGGGAAGATAGTAAGACTCGAAAACATTTGTTTTATGACTTCATTTGTAATATACTTACATCCCACAACACACCACACCGCACTGCACCACAACACACTATACCACCCCACTCCACTCATAGCATACCAAATCATATTATATTACAAGATTTTACATTTACAAAAATTGTCATAAATTTTTTGTAAAATAAATTTTTAAGGGTGAAAATTAATCTATCCGTTGACTGATGCAATGACCAACAACCATAAATATACCATATTAACCCGTTACGTAGTTTTTCTGCGATGCGCACACAAATATTGATAAAAGTTTTAAAATTATTGTATTGAGTTTTTCGTCATACACTAAACTCACAGCATTTTCATAAATAATGTCATAAACAGATTTTACCTCGTGAATATTTTTATTATATATACTTTTATTAATACGATAAAATAATAATCTTGAATTAAACTTTATTAGTGGTTTATATATAACCTAACAACATGGTAAAATATATTTTATAAAATTATCCAACATGCATATGCATATTATATGCAAAATTAATTCTGTAAAAAAATAATTATCTAAACATGGTGAACCATAATCATTGTCTGTGTGGATCATTGTCAAGAATGCTGCTAGAATTTACCCTTTTAATAGCAATGTTAATTACTTATTGGTTATTACCCTTTAAGCAAAAAATTACGTAGGTTCCTTATTAGGTACTTGATCATAGAAAATGAAGCTACAAAACTTATAATCTTAGAAATTGGTTTCTTTAACAAAATTCAAAGTGGGCCTAAACTGGACTGTATCGAATTAAAAGAAAAATGTTTTTACCAATGAAAATCAGCGTGCATTAAGAAAAGCTTTATTACAACATTTTTTTTAAAATCTTAATTGTTCAAACTGTTTTTGAAAAATAGTTCAATATTTTTTTCAATTATTGCCAACAACAGAATCTTATAAAATAATAATTTTGGTGTATTATTATAGTCACTTTTAATTTCTATACTAAACAAATTTACGCTAACCTTTACCTTTTTTATAAAACATGTCGAATATATTGCGAACATACATAAAACGTTAAAATAATCGTATTAGTGTTTCACAATATTATTTTTATGCTTAATAGAACCATGCGCGCATATATATATGGATTTTAAATGGTTTCTTATCTACGATGCAGATTCCGCGATTAATATATATAATTAAAATATATAATAATACTTTTTACATTTTAAAGTGCCGGCTAATACCTACCTCAAACTTACAAGCAATACAAACATGGAACAAATATTAGATATAGTCTATGTTAAAACTAGAACTGGTGTGCAGACCGAAAAAAAGAAAGAAATTTCACACATCCGGATATTCCTACGTACTTTTAAATACAAATCAGATAAATATTACTTTTAGATTAATAAAATTATATATATAATTATTCAATTGAATTTTAAAAAACTATTATAGGTTCTTTTGTATTAAGTTTTGTTGGAAAATAAATAATGACGTTGTTTGATTTTATTGATTTCATTTCCCGGGCGAAGTTTCACAGCGCATGCTTGAAAATCACCAGGAAAATTCGTGACTGCAGCTACGAGGGTAAGTCTCCCCAACTTTATCTTGTATTTGTTGTTTTAAACTCAAATAAATTCATTAAACAGTGCACGTTCTTGATTTCAATGAGTCTTGCAGTTTATAATAATATATTTATATTAATTATTTTGACATACGTACATAAATGCACGCTGTACCGGTAGTCTATGTAAAATTATGCAATTTTTGTTTTGTTTGCAATTTTTATTTTACGTTTCTTACTAATCTAAATATAAGAAAAAAATAATATACCACGATTATAATAGGGTTTTCATAACCAACTAACGGTTATGAAAATATAAATGAAATATGAAGTAACGTTACTAATATCATAATATTCCTTAACTATGTATCTTGTAAAATATTTGCTATGCGTACAATTAATGAACTATTATAATTTTTATACATATAAGAATATCCATTATCTCTACTTGACATTCATCCATTTTTATTATAATTGTCATTGCGATTACCATTATTTATACAAAGTAATAACATAAAATGGTACATTATATATGTGCAGTTATTGCACAAGATGGACGGAGATCAAGACATGTGCGCACAGAGGTGTCTCAGTAAACAATATCATGCATGCCACGTATTTCAATGCGCGACAATTTCTAATTCTGCAAGCAAGAGCATGTCATTTGCTAATATATCTATTTGAATTTATATATATTGGTCTGCTAAAATTAGATGAAATGCATTCGCATCTCGTTATAATCATGCTCATTTAGCACTCGGAACTCTTTTTGACGTATTTTCTAACATCAAGCTTAGCACCTATTATAATAAAGTTAAATATTTAAAGTTCGTAGTGGAGATGCCTAAAAATCGTATATGAGCTGTACTTGTTAACATAGTGAAACCAATCAATAATAAATGGTATCAAAGTACGTATATCGCGAGAGGTGTTTCATGATCTATATTTGGATGGAAGGCTGGCTGTATTGATGTCCCGGTCGTCCTGCGCAGGCCCGGAGAACCTCGTCCCGGAGATTTGCTGCCAGTTCAATCGAAGCCTCCCACTCCCAGTGCATTCTAGACTTGTACGGTGCATTCGTTTTCAGATTACATATAATTGCTTTGTCAGTGGTTAAATTTTAATAGGGTGCTGTTAGGGACTTCGATCAGGTAAGTTTAATATCTGAGACGAGAATTGTAAAAAAAAAAAGTGTTTTTTTGATACTTTCTGATAGTCTCGTATGAGAAGAAAATATAATTGAAGTTACTACGATTAAGAACTTTTAATATGTATAATAGCTAATATATAAGAAAACAATATTTTAAACGATTTTAATTATTAACGGAAATAAATAGTTATTTCAAAAATTATCTTTCGATTTCAAGGTTGATAAAACAATATTATAAGAAAATAGCGAGAAGGTCGTATTGGTTTTAAACTTCCTGTTCCGGTTTACTCTTAATAATAAAAATATATTAAATTCAAGTAAGCTTTAATATAATTCTATGATTATTTCCGGTTTCGCCTTACCGTGATAAAATATGAGGCTGCAATTTTGTAAAAATAAAAGTTTATCACCTTAAAACTATTACCGTATAGAGTAGTTCCACCCCCGTATTGCTTACACAATAGCATGCGCACAAGATATTGAAAAGGTCATCACGCAAGCAAATCAATTAATAATAATATAATAATTATTATTATCATAGATTGTAGTAATTATCTACTGCTTGTAATCCTGTAGTGAAATTTATACCATGTTTGCCTATTTAGATACATATAATGCTTAAATTATATAGATTCTTTTTTATCTATGATTCGTTCTTGAATATAAATTGGTAAAGAATAACCACGGTTCATCTCTTTGCTCTAGTTCTTAACGTATTTCTCGAAATCGATATAACTGCATCAAGATGGGTAAGGAAAAGACGCACATCAACATCGTCGTCATCGGTCATGTGGACTCCGGCAAGTCCACTACTACCGGCCATCTCATCTACAAATGCGGTGGTATAGACAAGCGTACCATCGAGAAGTTCGAGAAGGAGGCCCAGGAAATGGGCAAGGGCTCGTTTAAGTACGCCTGGGTATGAATCTCGCTTCATTTGGCATGGTAACAATAGCATAGATATGACGCACTCAGGCCGATTCTGTATAACAGGTGTTGGACAAGCTAAAGGCGGAGCGCGAGCGCGGTATTACCATCGATATCGCCCTGTGGAAGTTTGAGACTGCCAAGTACTACGTGACCATCATTGACGCCCCCGGGCACAGGGATTTCATCAAGAACATGATCACGGGGACTTCGCAAGTACGGCGAACAGCATCTTCACTTGGCATATATTGTAAATTGAAATTGCAGCGTCTTCCATTACTTGGTACAGGCTGATTGCGCGGTGCTGATCGTGGCAGCTGGGACTGGTGAGTTCGAAGCTGGGATCAGCAAGAACGGACAAACACGCGAGCACGCACTTCTGGCCTTCACTCTGGGCGTCAAGCAGCTGATCGTGGGCGTCAACAAGATGGACTCCACGGAGCCGCCCTACCACGAGGCTCGCTACGAGGAGATCAAGAAGGAGGTGTCCTCTTACATTAAGAAAATCGGTAAGTTAGATAATAACAAATTTATTTTTAGCCAAAACTTTATTTAAAATTTATTTAAAATTTATTTAAAATTTATTTAAAATTAATAAATTTTTCAAACCTACATGTAAGCAAATGATTTACGGCTTCTAATTCCGAGTTTCAAACGACCGTTTGGAGGCTATTAAATATTCAATAGGGAGCCGGTTTGTACGTATCAGTGTAATAACTCAGGCTACAACCCGGCGACGGTGGCCTTCGTGCCAATCTCGGGCTGGCACGGAGACAACATGCTGGAGCCCTCCGACAAGATGCCGTGGTTCAAGGGGTGGACCATCGACCGCAAGGACAGCAAGGTGGAGGGCAAGTGCCTCATCGAGGTCAGCAGCTCTCCAATATCATATGTTTTTATTTATTACGAATGAAATTAATTAATATATAGATATTTATAAAATATCGTATGGTTCTAATACTTTAAAATATCGACACAAATTCAATACATGTTAGTAACTCCTAGTCGCTCTCATAGGCTCTGGATGCGATCCAGCCCCCCTCCCGTCCCACGGAGAAGCCCCTCCGTCTGCCGCTGCAAGACGTATACAAGATCGGAGGCATCGGGACTGTGCCCGTGGGACGAGTGGAGACTGGGATACTCAAGCCTGGTTAGTGTCTATCAGTACAGTGAGCATTAGTTAATTCGAGGCATTTGTTGAATAACACAATAACATTGATGATTAGAGCACATGGAAATGTCATTTTAATATAATCCACGGAAGCGGAAGTCGCATTAGCATGTGACAGAAAAAAAAGTCATACAACTTCTATTTCCTGATGCCATTTATATATATTATCATTATAAATGCGACTGGAATCATGAAACAATAAAGATTTAAATCCGAAAATTTCTTTATTTATCCCCTCTTCCCGAAATCCGAAATCCGAAATTGAATGCCCACTATTAACGAGTGGTATGCTACGCTACCAGGCATGGTGGTGGTATTCGCCCCTGCAGCCATCACTACAGAGGTGAAGTCGGTGGAGATGCACCACGAGGCTCTGCAGGAGGCCATGCCCGGGGATAACGTGGGCTTCAACGTGAAGGTGAGTTTATTACAGCATCAATCATCAATAGAATCCTCCTAACCAAGATTCTTCTATCAGACTTCTACTTTTCTTTTATAATATAATAGAGGAATACTCATAAACCATATAATTAATAGTGTCTATCATGTGATGAAACGTGTTCTGTATCAGAACGTGTCAGTGAAGGAGTTGCGTCGCGGCTACGTGGCTGGGGACTCCAAGAACTGCCCGCCCAAGGGAGCTTCTGACTTCACCGCCCAGGTAATGAAGTAGCCTTGTTTGAGTGACCCCCTCTAACAAATATTGAACTAATATTACGCCATTTTCGTTCCGATATCTTGAGAAAATTTGTTACCACACAAGTTATTGCAACACCAATGTGACCTAGGCCTTATATTTGTAACGCAGAGTTGATTTGTGTGAAGTATGCCAACACATTCCAAAACTCGTTTTGTACTTTAGTGTTTTACAAAATATGTTGCGCAAGCGTCGCCCTGCGGAACAATTATAGTTTTAATAATTAATTAATTAGAAATTTTGTAATATTTTTAAATTGGCCGACATTAGTTAGACACTTACATTATATTACAATAATATAATAACCTCATTTTGTTATTACTACAATGAAATAAAGTAAAAAAAAAATTGTTCTCAATATCGGTAAAATATTTGCCAGATATATTCAATAAAAAATCCCAAAACCATTTTATTTATGTATAAAAATAGTTTCTTCCTAACTCTTCTGTAGTTAACTAGGGAAATATTGAAATAAGTCCAATGTTCTATATTATACCTTGTGTGCACGTGCGCAGGTGATAGTGCTGAACCACCCGGGGCAGATCAGCAACGGATACACCCCGGTGCTGGACTGTCACACCGCGCACATCGCCTGCAAGTTCGCGGAGATCAAGGAGAAGTGCGACCGACGCACTGGTATGAACCACCAACACTACCACCAACCAACTATGTGCACCACCTACCGTCATCTCTTAAACTTTATATAACTGAATTGAATAACTTTTTGCAGAATTATAATTTTCCGGCCATGTCTCGTTCTGTTTTTTACGTATGAACTCATGCTTTTCTCCCCATGTCCAGGCAAAACCACAGAGGTGGAGCCGAAGTCGATCAAGTCTGGCGACGCGGCCATCGTGATGTTGGTGCCCACCAAGGCCCTATGCGTGGAGTCGTTCCAGGAGTTCCCTCCGCTCGGTCGCTTCGCCGTGCGCGACATGAGGCAGACCGTGGCCGTCGGAGTCATTAAGGTACAACCTCGTTAAGGTTCCATTTGGAATCCAGGAAACGACCTCGTGAATATCACACGGATTATCTTTTTCAGAGCGTAACCTTCAAGGAGGTCACTACGGGCAAAATCACCAAAGCCGCGGAGAAGGCCCAGAAGAAAAAATAACTATGGGGCTCTTCAAGTAATGGTCCGCAGCCGCCGACCTCCCTCCGCGGCGCTGCGACTCCCGCGACCCTCCCCCTACCCCGCGCCCGACACCGTTCCCTCCCCCGCCCCCCTCTCTCCCCCCAGCCCTCCCCCGCCGTCCCCCAGCCCCGTGTAGACTCAGTGTACTCCCCCGATCGGAGCTTCTTCGCTGGTGATATCGACCCCGACCCCACCTCGTGCATTTATCTCAACAAGATACTCAAGTTTATTCGTCTTAGTTATGTTTACTTTATAGGTTTATATCTTTGTGCTTATTTTAGGCGTAAGTTACGTAACATATTTGAGTTGCCGTACTTGCTGTCGCGGTTCGTTTTGTTTTTCCATCGCAAGGAGTTCAGGAGGAAAGACGACGAGAATGACGACGAAGTTGAAATTGAACTTTTAAGCCTGGATGATACCAACGTGTCGCTGATGGAGTCGGTGACCGTCTATCATCTCGTCCTTGAATTGCTTAGGTTTTTTTAATTTTCTTTTTATTAGATTGGTTGGTGAGTTTAATCTGTAATTTTATGTCTAAGTTCTAAGTATAACATAACATTATTTTTTATGAATTGTGACTCGTCTGACTTCTGATACCTCTTTTGTGTATATTGTGAACTGATTTTAGATTATACGATTCATAACATTGTAGATGAAAAATAAGTTATTTTCATAAGATTGATGAAGTGTATGTACTTAAGTAGATGATAAACATCAGAGCGTAGAAGTTGGAGCGGCCGGTTCTAAAGCGGCTGCCGATAGTTGAATTTAGCAGTACGTTATAAAACGTTAAAAACGTTTCATAGAAATTTTGAGGAGTTTGTAAAGTGTAACTAATTTCTGTTCCTAGTTGAAACTCTACTCTATTTTATGACTGAGTTGCCTGCCAAAGGTTTAAAAATTCAATTTAAATTTCCACTATTTTAGAAATTATTAGGTACGGAGAAAACTCGAATGTTATTAAAGCTAAATGTATCTTTGTAATTTTTTCAATAATTTTGTAAAGACCTTGATCCTGATTAACCAATAAAGAAGCTACTGGTAATACCTGGTTTAATTGAATACTATTCCTAGAAAACACACAAAAAATTATTGACTATATTATAGCATGGTACGAGTTAATCTGTTAATTGAAAAAAAACGAAAAGCACTACTTTTTCTTGTTAATTTTTTTTTAATATTCAACTCGAATAAAGGGGGGAAAAATAAATTCTCTGCATTATTTGATGATAAAAAAAAAATATGAAAAGAAGTTAAACTTATTTTATTTTTTTCTACATGAGGTACGTAGACGATATATGTGAATTACTCGTATTTCTGTAAGTTCATAAAAGTACTATTACAATCATCACAGTTTAAAACCAGAGCAGATGATTTTTTATCGTATTTTATTGGATAAATATTGTATATATATAAAAATAACAATTTAAAAGCATAATATTAGAAAAGTACCGTAGTTTTGTTTAGTCTCATTCCCATTCGCTTTTGTAATTGATATTTGTAACTACCGCAATATACTTGAAGTGATTACTTAATTTTTGATTGTATTTTTACACTTTAACCTTAATACATTTAAAATACATGCTCTTGGTGGATATTTTCGTATTGTTTTGAAAAGGAAAAAAATATCAAATAAAAAATGTGGATTTAAATCTAGAGCTTCAACTAAAAACTTCTTGTAATGTATCTCATACTGAAAAAATTATTATAATACAGTTTTACAGTTTAGAGTGAAGAAATACTGTAAAAAGCTTGATACGTTTTTTGTCTTGATCACTCAAAACTTACTGTACATCAAAGAGATACAAAAAATATATTAAATTGAATGCAGCTGTGATGTTATATGTCAATGGGGTATTGACACTGACAATGACTGTTGATGGTACTATGTACATCCGTGTGCCGATAGTCAACAGTGGAACTGGTTTTTTACACTGCTGATATTTACGATACAGACAAGTTGTATCTACGATAACGAAACATGATGACGTGTTCATTGCCATAAGTGAAAGTAACTCATTAGTGGTAGGAGTTATAGACGAGGCCTTCAATATCAGTTGTATTTCGTATCTTGTACAGTCCCTCGTCGGTTGTGGTTTAGTGCACTTGTATCAGCGTTACCGTTCTGCTTCGTTTACGATGTGTGGAATTTTTGCATATATTAATCACCTGACGCCTAAGAGCCGAAGAGAAATATTGGAGTTACTTGTTAATGGATTGAAACGTTTGGAATACCGCGGCTACGACTCTGCAGGTGTTGCTGTCGATGCAGCTGACCAAAAAGATATAGCGGTAGTAAAAAGAAGTGGTAAAGTAGCTGCCCTTGAGGAATTACTCCAAGAAAAGACTTGCGAGCTAGCTATCGAAGAATGTCTGGAATCGCATTGTGGTATTGCTCATACGCGTTGGGCGACTCATGGTGAGCCCAGTGCAATTAATTCCCATCCTCAACGTTCTGGTGAAGATAACTCATTTGTGGTTATTCACAATGGAATTATCACTAATTTTAAGGAAGTCAAAACCTTCCTGGAAAACAAGGGTTATGCTTTTGAATCCCAAACTGATACAGAAGCTATTGCCAAGTTGGTGCATCATATTTACCATCAGCATAAAGACTACAACTTCCAGGAGCTAGTTGAGCAGGTTATTCAACAACTTGAGGGAGCTTTTGCTCTGTGTTTTAAATCTCGCTACTTCCCTAATGAGTGTGTGGCCACAAGACGTGGTAGTCCCTTGCTGGTGGGTATTAAAACCAAGCGTCGTTTGTCCAGTGACCATGTACCTATTATGTACACCAACAACAAAGCTACACGAGGTGTTGTACCCACTGTTCCTCGTGTAAACAGTCATGCACAATTTGAACCTGAAGAAGAAAGAGATGTTGAGTATTTCTTTGCATCAGATGCATCTGCAGTCATTGAACACACAAACAGAGTACTTTATTTTGAAGATGATGATGTTGCTCATATTAAGGATGGAGTTCTCAGCATTCACCGAATGTCAGGCAGCAGCACCGACCCTCACCAGAGAGAAATTTTGACACTCAAACTTGAATTGCAGCAAATTATGAAAGGTAATTATGAATATTTCATGCAAAAAGAAATTTTTGAACAGTCTGAATCAATTGTAAATACAATGAGGGGTCGCCTCAACTTTGATAATGGTACTGTGACTCTTGGAGGTATTAAAGATTACATCCCAGAAATAAAGCGCTGCAGAAGGTTAATGTTGATAGGATGTGGTACAAGTTACCATAGTGCTGTGGCAACTCGTCAGTTACTAGAAGAGTTAACTGAGCTTCCAGTAATGGTTGAGCTGGCATCTGATTTCCTGGATAGAAACACACCTGTCTTCCGTGATGATGTGTGCTTCTTTATATCACAATCTGGAGAGACAGCCGATACTCTGATGGCGCTTCGTTACTGTAAACGTCATGGAGCTCTGATTGTAGGTATAACAAACACTGTAGGTAGTTCCATTTGTCGTGAGTCACATTGCGGTGTTCACATCAATGCCGGTCCTGAAATTGGTGTTGCCTCTACGAAGGCCTACACATCACAATTCGTGTCACTCGTTATGTTCGCGTTGGTTATCAGTGAAGACCGTATTTCTTTACTGAAGCGTAGGGCCGACATTATCAAAGGTCTTCACGAATTGGACTCTAAAGTCAAACAGGTCTTGGCTTTGGATGACAAAGTTAAAGCTTTAGCACAAGACTTGTACCGCCAACGTTCCCTACTGATCATGGGACGTGGATACAATTTTGCTACATGTTTGGAAGGAGCTTTGAAAGTAAAGGAATTGACGTACATGCACAGTGAAGGTATCATGGCAGGAGAACTAAAACATGGTCCTCTTGCGCTTATTGATGACTCCATGCCCGTTATGATGATTGTAATGCGAGACCCAGTTTACACAAAGTGCATGAATGCGCTGCAGCAGGTGAACGCGCGGCAAGGAAGGCCGATAGTTGTTTGCGAGGAGGGTGACACGGAGACCATTTCACTGGCATCACGTGTTTTGGAAGTTCCTAAAACTGTAGATTGTTTACAAGGAGTCCTAACAGTTATTCCTATGCAGTTATTGGCATATCACATAGCTGTTTTGCGTGAATGTAATGTCGACTGTCCCAGAAATCTCGCAAAGTCTGTCACTGTTGAATAAATTATAACTAATATTGTATCGTTTAAAGATCTCTCATAGCACAACTTTTGTTGTAAGATATTTTATATGTGATATAACAAATGTTTTATACGTATTGCTAATAAATATCTCAAGAGGCATCTTTGAGGAAATGAATTTAATTTATCCAAAGTGCTAGAAACTGTTTCCAAATTTTTCATTGATTGAAATAACGATTGTTCATTATACATTCCGTAAGTCGTTAAAAGAGTAAAGTTAAGTGTTTAACATTCCACAATCTGAACCTCTATCATTGTAATCAAGGCCGAGCCTCGCGCCAATTCAAAACAAAATCCCTGTTTTTTTAAAAACTATTCTGCTCTACACAGAGTGCCTTAAAACAGAAAAAATAAAATGTTTGTCATATGCAATAAATTGTAATAAATCCATTTAGTGAAGTATATATCATAATACTGTTATTACTAGATATTTTAAGATATACTAGAATATTATAAAATAATTTTCTGTTACAATTACGTTTTTGAGATTAAGTGTGACCAATATTAAAATTTGTAACTGAACGCAATTTTAAAACGTTAATATTAAGACATACATACTATTGAAGTACAAATGCAAGGAAGAAACTTCGATTATTTGCATTTAAATGTATTGTTTCAATTGTTTTCTGATGAAATATTATTTGCTATAAAAATATTATTATCCATAAACTGAGTGAATCTTAGATAAGAGCCACTCGATGTTGATAAGTATTTCCTATGTTATTAATTACAATTATGTTAAATTTTAGTTTTTCCGCATAATATATATAGTTATAAGTAAATGCATATTTTGTATATATTACGAATCTTTTATGATTAAGAATCTAAAAAATTCGTTTTAGTTTTTATTTACACAAAAATCAATTACAAGAATTAAAAACACAAACTATGTACTTATTTTATTAATAATTATAAATTTTAAAAAATATTCTTACTTAATTTTGGTTTGTTTTTTATACAAGCGAATGGCTAGTCAAAACGAAATTATAGTATTAAGTCCCCGAATTATACGGCTTCATATTGTAATAAAAAATATATAATCATAAATTTTATGTTCTAGAGATAAAAAACTACGCACACTTCGTGAAATTGCAATAGATATTTATGGTGGATTTTATATATTTTTTAATTTTATTGTGTTAAATATATACAATCTGTGCAACAGATTATCAGCTTTTTTTTAACTTCTTCATATTTTAATAGGTTATAATAAAGAAATAAAATTATATAATGCAATGTTTTTTTTTATTAAACCGAATATACAGTTGCCTAAACTCTTACTAAATTCGACTAATTAGTAAATTAAATTTGTTATATTGGCAGTACTTATTCAGTTTTAATTGCAACAATTAAACAATTATTTAATATAAATAATTGGCTTCTCCGAAATTCGTAAATTTGTCAATTATCTACTTATTACAACAATACTACTAAGTATATCTACAGAAGTTCTAACTTCATTTTATATATAACAGATTAATAAGCAATGTCATTTTATATATTACTAAAGAAATCCAGTTAACTTGTAGTCAGCTTAGTATTAAATAAAATATAAATATCACTTGAAAAATATATCTATTTATAAAAATATATTTTAGAGAGAACACACGGAAATAAGCATTGCTCTCAAATCCTCTAGTCATTTTTGCCGGGAATCATCTCCTGCTGCACATATGCCTCCTACATTGAGTGCCACAGGGACCTGTTCTTGGCAGCCCTGATTTATCGGACTCCGGCGACCCTCCCGGTTCATTGTCGCCACTCCAGAACTACTACTCCTTTATAGTATTTGCCCTTAAAACCAAAAGTAAGTAAATGCTGGCGGTTTTAATAAAGAACAGCCCCTAAAACATTATCTAGTATACCGGATGTCAATTAGCTCTAAAAATGTTCTACTGCTATAAAATTAGCTACATCCTAGACTCATAAAAAACATCATGTAAATACAAAATACATTCAGAGAGGTCAAAGATAACAGCAAATCAAAATATAGTTTCTACAATGAAGTTATCAGTTGTGACAAAAATCCAAACATACTTTAAAAACATTTGATCAAATTATATAATAATGTACAATTTGTTATCTAGACAATAATTCATGGGTAAAGGATATCAAATCTGTCACCTTTGCCATTTAAAATATATAAAATATTCATTATTTAGAATATATTAAATACATGAATATTCTAATTAAAAGTCAAGGTTGTTTAAGCACAGCACCTTACTACAATCTCTTAAAGTAATATTATAATAATTTTATTTTTCGTAATAAAACATAAAAATGTTGCACTCAAAGTTTTTGTCACTTTCTTTTGGATGTGGTAATAATCTTCTAAAAACTCAGGTTTACAAAAAGTAAAACTATTGCAATATTGAAACAAAACTGTATTTACTATAAGTTTCAAGAAGCCACCTACTTTGAAAGTTTCTTTAAAGCGACATTCTGGAATATTATCTTTTTGTATAATTATATTTATAAAGTCGCCTCTTATGATTTCTGTTATCAGATATGAAGAGGGTAAGATCAAAGACTTCCACGTAATCAATCGTTTACAGATATCGTTAATGTTAATTGTTTCACTTTGATTATATTATTTGATAATTCTCGAAAGTTTTACCCTGATATCGAGTAGCAGATAGTTCAATATCGTCTTCGTATTATATTCATAGTATAAACTAAGTAGGTACTTGAATAGTACATACAAACTAATGCGTTCTAGAGAAATTGACTATTTTAAAATTACCTATACATTGTATATATGTAATGATCATTTTGTGACAATATTATAGTATATTAAAATCAAATTTAGTTATTAGAATTCTGAGAAAGAAAATATCCTCATTAATCTATAATTATATCTTAATATTGATTATTCGTAATGTTTTCTTAGAATTTATATTTAAAACGTTATATTTTTTTGGTATTAATACGTTACTGTTTAATGTTGGCGTGAAGAAAGCCATATTTAGGAATAAAGCTTTTCATAAATTAAAAATACACCTGGACAGCTTGCCAGCTGTGTCGTTTAGTCTTAAAGCGTAATGCACCGTCAACCACAGTGCTCTTTAAAAGACATTACTTGCCACGTACCACCACCTTATGGAATCAGATTTCTCATGTGGTGTTTCCGACTAATACGAAGCAGGGACCGTCAAAAAACAAACTTACGATGTGTTACTTTTCTCGTGCTTGTTGACTTTAGTAACGCATTTGGTGCTGTTGACTTCTTATTTGCGTTCACGTAGAACATCTCGGCTCCTGCTCCGTCATACATTCGAGGGCACCAGCAGGCACTCCACCAATACGAGCACCACTGATTGGCTCGAAGTGATTGGCTGGGATCCTCGAAACTGATATTTTGCCACCTTTATTATTATTTCTTCTTATCAACTTTATCATTTGTAATTTAAATCATCTTTAGGCTTTATATACAAACAGAAATTATTTTTTTTTAGAGCCATTATTGGACTATTAACTTTGGTGTAGAAGTAAACCCAAGTACGAGTAAGTAAGTAAGAGTGACACCTAACTTCAGGTGAACCATGTCTGTTGAACTATATGTGATTTTTAACAACAATATTATCTTTTTCTTCGCATGTAAAAAGTTTTGGAATCTTCTTAGACAGTACAGTGTTCTTATTGTCTATCTTTGACTATTAATAAAATAAATTATTTATAAAATAAAACCAAGGATTTATTAATAAAATAGATCGCTTACTTAATACCTGTAAGTGTGGCCATCTCTGACTATTGGTAAAAACTTAAATATTGTATACGTAAAGGGAGAAATCAAATAATTCTGTGTTTAGTTTACTCGATTTTTTCTAAACCTTCCACCCCTGCTTATTTAAAACACAATTTCTCTGAGTACTTTCTCCGTTCTTCCAGCAATTTACTGCTTCATATGTTTTTTCATGTTTTTTGCACGTCTACTAACGTCATCTCTTGCACATCTTACAGTTGGCTGGTTGAGATGTCTTTGTGGCATAAAGCCTGCCTGCATTGTTTATTATACAATAAACGATCAATAAAAAAAAATAACGAATAATTGAAATCGTAAAAAATACTTTCATATATTACATATGATTTGAATTCGGAGAATTACAATCTTACATTTTGTAATCTGGAGATTGATCCAGATAAAAACTAAAAATTGTAAGACTAAAAGTCCAAAGACAATTTTAGTCTTTAAAACAATTTTAGTCATTATTTTCTTATAATATATTAAATAAGTTTCTAGACATTTTGTTATTAAATTAACAATAACTATGCCTGCAGTCAAGATACTGCAAGTAATCATTATATATTTATTGACATTTAGTAAGTTTTAAAAGGTTATATCTCTGGTGCCTTAAGTAATGTGAAGATCAACTCAGACCAATCAAATAATATGGTAAAATTTAGCCAAGTCAATGAACTGAAGCCGAGTGCGATAACACTTTTCGTTTTTACTGATTTTATATACATATAATTATATATACTTCTTTGTAACGGTCCAAATTGGTAACAGAACAAAGATAGATAGATATATATATTTCAATAAAAATATTTTACGGATATTACTCGCGTTTATTTTTAAATTTTTAATTTAACCCGACGTTTCGAATGCTTTGCTGCAACGTGTTTGCAGCAAATGTGTAGTACTCGTGTAAATCTTAGAAAACATTAGTGAGATATATATCTCACTAATGCAATTGTGCATACACCTACTCCACCTTCTCACCAGCACTACGGGTTGACTGGCAAAGAATGCCACCAGTCATTAAATCCGCTCATAGTAATCCTTTCATTCTTGTTTTTACAATAAAGTTTAAATAAATAAACTTATTGCATCTAATAAGCTATTATTGTGATTAGTTCATATATTATCATTTCGTAACCCAATCCTGTAACTATGAATTAAGCGAGACAGGTTTCGTAATAAAAACAACATTGATATTAATTTTGAAAGCTCGTTTCGTCAGTGTTGTCTATCACGCTGAAATTCGTTGGTAAGCATTGCTTAACTGAGTTGCAATGCTACGTATAGGTACTATGTAGGTGGATATTGTGAGGTCGCTCTCAGAGGAGTCCGTGGTCGACAGCAAGTAGGCCGTATTACAAAATAGAGAGGTGTGTCCATGTTATTATGCCTATGATTATCTAAGGATTATGACTGATAATGTTAGTGGGTTCATTTCAGTTTAATAAACTCTGTTCATCTGGCTTATAGCCACACCCTGGTTTTTTACGAAATTGTTTTTTGCGAAATCTTTTGTAACTTTTATGTATACAGTTAGCCTTTGCAAATATAATAACATTTGTACATACTATATTGTGCATTAACTATTACTAGAGAATTAAGCATTTTAATATTTCTTAACTTAGTTATTTTGTAAATATTGTCCAAGGAAAGACAAAATAAAATTAATTTAATTTTGATAATAATTAATGGTGGAATATTCTATAATGTTTAGTTTATTCTAATTGTGGATTGCTATTCATTTAATAGAAAACAGCTTCGAAACAAGAGGCTTTGAACAAAAATTAACAATAAACGGTCATCGAAGTGGTGTGAACCAACCAAAAGCCAGCCTATTTTTGGATTTGATATATCTTAAATCCTAATACAGACCGTTCTGTATCTAGAACGATATCCAGACTATTGAAAATAAAAAGAAACTCCCTATTTTTGACAAGAAAGATGGTTTGAAGTCTCACAAACACTTTGTACTCATGTACAATGCAAAATTCCATTTCTGACTGTACTGTGACCGAAGAAATACAGTTAGGCGTTTTGCATCCTGAACTCTTTGCCTGGAAGCTAAAAAAACCGTTAGAGATAGTTGACTCATTAACTGACTCACTGAAACCAAACATTAAAATTAATATTTGAAATATCAGTAAATATGAAACTTTAATCTGTTAATATATATTTTTTTACAATAAATTTAGGTATTTAATACTAATGTGGACTTAAATAGTAATTATTATACAAGCAACTACTTCGAAAACTTTTTTTATGTACATATTAATTACTAATTTTAAAATATTGTTTAGTTTGTTAGATTATATTTATTGTATTAGGTATATATGTATATCTATATGTATTAGTGTGTTAATATTTGTATGTATGTCTATTGCTATATTATAACTTTGTACCACCTGCCTCTATGTTTTTTTAATAAATATTGTCCGTTCGGTAAGGTTGCCTGGAAGAAATCGCCCTTAGGCGATAAGGCCGCCACTTGTACCTATGTGTTTTTTTGTGTTTTTTTGTTGTATGATTTTTATTTTTTGGTGTAGAATAAAGAATATATAATATGATATCAAACAAAATAAAAAATATATATATTATTACATAAAAAATAGGTATTGAATAATTCTCGCCGGGGCGTCACGGTGTGTGCTAACGCGATCCCGTGACGTCCCATTACGGCGCAGAGGGCAACCGTTGGTTTTTTAGTGGGTAGCCTTAAAAATGGCAGCATCCTCTATGCTGTCGGGTAGTCCCACATCACCCCCCGGCCGTCACCCCCATGGGCCGACGGGGTACCCGTAACGGGTTTTTCCAACGGAAAAAAAAAAAAAAAAAAAAAAAAAGGTATTGAATAATTAATATTTAGATTTATTTAGACTTTGAAATTATTACGGTTACGAATTCTCGCGCACATAACGTCTAACTTGAACAGCTGGTACCTACTGTATTCAATACTAGTAAAAGTCAATAACCAAAATATGTCCTTTTATTTGTTAAATTCTCCATACATATCGAAATATTACGTAAAAAGATGCAAAAGAAAATTAAAAATATTAAAAAAGCTATAATAAGTCATCAGCTATCAGACCTGCCATAGACGGTTCGGTCAAAAGCGGTCACTGGCCCGCCATTAGTGCGTGTTGCATCAAGACTTAAGTTTTGTTTTACACACGCCTCTTTTAAATATAACTTATAAACTAACTTATTTATGTAAAGGTCATGGTTGTTTGGTTGGTATTGTACATTTTGTGATACCAACCTACCGTTGGTATCATATAATATGTAATACCAACATTAAAATTCGACTGTATTTATAATTCGGTATTTGGTATTTGTATGAAATGATTGGTGTCTACAAATATTTGAATAACCTTTGGTAAAGGCGACGTGTGTTTAACATTTATCTATAATAAATATTTATTTCATAATCTAGGAACAAGTTTACAGCTAATAAGTTTTTTACCGCATTCCATAATCCATTATATTTAGCCTATTAAGCTTCAAATTAATTTATTATTGGAAAGTTGTAAATTGCATTTTGACTAACAATTTTGAATTGCAAAACAGTAAATGTTAAACACACATTGCATCATAGAGATTGTTTCATATAACTCAGTGTAAGATCTTTCAGAATACTCAGTGATATTTAAATAACTTTTGTTTATTTAGTCTCTTGGAATTAGAAGAACGAAGAGCGAATGAACAAAAAATGAACTTCAAAACGAAACATAATATACAAAATATAAAATTAACATTTACTTCCCTTTACTTAAACAGTTACAGGAGTATGTATGCATGACTTTCTGAACTTTTTGTTTGAATATATTATTTTCAATGACATGAGCATAGCTCAACATAAACTTAATAGGTAGGTACTTAAATGTCGACCAATCTTAATTAATTTTTTCAACTATCTTTTAAAGTCTTACTTAAAATAGTTTTTAATCAACTGATGACAGCTAAATTTTATATAAAAAAAGTTAATATAATCTACATTTATTTCCCTGAGATCAGACAACATTTCATAGCACGTTCTAGAAAATAGCGATGTGAATTTGTTTAGCGTTTTCACTTTTATCGACAAACCGAACTTCACTTTGCCTCCAAACATATTACATAATTAGTTTTGAGGCAAAGGTAACAGTACATAATTTCTATGAAAGATTTTGCAATAGATACTCATATCTTATCATTATGTTTGTTGTTTTTAAAAATCTGTTCAATGAATCATTCTTCCAGATCTATTATTTATAATTTACTTTATTCATTTTTGTTGTTTCTTTATATTAAAATAAATAGAAGGTTATCAAATAACCGCAATCGCGCTGACTGCAACTATTAAAATATTGACTAACTGGCAATAACTTCACTTTAAAATGGTTACCATAACATTCACAATATATAAAATATCAATTTGAGAGAAAAGATTCCTTGTATATTTTGTTACTGAATCGTTATAAGTCCTTATTAAGGATTCTTATAATGCATGTAACGGGCCATTGCTCGTGTGACGTTATTTGACTTGAATACAAATATATAAAAAATAATATATACTAACCTACTAAGTAGATCAACTATGAATGATATTTGATTTTTTTTACGGATAATTTAATTTAAGACAATGGCTGAACTAAACTATATAAATTAGATAATTTATGAAAACAAAACTAACTTTCATATATTTATATAATTAGAATCTTTGATGAACTTCTTTATATTTATTAAAATATATGCTTATATATTGACAGTGTAAATTAATTAAACCTTTCTCGTATTATTTTATTAACAGGTTTGAAAATTCTGTTGGTAATTAAAATGGTGGCTAGATACTTAAAAGAACATTGCTTTATATTTGTAGTATATATTTATCTCTTTCTTATTACTTACAGCTTTCGATTCGTTCTGATTAGCCACAAATTACGTTACGGGCTGTAACTGGATAATTATTTAAAAAATTACGACGTATTTATAACACGCTCAGTATTGCTATACTGTTTTGACATAACGCGCACATAGCTGTTGACAACAGCCCTAGTTTGTATGCCTTTGCGGCCATGATGTTAAAATTTTAATATTAACAAAAAGTTTTACTATTAAAAATATTAGATATATTTAAACAAATAGTAAATAATTATTATTGTATATATGTCGTTGATATTTAACAATTAATGTAGTCCTCAATATAAACTATGAATTCAGACATTTCTTCGTGAGCTCCATGTGTTTTTTTGTTAGTACTACTACTACTAAGTTTTCTCTTTCTTACGTATTAATTATACTAATATTATAAAGCTTTATGTATGTATATTTATGTTTTTTTTTTTTTAAGTTACGTCACATTTTATTTAAATTATTATTATTATGGTTGCATAATATTTATTTTTAGTATTCTCTACTTAGTTTTTTTTTTACTTTTTTTCTTATTTGGTTATTTTTTATACGTATTTTTATTTTTATTTTTATTTTTATTTTATTTATTTTTTGCACGCCTACGAACAATCTCTCCTGTACGTCATAAGGTTGGCTGGTAGAGAATGTTTTTGTAGCATTAAGCCCGCCTTTTGTGCATTATTTTGTATTTTGTGCAATAAAGATTAAATACAAAAAGCTTTTTTATAACGTTTTTTTCGTTTGGTGGCTTGGTTGAACGCGCTAATCTTCGGAACTACTGAATAGATTTGAAAAATTCTTTCTGCCTATGATATTCAGGTTCACAAGGAAGGCTATAAGGTCTCTAGCATTATAGCAGATGGAACCGCGAGTAATGGCTAGTATAGATCACATGAGGGTCATGATTTTTAAAAATTAAATTAAGTATATTCATATATTCGAACATCAAGAGTAAATAAAGACAAAACCGAATATTGCATAGTTTAGAAAATCTGATGACAGTGTTATTATGAACTAAATATTGCTCGCGGTTCCATCCCAGGATGGACAATTTTAATTGCTATTAGTATAAGTAAAAGTAGTAGCGCAATGCTAGATAATCTATTCTTTACTGTTTAAACCAGAGTTCCCCAAACTTTTTTGTGTCCCCTTTTTTGTGACCCCTTGCCATGTTTTTCCGTGTTGGGTAGACCCCCTACCTGATATTGATTTCCGGTAAATTTCTAACTGTAGTGAAGTTTAGTGTTAAAAACTTAAAGTAAAAACACGTGTTAATTTATACATTTATTAATTGAATTTAAATTAAAACAAGAACAAGTCAGTGCAAGTTAGCAAAGCTCTGAGACTGCGAATCTCAGGTTTTTACAAGTTCAAAATGTATTGCGACCACAAAGCGAATACCACCATCTTACAACTTTACACAATTTTATAAACATATATAATTATTTTTTTACTTCATAGGTACTTTTCTAAATAATGTATATGTTTTGATATTATAAGGTAGTATGATGTAAGCAAATAGGTACTATCAGTGTATGTGTTGAGATCCACTATCATGGACCCCTATTTTCATTTCATGGACCCCCAAATTTTTTTTCGCTGACGTAGACCCCTTGCAGGTTTTCATAGACCCCTAGGGGTCGATATACATCACTTTGGGAATCACTTGCTTAGACAAACAAAAGCTTTACCGTTTTATAATATTAGTACATATATATATTTTTAATACATTTGTTTTGTAAATATACATATATATATATATTAGTAAATAGTATCCATCATGTTGGTGACACTTCTATCTTACGGACGTACCTTTTGGAACAATGCAATTTGCGTGATGTTTCATAAATGCAAAGTATTTACAAAAATCTGTCTCTCATCTACTGAAGTTTGTAAAAATTTTGAACATGACGGAATAGTTCTCAATGGGGAGGCATCGTAAAAATTAACTTTTTAATTATAAGACAAAATTTCATAAAAATCTGTCAAGTAATATTGTTATATAATAACTAAACAAATTCATGTTTTAATATATAATAATGAAATTTTCTGATAAAGATAATAAGCCACCACCACATCAAGATTTGTTCAAAATCATCTAATGGTATTTTGTATTTTCTCTACATTTTTTGTATTCTCTTTAGAACTATTATGCAAGAGTAAAACTATTCTATATGACGTAATGATAATCTTTTATTATGTATACGCGTCCATGACTTCAAAAATAATTTTGATATTTCTTTTAAAAAAAAAAAGTAAAATTTTTAAAGTAGGTTTTTCGTATTTTAAGATTTTTAAATATTATGTTTGTAGATAGTAAAATAATTATTAATTTAAATCTGAAAAACATGTGCAGAAACTTTAAGATCAATGAATAAAATTCCTAAAGCAATTTAGTCTGTGGTAATGCAATTGTATAAGTCACTGCCCTTTGCCGCCGGCGCGAAATTCCACCGCCGTAGGTAGATAACCAACAAACGTGTTGAGAATAACAAACAATCGCCGCAACTTTTAGGATAAACGGGTAAATTATAAGGAAAATAATCTCATTTATTTAAATATATGAATAAAACAATTTAGGAAAAAAGAAGACAAAAATATTATTTATTAATTATATTATTTTTTTTACTGGTAATGGATAATTTATATTTTTAGCAACATAAGGTATCATGAAATGATAGCTGAGTATGATACTGACTCACGTCAGTAAGATGATATGGTAATATAATAAATTAATTATCTGTGGGTAGTCCACTTTTAGTGTCTATCTAAATAGTATTAGTAGGGCTCTCACCTTTTTTAAAATTTTACTCTTTTAACGTATATTTTTTTACTATTTGCAATTTATCAAATTACTATCACATCAAAACAATAGCACACTATTTTTTCAATATATATTTAAATTACAGTAAAAAGCGGTAATATGTAGGTTACCTCACCTCATCACCTAAGATTCCTGGTTAAGAAAATTGTTATATATATTTTTTTTTACTATTATTTTATTCTTCGCAATAAAGTCCATTTCATCATTACCTTCATTTATGTCATTAAAACAAATTATTTAATTTACAGTATATTTTATAACTTTATAAATTTAACAATAAATTTGATTCTCAGTTCACATTCTCTTAAATTTTAATATATTTTTAGAGATAATTTATTTCCAATTGTGATCATTTTTTGTTGTCATTCATACAGCTAACCTAATTGTGTGTGTAGTTTTTTTTTTAAATAGGCAGGTCCCAGTTTTTTTTAAACTAAAAAACCAAAAAACCGACTCGATTCGATTTTGCTGGCAAACTAATCAGATCTGAGTTACGTGAATAAGCATGGAATAGTATTTAAACGAAGTCAATTACATAAGCAGGTTGCGATAAAACGAGACGAAAAAACGCTTACATACATACACATACAAAGAAAACATATTTAAGTGTCTATAATTACACCTCAAAAAGTAAAAATATTGATTTGATAAAAATTGATTTCGACAAGATGGGTGATTACAAAAAAGTTAGCAAGTTCATTTTTTATCATTTCAGAAATTCGTTGTCTTTGCAAATGAAATAAATTTATCCAAACTAAAGTATTATTTTATTATTGTCATTAAGTACAAGTATTATTATCTGTAATAAAATACTATACTTTATTATATAAAGGCAACCCTAAGTATAAGCAACAAATAATTAATATTACATTATTAACTACTTACACAGCTTTCAAGGTCGACTGTCGTTATAAAATACTATCTGTTTTCAGAGACTTAAGTCTTGATCACGCATATATAAATATTTAAACAAAACACCTAGACTATCTATCTTTATCTATATATCTTTATCCTTTTCGGACATTTGTAAATATATTATAAAGCGAAAAGGTTGGTTTGTTTATATGCACTAATCTTCGAATGTAAGCTAAACACTGAATGTGTCTAGTTTTTTTATTATGATATGGCTCTTGGCTATCTTAATAAGATATAAAATTATCCAAACATGGGTCCGTCCATGAGAAACACTACTTGTAAATATATAATCGCATTTTTTTTTTGTTTCAAAACGTAAACTCGAACTAAGAACTAACTCTCGAGTCAGTTTTCATACACTTCTACAATTGAAGTAAAGTTTAATAGATATAACATTGTTGAAAGATAATTTTAATTTATTTCTTATCAACTTAAGTACAATCCAACTTAATATGAATAATACTATAATGTTGTACATACATATAGATTATTTATATAGACTTATGCCGGTAAAAAGCATAAGAGGGTTAAGTGTTTTGGAATATAATACTTCTCACGGGCTATCAACCCTTGTAGAAATGCACCGGTACCGGTTGGAAGGAAGAGGTTGCGGATTTAAGGGGTGGGGCCATAGTTCCTATTGTTCCCTCTGTTCCAATGAGCACTTGATTTTAACCAATTTATATTCTTTATCGTAATAAAATTAATTTAACACCGCAAAAAATGTCTGTTTGAGAACATTTTTTATTTTTTTTAGTCAAAAGTTTTTTTATTGAACCAGCAGTTGTTTGGCTTAGATTAAGCTTAGGCACCCTCATAGGGATGGTGATCCCATCGGGTTTTGTTGAGTACCCTATGTATGTGACTTCCACATATTCCTTTTCAATCTCACCTTTGCCTGATGGTATCTTTAAGAGAATTGCCCAATACAAAAAAAAAAACAAAATAAACATATAGCTTTAGAAACAGTATAAATTTAAGGCCAATTACGAAATTTATAATATTATCCAGCACAGAATAAAATCCAGATTTAAAATATAATTAATAAACGGTATAATTTAAAAAGGGAATGCAAACCATATCTTAGCATGTTATCCTTGGACAAGCTTCCTGTTAGCATGTAAACTGTAACATAGTAACAGTGAAGGGACTTGCACTGCAGTCTTTGTTACAAACTCGCAGGCAAATATTGCAAACCGCTCTATGACCTTCGACACAATAACGAAAGCTTTTGTTTCGAATGAAATTAATGCCAAATTTATTTGTATTAATAAATTTATATTATTAAAAAAATATTGCTAGTATAGTTGTAATATTATTTAAAATTCATTGTAAAGATAATAGAAATTTTGATTAATAGAATTTGATATAACTCCAGTGTTAATAACATTATAAAATATAATTTTTAATTTTCAAAATTGCTAATAGTGAAGCAATTGGCTGGTTTGACACTCATCTAACCGGTTTAAAATTTAATATTCTGTTGTCTTTTACCTCGTGACATTTGGACGCATCAGGTAATCCAAACACATATAATGACGGAAAAACTAACAATTTAATATATTTAAAAAACTCCTATGTATTTGAATATGATACAAAATTTGAAATAACAGTTTTTATATACTTTACCTGTTCTGGTAATACAAGCACAGAAAACAACTGGATGTTGATGAAATTCGAAAACTTGTAGAATTTCTTTAATCCTAACACTCCCTAATTTTCTTGGTAAAATAAAACCTAATTTCGAATATAATTACAATACAACATTTAAAACTAGTTCAGTTTTTTAATTTAATAAAATTTGTTATAGTATTTATTTTTAACGCCAAATTTATCTATCAAAAAAGTAAGATTACCTAAAAATATCACTGACGGATGAAGTCGTTGACAACACCTGAATATGTTTTACTTAAATTTTAAAGTACAGATATAATTAATATTTTTAAGCCATTTAAGTATGCCGCGGCTTTCAACTAGTCCTAAACCATATATAAAATGTTAATCTGTTAGTTATTGATCTAATAACCTAGTAATTTTAGATATTTTATTACATTTTTACTATTCAATTATATAATTCAATAACAACTCTTTATAAAATACAATGGCACAAACTACAAACACTGAACCGGTTACTGTAATAAAAAAATATAAACATCTGAAAATAATTTTGTAAGCTTAAATAACTGATTTACTTCTTATATAACATAAAGACAGGTATTATGGATTCCATTATATCACAAAAATATAAATAACTAAATCCTAAATGTCAAGAAGCGCGTTATTTTTATTGCCTTATTTAAAATTAGGCAATGAATAGTAAAAGTCAAGATTCAAGGACATCAAGTGACTGGCGGCACATATCCGCTTGCGGTTCACCTGCGATCCTAAATATACAATATGAGAAGAATATGATATTTAAATATTACTTAAATTAAAATAATACTTAGATATAAAAAAATACTTCTGTTTATTATTAAAAATAAATACAAATGTTTTTTACTTTATTAAACATAGACTTTGTTTATATTTGTATAAACATTACAACAAAAATTGAAGAACATTCATAAAATATGTATCTATATAATATTCTAGTATAGGCTCGCGTAGCTGGGGTAATGTCTTTATTTTTTTTTGGTCCCTCACAAAAAAATAGCTACTAGCATTTCGCAAGTTAATTGTAAGAGCCAAACATCTTAATAACCACTTTTTCAGTATATTCTACTCACTTTTATCTTTCCCTATTTATACATTAGTGGCAAAGCAATTACTGTTGTATTGAAAATTTATTATTTGTTTGTTAATTCGTTATGGTCATGATGACTTATCGTTTATTATTATTTTCTACAATGCCTCTTAGTAGACTTTAAGGAGAACAAAAGTAATAATAATTGTGCACGTTTAGTAACAGGCACAGTAGCTGGTTTGCAGTACTCTGTGCTGGTTTGATTGAAGCGTCTAAACAAAACCGAATATAGTTGATCTCGTCATAGCATCTGAAACAGGCTGCAAATATAAGAAGTCAATAAATAATTTAAGATATAATTGAATCGTGCTTCCTATAAATTCATTTCAATAATTCATTTCATAAATTTAATAATTTTTTGCACTTTTCAAATCTGTAAATCAAAATTTAATAATGGATCAACCATAGAGTATCATAACAGCAGTAACAATACACTATATACTCTATACAACATTCATCTGTAATCACTAATCTGCTATCTGTCATCTATTTTGCAAAATGGATGCCGCATTTCAGTAACCATTTTGATTTACTTAATTTTCGTGTATAATTTAACCAAGTTAATTGAGGTACAACAGTAAACTATATATTATTGATTATTTTGATTAAAAGGAGTACTGAGTCAGAAAGTTTGAAGATACCTTTAAGACGGGTGTTCAGAAATTAAAATGAATAGCAAAAGCAATTATAACGAAGACCTATTTGAGTACATTAAAGTAAGTGAAGATGAAGATGATTCTAATGCGGTTGAGATTCCTTGTGAAGTTGACGGTACTATGTTGCTGTCAACGCTTGTGGCCCAATTTCCTGGGGCTTGTGGATTAAAATATCGTCATCCTGATAGCAAAGCAACGCGTGGTATTCGTCTGAGCGATGGTAAGCTTCATCCGCCTAGTGACGCTGGTTGGGGAAAACATTTATACATCTGTGTTTTTCCAAAAGAAAATAAACGCAAAATGGAAGACGTTTCTCCTGAAAATTCAGCTGCTAAGACTAAACGCTTGGAAAAAAAACTTACTTGCTCTGATTTAATATGTCTCGGTTTGCCTTGGAAAACAACCGAAGAATCAATAAAACAGTATTTCGAGCAATTCGGAGAAGTTGTTATGGTTCAGTTAAAGCGAGACAAGAATGGTTCTTTCAAAGGATTTGGGTTTATACGTTTTGCAACTTATGCCTCACAAATGAGAGCTCTAGCTCAAAGGCATAATATCGATGGTCGCTGGGTTGATGTTCGTATTCCGAATTCTAAAGAAGGAGTTGTGCCACAAATGCCTTGTAAAGTGTTTGTAGGTCGATGTACAGAAGATATGACTGCAGATGATCTACGTGATTATTTCTCTCGCTTTGGTGAAGTAACTGATGTATTTGTCCCCAGGCCTTTTCGAGCTTTTGGATTTGTTACTTTCTTAGACCCTGAAGTAGCACAGAGCTTATGTGGAGAAGATCATGTTATTAAAGGTGCATCAGTTTCAGTGTCAAGTGCTGCACCAAAAATTAAAAGTAAATCTAATCCCAATTGGAAAGATGATTCCTATGGACCAAGTAATTGGGAAGGAAATCGTTCTGGTTCAACTGGTGGTTCTGGGGGAAATGGAAGTAATAACAATATTGATACTTTAAATATGCAAAATTTGGGTATTAATCCAAATGGTGGACCCCCAGCTAACTTTAATTTGCCAATAAGTTTAGTTGCAGCTGCACTTAATCAAGCTGGATGGGGTGGATTTTTGGGAGGACCAGGAAATTCAGGGCCAAATAATTGGCAAGGGGGTCCTCCACAAGGTAATTCAGGTAAAAGTTGGAACAATAACCAAAATTGGGGACAAAATGGTCCTCCAGCCTGGAATCAGAGCAGTAATCCTGGTTGGACAGGGGGAAAGAGTGGCAATTGGAACCAAGGAAACTGGCCAAATGGACAAAATTGGGGAGGTAATGGTGGAGGTGGGTCAGCTCCTTCTGGTTCTAGCAGTGGATGGAATAACAACAACAAACCCCAGACATGAGGTGAGCCTACGTGATGTAAATACCAGAGATGAGTGTATGAAGAAGTATATTAAATAAGTTATATTGTTAGTAAATTAATTATTTTTGTGAAGATTTTATGTAAAAAATCTATTCTTTTAGTGATAGAATTATCACATAAATTAGATGTAGAATTCCTATCTGTATTAGATATAAGTCGACTCATGTATTGTGTGTAATTTGTGATATGGTATGATGTGAGAGACATTGAATTTATAATAAAGAATGGCATTCTGAGATGGATGTTTCAATTGTGTCTTGGTGGGTATATTTTGTTATTTTTGAGAATGATAGACCAGGTATGCAACATATAATCATTTATTTCTTGAACATTTGATGTTTGAATGCAATTCGATAGGGAGTGAGTTTGTTACCTATAGAACATATGAACCCGAAGCCTTGGTGTCTGTGTGTATGAACAAGATGAGCCCCACATTGATCCTGGTGTTAAAACGTGTCACCTGAGTGCATCTGCATCCAAGTGGTGAGTGAGTTGCTATAATGGTGTGTTCTGTGATGTTTATTAATGCAGAAAAGTGAATATATTTTGTTGTCTTGATTAGAAATAACTGAGATGTCCTATTTTAGTTCCTTTTATTTATTGCACATATTTGTTGAAACATTTATTTTTGTTATATTAGTTTACATTAAGACAAAATTTTTTTCAGAGACAGAAGGATATGTTAAACATTTTTGGGCTTAAATAGTCTTCTAATGAAAGGAGCAGAAATCTGTACACCATTGAGATGTACTAGAAGGTAAAATGTTTACTTGAATTAACTAAACTATATTTTATAAAGTTAAATAGTAATCTTTAATTATTTTTTCTAATTAATTAAACTATCTAATGATAGATCACAATTCAATAATTTTGAATTATTGGTGTTACTTTAAATTTATATATTTTTAAATATTCAGAAATGGCTAAGGCAAAGTATCAATGTATATATATAATATTTGTACATAAAATTTATTTATTATTTTATTTGTTATAGATAACAGGACAAGTGGGAGCAGCACAGCTGAGGAAATACACCATAAGAAAATTTATTTTAAAGCATTTTTTATTCATGTTGTTTCATATTGGGTACCAATTAAATGTTTTATTTACACCTAGAGGTACATTTTAATTTAATAACATAGCTCAGTAAAACATTCCAACTTATAAAATTGTTGGTATTCATCTTATTATCAACACTTGTAGCATATCACAGCAAGCATTTTAAATATAATAAAACATTAAATAAAATTATACAATTCTTATCATCCTGTTATGGCAATTTACAAAGATAATGTTTATAGAGATGATGAACCGTTGTATCCTGTTGGTAGGTCAACTCAATTACGAGGCAATGTGTCTTGGATATGGAATTGACCAGTCCATAGGATAAAGTCGAATAATTTCTATATGTCCATATATCCTGATAAAACCTTTATATTTTGTATTATTTGGGAATGTATGACAACTACAATCAGGAGAATAAGGGGTATATTAATTATGGTATGTTATTTAAATAAACTGGCTATTAAGTACAAAAAATATATGTATTTCTATTTGCAAAATCCAGCCATTATTGTTTTTATAATTAACTCATTTTGTAACGAATTAGTAAACATTATGAATTTACCTATATGCATGCATATTCAAACATCACATAAACATTTCTTCATTATGACTAAAATAAAATTATAATTTACAGCTAACCACAGTATTATTTATAAGATGTATAATTTTACAGATTATACAGAAAATAAAAAAGTAGTCTTTATGAATGCATCTTAGATGTCTTATCTAAATACACACAACATTGATTAAATTGACGAGATCTATTTATCTTACTATCTACAATTATTTTCTTGGTTTATTTTTCCCTTAAAAAAATTGTGTTAAAGGTATTAATACCTATCAGAAATTTGTCACCAGTTAGTTGTTGGTATCCTTTCTGGAATCGGTTATATCATTACATAGTAATATATATTTCAAAACTATGGCTCGGAAGACAAAAATAGACACTTTTAGTGTACTAATTTAGTGTAGAAGTGAGTGCAAGCTGGTATATTTTAAATTATATTTTTCACTATAAAATACATACAAAAAAATTTAAAATATCAAATATAATGAATCATTTCAATGTTTTAAGATAAACAATTACCAAATTATTGTGTGTACACATACTTATAAATGGGGAACAAGTAATAAATACTGTTATGAGTAAAAACTAAATGACTTTGAAATTTGAGGTAGCTGCTTCAAACTTTAAGTTTCTTAGCAGGTCTTAGAGCGTAGTTCAGAGTTACTTGTCGCTTGCTTGCAGTCCGTCTCAACTGCCTGCGTCCATTCCACTCAGCATCCATTTTCAGTGCTAATTCTAGATCGCTTTTCTCTTGTTCTATTATTTTTTCAATCCTGAGCTGCTCACATAAAATACTTTTTACATCACAATTTTCCAGAGGACTAGACAAATTTTTAACAGCTAAATTAACGTTATTATTAATTGTTGGGCCTATTGGTGGGCTGCATGAATCATTTTCAATGGGTACGCGTTTAGAATTGCTTCTTAAATATGGCTTTCGGTCAGAATTAAATTTTCTTGGTTTACCCTTCTTTTTTGGTGTGACCTCATTATCATCCTTGGAAATACTCCCCATGGATCTGGTTCGTCTGAGTGAAGTCTCTGAGTTCAACTTACTAATACCTTCAATGGTTTCTTGTTTATTCCTATTGTATGTACTTCGTCTAGAGCCTGTTGTAGCCATAGGCCAAGGATTTGTTATAGAGTTTTTCTTAGATTTTGATCTTGTTGCACCATATTTTTTTGGGATTTCCTGTAAAAATATTTGTTTGAAATTTTAGTATAAAAATGTTTATACGTTAAGCTCTTTAAAAAAAATGGAGTGAAACAACAAGGACCGTAATCGACCTCTTTGATACTATTTCATTCTGTCAATTAAGCTTCCTGTTATATAATATAAATAATTTGCTATATATAAAAATATATAATTATCTTATATAGGGACCAAGTCGACATCTATTAGAGTTTTTTTGGACAATTCTAACCAACTTTTACATAAAGAATCCTTCTCAGGTTGACACATTTGTCATTTCATAATTATTTATTGAACTTAAATACAATTATAATATTATTGTAGTAGCTCTACTATATAAATATCCAATTAAGAGAAACCTAAGATATAGTCAATGACCAGATGTGGTTTAAAATTAATTATTTTAATTTAAAAATAATCAAACCTTTTTAGTTTGTAACATGCTTAGAGCTATAACAAACGCAGACGGCAGTTTTTGAGACAAAGAAATGTTTCGTAGTGTGCATAGACCATCTAAGAACTGATCTCGGCTTGGTGGAGGATTGTTTGGAGGTACAGTTAGGTTTTTGTCTACTCGGGTGCTCGGTACTCGTAAAGGATCCTTAATGGTAGCAAAACTGAAAAGATATATTGTTATATAAAGATTTAACACGTTAGCTGTAGCCACTACAAATATCCCAGACTGCGGCTCTAACACAAACGTTGTGTTAGTCGCAGTCTTGAAATGTTCACCGAAAAAACATTCCCAGACTACGGCTAACACACCGGTGTGTTTTTTTAGCGAAACAAACGTTTTTCGGATGTCCGCTTAGCATATAACTACATCAAAAGATACAAAATATGATATATTGCTTATAGTAATCAATCAACACTAATAAAGGTATACATACTCCATAATACAGATGTATTAAATGTTATCAAGAACCAACTTTTACCAGATATAAATAATATGATGATATAAATTTATCAACTTAGAGTTGATTTTACTTTCTTGAAACATTATTTTATTAATTACAGCCTTACAATCTCTGCTATTTCTCAAACATTGGTTTGTTACCGTCAATATTATATCGAGCTTATCTATTAACTTTCTGTAACAGGTTACTATATTATTAAATAAAAAAAAGTATGTATTAGCACCAAATAAAAGATAATCGGCTTGCTTTGGGAAATTAACGAAATTATTGTATAATTATCGTAATGTCAAGTTATATAATTTTATAATTACCGACAAAGTTACAAAATAAATATTATGTTTAGACATAACTCGCTGAAATAATCAATACAATAATGTATTGCAATGAAGTTTACTAATTCTTTGAGTAACTATTTTGATGTGATTAAAGGTTTTATTGATCTTTACCGCGTTTCCATTGTTTGAATTTTTTGTGAGCTTCCGTTGTACTTGAACAATTAAAGTAAAATCAATTGTAACTTGCTAATACCGATTTTTATTAAATTATGATTATATATATCAATAAAGTTATATTTATATTAGTATTTACATTTGTAAAAACAAGTTCTCTATATTAATATTCCATATATCTGTGTTACAGATTACGTAAAAACTTTTATTAGGGGAATTGATTACTATTATCGACATGTTATATACGTTTTATATTTTTGTATCTTTTATATAGTTATATAACAAGCGGGCATTCGTTCAAGCATCTGTTTCGCTGTATTCAAGATACGCTAAAAAAACACATCGGTGCGTTAGTCGCAGTTCTGATGAAATTTACCTATCTGTTGTGAGTGAGTGAGTTATAAAACTGCGGCTCGCAGTTTTATAAAATTACAAAAATGTCGTGTAGCCGCAGTGGACGTGTTAAAAAAGTTGGAAAAAACTATGTAAATTTTACAGCAAACTATATTTTTTAAAATTAAAACTAGTCTTTATGTATTTCTTAATTATATTAATAAATATAATGATCAATTTTAATTATTTAAATCTAAAATAATAGAAAATTCTAAATTTAATTGCAAAACAATTCTATAGTAAAAGAAAAGTAAAAAATTTGTCTCAATTTTATATTTACCTAGTCGGAGTAGTTCCTTCTATAGGTTTAAAGTAGCACAATTCTTGTCGCATGGAATCCACACTACCTGTTTCCAAGTTTCTATTATCAGGAACTGATTTATGATGCAGTATTCCTGTGTGTGGTAATGGCAGAGAAACAAGTAGTGATTGCATACCATTTCTTGTCTTCACTAAACATTTTTCATCATTTTTATCTAAATTTTTTTCACCCGTTTGCTCACCCTGAAAATATAGTTATTTTAATAGCCACTAGTAAATAAAACATTTTTAATGTTTTTAGTTTTATTTATATATATGAAGCTAAGTAATCGGTATTCAAAGATAAAAGTTACAAAACAATGGTATCTTAGAGATGGACACTTTTAATAATAATGCCAACTTTGAAGACAAATATATTAATAGAATAGTTTATTCTAAAAAATGTTTCTGTCTTTAACCTGGTTATTCAAATTTAGTTTATTTTAATGTTAAATACATTAAAATAATTTAAAAAAAAATACCTTTTCCTTAGGTCTTCTTTTACCATTCTCCTTGTTCCAAAAGACGGAGCCAGTTTTGAGTTTCTTATCCAGAAAATTTTTTAGAAGCTTTCCATAGTTCGGTAACATTTCTGGAGACAGCCTACTGTTTGATTTGTGGGATGGTGTTATTGGTGTTGAATCTTTACTACTGCTATTGTCATCAGTTAAAATTGGACTCCTGAAATATTGTTCATTTATCTTAATATACTTTAAGGAAAAACCTATAATAAAGTATTTTCTTACATTTTCACGAGTACACATTTGAAATAAAACTATTTTTTACGGATTAAAACTCGCGTATAATTTGGATACATTTTAATTTTAACCTGACGTTTCGAATGCTTTGCAGCAATCGTGTTCACGGATAGACGAGATGTAAATGTCTGTCCAAATTAAAATTAAAATGTAACCAAATTTTACGCGAGTATTAATCCGAAAAAAATAGTTTTATTTCAAACTTATAATAATATTATGAAATTAGAGACAAAAATGAATAAATTATAGTCTTTTTTTTAACTCATAATAATTATATATATTAGTGTCACAGCTTACATAATATTTATAACTTTAATTTTAATTCCAATTTTTGTAATAAATATAATATAATACATATTAAGGATAACTTCATAGAATTTAGCATTTTCTTTGTCAATTTTAGAATATAGTAGTAAAACATTGTATTACTGACAAATTTATGTCTTCGTCTTCAACTTTAAATTATAATAATTAAATATATACAGGCTATGCAGTTTTTAAAATAATTGAGCTAAATTTAAATGGTACATCGATTTTTAACAAGGCAAGGAATATTATCTTTTCTCTCCATATCTTGTTTGCAACTTGCTCTTTCTAGAACACTGGATTATTGGTTTCTAATGATGGTATATATTCTAAATAATGTTTGAGAAATAGTTAAGCTTAAATTGATCTTTATATAATTCTAATTCGTTTTTTAAAATTAAACTTAATGATTTGTCAAATGTTGGCTTGATAGTAATAAAGGTTAATTTATTTATTATTTATTTTATTATATATACAAAGTCATCTTTGTACTTAAGACATTGGTTTGGACTTGTTCATATGTTGACCATTAGATATTTCAGCAAAGTTATGTATAAACAACATTTCAAATATATGTTGTATACAACGATTTATTTATTCCCAAAAAATTTTTTCTCTTAAAGATATTTGTTCTGCATTGAGATATTTTATTAAGTAAATTGAATGATGCCAAATTGTATTACATGACCATAATAAATACCATAGTAAACGTAAATACTATTATACTATTAATACAAACTAGAAACAAACAAAGCTACAAAGAATATAAATAACTAAGAACTGATAAAAGATAAAATATTTTAAAGAAGTAAAGTTATTTAATAATAAAACCGTTATAAAGACCAAATTGAAACATTTTCTTGAAGAAATTTACAATTACTAGGAGCGAGAACCAGACCTAGATCTTGACTCACTGCATTCGCAAAATAATTGGTGTGTTAGCATATTGAGCAAAGCGAGGTGCAAACAGCACCGAAGTTGCAATTACAAAATGTGAATGCATTATGTCGTCAACTATTTTTCAAGATGAGACACATTATTACATTTTGTTTTTTGGATTTTTTTTAAAACCACCACCAGACTGATGTCCCTCAGTATGCAAAATTTGGATTTTTTTTGGATATACCATTTTTAATTGAGAGCTTTGTTCATAAAAAACTCTAAAACACTGCCTTTCTTACTTACCCTTTAGAAATAGTAGCTTGGACTGGTTTAGATAAATATGAGTCAATAGTTGTGGGTTTTAACCTAGGTTTAGTTAATAGGTTTTTCTTTTTTAAAGTCTCTGATGTACTAGTATTTATTTTACTTTCTTGTTGTATTTTAACTGCCAATATTTCATCCTTCTTTAAATTTTCTAAGTATTTTTTATGAGCATCTTCTTCTTCTTTGTGTAGTTTTCTAAAATAATAAATTTAATTTATTTATTACGATAAATATATATAATCTTAATCTAATTTAATTAAATAATTTAGAAAGTAAAAAATTCACATACTCAATAAGCATCTCCGTCTCTTGGAAGTGTTTCTGTTCTAGTCTGACACGCTCTGCTCTAAGTCTTTTTAGTTCAGCTTCATATTCAGATCTTATTTCACCGGGTTCACTTAAACGAGTTATTGTTGTTTCTATTAATAATAAAAAAACACATTTAATAACAATAACAAAAAAATTTAACGTAATTATCGTAAAATTTAATAAATCGATTTTAAAAACAACAAAAATTGTCAAGACGAGATAAAATGAACCAATTCTATTTATTTTAGGGTAAAAAAGTAAGCGTTCGTTGCGCTATAAAAACATTTACCTGGCGACAACTCTACATCTTCCCCCTTAATTTTTTTATCAATCTCTGCTGAAAATTTATCTTTAATGAAATTCCAAAGCTTCGTATTCACTATATTCTTTTGTTTTGTCGCTGTACGGACCCAAGAACCAATTCGCAATCGACATAGAGGACAACACAAAGCATTATTTTCAATACTTCCATTGAAGCAACGTTGACAAAAGTCATGGTGGCAAGGAAGAGTCACTGGTTCTATTAAAATTGACTGACAAATGGAACAAATAACATCTTTAACTTCTAATTTATCTAATTTTAACAATTTATTTTCAATTTTAGACAGCCGCCTCTTTGACTTGGCCGCCATTTTTGACGTTGTGATTGTTTTTCTATATTTTCAGTCACAGATGGCGATGACATATCCGTGTTATACTAAAATAAGAGAGAGAACTAGAATACAAATAATATAAAGATTTACATGCTCTTTGGTATGTACTAAAACCATCAATTTATTTTTTACAAATTACAAAAGAGTTGATAAAAAATTAAATAAAAGTACTTTATGTGTAGCTTTATTTTGTTTCAACATCGTGGAAAATTTACTTTAAAAAATATATGCGTTTCATGTACCAATGTGTATATGGATTTTTATCTAAAATATTATTAAGTTAATGTCGTAAAGCATCATCTGTGGATTAAATTATACTTTTCACGACCACAGAGTGTTCATGACTACCAACATTTTGGAGATAGAAGCCATGTTGATATTTTCTTTCTTTTTTCGTCATGTACCGACTCACATGTATTTAAGAACGAAAAAACGCTATTGAAGTTTGAGAGAATCTACGAGAAATATGGTGGTTAGAAAAGGATTTTAGATAGGAGTGTTCTTTTGTTCATACAGTTATTTGGTGAATACAAATGTGAAAGTGATCTTTATATGAAAATTATAACAAGATCTCACAAAAATGTCTTCAATGCATTTTGTTGTTCATCCATTACCTGGTACAGAGGATCAATTGATAGACAGGTAAGCTTTTATTGAACTTTCTATTACACTCCATTACGTTGATCATATGTAATTTCACGAAAATACTTTTGTGGTATGATCGTTTTAGCCTATTTATCTTAATAGTTTTGCTCCAGAGGGTCCTTACTTCCCAATAATACGATCAATGTGTTTAATTTGCTGCAACTTTTGGCAGCTGAAAAATTCCACTACAACTAGGTTCCGAAGACGTTACGTCCGGATTTCTCGTATCGGGTCGGGATGAATAATGGCGTAATCTAAAACCGATTTGTTAACACGATGTCGCTAGTAATTGTTTGCTTTTTTTATGCAATTTATAAATATATTTTTTGTATAATGTTACTTTTAACCAATACTTTTAACCAATAATTTTTAGAGATTAAAATTATGACATATAACTCAATATGCAGATATTCAATAAAAATAAAAACTCCAAATTTATGCTGGTGTAATTTATCCAGGTTATTTACCTATTTACAAATCAGTCTTAAAATCATGTAATGTAGGTATTCCAATCAATTTATATTAACTTCTTAGCAAAAAAAGGTGTTATAAGTTTAATATGAGCATTAGGTGTAACATATATATATTTGTCTTGAGGTATCATACCTCTCCAACAATATACATAGTTTTTTTATAAATAAACGACTTTACAATAGTTTTGGTTAAAAACTGAAGCATTTATTTTAAAATTATATAGTGACAGGATCTCATTTAAGCTAACAATTTTGAAATTCTGTTCAATGAGTATAAATTTTAATAGTAGTGTATTAAATGATTTTTCTGTGTTAGATATTGTACAAAAGTCTTATATTTTGATTCTTTATTGGCATATAAAATATTTATAAACTTACTTAATTCTTATGTTGTCCAAGATCTTTAATTGAAGTAATTGAGGCCAAAAATAAGTACCCAAATTTATTTTAAATGTTGGAATTGTTAAGACTTACACTTTTGTAATTTATATTATTTGCCTTAGGGATATTCAACTTTGCATAGATTATACTTGAATGTTAAAAAATTATAAGAAATAATTGAATTTATTTTTATGTGGAGGTTATAGAATTTAAAAAAAACATAATTTATGTGTAATAAACACAAAATGCTTGTCAATATATATATATATATATATATTTTTAATACTTGCAAACAGTATGGTACATAGTTTGGTATAAACTCATGCTATATCAAAATCATTATTACTATGTATTTTTACATAAAATATGAATAAATAATATATAATTAAAATACAAAGATCACTGTTGTTAAGTCACAAGGCGATAAAGTGTTATATCATGGATTACAAAAAATCTATGATGCATTGAGAGGTTATAGTTTGTATACATTGTTGGTAGTAGACATTTTGACCTTATGATTTTATTATAAATATACATAGTATATTTTTAATTTATGGAATCTAAAACAAATTGACATTATTTTTAATATAATAACAAAAAATCAAATGTTGTCATTGACATATGTTCTAGTTAATAATATTCTTTTTATTTTCTTTACATATCATTAGCAGGTCTGGCTAACATTGGTTTATCCTGAAAATTAAAAATCATTTCACTTAAATTTGGTAGTACTACCAAAACTGGAAATCTTCAGACAAAAAAATTGCATCATAAAAAAATTGCACCTCATAGAGGTTGTGTGTCACTATGACGTGCAATGTTCTACAATGCTTCTGATGCTTTTTGTTTTAAAAAAGTCATAGTTATAATGCAAAGGATCTATCACTAAATATTGATGATTGTGAATCATAATCACAATAAATAAATATGCCTGGGTAAGATTGTAAGATTTTTCTCACACCAGCCTGCATTTGGAATCTTTGTAGCTTTAATTGTTGGAGAGTGTTTTCAAAGAGCTTATTTTGTAAAGTATATTATCAAAATAAGCTCTTTTGACAATTTATACAAATGATTATGAACTCCATTTGATTCAAAGAAAAGAAATACATGAATCATAAAATTAAAATATATATACTGTTCAAGATATATTTAAATGTCAAAGATTTGCATTCCAAAAAATATTTCAATGATTAAAAAGGACTTAGAATTTATTGATAATATGAAAGTTATTTTTATATATTTTATTTAATAAGCCAGCCACATAATGCACTGCAGCCAAAGTTTTAATGATATAATTGTTTTGACATTTTATTAACTTTTAGTATGCTTCAATGAGAGTAACAAAATTAAAAAAAGTATAACCTTTACAATCTAGTTGTACTTAACTAAATTATAAGGTTTATTGTTGATCTGTATGTCTGTTCAGAGCAATAAAATAGCCATTTATAGATCGATTTGAGATTGTTCTTTAAAAAATATTTTTTAATGTAAATGTAATATTGTGTTATAAAAATTAAGGAATAAAATATTATGGATATTATTATCAAATAATAAAAATGTTCTGTTCAACAAAGGAAACCGTTTATTTTACTCATATATTTTGGGATATTGTTTTACAGTTCTGTAAAATGAAGGCTTCTATGACTAAGACATTAATAAAAGCATTTCCTCCTTAAAATTTATGAATGTTGCTATTAAAATTAACAATTACTAATGAAAATTGCAGTTACCAGCTTTTTAAATATCAAATTATAGAGTTTATCTATTAATATTAGTATTTTATTTGCAGACTTAGAGAAGTGGCTGAACGTTGGAACAGGTATGGAACAGGAGCCGCACCATCTGCTCTGTCATCACTGCGAGGTGTTCGAGCAGTTGCTGCAGGTCCTGCCCATATTGCTTGTTTGCTAGAAGATGGTACTATTTGTCGGGCTGCCTTCTCCATCATCCCGGATAGACTGGATTTGAGCAAAGCAGATGCAAGCAAAAGCGGAGGAAATGGTGGTGGGGGTAGTGGCGGCGGTGGGACTAGCGGTGGGAAGCAGGGAGGGAGTGGTGGAGGATGTGGCTCACGACAACAACCTCGCACAAGAGCTAGAATTATGAGAAATTCTATTCGCGCTGCACCAAGTTCGCAAGGTATGATAAATACAAAATTATTAAAGAAAGTAAATACATATGTATAATACCATAATATATGTTAAATTGATAATTAAATAGAATAGCTTGAGTATATTTATCTTTTCAGGTTCTACGAGTAGGGCTACTGGCGTTATTATAGGAGCATCTGGATCAAGCAGAGTTGTTTCTGCAGTTCCAGCACCATTCGTTCCCGAAGATCTTGTAACGCAAGCACAAGTGGTCCTTCAGGGCAAGAGCAGAAGCTTAATTATACGGGAATTGCAGGTTTACTATCCGCCAATGTCTAAAGTCCGGAAACAATCTCGTAATTTTATTTATATATAGATTATATTTTGTCATATTGTTTGTACAGCGCACAAATTTAGACGTGAACCAAGCTGTGAACAACCTCCTGTCCCGTGACGACGAGGAGGGCGAGGAGCCGGAGGGCGGTGAGGGCGGCGACGGCTACGTGCCCGAGGACCTCATTTCGCTTCTCGACGGGGGTTTTCACGCCACGCAACAAGACCAATCCGTGATCATTGACGCCGACGCCATGTTCTCGGAGGACATCTTCGGGTACGCGGCTGTCAGAAGGTATCCTGTCAAGCTACGCTCCTTGACCCGATCTATCCTACCAGTAGTATTAAATGTAGCCCTCTACCCAATGTAGCACGCAACTCGCTTACGCAGTTTTAGTTCTGTCTCGTGATTGGGTGTTTTTTATTTTATTTTTGTAATTTTGTTATGTATTTCTTGTGTTTTTAAAAGTCTACGTCATCATCATTATCTCTGGATCCGTGAAATAGTAATAATAATATTTAATATTGATTGCATTCGAGAAAATATTGTTAATATATTCATCTGGAATTATGATGGTGATGGTATAGTCTGACCTATACAACAATAATTGTAAAAAGATTTAAGAAAATTTTGGTATAGTCGTAGTGGTGGCGGCGGCGGCAGCGGAGGAGGTCGCGCCGGGGCTAGCCGCGAGAGCAGCAGCTCTACGCAGGAGCGACCTTCGGAATTCAGTCGTTGGCGGGAAAGACAGTACTTCGGACCACGTAGGTGGCTCGAATCAGCCCTCAGAGACACGTCCTGGGATAAGGAAGGAGGTATTTTGATATTTAATTTTAAAAGGAATATTTTTCAATAAGCATACAATATTGATTTGCTTTTTAAAACCAATAGTAGAAAACAAGAAAAAGGATTCTGCAATGGCGGCATCGCCTTTGTGGGTATCTGAGGAGCTGGAATATTGGGATAGCAGTATTCGTTTCACGCATATTGCTGCCACATACAGTGAACTCATCGCGATATCTACGCAAGGGCAGTTGCACCAATGGCGATGGGCTGACGCACACCCGTATCAGCGTAATGATGTAAGGCATTGGTTTTAAGTTTAGTATTATTCATCATCAATGTAATGTTAACCATAATTTCTTATTATAGGCATCTGGTAGTATTTACCATCCTCGGGGAAATTGGTTGGGGTTGGCTTCGGGTGAAAGAATTGTAAGTGTAAGTGCTGCGGGGATACGCGTGTCTATTCTTAGCGATACTGGACGAATTGCTACATTTTTGGACGAATCAATAGGTATATTACTGTCACTGATTAATTAAATTATTTATTTACTGGTTCATAATATTTTGTATCATATTTTTAGCACATGCTCCGGGAGCGGTACGTTTAGAACATCAATTACAGACCTTTACAGAGTTTGGATCTGACAAAGCTACATCACTTCATGTATGCTCATTGTACACTGTTGCGAGACTGGAATCAGGATCACTTTATTGGTGGTATGTAAATACGAAAATAATAAATTTTATACGCAAAATAAATTTTATATTTGCTGCATATTATACTTATTAAATAGGGGTGTATTGCCTCTGGGGCAACGCGCTCGACTTTGGGAGAAACATCGTGCTCGATCCCGCAAACAACAACGCGGTCATTCATCCAACACACCCACGGATATACAAGCTGGACAGAGTGTTACCATGAAGAACGCGCCCATGTACCAACCGGGTGCTATAGGTTAGATTTGATAATTATAAATTTTGATAATTATTGTTAAATTTTTGCCAGGGTTTATTTTAATAAATTACCATACTTTTAGGTTTCAACATGTCTACTGGTGTGCCGAAAGTGGGAATTTTACAAAATGCCGCGTGGAATTTATCCGACACATGTCGTTTTAAATTACTGCCCCCGCCTCAACCTGATCGTTCTATATCTGACAAAGACAAGAGAGATTTACAAGTACTATATTTGGTTAATCAATATATTGATTTCCGGAAACTTAGTAAATAATAAAAATTCTAACGTTATTTTTTGTTTTGCAGAACCAGTCTCCACTAACAGTATCCTCAGTAAAGGCCTCGTCATCAAACAGCAACAACAAAGATGGCGGCAAAGACAGCAACAAGGACATGGCAGATCGTCTCGATATGCCGCCGCCACCTAGCCCTGCTTCGTCTACATGCAGTGATACCAGCACTTCGCACAGTTAGTATCTTATTAAAATCAAAGAAGTATTTATTTATATTTACAGACAGTAATATATTTTTATATTTGTTTCAGAACGAGCTAAACGCTTGACAGTTCGCGGAGAAGAAGGTTCATCAAACGACGGGGCTAAACGGGACGAAGAAGAGTGGCCGCTTAAAGAAGTTGTTTTCTTAGAAGATGTCAAAAGTGTACCACTAGGCCGTGTGTTAAAAGTGGACGGCGCGTATGCCGCAGTTCGTTTCCCTTCGTTTGGGAAGGACGGGAAAGAAATAGTACCATCAACTCCAGATGAAATGTTGGCAGTGCTACAGGAGTGTCGATTAGTCCGCAAGGATGATTTAGTAGCTGTGAAGTGGGGAGCAGGAGGGACGGCTGGACCTCGAGGACCAGATTGCTTACAGCGCGCGCCGAGGAAAATAGCCTTACCTCCTGATCTAAATGTTATTACTATTGCTGTAAGTTTTACACATTATATTTGAATATGATACTCGTCAAATTTAAAGGTTAATAACAATGTTTAATATGCAGGTTGATAATCGTGGTGTACACGCTGTAGTTCGTCGTCCTGGTGGAGCATTAGCTTATGCTGTATATGCAGTAGGAACAACCCGCGCTCTTACGGACAGCACATTCCCTACAGACCACACAGCTTTGTTAGGTTATTCTAATGGACAAGCTATTCAACTCACAACCGCAGCGGAGGTATGTAATAGAATTGCAGCTGAATATTTTCAGTCCATGTATAAAAAGTGAAATAACTTATTTTGAAGACAAATTGTATTGTTATTATATGATACATGTGTTTAATGTGTAACTTCAATAGGGAAGCGAGCCAGTAGTGATGATGTTGGATGGTAATGGAGCGCTGTACCCCGTGTCAAGAGACTGCGTGGGTTCGGTCCGCGAGCCCCCGCCGCTCAACATGCCGCCGGCTCGCGCGCTCGCAGCTCACGCATTGCCGTTGCAGCCTCATCACCCACATCACCCGCACCACCCTGCGCTTAAATCACAGGTACAAATGGCAAGCTTGTGTTGTATATTTGTTTTTGATCTTATTAGTATTTTAATATCCATATTTTCACATTTTGAATATAACTAGAATGTGAGTAGAATTAGAAATAATAAATTTTTACTATCTACTCCAAGGTGGCACTTATAATTATGGTTCCTGAACCTCAACTGATGATGCCTCGCGTCTTACGCTGCGATCTAGACGGCTTGCGTCAACTGCTGCACCAACTTGAATCTGACACCAACAGTGAGTTTCTGTTTTTAAAAATCGTGGACAGTTTCTGTCTCATATGATAATGTTTTTAAATTGTATTTACAGAACAACAAATTCTGTCAATATTACAAGAACGCTGTGATGGCAATAGAAATATTCTACATGCCTGCGTGCACATGTGTGCGCCTACGTCTAATAAGGAACCCGATATAGGTTAGCAATCAGCAAAATATTTATAATCACAACTTAACTTTTAGTAGTCTTAATGATTGTGGCTTTATTTTCAGTGGATAATGCAACAATACCAAATGTTCCATCTGGTACTGGTGGCGGTGGAGCAAGTGCCGAAGAAGCCGTGCCTGCTCTCTCTTGGCCACCAGAAACATTCGAGGCTTCTGGTGATGAGGACAGCCTAATGGGACTTACAAATAATGGGTAAAAGAAATGGATAAAATTTATATTAAAAATCGTTTAAAAAAAAATTCAATTCTTGAAATATATAGATTTCATACGCAAGATATACATTTTACCAATATCAAATGACATGACCAAGATAGCCAAAGGAGGTCGGTTTATTGTTATTGACGTTAACTCCGATAGTAGCCTACAGCATTTCGAAGAAACAATTTAATTATATCACCTTTTATTTACAATCATTCTTATTTCGTAGAAAAATGACAAGCGGCAGTAATAATGGCAGCAGCTCAGTGAGCGCAGACCCCGTTGAGCGTCGTGGAAACGCTCTTGCAGCCCTACGAGCGTTATGCGAAAGCTCAGTACTGCAGCCTTATCTTATGCAACTACTTACTGGCAAGTGAGTATAAAATAAAACTTTCAAGTGGGTTACAAATAGTTTGTACTCAGATCTACATTTTTTTATATACTTCATGTGTAATTTTTTCACTTCACTTTACTATTAAGAGTAAATGATAATAATTAGTGTATCAATCATAATAAATAATTGTAAACAACAGAGACGGCATGGGCCAGACTCCTCTCATGGCAGCGGTAGCAGAGCGAGCATACCGAGCTGCTCTAGTGATACTTGACGCTATCCGCGCGTGCCCGGATTCAGAAGAGACCCAGCGTTCAGCCGCTATCTTCCCTACTAACGCGCATCCAGACCACTCACCGCTACTGGTTTTGTGCTGTAACGATACGTGCAGCTTTACGTGGACCGGACAGGACCATATTAACCAAGTAATATTTATTATAATATCTATAATAATATTCTAATGTTCAAAAGCTCTTATCTGTCAAGCTATTTTTTATTTGAAAATATTCTTTTGGCATTTGTTAGCCTATTTGATGATGGTAGTGAAACTGATCTGATTATAAGGTCAGTATTGAAAGTTTCTTTAAAGAAAAATAAGGCAAAAATGTTAGAAGTGACGGTAACATATTGTACCCACGTTTAATTAGTAGTTACAAAATTATGTTCTGAACTTGTAAGGAAAGTTACATTGTTATATTATATTAATGTGTTGAATATTATTCTTTCCTTTCAGGACATATTTGAGTGCAAAACTTGTGGACTTACTGGATCATTGTGTTGCTGCACTGAATGTGCTAAGGTATGTTCTAATATATATATTTTTTTTTGTTTAACTAGCCTCATGTCTAATATTACTCATATTATTCCTTTTTCTTTGTGTATAGGTGTGCCACAAAGGCCACGATTGCAAGCTGAAGAGGACCTCCCCTACTGCGTACTGTGATTGTTGGGAGAAATGTCGCTGTAAAGCTTTGCTGGGCGGCAACTGGCCCGCTCGGTGCGACCTCCTCGCACGTCTCGCTAGAGATACGCAACTCGCTACACACTTTAATTCCAGGTAAAATAATAATCAAGTTAAAAAGTTTATTTTATTAAAGAAATATTGCCACAGTATTGTAGCAATCGAAGACCATTACCGGAATACTATGGCAATTTTTCTTTAATTTTCGACCATTAACCACACATATTTTCAGGGAATATATGATTAAAACTATACAAATTAACGTTTGTTTAACTCTAGAGACTCATAAAAAACTTCCATTTGTTATCCACAGAGGGGAGTCAATCCTCCTATTCCTCGTGCAGACCGTGGGTCGTCAGGCGGTGGAACAGCGTCAGTACCGCGCGGGCAGCGTGCGCGGGCGCGGGCCGCGTAAGCAGCCCGGCTCCGACGCGGAGGTGGACGTGCCCGACCACGACCTCGAGCCGCCGCGATTTGCGAGACGCGCTCTTATGCACTTGTTAGGTATATCATTTATCAATACGTCCGTAGTACTATACCTTGTGCGCTGTAGCATGGTGCGGGTGACGTCCGTCAGTACCACATGACTAGGGAGGGAGTTATGCGTTTCATTTTTTTCGCTTACGATACTCGGAGCATAAATCTAGTTCTCTCTAAGATTGTTATAAAAATAAATATTATTCAGTTGTTACTCCGTGTATGAACTTGTCCTTATTTATATAAAATAATCAAAATAGGGTATTTTTTTTTTCGCGACAACATTTTTGCTCTGTAGCGCATTAACGCGATGGACATTTTGTTTACCCGTCCGATGCTGTCAGTATGAGCACTAGCACTAACTCTGATATAAGTTTAGATGAATAAAATGTATTTTTTCTTAGCAACCTCTATATGTTATTTTGTTTCATATATATAAATATTTACACTTTAACAGTAAAAATTGAACTATTTACGCACAATATACGTTTTAGTTAGTTTGTTTTAGTACATCCCATCACTAAATACGTCTAGGGCGGTATGTTATACTCATAACACTTAATATTCCTTTATATTAGATTTTATTTGTAAACAGAACAGTCTGATTGGGTTTAATTTAATTTACTGCAGTTATTAGGTATTACGAATGTGATATAACGAAAATACTAAAATATAATTTGTAAATCGCGGCAACTGTCAAGAGAGAAACGAAACGTTACTGACAGTATCACCCGCATCATTCTACAGCGCACAAGTTATAAATGATATAAAGTGATTTGAGTTCTTGAGTTTTTTAAAGACGGTTTATAATTATTTATTAGGGATTTATTTATATATATTTTAATACTACAGGGGACTGGCCTGCAGTGGAAGCCGCAATAATGTGTGGTTCAAGTGGTGCCGAAAGCGAGAATAGGGCAAATAGTCCTGCGCCTCACCAGTCGGGCACAACTTTGTTAGATAAATTCACGCATGCGCTCATCGTTAAGTGCACTAATGAGGTAAGTTTTATATTGTTTCCGAAATATACATAAGCATATCAGTTGTTACTTCTCACGTTTTTGGTCTCGGGGTTTTCTGGAATCAGTCAATCAGAATGTCTCACATAACTTATTGCGTGGACATTCTGCTGATGACTGATCTAGACAGGTACTCGTTTATTGTTTCGCCGCCATTGAGTCGCTATGATTACTATCTGGTGAAATCTGTGTCGGTTTACTCCACGTCCGATCCCAATCTACAGTTACTCTGTGGAGGTGGTGGAGAGGTCAGAAGATGAGTTGCGGGTTTTCTTTGCAACTTTCCCTTGCAAGTCCGTTTGCTTTTCTTCGAGGAATCCCAGTACCAATTCAGATGATATTCCGGAAGTGCTACGGAAAGGACTAGAATATAATATTTCATTTTCAGAATTTTCATAAACTGGGAAAGTTTAAGGCACAACTGGTTTTTAACTAAGTCTAGATTTGATGAGGTACAGATGCATTAGGGCATAACTAGTCTGGGTGGAAGCTCAGCCATAGTCGATCTCGATAGGAAGAGAGCTTTTAATATGGCTGCTAAGTCGTGCAAGGGATTAAAGTAGGCTCATTCTGTCCATATTAATCTGGTAGGGAGCAAATTGGCTTCTTACCCAGCGGGTAGCAAAGCGGTCAAAGTAAACTTCTGTCGCCCCTCGCTGTCCCCATGGCAGAAATCTGATTGATCACTGGCTCACACCGCCGTAGAGAAATCAAATCTATTTGCGTATATATTTGAGAAGTATGCACGTTTAGATGGTAGCGCCTCATCTCAAATCTTTTTGAAAGTTCAGTGGCCAGCCAGAAATCTGAACACGCAAAAGGTTCGCAAAACGCTACGCATTAAGGGTGGTGAACAAGTCCTGACAGAGTTCTTGCCATTGTACTGATGATATGTGCGCCTGAATTGTCTTCCATACTGAGCTTAAAGAGACGTTCTTGAGGCTCTCTCTTGAGGGGCAATTACCGAGTTTTTAGAATCTTCCCAACGTGCAGTCCATGCCCTATAAAGGCTGTCGTACAGGCCCATATCGGTCACGTCCATTCTCTGCTAGAGAGTGGAACGCATTCTTAATAGCAATTTCCTGTACCTAGAGTCGAATGTCCTTCGGTGATCGAATATGACCAGAAGCTGAACAGCAAAACATTTACGGTTGAAGTGCCAAAATCTAGAAACTAGAGGTTTTCAAATCCATATCCAGCAAATAGGTGCCTAGTAGGTCAACGTGTGACAGCGTAGACTACAGTTATATCTAACTATTCTATTTAGTATTAATATATAATTAGAGTAAGTAGCCTATTTCTCTTAATGTTTAAAAAAAACACCCTGACTTTTTGGTTAACTGGGAAGTTATATATTAAAGTTGATGTACAAATTAAAAAAAAATTATATATAAGTTCAATTAGTTGCACAAAAATTCTAATTTCGTCATAGAGGTTACTAAATACTTGATTTGTTTTAGATGTTAGATACTCTCTTGGCCACATTGATTAGAGAACAACAAAATGACACTATACCTGGTCGGGCTGAACGCGCTCGTGAAGTGACGAGACGATTTGTGCGCTCCGTCGCCAGGATCTTTGTTATATTTAGTGTCGAAATGGCTCCTGGTGCTGCTAAAAAGAAAGGGTAAGTTAGCACTTTATATAAATGTGCTAGTATGGAAAATTGCTTACTATTATTTAAAAAATAAACAATTTGAACCATATTTTTAAGTTGCTATATTACTCCTCTGCTCTATCTGTTTATCAGCAGAATCTGACAGGGATGATTATTTTTATTTTTAGTCCCTTATCGATTACATCATCACTGGTGCGCTGTCGTCGTGTTTTTGGGGCGTTAGTAGCCCTTGCAGTAGAAGAGTTGGTAGAAGCAGCTGATGCACTCTTAGCGCCAGTTCGACTTGGCGTAGTTCGACCAACTGCACCTTTCCCACTTGCAACTACTTATGTGGACCTTGTGAATGGAAGCGAAGACCTTTTCGGTGTGGAACCCCTCTCTACGGGGCATTCGCGAATCACTCATACAAGAAGGTCAGCAATATTTGCAAATACATATAAGAGAAAAAATATAATTACTTCATCTCTTTAATTGTGAATACTTTTAGGGAATCTAACATAGCCGGAGGCCGTGGTACAGTCGCTGGTGGCACGTCAATGGGCAGTTCCACTTTGGTTCCTGATCGTTCTTCTACACCAGTAGCGACGGAATACCAAGATGACGTCGCAGGTGAAGCTCTGGGAGGAGATGACGACGCGTCGGAGACAGATGAACCAAACATACCAGCACCCGTGCCTCCAACGGAATCACAACATCACGATGATCCAATGGGTGACAGGTATTTTCACAATTTCGGATTCTTTATAGGTATTAGAAGTATTGTTGCCAACACGGTATAGGCTTAGTTATTTTATATCATAATTTTATATGTAACGAAATGTATAACTTAAAAATATATTGCCATTATTTACAAAACAGAGGACAAGAGCAGCATGTGGTTGTTGAAAATGGCACAGAGCGTGCTGAAGGTGGTGAAAGCGAAAGTGAATTAGACCTGCTTGCGGAAGTGGAAACAGAAAGCGACTCAGATGACCAAGACAATGCAGAATCTGCGCAAAGGAGTGTACAGACTGGAGCAACTCAAGGATCAGATGCAGGTAAGAAATAACTAGATTTAATATAAAGAATGTATATACAACAATGTAGACAGTGTACTATGTTTAGTATTATGAGACAAACAAAGACCTTTGTAAAGTAGTAACTTTCGGATTGTTAATCTGAAGTTCTGTAAGAGAGAATATATTTCAAAGTCCTAAACTAGATGATAAAATAATTGGCACAAGAGCCTCGTAGGTTATTATTGAAATTATCTTTTTCACTGCAACAGGCATAGCATCTTTATTGCTGTACCCAGAAGACGAAAGTGGCGACTCCACGCAACCTGAGGATGAAGATTCTGAAGCAGGCGAGACTGATGAACAAGATGCTGAGGCTGAGCTTCCTTTGCACGACGGGGAGCCACTGGAACGAAGATCTGCGCCACCTTCGAGGCCCAACTTGGCGCCTCATTCTATGCAATGGGCCATTCGGTATAAATTTATAGCATATAGTTAAAAGATAGTTTGGTGAAGTGAGTTAAAAAAAAAATGATAAAATATAGAAAATAATGTACACTTTTAATGGAATAAGCTTAATTGTGATAACCAGTAATATTTACCTAGTTTTACATAAGCATCTCCTCTCGCATATAAATATCATGATGCCTAATAAATAATGCACTTAGTTCACGAGAGACGTCCCGCGGCACTACTAGTGGCACGGGCGGTGTGCGGCTGACAGGCCGTTCGTCGCTTGTTTTCATCGATCCTACATCATTGGGACGATCCACCGCCGCTGCGGCTGCAGGCGCTCATGACCCACACTCCACGTCCACAACTGCGTCATTCCTTGCGCGCGCTTTTGGTAAGACCCTTGCAATATGCTTTAATATAGACAGCTTTCAGTTTTTGACTTTTTTAAACTAATTGTCACAATTTACTTTGAACATCTTAATGCAATGTTAAAATGAAATCTTGATTTTGGTTATAGGCATAGTAATACGACAAATAGCAGATCTGCTTTGGGAATATGAACGCGTAACACTTCCTCTACCGCGTATGTTACCGCTTGCGTACCGAGAAGCTCTGCGATTACAATGCTATTTAGAACGACAACTTAAACAAACTTGGGATTGGCTTGTGACAGTCATGGATGCTACTGAGGCACAATTGAGGTATAGATTAAAGGACTATTGAAATGTTATAAAATGTCAGTAGAAAATTTAAATTGCTGGAATTCAATGTTTAATATAGATTCGGCGCTTCACTAACTTCCAACAATGCGAGCACCACAAATGGAGATACTCGTTCTTCAGCCCCCGCAGCTCGGCGTACTCCTTCATTTCCATCGCCTGCGACAAGAATTATGGGCTTCTCCGAAGCACCACCTCGTAGAGATCGAGAACAAGGTAATATCTAGGTTTCTATTTTTTTTATTTATAATTAATGTCAAGTTAATTGAAATCTTTTACTTTACGAAAAGAATCGAAAATTTGTTCAACATTTCTACTTTACAAAATTATATTGTATTATAGGCGTAGAAGCTGGAAGTGCCCGTCGAGAATTCCTAGCATACTGTCTCTCCTTATTGCGGGCACACAGCGCTGAACACGCAGAACAATTACCTGTATTAGACGTTGCCGCGTTAAAACATGTAGCGTACGTACTCGACGCACTCGTGTACTACATGCGCGCTGCGCAGCCGCAGCCGCACCATCACCAGCATTTATGGACACCGGTATGATGGGTTTATTATTTCATTTACATATACTTATACAATTGTATTATATGTGTACGAAAATTTTTGTTTAGGTAATCTGAATATACTATTTTCAATGTAGAAGTAAAATCTGAGGAACAGTAAAAAACTTACAAATCATAAGACTGGAAATTGTATGAAATTAATGTCTTGTTTAGGATGAAAATGAAAATGAAGAAGGTGAAGAGGAAATGGTAGTTGGTGGTGGTACCGCTGCTGAGTCAGATGGCGAAAGCGAAGGTGCACGGGGACGCACTCACGCATTCTTCCAACGCTCAGATTCTACTCTCTGTTTGGGATGTCCGCCGCCAGACCCCTTCAATAGTGAGTTCATTTTTTCATTGGTCATTCTTGTATATTTCAAAACAGATTATTATAATTTTTTATCATTGTAACCATATAGTGACAATGCAAGATGCACTACCTCTGGCGGATCAGCCGCAGCTGCTGCAGCCCAATGCTCGTAGAGAGGAGCTGTTTGGAATGCCGCGACAACCAGTCACTGTGCCAACAACCGGAGACGGACCTCCTGGTATCAACAATCCGTTAGAAGGTATATACAATCTCGTTGTACTTAAAAACACCAAAAATTCCTATCAGCTTTACTATTATTAATTTTTTTTACTAGCATTTTATTATTATTAAGGTCGTAAAAAGGGTTAATAACTGAGTCTGAATAAAATAAGTTTAACAGTAATTTATCAAAATAAAAACTATCATTAAAAAATATATATGTAATTACCACTTACGCATATAATACTGCATGCAGTGGTTCCTCGGCGACTAGGGCTCTCGAGCCGAGGCACGGAGCGTGGCTGGTCTCCCCCCGCACGACCCGCCTCTGCACCGCCCACGCACAACCATACCTTGACTAGAGATGAGCCACAGGTAACTTATGAGTACAAGAATGATTTATTTTGGAATGAAGGAGAGTTTAAATAATATTGTGATTATTTTTTTAGGACCTTTCCTGTACAAAAGATACGGTGACTAAAATGGAAATTGATACGGATGGCGAATATTTATCAGACTCCGACTCAAATGAAGCTAGACAAGCAGACAGACAGATAACCAGGAAAAAGCACCACAGGTAAAGTAATACTACTATTACATTATCTTGGTTCTAAAAGTCACTTACTTGCACTTTTTAAAAAAACCAAATTAGTCAATAGTTTATATATATATTTTTTTTGTATAGACATCCACATGCCACCACAATGAATAGTCATCAAGAAACAAATGCAAGTGCTTCAGAATTTCACACGTTAGTGGACACAGCGTGTTCTATCATTGAGGCCCCTCATCAACAGAATGTGTCATCTATGCCTGGTAAAATCATATTATCAGTTTCATAGGACTTCAAAATGTTTATATCTAAACACATAAAATATCTTATAAAATTGACATTTAATATGATTTCAGGTCCCAGTGGCACGAGCGCCTTGTCGCTGGAGCCGCGCGCATCGTCTTCCCGAAGCCCTGGCAAGAGCGTTATTGTACGTGCTGTAAGTCACTCCAATTATTCGGGGGACTTTAACATAACAAAAATTATACCCTTTATATTGAGTGAAAGTTTTTTTTTTTTTAATATGGTCAAAAGCGTTATTTTTAACAATAAAAATGCGTAACATATAACTGGGTTGGGATAGTTGTGGTAATTCAAGAAGTATGTATTTATATATCTCTACAAAAATTTTAGGGTGAACTGTTAAGTGTGGCAGATCCTCTGGAGTCTCAAGAAATATCAGCCCACGTAACGGTGGAAACCACAGGCTTACCTCCAGCGCCTCTACTACCTCCGCAAGTGCTTAATGCGCCGGCTCAACCGTAAGTTTCTTTTTTCTATCTATATTGTGCTGATCTAAGAGTTGTATAAATATTACTACGATAATTTACAGACGCGCGTGTCCATCTTTGGGCGCTTCAGTATCCCACGACTTGCTGTTGGGTCGTTGGCGGCTATCCCTGGATTTATTCGGACGTGTGTTCACGGAAGATGTGGGTTTAGAACCCGGCTCGGTGGTTGCAGAGCTTGGTGGATTCCCTGTTAAAGAAGTGAAATTCCGACGCGACATGGAAAAGCTTAGAAATTCACAACAAAGAGATCTGACTTTACATAAGGTAAAACGGATTCGTAGTATAATGTTTATTTAAATATAAGGTGTTGTATTATTTAGTTTATTAATTTTAAATTTTATTTACAGATGGAACGCGATAGAGCGAAACTCCTACAACAAACATTTGCAGAATTGAACAGCGCATTTGCGGGCCAGAATCGGCGAGCACACAGCGCACAGCCGCCGCTCTCCGTCAACCGCGTGAAGGTGACCTTCCGAGACGAACCCGGAGAGGGCAGCGGCGTCGCCCGCTCCTTCTATACTAGCGTCGCTGAGGTGAACTTGACAATAAATCGAAAGGGTATGATGTGTATAGAATATTCGTTAAGCTTTTTCGTTTTTCAGGCTTTACTAGCAAACGAGAAACTACCGCCTTTAGAATCGACGACAGGTAGTGGTAGCAATAGCAGCACAACTAACGCCACTTCGGGCTCCTCTGGCACGGCCGTCAACGGAGCCAGCAGCAATAGTGGCACTAGGTATGAATAAAGATCAAAGCAAAAATTCCATCATACTGATTCTTTAATTATAGATTTTATTTAATATTAAATTATCAGCCGCAGTGGTGCTGGTCGAGCCCGTGCCAAAGACAACGCTCGTCGCGCGCCCGGCCGCCCCGCTCCGCGCCCGCCCGCCGCCCGCGAGCCGCGCCGCGTGCTCAGCGTGGACGCAAGACCTTACTCGCCGCAGGTACCGTTGCATATTGATACTTGTTGTGCTCCCTAACTCCATCTGTTGCCTATGACATTGAAATGTCATACAAAAAAGAATTTGGATATTTTCTTATGACTACATTGCACTTATGACACAAAACATTATCGGCAAAGTTAGTATCTACATTTTTAAAAGTGTTAAAACGCAATTTATCTATATCGATTTAGAAATAGAGTGACTTATGACACTTTCAAAATAAACGGCTCATATTCAAAGCTCACGGTCAAAGGCCAACTCGTGTTGATATTATTTTTCATTGTTTTATAAACCATATAAGTATTTTACAACAAGGAAATTTATGTGCAGGCTGCTCCTGGAACCGAAGGGGCCGGCTACAGCGGGGACCGACCCGGAGGACACAATGAACATCTCACATTACACCAAGCTCAACTTGGTGAAAGACTCTATCCTAAAGTACGACTTTATTCTGAAGTACGATTTTATTAATACCGATATTCACTGGAAGACTTGTGTAAATATATGGAGTAACAATTAACATTTTCTGCAGGTTCATTCTCTACACCCCACTTTTGCGGGTAAAATTACGGGCATGTTGCTGGAGTTGACGCCGGCTCAGCTTCTCGTCTTACTGGCGAGTGAGGACGCTCTGCGACAGAAAGTTAGAGAAGCTATGGATCTTATCGTTATGCATCCATCTGAAGCGATATTGGGTAAAATATTTTGCCTTGACTGAATTTGAATCCCTTAGGACTTTTTTTTTTACTTTTTAACAACCGGGGATCGAAATTCCTACATAAAACTTATTTTAAAACTATTATATTATTGCATTTAGATACGAAAAGAAAAGCGACATTTTCGATCCCTGGTACTAAATTAACGTACGTTTGTGTTATGTTTCACGTAGATCTGGACGTGTTCTCGCTCTCAGAGCGCGGCGGCGGCGCGGGCGCGGCGGCGGGCGCCAGCAGCGCGGCCTCCGACGACGCCGCGCCGCTGTTCTACTCGCCCGGCAAGCGGGGGTACTACTCGCCCAGGCAGGGACGCGCCACGCCCGAGCGGATCAATGCCTTCCGTAATGTTGGCAGGTTAGATATATGTTTCCGTAGTAAAATGTAATAAATAGAAAAATACTAATTTACAAGAATATTCATATATGTGTGTGTTGTGTTAATGGTTTTTATATATTATGTTGTTCATCTTAAAAGTGTGTAGTAAAATGACAAAATAAAAAAACAAGTGAAATTCTAATGAATGGTATATATTTTACAGAATAGTCGGCTTATGCTTGTTGCAAAATGAGTTGTGTCCAATGTTCCTAAATAGGCACGTACTGAAGTACGTGCTCGGAAGACCGGTGCGGTTTCACGATTTAGCATTCTTTGATCCTGTGGTGTACGAAAGTCTGCGCCAGCTGGTGGTTGATGCGGAAACCGACGATTCACATTCACTCTTTGCAGCTCTTGATCTCAACTTTAGGTGTGTTATATTCAACATTATTATTTCTCTTTATTTTATAGTCAGTTTAAAAATATACGAAATTTATTATCGGAATAAAATTTATAATAATATTTTAGTTTGGAAATATGTGAAGAAGAAGGTGGCGGTTGCGTTGAGTTAGTGCCTGGCGGTCGTGAAATCGAAGTTACCGCTCTTAATGTGTATGACTACGTACGGAAATACGCACAACACCGCATGTTATTGTCGCAAGAAAAAGCTCTTGAGGTACTGTTTCTTATATGTTTATTTACCTTATTATTGTTTCATAGAACTATTTTAAGATATAAATTGCGTTTTTTATTACATGTTTTAATTAAAACCCGAATGCTTTGCAAAAATGTTCGCGGTAAGACGAGATGTTGGTGTTTGTCTGTCTTACCGCGAATACGTTTGCTGCCAAGCACTCGAGACGTCGGGTATTATTATATTTTAAATAAAAAATGAAATAATAAAAGCGAGTTATATCTGTAAAATAGTTTTACTGAAATGTGTAAGTACTCGTGCAAATCTTAGAAAACATCACATTATTGTTATTAAATGTATATTGTTTTATTAAATCTATTACAATTACAGGCAATGAGAGTCGGTGTGCTTGATGTGCTTCCTGAATCAGCCGTAGAAGGCTTAACCGCTGAGGACCTCAGACTTCTTTTAAACGGCGTAGGGGACATCAACGTGGCGGCATTAGTATCTTACACAAGCTTTAACGATGAGAGCGGTGAACCTCCTGAGCGACTTGCGCGATTTAAACGATGGCTATGGGCTATTGTTGACAAGATGACACATTTAGAAAGACAAGATTTAGTAAGTTCTAAATAAACTATATATATATATATATTAAAGATGGACTAGTCGTCTATTTTTAGAAATGCCTAATATAAGGCTTAAAAGTAAAAAATCTAACGGTTTTGCCATGTTTATTGATAACTAGCTTTTATTGAAATTATTTATTTTAGTTTAAAGCTTTTGACCTTATATATAGATTTATACTTATTTACTAAAGAGTTTTTATATAGTAGAAAAGTTTTACTTATATCATATCCGGGATTACGAATTCATAAACAACCATTCACCTATACTTTACAATTTATAATAATTGTAATTTATTTTTATTATTATTTAACCCAAGTCATAGTAACTTTTCGACAATCAGGAACTATTTGAACATAGTGAATATTAAGAAATAAAATTACATTAGCAGAAAAAGTAAAAAAGATACATCGGCTCAAATAGCCGATCAGTCGGCCGCTTAGCAACCGACTAAACGACAAAATTTATATTACGTTTGTCCCTAAGATATAGGTAAATCAATAACATTCAAATTATATATTGTATTCTTATACATTATATTATGTTTTTCAGGTATATTTTTGGACGGGATCTCCGGCTCTACCAGCCTCGGAAGAAGGTTTTCAACCTATGCCTTCAGTGACCATCCGACCAGCAGATGACGCGCATCTTCCCACCGCCAACACTTGCATCTCTAGACTCTATATACCTTTATATTCCTCGCGACATGTGCTCAAGCATAAATTATTGCTAGCTATCAAAACTAAAAACTTTGGCTTTGTGTAAATGCTCGTTTGGAACGACGACAACGTTTGATTCGTTTTAAGTTCAGTCGCTTAAGACTGCCGTTGTATTCTACCCGTGTTAGGTTTATGATATTGTACGTCTGTATTTATAGAGCGCCATAGAACTACGTCAAATGTTAGCCCTACTAGTACATACATAATAGTATGATTTGTATATCTTTGACAAATATGACTGAAAACTAAATGACTGGGGTTACTTGACTCAATAAAATATATTTATAATGCAATTATTGTCCATTTTTTAAATTAGGCCCCATTTATTGGACAGCACAAGTTCATAAAAAACATAATGAAATCAATAGACTTCTCTAGACACTAATAATCTAGGAGTTAAAATTCTTTCAGTCATATGATACAACCTCATGTGGTCTGCTGAACGCGTCTTTACAGTGGTGTATATTAATTAGTTTTTTAGTCCACTTGTGGCTAACATATGTTGATGAAAAATAAGAAATCATCATTATATATACTTTATAAATGTTTTTGGCAATAGCATTGTTTTCTCTTTTTTCTAAAGTTAATTTCTTTACAAATATTTTTACCTTTTGTTTGAATACAAACTAATTAACTGCATTTCACTCCTTTTATTTATGTTGCCCTGTAAAATAGATTGAGGGCTTTACACAAGCTTGTCTTGAATGTCATAGTAAAGTTAAAATAACCTTTTTATCATCTAGTGTGGCCAAATTCAATTAGTGTTTATAAATTGACGAAATTTTATATAATGTTAATTGTGTCTCCAGCCACATTAATAATAAAAATGTTAATTGACAATTATACTGTGACATACAGATACATATATATGGTCATAGAATATAATGGGTGGACTGTTATTATATGATTTGTTGGGAAATATTAGGCAGAGGTGATTGATTCCATTTATTGTGAGTGGACTTTGTGATAAAGGAGGAAATGTTATGCCTCTATCTCTAAATTTAAGATTCTAATTAGATTTCCCTTTTGATTAGTTGTATTTAATAAGGTTCATAATAAATATTTCTCAAAACGCTTAGAAAGTCTTTTATTTTTAAGTAATTAAATGCTTCATTGTTTTTTATATGTAATCTTTATCTAATAGGTACTCTTAAAAATAAATTGCAAATAATAATAAATAAAAATATATAAAGCTGAAAATAATAAATAAAAATATATAAAGCTGAAACTCTTTATTATAGAATCATTAGAGGTAAAATACAGATATGCAAATGTTTAAAAACTAGGACGCTAGCAAGCAAGCGAGTTTAAAAAAATTGTCTGGAAAATCGTGTTTTAAAAGTAAATATTTTACAGATTCTGTATAAAACAAAAAGAGTATGTTTTAACCTCATAATCATACGCAAACCTAACAAATATGTACTTGAAATTTTTATGTACTATAAAAATTTATATCTACTCGTCTTTCTAAATAATAATATTAATATACGTATATGTTAATTTTATTGTTGTAGTAAAAACTAAATGAAAAAATATATATTATAAAATATATAAAAATATATTGACTAATTGTTTTCATAAGTACTAGTTGGAATGGTATACCCATATACCAGTTTATATATTTAATTTAGTTACTAACATAGTAGAATAAATATTTTCGGATTAAATAACTTTTAAAGTTTATAGTCTTACATAACACTAAACATTTTATTATTTAGTTTTTGTATCAAATGTATGTTTCATTAAATTCAATAAAAACAAACATTATAATGCCACCAACTATTCAGGCAACTAGTTAGTTAATCAACAAATCAACCATCTATTCGAAAGACTAGTTAACCAACTAGTTTCTTCTAGTCCACCAATGACTCGACCAACTCATAAACGTGTCAAAACTTGGCCATAGGATTATTTTCATGCAACTAAGAATTGAGGCAATAAAATTAAATAAAATTAAATTAAATTTTCCCTCCTTAAATCTTGTTTATATTAATATAAGATACTTACTAATTTGACTAACTCGTGAAAAAACTTCGCTATATTTTACGACCTAAATATCCTAGACATAAAAAAGTTATTATCGGCCATACTATTAATACCCATTTATTGTTCGTTCGAAAAATCCATTAAGGATACCCCATTGGCCGAGAAGGTAATGATCGGGGAAGTTATGTAGGACTACCTACTAAATAACCAACGGTTGTCCTAATCGCCTTTGTGGTAATACTAAGGGGAACTACTAGATATAATACTATCAAAGGCTTACGTATGGAAATATCATCGTTTAAGGTTTCTCTTTTTGTCTAGGCTGTCTTTGCTATTTTGATGCGAGCTATGAGCTGCTTGATAAAGTAAACCGACTTCACAATTCGTGCATCCGTTTTATGCTTGAACAAATTTGGCCAAGTTTCAATATACCACAATAAGTTAGAGTGGTTCCCCATCTTTTCATAATATGCATTTGGCAACACCTGACACTTGGTGATAGAAAAAATGTCCGTTTGATATAAATATTAATATTTATATCAAAATTTCTATAAGAATCGACGTAAGCGCTCTTGTTGCACTGAATTTCCTCGAGACGTCAAGATAAAAACAAAATGTTCATCGTAGGTCCTTTTCTGTTGGTTTCAATTAAAAATAAAGTTGTAAAAACGTGGTTAGTATAGCTTGAACAATCTAGGAGGAGATAGCAGACAAATTTTAATCAAATTGACTGGACATAATTTAATCGCTTTCCTTAGCTTAATTACAAGAAAAACAATATCTATTTGCAATCATATATTTCTAAATAAAAACAACATTACAACATATTACAACAAATTTTAGCTTAATCTAGTATTTAAATAATTACAGGACCTTTGATGTCATATTTAACTCAGCAGCCATTTTTTTATAAACTCCATAAAATATGCTAACATGACAAACATGTAATAAGGCACTAGTCACTTCAGTGCTGGGGTAAGTGTTCCAACAGAGTTCAATTAATGCTAATATTAAAAATCGAATTATAACTGAATAATTGGTACACCACAATAAATATGGTAAAGTATGGAAATACCAAGAGTAGAATTGATAATGTAGGCTTCGAGCACATACAATACCAATGAAATTAACTAGAAACATGGGAAGAACAAAAAGTTGAGACAAAACATCAAAATTAATACTAAAATGTTTTTCTTTTTCAGCTTCTTTTACTATTCTATCAGGTTTAGGTTTTTGTGATGAATTTTTAAGCATAGCTTCAAAAGAACTAAGAAACGCCTCTTGCTCTTTAGAGAGATTTTCATTTGGCTCTTGTTGGTTCAGTTGTTGTTTATTATTCCCTCTTAACTTGGATTTTCTTTTATTTTCCCGGTTCTTAGCATCAATTTGAGGTTGTACTTGCTTTTGAACAAATTTTAATCGACAATAACTTTGAAAATATTTAATACACAGAGGTAAACATATAATTAAAAGTATAATGTGAATTGCTAACAATGTTAAGTGAAAAAAATGGTTTTCAAACACTTTTATATCTAAAAATCTATAATTCACAGTCCAAGTATGGTTAAAAACTCGACCAACATCAAAGCTGCCTTTCATATATGCTGTAGGAGCAACTAAAAGAAATGGCATTCCTAAAACTAATTGTGTTAGTCCACAAACAAATAATTGTTTAACAGTATCACTTATTCCAAGATTTACTAAATAAAAGAAAAACAATGCAGGGGCATATAGAAGAATATTCATTTTTATAGAAACTGCTAAACTGTAAAATAAACTACCCAAATACCACTTTGAATCAAGAAAGAAGTTTATAGAAGCGTAAAGAAACAAAACAGCAACAGGGTCATTGAACATACGTAAAACATGAATTGAATGTATTCTATATGATGTTAAAATAGTAATAGCTAGTACATAGGGAGGCACTTTTCGAGTTTTTCTATAGATTCTTAAAACTAAACCCAGTAATGTTAAATAGATAAATATGAATATATATTGAGCAAATTTTATGTTTGTACCATGATTAGTAAGAAAATATAATATTGAATATATGTAGACAAACCCTGCAGGGTATACCAAGGGTCCGGTATCACCACGAAGCTTACTGTAATCAAGGGTCCCATTTAGAAATCCTTCACATTCTTGCATGTAAGCTTTCCAGTCTATTTCTGTATAAGGCACTCTTTCCACAATAAAAATATTAAGTATCAATTCCGCAATTATTATAAGGAAAGCAACTATATGTATCTGTGCTGGATTTACAACCAATCCTTTCAAAAAATTCCAAGTGAGCATTTTTTTGAACTCGTTATAAATTTCTTGAATTTTATTCCGATAAACCATTGCTGTATACTTATAATCCTAAAAAATGTTACAGATGTAAATTATTCGTTGCTTATTTTCTCTTTATAGAAGTATATAGAAATGTTAGTCTATTTTAGGACTTTTTTGCTAGTCCCCAGATTTTGAGCGCGTTATATTAGCTTTGGTTAAATTAGCGGATGTTTCACATTTTCTATTTATGTTGACGTCTCACGACATCGAACGTCTCATGTTCTAAACTGACAGAATTGAATTTGACATATGACATCTAATCACAGATTGCATTATTTTTTTATTTTTTTACACAATAAAAATTTAAAAACACAAAAGAAAGAAATTATGCAGCATTTTGGATATATGGCACATATCCTCTAAATCAAGGCGGTTGCCTCTGATGTTCGAATGAGACATCACGGGATCACTCGCCATTTAACCGCGATGCAACGACCGAAACACCACGAGGACACCCTGCAACTACAGTCTTGACATAACGGGGAGAATTCGAAGTCTGCTAAACAGATCTTCCTCCTAGCCAGAATCAAAATTTTGTATTTAGGACGCTGGTATTCAGCAAAACAGAGAAGAAACGAAGGAAGATCTCATGGGAACATCCGTACTTTAATGCTGCCACCCTTTCACTAATGGAGAATTATGGAAAAGAATGTCAAGGAGTAGGATATAATGACTGCAATGGCTATAATGACTTCGTTTCTTCACTGGCGAACCACACAATAATAATAAGACACTAGAAGAGCCATTCCAGCCTTTTAAATATGTGATTTTGAAAATTTTTATACATTTGTTTGTCATGTTGTCACGGGACACCTGCACTACAAACAAATTGAAACAAATTCCCGTATTTCTGTACAAAAGTGCTTGATTATGTCAAACCACGTCTTTGTGTGCTAACTTGCATAGATTTGTTATAGATTTGAATCAATAAATTACTTTATAATTATATTTAATGATACTATGATATGGTTAAATTCTTAATTACGTTCTTAATTAAATTTCTAATTAAGTAGATAAGCTGCGAGTGGCCCATTTGTTCTTGAACCTGCTACAAGCCCCATGAAACGCTTCAGCGTCCACTAAGGGGCGATACCACCCCTATTGGAATTTTAGCCATCAAGCTAGCTTAGTTTTAGAATGTTTCGAACAGAATAAAGGACTTCTAATGCGTTAAAACCTCTTTCATGGAGTCATTGCACATAATCTTAATACTTGACAGTTTTATTGCTTTATCTGGTCACTAGAGGACTCTTACTTTTTTTAGGAACACGCAGCTTGACACCGATCTGCATTATTATTATTAAGCTGAGCAAAATGAATCTCTTTACTGGTCAATTCTATCATTTGTCCGCTATCGCCTCCTACACCGTTCAAGCTATACTAACCAAATTAGATATATAGATTTTGAAAGAAAAAAATATTGTAGTTTAAGACTAATTTGCAATTAATTTTTTTTTGAAACTAACAGAAAAACCTATGATAAAAACTTGTTTTTTATTTTGGCATCTCGAGGAAATTCAGTGCAACAAGAGCACTTACGTCGATTCTTATAGAAATATTGATATTATAAATATTAAAAGCGTTCTTGAAGGTAGGACGGATATTTTTTCTATAACCAAGTGGCAGGTGTTGCCAAATGCATATTATGAAAAGAAGGGGGGAAAAACTCTAATTTATTGTGGTATACTGAAACGTGACCAAATTTGTGCAAGCCAAATATAAAATGGATGCACGAATTGTGAAGTCAGTTTAATTTATCAAGCAGCTCAGGGCTCACATCAAAATAGCAAAGACAGCTTAGTCAAAAAGAAAAACCTTAAACGATGATAGTTCTATACGTAAGGCTTTGATAGTATTATATCTAGCAGTTCCCCTTTCGTACCACAAAGGTGTTTAGGACAACCGTTGGTTATTTAGTAGGAAGCCCTACGTAACCTCCCCGGTCAGCACCTTGTCGGCCTTTGGGGTATCTTTAACGGATTATTCCAAAGAACAAAAAATGGGTATTAATAATATGGTCGATAATAACTTGTTTTTATTATGTAATGGAGGCTGAATTACAATTGTGTCCCCTGGCAATGCGTCGTCGCTATCTAGCAGGTAAATTTTATTTAAAAGTGAAGTCGCATAATTTCCCTATTTTTAATATTATAAAAAAAATTAGTTGACCTTACAGAAAAAAGTTACTGGAGGAACAAAAAATGCCTCGTTTAGTTACAATGCACAATATTAAATAATATATTGATAAATTGTAATAGTAAATTTGATACGTTTTCATTAGACTCTTGGGTCAGCAATGTGGACCTCCCTACCGGGTGATGATATTGTGGATCGTTTAGCTCATGAAGGTGTGTCTGACGGGAGAACTTTAAACTGTCTCAACGTTTCATCTATTTGTATTCAATCATAGGGGTGATACATTAAAAAAAATCATTAAAAATAAAGAGACAAAACAAAACTTTTTTTATGTCAAGGAATTTTTAGGTTTTAAAATATAGCGAAGTATTATCACAAGTTAATCAAATTAATAGGTATCTTAAATTAATATAATCAAGATTTAAGTAGTGAAAATTTAAGTACATCTTTAATTTAAAAAATATATAAATATTTGTTTTTCATTCCTGGTTGTTGTAAAAGGTTATAATTATAATATTGTACGTAACAATTATTGTCACAAATACAAATAATACTATGGCCAAGTTATTGACACAAAGTTTTTAATAGTTGGTCAATTTGTTATAGGATTAGTTGCCCTAAGAGTTTGTTGACTTAATGCTCGACTAGTTGGTCTAGCAGCTCGAGTAGTTGGCCGACTAGTTGGTCTAGTAGGTGGAGTAGGTGGTCACCGAGTCAGTAGACTAATTGGTCTGATAACACAAGCTACTAGTTGACCTTGAGCTAGTAGTTGGTAGACTAGTTGGTGGACTAGTTTCACGACCAGTTGGTCAACCATTTGCTCAACTAGTTGCACGACCAGTTGGTCAACCAGTTGGTAGACTAGTTGGTCGACTAGTTACTCGATTAGTTGCTGAATTAGTTGGTCAACCAGTTGGTAGACTAGTTGTTCAACTAATTTGTCAAATATTTGGTCGACTAGTTGGTAAGCTAGTTGGTCAACTAGTTGCACGACTACTCAACTAGTTGTTTGACTAGTTGGTCATGAATAAAGATTCCTGGGCGCAGACAAGATATGCATTTTATAGTAAATGAAAATTTCAAGTACATATTTTTAAGGTTTGCGTATGTATGTATGAGGAAAAATATTATCTTTTATTGTGTTATACAGAATTTTTAAAATTATATTAAATTTAAAATGAAACACACCTACGAATTTTGAGGAAATTTATTTAAACTTATGCCTAAAATTTTGTTTTCAAAATATATTATAGTTGAGTTAATTGTTTCTATAAAACAATTCCACTTTTTGAACTTAAGATCTTGTAGAAAATATCGCTTTCAAAGAAAATACTTGATTATAAAATGACATCATTAAATCTTATAACTAAGAAGTGTCATTTGACTATAAAATTATTTTTCGGATTATGATTAAAATTTAGTTCTAAAACAATCTGCCTTTCGTTGTATATATTTTCCGCCATCACAATTTATATTTCAATTGGGAGTCGTCCACTGATAAACATAAGTCTCTCCCATTGAGCGCTATAGGGACCGGTTCTGGGCCGCCCTTATCCATCGGACTCTGGCGACCCTCACCAGGTCGTCGGTCTATCTCGTGGGAATCTAAAAGATATAACTTTTACAGCTTTATCAAACTCTCTAGTAGACCGAGTATTCTATTTTGATTAGAATAATATCTTTTTCAGCGTATCCTTTCACATATATCAATAATCAAAGGCATCTTCGCTCAATTCAAGTGTTCGGACAATAGCCCGTTTACGACGATAAATTCAGCATTTTATAAGATTTTTGTATTTAATAAGATGATCTGAAATCGTCAATAACCAGTTGCCGACCACCGAAATAATACATACGTGTCTTCATTTGTAATATGTCGCAAACTAACACGAAAGTAGATCATATCTTAAATAACAAAATATCGAATTTATATATAAGGTACCGTATAGTTTATAAAGAGAAAAAACTAACAAATTCAGTCATTTTATTTCATTCAAACACAAATATAACTTTTATTGATATCTGAAGCCACATTTCAATGCATAACTGTTAAAAAAATATCCTAGCACTACTTTTTTTTCTAATTTATTTAGCAAAAAGCAATGTGTCCACTATATTTCTAGTTTTACGGATTACTGACAGGACGTCGTTTGCCCTAGACAATTAATAATTATTGCATTGGACGCGGGATACACTGAGGCTTAGTTAATTGAGCTGAGCTAAGCGAAGTTCTTTAACGATCAACTCCACCAAACAAATTTTGTCCGCTATCTTCTTCTACACCGATCAAGCTATACTTACCGAATTTGAACAAGTAGATTATCACACGTCCACCTTTCTATAGATAGATTAAAAAAATATATAAGTGTAGATTAGGAGTAATTTGCAATTAAGTTTAATTATAATTAAAACGAGCGAAAATTTATACGCGCAAATATTAATTATACTGACATATGTATCATTTTTTTGTTAATTGGAGAAAATATCAAGTTAACGTTTTTGTAATATATATTTCGTTTCGCTCAGCTTTTCCCGATTGCTTGCTGGCGGCCCCAGTATTTTTGGTTTTAAAAACCGATTATACTTTTGTCATTAAAAAATCATTATAATCAATTAAAACTATATAAAAATGTTACAAAAATTGTTGTTTTAATTTTTTTGTCGTAATTTTTTTAATCTTACCCATTACACCTAAATTAGTCTTAAGTGGCCTAAATAAATAATTTTCTTGCTAAACGAGGACTCAACAATAAAATGATTAACCAGGTCAAACGCTACAGACGTGTTGAGTTTCAAACAATTTATATTAAAATTCTTTGTTATATCTTTGTTTATCTCAATGAGATTAATTGCTGTAATCATTTATACAGCTGTAGTTATCCTTGACCAGGTGCCAGTGTTATAAGTTTAGCATACCTTTGATAAAACGTTTGTACTTAAATTATTTTATTATAGTTCGTATAACGTTAGAAGTGACGCGATGTGTGTAAGTACAATAAAAGTAAAACCTTTATAGCAAAGTAAAACCGAAAAGGACATTTTCATTAAGCTATGTAAATATCGTTATCATATCAGAATGGTGCCTAAATAAATATAAACCTTTAAAAGTACGATATTCCTCTACATTTCTAAAATTCGTTCTGGCAATAGTGTTAAGATGGCGAGATGTGGTTTTTTTCTTTTTGCAATTGTTTTAATTTTTTCCGTTGTAGCCGCAGATAATGTAAAACGTAAGTATTTTTTTCTACTATTCATATATAGTAAACTTTTTGATTTCAAATTAATATTATAAAAAACTAATGACCGATTAAAAATAAATGTTATTTTTTATATAAGCTTCAAATAAGCTCGAAGAAGAAGTATTGGTACTGTTAACGAAATGGCGCGAAGGAGCTGTACAAACAAATTTATTTAAACTTCCCTCTATAAAAACCATAGACATAGATGGAATAGACAGTTATTATAATGCCAATGGAATTAAGTAAGTAAAAAGGGAACATAGCTTTGTGGAATAGACAGTTATTATAATGCAAATGGAATTAAGTAAGTAAAAAAAGTAAAATAGCTTTGTCGAAACGACAGTTATTATAATGCAAATGGAATTAAGTAAGTGAAAAAAGTAACAAAGTTTTATACCATTTTGATAACATTATTAATTAAACTGTTCAATAAGTTGCTGTGAAATTTTTCCTTTTTTATGAATCCATTGGAATTTTTTAATTAAAGTTATCGTTAAGAGTTAGTAATCCGTAATATTCTACGTACAATAACTTTAGCAAATACACGATTTTATTTGGTTTATGAATTGAAATGGGCCCGTAACATCTCTTCTCAATTTCTATTAGGTTATACTAATCATATATATCTTATTCCACCATGCTGGTCCCTTTTAAGTTTTGTTACAATGAAAATATATGTTATTTGAAATAAAAAAAAACTTAATAAAACTTATGTTTATGGAATTCTTAGCGAAATAAACGCACATTAATACTCTTTATCTTTTATCTGCCTTAAAAATATTAATTATTTACTAAAATATTCAAGATTTCTCAAGTCTTTTGTTCCGAATTATGGCTTTAACTGCTTATAGCCTTTTTATGGCCATCCACATACTAACACACGATGATATAACAATACCTACTTCCCAAGTTTGGGATCTACAATTATTTTTAATCTGTTATCTTCAACTCCTCAATAAAACTTTAATTTATATTTAATCTATATTATATAAAGCAGTCATACAAACAGAATTACTAATTATGTACTTATTTCTACTTACCACAGGGTTACGTTTTCAATTGGGAAGATGCAGCTGACTGGTCTTGATAATTTTACTCTAGAACAGATGACAGTTACACAGACTGAAAATAATTTGGAAATAACGTTACGAATCAACGTTTTTAATTTGACTCTTCATTCAGGTAACTAATGAGATAAAAATATTTTCAAAATATTTATGAGTAAATACATTACAAGGGATTTCATTTTTGTGTTAATAAAAGGTACATCGCGAACTTTTTTGTGTAATACTTAAGATTAAATGCAAACGACAAACTGCTATCGAAATTTAAAATAATTGATAGCGAAATCTGTAGACCTCTTGCCCCGGAAAAAGAAGAACCACACATTAGAATAAATTTACAACCCCCACGGCGCCTGAAAGAAATGCAATTTTTAAAATCATATTAATGTATTATTATTCTTTACTAACCACAAATTCAAATCTAAAATTTAATGTGTCCAACATTCAAAATGATGAAGTTTCATACCAACTTTCAATATCTATTTCTTCCCTTTACGAATGGAATTTCTAAAAATCCTTTCGTAGCAGATATTCTTACTCCTAGTAACAATGTACTTATGCTAAGTTTCTATTTTATTGGCTCAGAAGTTTTCGACATTTCGTGATGAGTGAGTGGGTGTTCTTCCTTTTATATACTAAGATTAGGATAACTAAGAGTGTAATTCTGAAAAGCCTATAGAATTCCTCATTAACCTCTCTAGCATTAAGAATTATTGAAATATATAAAAAAAAATTACAAACAACAAAACAATCTTTAAGCGTATAAATTAAATTAAAAATTAATTAAATTAATTAAAATAGTAAGTACAGAAAATTGTTCCTAAAATCATAATAACAATATAAATATATAATAAATTCGAGATTTTATGATCAATTGTTTATATTAAAACAATACTGTCAATGATATTTAATTAATTCCAGATAATTACTCGCTGAAAGGAAGTGCATATTATTTCTACCCAATAAGAGGATCAGGAGAAATGACGTAAGGTTTATTTTTATGTAACAATAATTCATATTCTCTTTTGATATTCAGAAAGTTTGACCTTAAAAAAAAATGGTTTTCATTTAACTATAAAGTTTAAAAAAATCAACCTTTAAGCTTCAAATTGCTGCTGTGAAGAGTAAAGATTAAGAGTACTGTCTCATTTGGGCTGAAAGATGATAAGGTTTCCAGCTGAAATGTGAAAATATTAGTTTTAGTTCCTGATACAAGTGCTGCTATACAGAAAATTATATTATGAACGTAGCTGTATACTGACTGACTAAACCTGTGCCAACCTTTTTTTATTTTTTTTACTAAAGTAGTTAATAAAATACAGAAACTTTAATCCGTTTTTGAGCTGAGCGAAGCGAAGCTCTTTACTACTCAAATTTTCAACTCTTTGTTACCCTACTCCTCCTTCAATTTCCCACAAAACTCGTTCTGGATTGAAAATCAGCCGAATCGTAATTGTAGTTTTCGAGACAATTAACAAAATGTGTTAACATATAGAACGTTTTTGTTTCGCGCGCGCTGCGTCGCGAGGCTAACCCCGCTTTCGTGGGCCTAGTACTTTAACCACTTTGTATAAAAAACTAGATACTTTAAAAAAGTGACTCAACGTGACGCGTAAAATCACCTATCCTTGTTTATATCGCTATCTTGCTCTAATTACTTTTGGCGCTTAAATATAAGGTCTCGAGCAGCGCCATCTTATAAAACAATTAGCACAATTTAAAGTTCTAGATTTTTAAAAAATAACCTTACTTATACTTGTTACGTCATGATAAGCAAGAAATTATAATTTCCTTATCAAAAGAATTTGTACTAGGATGAATCAATTTTAAAACAACGTCGTATAACAGAAACCTTCGCTAGCAATTTATAATAAAATTTAAGTGTTGATGGTATTTTTTAATACAAAATTATTATATTTCATATATTAAATGAAAAATATTTTCGTTCCTGTCATTCGATTTGATATTTTACCTAATATATTTATAAGTTATCTGTCCCCACGACGTCGTTGTATTAAATTATCACAATACGTTCCTATACATATATATTTAAATAGAAGTGAAAGAAATGGTATCTTCTATTTTTCGTAGGAATAAGACATTTTCCTGCACGAAAAATAATATTAAATTTTGACAGAGACATTCAGCTATCACCATACCAAATTTCATAAAAAACCGTTGGACAGGTTTTGCGTAAGGTGTGAATAAACATACATATATAGAGACAGGTAGACAAATTTTTAATAAATTGGTGATTTGGTATATATATTATGACACGCCTGCCAAAACTTTTAAAATATATTCAGTGTACAGACACAGGTTATTTACAGTTTTACTATAATTATAGATCAATTAAAATAAAACTGTAAATTTCTGTTTAATTATATTATATAATGTTTTATAACAAATGTCAAACGTATTATTTTAGAATTCATCTAAACAACGTCGATGTTTTGGTTTACGTACGTTTCTTGAATGTTGATGATGTTAAAACTAAAATCGATGCTTTCTCACTAGATTTTAACATTAATAGTGTTCAGGTAAGTTCTTATTATAATATAGTAAGCACATATAATAAAATAATAAATTTAAAACATATATACTAATGTCACCTCATCATATCTATCATTACATGTAAATTATAATTGCTGTATTATATATATATATATAGTTTTGTTATTTTTGATTATTTATCGGTTTGTTTGTTTTATGTCTCTTTTTATGAACATTGTATTATTAATATTTTATTTGAAAACGTAACAAAGCGATTAAAAATAGAGACATCTTAGAAGTTCATCACAATAGCCAGTCTTTTTAAGAACCTCTAAAAATTGTCAAACTGGACTATTGTGAAATATGTAGTTAAATCATTATCTGTAATAATACTTATATTCTCCAGGCTAATCTCGAGAGAAGTTCATTTTTAATCAATGAAGTACTGAACGTTGAAGGACCGACCATCTTGAAAGGTCATCAACGTGATATACAAAATGGCGCCTGGAATTTTGCTGTTCCTTACATAAATGGATACCTAGCGACAGTGACACTGCCGGAGTTCATCAAGACCATTCTAGATGTCAGCGCAAGCGCACAAGTTATTAAATAAATTATTATACTAAATAGTGTTTTTACGGAGTTCCTAAACTAGTAGGTTATTTATATACAACAAATATTTATTTTTGAACTTTTATTAATAAATTAGCTTTCAAAAAAGGACTTGATTTGATTGATACTAAATCCACTTAATATTTTGTTTATTTCTTCCATAACTGTTTTCGCTGCGTAGTTGTTTATAAGAGTCTTTGTAGATTCCAATGATGGTGCATTCTGAAGATTTGCTCTTTTCGTGAATCGTAAAATATCTTGCATCATACTTCTTCCGAGTCCCTTTAAGCTGACCTAATTAAAAATTTATTATACATAATATACCTTGAAACAAAACTATTTTACGGATATAACTGCGATTATCATTACATTTCCGGACATGGGTCAGACCCCCAACGTCTCGTCTTACCGCGAATACGCTTGCTTCCAAGAATTGGAAACGTCAGGTTATAACTAGAAGCGCGAATCAGGTCTCAACTTTGACTCGTTGCGCTCGCAAAATCTCAGCCTCTCATATTGAGCGAAGCGAGGTGCAAACAGCACCGAAGTTGCATTTACAAAACGTCGAAGCATTCTGTTTTCAATTATTATATTAGTTTTTGGATATACAGTTTCTGAGTGATGCTTGCACAAAAGATGAAGAAAAGTCTCTCATAGAGAGCTTCGCTCAATAAAAAGTGTAATAAATTTAACTATTTAACTATTATTTAACTATTTTACGGATTTAACGCGAGTTCAATCCGTAAAATAGTTTTACTCGCGTTAAATCCGTAAAATAGTTTTATACAAAAATACATTTGAAATATATTTGTTAGTAGGAAATTAAATATAAGGAATAAATAATAAACTTACGATCTATAAATGATCTTTTCCAGAAAGGCTATTATAAAACAAACTGCAGTTAGAGATAACTTTTGCTCCCATTTCCACAGTGTACAAATTAAATATAAACCTACTTGTATTCCTTGTCAGTTCGTTGGTCAGTTTAGAATACTTGTCTATCTTAAATGTTATCTTTTGGGATGTTAGTTTGACAGAGAACAGTATTAAAATGTGTACTCCTCGAATAAATTATTAAAACAGAATCTACACACGTGAACTTCATCGGCGTGAATATTTGCGTGCAAATTCTGCATCTGATAAACCTCCATGCCTTCATGTGAGACCTTCACAGCGCCGATTGCGCCATTCACGCTAACTTCTTTTATATTGAAGCTGTAAAATAAAAGTAATTATCAAATAAAAAGTGATATATATTTTTTTATACCTGTGTATGTCTGTTCTTTAAAAATATCATCATTCGTTGTTCTAAGGAAAGTATAATAATTGTTGTTCGCTCAAACAAAGCGCAATTTTTCTTTATCTTTTCAAAAAAACGGTTTTGGTCCAATTGGATATGCCCGATCGTAATCTAAATAATAATTAAATAACTAACAACAGAACATACATATTAAAGTATTTTGAAAAAATATGTGCTTACTTGATTTTGATATTTAGGTGGATTGGAAAAATACTTCCTAATTTGAGGTCTGCGTGCAATACAACTAAAAAAAAAAATGATAATTATGTATATCCTTTGCTTTTGACAGACAAACTCCGAGAACTGAAGTTTATATAATATAAAAAAAATATTAAAATGTGATTTTTTAAAAATAAATGTCAAAAAAAATAATAAAAAACTAATAATTGTATGATCTAGGTGTTACTCTTAGACAGTTAGGTACAAAATAAAATATATATATATATTATTACTATTATTTTTAAACCATACCGTGACCATATAGTGATGGAAGGCTAACATCAAAATCAATCCTAAGATCATTATTCATACGAATTTGTAGAGATTTTAAATTGAACGATTTGCCTCCATGCAATACAACTTCATGGATTTCAATTTTCCCGCTGAAAATCACAAAAATAGTTTATCGTTACGCTTACAGAAATAGACATGATATTTCGTAGAGAGGTAGATAATTTCTATATGTAGTAAATAGTATAAAACATTTATAATACTGCCTAATATTTTGGAAGGATACTTTTTATCTGTATCTAAGTTAGTGATAGATTTATTGATTTTTAAATATGATGTATGGTATTTTCAATTTGTTTCTACATCTAAATAAAATACATAAATAAATGTTTTTTTTGCGTGTGCATTTTCTGTACAAACTAGTTGTGTTTGATCAATTTTAATACGTTACAGGTACTTATACGTTTTTTATGTTTAGTAAATTGTATTTGCACAATATTCTGCTTACACCCAATATGCAAATATTACGGATAATAAAATAAATAAATTTAAATTAGAAGTAACACTCACGTTACTATTGGAGAAACTTCTTCACTGATTATGATTGGTTTAACTTTATTACTTTTATAAGGGTCTATTGAAGGAATTGAGAGCAATCCAGTTGAAAACAAGGGACGTAATTTTTCCAGTGTTTGGGCTACACTCAAGCTTGTTTTCTCATCTTCATCTGTTAATCTATATAGACTGGGTAATATTCCAATGTTCACCTTTCCATTGTAAGAACCTAAATTGACTTCATTCTGTCCAACTGTTAATAAATCTTTTATAATGGATACCGATTTTTTTATTTTTTGCACTTTCAAATACGTTTGTAAATTGTTTTAGACACTCACTCACCTAGATCGAGAGCTTGAGAAATTAAAGATGGTTCTACAACAGCAAAAATATAAACTAAAGCGCAACTAACACGCCACATGCTTGAAATCATAACATTAAATTAATAATTATGATAATACACGACACCTTTATATAAAAATAAATTATAAACATAGGCTTACCACAAACGGTATTTCAACATATACTAAATAAGAATATTTATTTTGGTATTCTTAAAAAACTTTAACACACAAACTCACTTCAGCCTTTAGGCCTCCCCCTTCAAGCTAAAGAGAGACCGATCCCTGGCAGTCTACATCCAGCGGCTTCCTGCCATTTTTTCTCATGTTGTCTGTCCTTGTGTCGTTCAACATTGCGCTTGCTTATACTTGGCGTCCGCTCGAAAACCTTCTGCCCCAACGGCCATCGATTACTCGAGCTAAAAACATTAACACTATAAGTTATATATATTTTAAAATAAGTCTTTCAGTATAAGTAATGAAAGATTTTTAATACTATCACGCAAAACTATTTATATAACTCCAAAGAAATATCGAAATAAAAAGATTTCATAATAAAATCAGATTGCATTTGACTAGTTTAAAATAAGTAATTTTTTTTATAGGTTTGTCCGTTAGTGTATAATTTTCCTTAGAAATGGATTCGTGTGTACTATTAGTTACACACCAGATCCAATTTTATTTAAATAAAACAAAACCAGAACAGTAATTAAATGCTGTAATGTCGATAATAACCATAGAAAACATTACAATTAGCTAAACATAAATTGTTATTTCTGATTTGATAAATTATGATATATAAACGTTTTGTAAACACTGTTTATAATAATATATAAAAAGCACTATCTATCTAAAGCAATCAACTAATTACGGCCAAACTTCTGTATTACCGACATATAAGATCATTGAAAAAAATCCTTATGCAAGTAGTTACAAGTTTTGATACACAAGATATAATTTATAGAACATATAACACAAAAAACAGTTTTATCACTCTTATTTCAACAAAAGATGCTGGTGTTGACTTCATTGCGAATATTTTTGAAGCCTGGGAAGAATCACAAGATTCGTTTTTTTTGTGATTTATCACAGGCGTAATTTGATTAGAAAATTAAATAAGGATCTATATTGGGGCCTTTCTTATTCTTCATTTATATAAATGTTAATCATTTGTGAGATACAACGTGTTTATCCTCCATAAGGATAGTATTTATTGCTGATAATACATCTTTTATGAGATTGTAATTTAATAGATAGCATCAGTATATTTAAATATATACTAATCTGGCCTTAAATTTGTCATTAAAATCATTAAAATTACACATTAAAAGAAATTTTATAAAAAATGTACCTGGTATAGTGTAAACTGTAAAGGATTACACTAACGACGATATGGTATGAATTGTATTTTAGTAAATAATTAGGAACCTACACATAGTTTCACGTTTTTCTTTCTCTACAGCACACGGTTCTCTTAGAAGTCCTTAGTTGCGGTTGCATAGAGAACCGGGTTGCCTTCCTCCATAAAATATGGCGAATGGATGTTTGATGGCTGACTGACGTCATGCTGGTATACTTAGGTGACTGGTTGACTTACTGGCCGAGTTAAATTTGTTAAATTAACTAAGTTTTTGAAAAGACATTGACATGATTAAAATCATATCGGATTGATTGTGAAGGTGCTAGTGTTGATCCTAAATTATTTTACGTTTGTGAAAAAAATACCCGGCTGAGTTTGTTATGTTGTTCTTCTTAGACTAGGGCGCATTTGCATCTCTGGAAGCTTTAATTTAAAAATTGAGAGTATTTCATAGAAGTGCCTATTTCGTTAAATATGGTATTATAAAGCCCTCCTGACTTTTCACTTATAAAAAGATGTTAATAAATAAATAAAAATAAATAGGTGATTTATTTCCTTTAGTTAAAGCATGCTGGTTCAACTGCCTATTAATATTCATACATTTCATAGTGAATATTGTATAAAAGCTTTTTGTAATATCTACAAAATACCTAGTTGCAAGTTAAACTATTAAAAAAATTAATGTATGTAATGCCACGGCTTCTAGCTTCAGATAAACAATATATTACGCAGTAAAATACTGATGTCATGTTTTAATTAAGCTTTAAGTAAACGACAACACTAAATCGAATTGTATTACTATTTTATTTGTGAATTAAGTACGTACATACGTTCATTAACTATATTTTGTTACATTTGTTTTTGAAGTTTCAGTAGTGTAACTACATCGTATGCGGTCTGTAGCAAATGAACCAGAAAGTTTTTTTCCTCCCCTAAATTAAATAAGCTCAAACAATTATCTAATTTTTTTAAAAACTTTTTTAAGACAATGTGTGAAATAGTTACATACAAAGACTTAATTTTTTTTTTAGTTACCTTTAATTTAATGTACTTTATATTTGTTCTATTTCATGTTTGTCTCTTTTCATAAACTTAACACATTAGTTTCATATATAACATTTTTTTAATACTTCAACAAAGCCTTAGAAATAAGAATTTAAAAGCCAAGACTAGTCTGCATGTACAGATTTTAAACATTTTGTGTACCTACTACGAGAATGTATAGGGTTGTGGTAGAGGAGTGGCACAATATCCCCCAATCAGATATCCAAGATATCACGGATGGAATCCAAACCGGCTCCAAGAAGTCATTAGAGCCCGGGGTAGCAATACCCGTTATCAATTTTAAATTTTCTTTTTAATTAGAAAACTTTTTTCAAAATTGAAATTGTTAAATTTTTTCGAAAATTTTACTAAAATCGATTTTTGGAATTTACCGTTTAAGAAAAGCCTTTTTTGAAGAATTTTGTTTTTTTTTTCAAGACCTTAAAGGTAGCTTTTAATGTACATCTCATAAAATGTGGCCTAAATTTGACGATTTCTGTAAATTTAAGGAAATACCCGTCGGGCGGATAATTGTGCCTATGAGTGTATATATATTAAGATAATAGTGCCAAAACAAATTCTGTAACTTTCTAGAAAGTAGAAACTGTATTTTATTTTTTATTTAACAAATCTTAATTTTATGTTCTAATTTTAATACCTGTCATAAATAACAAATACCTTTTTGGAAATTAGATTTTTGGACATAAGAATTTTTGGACATAAGAATATAAAAAGGGAAGGGCTGTATTTATGTTTTAAATTTCAACGGTATATTTTTAAGTATGCCTACGCAGTTTAAAGGTGCGTAAATATTTTTATTTGACGTACTTTGCATCAGTTTCTTAGAATGTAAATTCAAAGAATCAAACGTCTTAAAACTTGCTATGTTATATTTAAATCTGTGTTTTTAGTTTACATATAAAACATGTTTAAATAGAATGAAAATATATTGTTCATTTAAAAGAGACAAGTTGTCACCTAAACTAAAGTATTAGTTTTAAAATGTCATATTTGACAATTACACGATGATAAAATTCCAAATACTTATACTTCATAGTAATTTTTAGGGTTTTTATAATATAAAAAATATAATTTATTTTAATTTCAATCTAATTTACAATTTAAAATTTGTGACAGAATAGAAATAGCCAATATAATTAAATATTAACAGAGCTTCTATTTTAATATTGCTGTGTTTATACTCAGACCTGACAAATTTCCGATACTAGAAAATGTTAAAAAGTATGAAATATCAAAAATTAATTATTTATTTATTTTAATAGCTCAAATTTTGATAATAGAAATTACTTTTTTAACAAATTTAAGCTATCCGTGAAATTTAAGTATATCTGGGCCCGGTAGATTCTTACAATATAAGTTTGTTTTGTTAATAAAAACTCTCAATTAACTCTTGTTTTAAACCCTACTTAACTTTTGTTTTAAAATATTTCATACAATTCTATGTGTTGAAAAACTGACTTTTCTTATCTACAAAATTCGTAAGTCCATGGATTGTTTTTCAGTTTACCTAACTACACTGTCTACGGAAATTTGACAGAATAATTTATTTGATAGACATTTGACATTGAAGTTATTGACAGGGAAATGACAATATCAATTTCAAGCATATTTAAACCATTGGAGAATCGTTGTAAATAATTAAATATTTTAAGATTAAATGTTATATTTTCATTGATTTTACAAATATTAATAAGACATTTTATAAATACAAATCAGTGATTTTATTAATAAAGTTGAACTCAAAATGGCTGGTAATTTCTGGCAAAGTTCTCATCATCAGCAATGGATATTGGACAAACAAGATCTCATCCGAGATCGTCAACACGATTTAGCTAAGTTGACTGATGAAGAATATCAAAAAATATTTAATTTCTTTGCGAGCATAATACAAGTATTAGGCGAACAATTAAAACTTCGTCAACAAGTTATAGCAACGGCAACAGTGTATTTCAAAAGATTCTACGCAAGAAATTCATTGAAATGTATAGATCCATTGCTTTTGGCTCCTACCTGTGTTTTTCTTGCGTCTAAAGTGGAAGAATTCGGTGTTATCTCTAATTCTAGGTTAATAACTACTTGCCAAACAGTTATCAAAAACAAATTCAGTTACGCTTACGGCCAGCAAGAGTTTCCATATAGGACAAATCATATTTTAGAATGTGAATTCTATTTACTCGAGAATCTAGACTGCTGTCTCATTGTGTATCAGCCATACAGACCTCTACTGCTGTTTGTTCAAGACATTGGACAAGATGATCAACTCCTTACATATGCTTGGAGAATTGTTAATGATTCCTTAAGAACTGATGTTAGCTTAATTTATCCCCCGTATCAGGTACACATTTTTTTATTCATATTTATTAAGTTTAAGAGAGATTAAAAAATAAAAGAAGAGAAGATTAAAAAATAAAACTAAGAATCTAAATAAAGCCTTTTTTATAATATAAATTTTTTGATTAACATTAGCAATTATAGGAAACAAATTTATAACATATAAATTGGAAATATAATTGTATATAGGACTTAAACTATGGATGTATTTGAACTAACGCTGTTCTTGTATCCTGTATTATTGCATTTGTAATAGCAGCACATATTAATTTATACAAACAAAATAGGGGATTTTAAAATTTTAAATATACTTATTATTTCAGATTGCAATAGGAGCTCTTCACATAGCATGTGTAATGCTTGGTAAAGAAAATCTAAAGCCTTGGTTTGCTGAATTAAATGTTGATATGGACAAGGTATTAAAACAATAATAATGTAATTTGTGTTTTGTTTGAACATGCCAATCTGTTGAAGTATAAGAAAATACTTTAAATTCTTTTGCATCTGATAGTTGTAGTGCCCGGAAGGTCATAGAGGTGATATAAGATCAAGCTGAAACTCTGAAATGTTTTCTATTTTATAGCAAATTATTCTTAGTACTACCTATAAAAAGATGTTTTTCCTATGTCTCTGAATAAACGCTGAAATGTTTTTTAATTAATATTAATGTATTCTTTGTGCCATCTATTAAAACTACTAAACTTTTACTATTGTCCCTAATGTTCCTAACAAGTAACAAAGTGAAGAAAATTCAATTAAAATGTATTATTATTTATTTTCAGATCCAAGAAATAGTAAGGTTAATTATTAATTTGTATGAAATGTGGAAGAGCTATGACGAAAAAAAAGAAATCCAGGGTCTTTTAGGGAAGATGCCAAAACCCAGCCCAGCGCCACAGAGATAATAAATATATAAATAAATAAATTGTATTATATGCACTATTTTATAAAAGACTACGAAATGTATGAACTTTGTTATTTAATTGAACCTTATAAAACAAAGATATAAAAGTACAAAAATGACAATAAAAGTCAACCTTTTTAACAAAAATAATGTCTAGTTCATTTAAGTTCCCTTGTTTTACTAATTCTATGTATTGTTATCTAAATAAGTAATAAGTACTGACATTATTTCAGAAAAATAATATATATATATATATATTATTTTTATATATATTTATATATTATATAATTATATATAAAAATAATACTACAATCATCTAAAAAGATTAAAATGGGTTGTTTTGAGACTGAGTTGCCCCCGTTAGTGGGATAATACCCTACAACGATGGCGGTGGTGGTGGTGCTACTTCTACAAATACAATCACTAAGACTTGGGCTGTGGCTGGTGACCACACACCAGACTATCGCCACCACACGGTAAAGCCATGTTCCGACACGTAGTGTCGCCATTATGGGGAGTCGAGTAGTCAAGAGTAGTATCGTATATAGTTTTCGGTATATAGTCAGCGGACTATATACCGAATAAGATGAACCACAAGCATCGGAAGACTAGTCATGAAGGGTAGTTAGATCCGAAGCACGGTGTACGGTAGGCCGAACGCAGTCAGTAGGGAAACCAATCGGAGCTCGGTACCCTTGAAAAGTTGTCATGACAACTGTCGCAAAAATCCGGGAGTCATCAAGACTCCCTAATGTACCGCCTTGGAGGTGGGTGAGCTCTCATTTTAAATAGGCTCACAGTCTTTCCTTTTCAGAGGTCTTTCCCGTGGCAACCTTATAAGTCTGAAGATTCCCCGAGGGCGTCACGGACTGACTTTATATGATTGTGACGTCTCACCAAGGCAAATGAAGATTTTATTATTTATCCTGACATTTTCTATGTCAGCGAATCCCCTTCCCCCTATGAATCTAGGGGTGTCTCGATTAAAGCAGATCCGAAAACTATATACATTTTCCTGCAAAACCTTGGAAGTCTGTTCCAGTAAAAAAAATTAGATATCGTATTTTTAATGTCCCCGATGAATTTATTATAAGCCTAATACTTTGCAGTCTAAAATGCTACTGATGACACTCGGAAAATGAAAACTATTAGAATTAAAAAAAATATTGCAAAAAAGTTTAACTTTTATTATAATTTTATTTTATTGTAATAATAATTTATACATTGTCTGTAAATATATTTGGTTAAATATTCTTATAATGCTTCACAAACTAAAACGTAACGAAAATTATTTTATTTTTTTATGTACCAGTTGAAACAAAAATTACATTAGGAAAAAGCAAAAAAACATTGGATAAGCTTATCTCTACCAGCTACCCATGATTGTGACAAGACATTGATGATTTTAAACACAGAAATAGGTACTACCGATAACACTTGTAGGCTGTAGACTGAATTTAAAATAATTTAATAAACCAAATATATTCTTACTATAAACAAATAATAGATGGACACAGAAATACGTATATATAGGTACATATATATGAACTAGGAGCGCGAACCAGACTTCAATTTTGACTCGCTGCGCTCGCAAAATCTCGGTATATGTTTTTTAAAGTTGCATTTACAAAACTTCCCCGCATTCTGTCCTCAACTATTTTTCAAGATGAGACACATTATTACATTAATATATTTTTTTTGAAACCACCACCAGCCTGATATCTGTCAGTGTACAATATTCGGTAATTTTCGGATATACCCTTTATAATTGATGCTTGAATAAAGTATGCAGAAAAGCCTCTCATAGAGAGCGTCGCTCAATAAATATATATCACATACATATAGTAAAAACGTTAACATATAAGTACTTTTATAATTGGGAGAGATAGTATAGCTTTAATCTTCGTTTGAAAGAGAGGAAAGATGCTCTGTATTTTAATTTTAATATAGCGATAAGATAAAAATACTGATGTTTTTGTTTATTAACAATATAATAGTACCTCAGACTGAAAGTGGATTAAGACTAATGTTTTTTGACTTGCAGATGACAATTTTTAGGATATTTTCAGCAAATATTTTATAAAATAGACATAATAATTTATTGTTTGGGTTCATTCTTAAGTATTTTTAAAAAGTAACAAGCGGTAAATGAATGCAAGGCCCATCACATTAACTTTCTGGTAAAAAAATAAGTTATATTATTTTAATCTTTGAATGAAATCCATTCCATCATTACTTTCACTAGTCATTAAAACTATTCATTTCAGATGCAACACAATTCATTATTTATAAATTTAACAATACATTTGATATATTTTTTACATTTTCTTTCTGTATCTATTTTGTTTCAAATGTGATCTCTATTTGCTGAAATTAAGAAGAGTTGATTGCTACCATAACTACCCCTATGGCAAAATTATTATTATTTTTAAATTGTAAGTATGCGATTTTCAATTTAAAAAATTAAAGAACGCTTTGGCGATTTTGCTGAAAACCTAATCAACTCTAAGCTACGTGAATACGCTTCGATTCATACTAAAGCGAAGTCAATGGCATAATCAGGTCGCAAGAAAATGATTTTAAAATTCAACACCCCTTCGGAACTTTTAAAATCATTCATAATCCAAGCGGATAGAGTAAATCGCGGCCAAAATATACTATATGGGCAAACTATTCCATGAAAACTTTACTTCCCGTGCGTCGAATATCGAAAGGTTAAAGGCAGATACTTATGTTTAACAAATATCAGTAAACGTTAAGTGCTTATTGTATAAACTGATACTTCCATAACAATTTGCTCGTGTTCTCATCAAAATATTGTTACTTACGATACAATGTCCATGATTTGGACAAGAATAGTATATTTTCACGAGTACACATTTGAAATAAAACTATTTTTTACGGATTTAACTCGCTTATAATTTTGGTTACATTTTAATCATATATATGTTAACTAACTCTTGTACTTGTTTCTCCTTGACTTCTCCTTCTTGTACTTTATTCTTTTTCTTCTTGTACTTGGTTGACTGATTCGCCAGGCTATTGAAATAAAAAAATATCCTAATTTAATTAAGAAGATGATGAGCCTAACACCAGAGACCCACTCATAAATAATGCAAGGTTTCACCTCTGTGGCGGTACTGTCAGACCTCTGGATACCGTTAGTGCGTTTTGTCTACATTCGGAACTCTATGCCCGAAAACTAAGGAACCGTTGGAGGTAGATGACTAATTAACTGACTTACTGACAGACAATTACATCTAATCTACTCTTGAACACAATGGCTGCAAAGCATTCCAAATATCGGGGTAAAATTAAAATGTACACAATATACACAAAACTATACGAGAATTAAATCTAAAAAATATTCTATTCTATATTCTATAATTTTATTTCAAGAATAGACTTTGATTTTATACAAAGACATCCTAATGGATTAGAACACTAGATGCTTAGTGGCTGTTGGTCTTGCCTGCTGGTTCAAAGGTCGTGGGTTCCCATTCCCACACGACACATTTCTGTTTCGGCTCTGTGTGTTATTTGTGTCAATTATTTCTGTGTTTGTGAAAACCCCCGACACACACTATTTATGCGGGACCTGTTATTCATTTAAAAAATAAGTAGTTATATAAATTTATACCAATATTGTCATTTCTTAAGTAGAAGTAGGTAGCAATAAATATTTTCTATTTTAATACGTTTCAACATTTGCAGAAGTTTTTAGAATAACAGTTTGTTTAAAAAATATGATAATATTATAAAGTTCTTTGTACATTTCCACGAAAATATTAATTTTATTTAAGAATAGTGTGTACGTTTTTAGAAAATGTCTGGTCACCATAATTTCTTAAAACAATCTCTGTGTATTTAAGCAACCTGAACATATTGATTTCATCAGTTGAATATTAGTTCTTCTAAAATGGCGTCAACTACAGAGTTCATCTATGCCTGCTGTCTGGTCGTTGGTCTTTGTTTTGGTCAGACACTGTTTATACAAAGGTATGTTATTAATTGTTTATAATATCGTTCTAAAAAGTTTACCCAGTATTTTTTTTAAATAAAGTTTTCTACCCTAAATATAAAATTATCTACAAAGATTAGCTGAGATTAGCCTAACTTTTTATATGTATCTTTGCAGTACCACCCCCATAGATGATGGCGAGAAGGGTAACTGTACATGTGGAGGATTCTCTTCGTCCATTATAGACGCAACCAGTATACCCCTCCTATCGCAAGCTCCAGGACTAGCTGTGAAGTGCAATGATTTTGGTGAGACAGTCTGTAAGAGTCTTTGTATTGCTCTGGCTACTGCTGCAGAGGCCAGGGGTCCAGAAATTTTGTGCGCAAGACTCAAAGACGCCAATGAATTAAAGGTATTCAGGAACTTTTAAATATGTAGTTAGTTCTTGTATTCACTTATGTGTTTTTTCGCAGCTGTCAGCATTTTACAAGACATGTGATAGACCGTGGCTGTACGCGAATATGTCTGCGCACGAGCCTCTTTGCTGCGAAAATGCAAACGTTAAAGTTTGCGGTTCTGTTGAAGCATCCAGTACTATCGAATCTAGAGCAGTATAATAATTGCAAATTAAACTGTTTATCATATCTTTAATGCATTTTTAAATAAATTATGCTTATGTTTCCTATTATTTAGGTTTATGGCAGAATTGATAAAAGTAATATTAAATAATTAAAAACAAGAAAAATCAATTATTTATTTACAACATGTGTACTCACTACAATAAGAAAATTAGTAATTTACAACAGCACATTACAATGTACGAGGCGTAATTTAATACCTGAAAATGAAGCCAGTTTTCATCATGGACAGACACTCTTAAATAAGTAATTATTGTACTTGAATATAATATCTTTTAACAGACATTTCGTTATACTCAAAACATTCGAAGTTTTCATTTAAAATAAAACAATACACAAATATTTATTGTTAAATTAAAAAAATATAGATTTTATTGAAAAATGAATGTAAAATTATTATTCATTTACTGTACTTGTTATTCCTTTTCTAAATCTGAATTTCAATATTGTCCCAGTTACGCGTAAAAAAGGAAGAAACATTGGGTGTAACCACCCCGCCGGTTTAGCAGATTATTTGATTTTGGAGCAAAATATATATTTTATATATTAAAATTTTTAATATCGTTACAATTTAAGAAATAATTAAAATCACATGCTTCTCTAGTTCAAAATTAAGAAATGAACTTATTTCTTTTGTTAATTATCATTTTATTTTTGCCTTTCAATTTTACTTTATAATAATTGAAAAACGGTTTCAAGTACGTCACTAATGTTATATATTTTAAAAGTATATGTTACGGTTCTTGGTGCGAGATCTTTCGTGTGAGGTATGGAATGGAGTATTGAATTGTATCGCTAATATTTAATGGAATTAATATTATTAATCAGTCTATGACACTGTAAGACTTCAAAACCATAAAGAAACATAAAGAAAACACTTTTTTTTAGAAAATACATTACTACCTTAGAAGTACATATTATAAAAATATACTTTAACTTACTTTGTGTCAAATTGTATCAAATCGCATATTCCACTCCCTTTCACTTCCCTCTGCACCTCATCTTCATTCTCCCCTTTTTACCGTCTCATAAATAAATTTTCCCCTCTGAAAAACTTATTTGCACTACTGCTGCGACTGCAAGCGCTCAGAACATGGGCAGGCAAACTCATTAAGCTTGTCCCCCACCGGTTATGAGCGCTTGCAGTCAAAGATCGAAATCGAGTCATTTAGAAAAAAAAATATTTTGTGTCAAGGGGTGTACTGTAAATGTTTTATATTAAAATAGCAAAAGTTTGTAATTTACTTTATTACAAATGTTTACCGCATTAAAATAAAAACAACAGATAATTGTCTAAATACAACACAATATATAAAATTATTGCCAGCTTGACATTCTGTAACTGTCTGTCTGTAACCATTACAGAAACTTGGCTTCTCCGCTTGAGAACCTGTTGTTTAAACCTTGAGCCTTTTTGATGATAGATTTCTTCTGTGCCTCATCGAACCGGTTCACTTGAAGGTCCAGGTCTCGGCTGAACGGACGGCGTTCCTTTTTTTCGTCGTCCTTTTCTTCCTTCTGTAATTTTTTATTTTATACTGTCTATGACTTTAAGTGATTTTAATTTTAACATATGTACATAGGATAGCTTATCCCTACAGAGAGATATCTTCAAACTACCCTTAACTTTGAGAAAGTTGTTCATAAGGCAATTAGGTGGTACACTGTATACTATAAACTTAGATTAATTGATATTAACATTTATAAAACAGTAAATTATATCAAATTACTATACACATATATATATACAGACATACATATGCATAATACATACGAGTAAAAAGAATGGAGTATGTGTTTAGAAAAAATAAGCATCAAGAATGCGACTGGAGAAGGTATGTATGTATGTAAGTATGCGTGAAAAAAATATCTTATAACAGCATACTTTTACTGAGATAACGTTAAAACGTTTATAATAAGGAAATTAACAATTGCGCATAGTTCTAATAATTGAAATGAGTCCAGTATTTATAATTATGTTATTTATTTAAATGAGTATCCTTTTTTTATTAAAAAATGTGGAACACTTATAGCAACAATAAAAAAAAATAAAAGAAAAATTTACGGAAAACCAAAAAATAAACATTGTTTCGAAATACGTTTAAAGTAGACGAAGTTATTATGTAAATTGAAGTCAAAGTCACAACTCAAATATATATATATATATATTTAAAGTACAATTGAAATTATTACCTTCTTTTTTTTCTTCAGCTTCTTTTGATGAATGTCGAGTAGACTTTCTTCTCTTTTGTGTTTCTTTTTGTGCTTCCTGTGATAATTTTGCAAAAAGAACTTACATCAATTGTTTTATTTTTATACAAATAGAATTAAAATAAACTTACTTAACGACTTTTTCCTGTTCTTCGTCTCTGTTTGTTATGTATCGAGATCGTGCTTCTCTTTGAAGGGTTGTGCTTGAATCTTCCTCTTTTTGAATTCCTAACGCTTTCTTTGCCTTATCCTCTGGTGTGTCCGTCCAGCTTGACCTGGAGTTAAATACATTTGACTAATATATATTTAATATGAAAAATACAATAATAATTTTAAGTCTTAAAAATCCTGTATTTTTAGGGAATTATTCTTAAAAAAAGTGAATACGGAAGATGAAGTTACCTATCAGACATATCAGGTCCCTCTTTCGCCCTGAAACTTCGAGCTTCCAAACCTAAAATTTTTGCCTTTCCTTCAGGAAGTTCTAACATCCACTGTTCTCGAGACTTAATCGCATTTTGCAAAGAATGACCGTCCAGAGACTTTATTTTCATTTCCATGGCTCTCTCTTCAAGGCGCTGGTGCGCGTCGGACCACTTTTCCTCGGTCCCAGCTGGAAGTGGACCTATACCATCTTCCTCATCAGAGCTTTTTATAACTTCAATAACCTCACTTCTTTCCGCTAAGACTTGACGTAAATCTTCTGGTATGGAAGGTCCTTAAAATAAAAAAATATGTGATTATTTTTTAACTTAATATAACAAATAAAATATAGTAAACTTACCAATATTACGACTCTTTTGTAAATGTGGAGGAAGAGTTGGACCCTCAGTTGAACAAGAACTTTTACGAGAGCTTTTTTGTAAGTGTGGAGGCAAAGCTGGTCCACAGACATCAAGATTTTGTGACCTATCCGTATTCTCTATTTTTGATCGTTTTAATTTATGACGTAAATCGTTAGGATCAATCTCTATTTCGGATTGAGAGTCGTCACTCATAATTTCTCCTTCTTCACTGCTCTCTTTCTGATTACTCTTCTGAGTAGATGTCACCTCTGCGGTTTCAACAACTTTTATTAGTTCTTTTGGCTTTACTTCTTGAATATCAGTCGTGCTGCTGACTTCAACTGATGCTGATGAATCGTTTTTTTCTTTATCAGACTTTAAACTTTTTCTTTTATGTTTCTTTTTATGTTTTTTCTTTTTAGTTTTTTGCAATTCCTTTTCTAAATTTAATAATTTTGCTCTAAGCCTTTCATCATCCGAGGAGTCTATTTCACTTGACTCTTCCGATTTGTCCTTAACTATAGCTGGTATCATACTGTAGTAGGAGCCAGGTTGAACTTCATCAGACACATCGCTGGCTTGTTCTTCAATTAAAATTGGATTGTTGCTAGTTTTATTTTGTGATACAGATATAGGTTTGTGTACTGCAGATTTTTGGCTAACCGTCTCTGGTGATGATGAATTTTCTTTTGTAGGTTTCTGGTTGATTTTTTCTGAATTTCTATCTTTTACTAAAAGCTCATCTTTCAAATCTTCTTTGACATTTCTTGTTCTAGTTGGAGATTTATGAGATCTTGACCTAGAGCGTCTATGTTTATCTCGACTACTACATCGAATTCTATCAGCACTATTACTTCGGAGGTCTCTTGGTTTAGATCTTCTTCTAAAATCTCTTTCATGTCTTTCTCTTCTTGATTCAGGTGACCGTCTATTTCTACTTCTGTCTTGAGAATGTCTTCTTCTTGATGGAGAGTATCTTGAGTATCTATCTCTTGCGTGTCTGTCCCTTGAGCGACTATCAAACTTATCTCGACTGTCTGCCTTCCTATCTAAATCTTTAAATCTGTCATCATACCTCCTACTTCTTTCTGTAGATCTACCAAATGCAATGTCTCTTTTTTGACTACTATTATTTGATCTTTCTTCTTTACTTTTGTTATGACCTTTGAATCTACCAGTCTCTGAATCACTGCTTGATTCATCAGACAGCATAATGGAACCTAAAATGAAAGGATACAACTTAAGTGGAAGAAAAACAAATAAAATTAAATAAGATTCTAGATTTATTTTATACATGATATTTATTAAGTCTTAAAATAAAAACATTGTTTCTAAAACATTTTGGCTATTTTCTTAGCGCTGTACCGAATTGATTTCATAATACCAGCTGTAGGTACACCTTTTAAGGATTGTCTTACACTAGATTGCCACACCAGATCTTTTAATATTTGTCTCAAAATTACAGCACAATCAATATCATAAGCAACTGCTCTGAGAACATCTTCCATGTCCTGCTGAATACCACCATGGTTCCAAAACTTGACTACTCTCTGCTGTGGAACCATTGGCAGCTGCATTAGATGATGTAACTTAGTTTCTGGATTGGTATCTTGGTGGCACTGAGCATCTCCTGTTGGGAAGTCTACATAGGCATGGAATTGCTGCAAGATTGGTCTATAAAGCTCCCGGAAATTCAATAATTGTGGCTGTACAATATTTCTAACTTTATTTTTGTTTTCCCCAAATGTCATTCTAAAGTCACCCGCATAACTTAAGTTAGATATGGCAAAATAAAAATCATACTCCGAAAAGGTTTCTGGCAAAATGAGTAAAGCTGTGTGAACTGCACATCTTAAGTTAGCCTGTAGAGCACTTTGGAGTTGTGAACTATTTGTTTGTTTTATTATCTCCACTGGTTTATGAAGCCGTCCAGCAAGATACAGGTCACTCCAGTCCAGGAGATCTGCGATAAGGTCTTTCTGGGATACTACTCCATACTTAATAGTAACATTTTCTTCTTTAATGTCAACAAGAGTATTAAAATAAACTTTAGCTCCCCAATTTTCTTGAAATCTTGCAACAAATCCTTTACCAAGGAAACGGAGTGACGAATAATGAGAAGGGTTCATCTCAATATTAGCACCGTGCCATCGATATGAATTGTCAACGCAATATATCAAATCGATCATATTCTGCTTCTTTTGATTTCCTATTTGAGGTTTAACAGCGGATCCGTATGCAAAACAGAACGTAAAATTTTGAGGAAACTTTGACAAAATCCTATAGTAAAGAGGTGAAATATCCCTCGCAACAGCAGATACTTTTGCAGCAGCAGATGCCATGACAAATAAAACGGTTTTTGTACCTGTAGATTGGAGCGCTTCTTTGACTTAAACTATGATTATAGTTTTCTTTTAACTTTCTTCAATTGTGTACAAGCAACAAATTAAGGTAGGTATACTTTAATTTAATTCAATATTACAAATAACAACAAATAACCACCAAAACGATTACACATTATTTGTGACTGTCGTCTGACATTTTCAATTATTTTTTTCCTTTATTAGTATATCAAGTAATTCCTAAAGGCACAGAATATATTAAAGAATTGTGATTAAATTTTTTAATGTTGCTACTTGTTAAATAATAAACTTAAAGTTTTAAACTTTACAGTTTTAAACCTTAAAGTTTTAAATAATAAACTTGGAAGTTTTAAAGTTTAAAACTCTAAAAACATCCAAGTTAAGACTCAGATTATTTCACCAGGGATAGTTTTAAAGGAATCTAGAATACTTACTCTATCTTGGACTTTTCCTTACTTATTCGTAAGGCATTTTTATTACATAATTTTTTTAAGGAATACGTAGTAATTTTAAAAATAAAATTTAAACAGTACGTAGATTATTTCTAATAATAGCACACCTAAATTTATTATTTAAAAGTTTAAAGCATTAGTTAGAACTAAAATATTGGTAACAAAGATTAAAATTGTGATAAGGACTGCTTGACCAGAGAGTAGTTCTTAATAAATAAATACAAATATGCATTCTCTGTCTATCGTCTAGCTTTCCTTATTCTGTATGAGAAAAACCGAGGTCTAAACTGTCAAAAGTTAAATGTCAATGTGTTAAAATTTATAAACATTATTTTTTACCCTCTAGATACAACTGTTTAAGTCTTTATTCATAACTTTATTTATTATCAAGATTCAAATTACTCTATTCTGTGGAGGAAAGTACTTGCCTTCAGTATCAAATCATGTCTAGCGCCGACAGAATAGATTTTGAGATGGAAGTAGAAGTCGAGAGTGCATCGTCAGGTCCACCGGTGGATTTGCCAAACCCGACGTCTCCAGCACCTCCTCCTCCCGGTAGTGCGAAGTGCGTCGTCGTAACGACAGCAACATCCGGCTCAGTCACTGTATCCCTTCATCCACTTGTTATTATGAATGTTTCTGAACATTGGACTCGCTTAAGGGCGCAGGAGGGCTCACCTCAAACAGGTAGGTAGTTATTAAACCATATATAAAATAGACCATCATGAAACTACTACTTAAGAAACCACAAATAAATATAATAAAGATTGGCCCCCTTTGAGGGTCTAGTAACTAAGATTAGAATGAATTAATTGTTGATTGAATGTAATTGTGTATATATAGTTAAATTAAAGAATTGAAGTTACTACATTCTGATATTTGTTTTCAGTGATTGGAGCTCTTATTGGTAAACAAAAAGGTCGCAATATAGAAGTTATGAATTCTTTTGAACTGGTATTTAGTGTCATTGAAGGGGACATAATCATAGATAGAGAATACTACAATTTGAAAGAAGAACAATGTAAGTACTTTATTTTTTCTTAGATTTACATGAATACTATACATTTCCATAAAACTATTTTACAGATAAAACTTGCACTTATTATTATATTTTTTAATAATAAAAGTGAGTTATAGCCATAAAATAGCTTTATTTACATGCAAGTGCTTTCATTCTATACCTGTACATTATATAAAAATATAGAAATATCATGTCATTACTAATGTTTTTACACCTGGTATAGATTCTTGTTTAAACAAAATTAAAAAGGACCTTTTTCAATCTCTAGTTAAACAAGTATTCTCGGACATGGACTTCCTGGGATGGTACACAACAGGCGAGGCCCCAACAGAAAGAGATATAGCTGTTCATCGTCAGATATGTGATATTAATGAGTGCCCCGTCATGCTAATGCTGAACCCTGCTGGAAGGAAAGGAGATGTAAGTATATTTGAAAATATATGTATAAAAGATTTTAACCTTATAAGTTTGGTTCCATTAAGCAGTATATATTACATGAGTCATCTTACATTGCTAAAGAAAAAGCAAATAAAACTGCAGTAAAAGACAAGTAAAACTTCTATATTCATTAAATTCTACCGGCTTATTATCGCTATTTATTTCTTTCAGCAACTACCAGTAGTTTTATATGAATCAGTAATAGATGTAGTGAATGGTCATGCTACTATGCTTCTGGCTCCACTGACATACACTCTGGCTGCTGAAGAAGCAGAACGGATTGGGGTGGACCATGTCGCTAGAGTGTCATCAGGGGAAGGTGCTCTTAACAGTTTAGGTAAGGGCATACCATATCGAGGGCAGTTATGATATAGATGGATAAATTAAATTATTAATTATGACTTTATTATACTGTGTAACATGGTTAGAGATCATAATTATAACTAATAATGTAGGGCAAAGAGAACTTAGATTTTTATTAAATATATGTCTTATAACTCCAGTGGCAGAACACCTGACTGCCCAGAGATCAGCCATCAAGATGCTGGTATCCCGTGTGCGCGCGGTGCTGGCGACGGTGCGTGCGGTGCGCGACGGAGCCCTGCCGCCGCGCCCCGCGCTTCTACGGGAGGCGCGCGCGCTGTCCAACAGACTGCCGCTGCTCACCTCGCAGCAGTTCCGCACACACTTTTATAATGTATGCTCCAGAATACTATGAATACTTAATTCTGATTTTCATTACTCAAATCTGAATAACAGAAATTTAATAAAATAGTATTAAATTGGGAAATACCCTTATAAACAAATAAGCATAAGAATTTAAATATTATTTGTGAAACCCTAAAAAAAATTATCAGTATTTCATGCAACCAAACAAAAAAAAGTGACACTATGACAAAACCAGCAATTTCGGAAATTTCATCTGTAAACAGTAAGCCTCACTAGTGAATTGAATGTAATATGCAAATTAATACTTATAAACAAACATTTCTTTTTGTTATTTTGCTAATAGAAATCTGTAAAAAAAAAATTATATTCCTTTAGTTTATATTTTGGCAAAGTGCATTATTAAAAAAACTAAAACCATTGTTTAGGACTACTCGCATATAATATGGGTGTTATTATAGATATAAATTCGTTTCAGTACTATTTAACTATACATATAAATATATATATTATTTTTTTTCAGCAATGCAACGATGTGGCGCTCATGACTTACTTGGGTACGATTACAAAAGGATGCAACGCGATCAACCAATTAGTGAACAGATTCAATATATTGTACGACAGGCAAGGCATGGGGCGACGTATGCGAGGACTCTTCTTTTAGGTGGACACTAATATAAGATATCAACACGAAGAACCTACATATTCACACTTTATTAATATGGGCACTTTAAATAGTGATACAAATTCGAATCTAGGCTAAAAACTTATGTGCTCAGTTTCAAAGAGATATCACAGTACAATGAGACATTTTTTATGTCATTTAAAATATTTGTTTCGTATTTCTGTTTGGATGTGCCAATAATTTATGAAAGATGTCGAATATTAAGTTAGTATTTGAAAACAAGCAAGAACCAACAGTACACAGTATGACTTATCTGTCGTTATTTAAAATATCAGTTTTTATTATGCAACGATATTTGATCTTCTTTTAGGAATTTATATGATTTCTGACAGATGTCAAACATTAGGTCTATTCAATCAACCATAAGAACCCACAGTACATAATTTTTTATCTGTGATTGTTTTAAATATTTTTTTGTATTGGTTCGAAGTTTGAATTTGTAATAGGAATTTATTTTGCGCTAATAATTTTTAACAGATATCATATATTACGTCTGCATCCAAAATGAGCTCGAAATGATTATTTGTATAAACTCATTGGTTTTTCATGGAAGTATTTTCTTCATATGGAATACAATAGGACAAATAATATCAAATAAAAATTCTTAAGCTAAATATTCTTATTTTATTCACTTGTTAATGGAGTTTTTATTATTATAGTTAGTTAATTACTAGGGCCGCCAGCAAGCAATATATTACAAAAACTCTAACTTGATATTATGTCTGCAATTAACAAAAAATAATACACATGTCAGTCATAGTCACTAAAAAGGTTTAAAAAATATACTGAAAACGGGATATACCGGGAATAAGGGTTTAAATAATACAATATCGTGACGCCATAGTTTATTAGCATCATTATTTGGTTATTTCAATAATTAATTACACAAAATTAATAAACCTTTGGACACATTGAGATTCATGCTATGGAAGACCTTTTCAAATATCCTGTACTGTTTAATTGCTTCCGTGTATCTACAGTAAAAAAAACATGATCTATTTAATTATTTTTAATGAAAAATTTAGTTCGCATATAATTAAATGTCCTTATTTTATTTATTATTTATTTATTTTATTTTTATTACAAGATTATTGTATTAAATAACGTCATAAAAACCTTACAATACAAACACAATTGTACTGATATTTTGTACAAAAATATTTATTTTAATTCTCCCTTTAATTTATTGCTTTTAAGCGTCTTATTTATTAATTCTACAAATTCCGTAAATAGTATAAGTAATCCACAGCTGCCATAATCACATACTATTATATTAAAGTACTCCTTTTTTTAAGACACCTTGAACAGCTGATTCTGGGATACTGTTCAAATATTACAAATGATACACCTCAAGCTTTTCTTAAATCTTCATTCTTGTAAACTCATTTTTTTTTATCTTTAGGGCTTTGCTTTTATTCATTCAGCCAGAACAATTTTTTATTGTTTTTTTACAAATATTAGAACATTATAATGATTCCTATAAAGAAATCCTTCGCTAAATAAAATGAATATAATATTGAAATTTGAAATAAAATAAATGCATCGAAATATGTATTGAGCTTTGTAAATAACATATTAAAGTGATATGTTATTTTTTTAAAACAGTTATTAGAAAAGTAAATGAATGACATTTTGATACTTAATATTTTAATGCGTTTGCTAATATATTTTTACGAGTATATATTACACTATTCACGTAATCTAAAGACAAATAATGTTACCTATATTGAAATATTTTTAAAATGATTTTAAATCATAATTTCTTTATAAATTAATTGGAATAAATGTTTAGAAATGGTTAATTTAGAGTCATGCAAATGATGAATGATGAATAATATATATTTTGATTTACAATTTTGACCACTCGAAGTTATATATCCTTATAAATAATTGAATGAATTTATGATAGTAGAGTAATTGAATGATAATTAATAATCGTCTGGTATTTTCTCTATGCCGATGAGTTCATCGAAGAGTGAATGGTTGTCTGGTAGGACGTGCGGTTCGTGAAGGGTTTGTCGCGCATATTTTAAAACTGCTCTCGCGAGTTGTCCCACCGTCCATTTTCTGTCCGTAAGCACTCGCACTAGAGTATCCAGCTAGAAAAATATTGACGAATATACTTCAAAGATAAAAATATATAGTTTAAATTTGAAGTTAGTTAAGATTTCTAAAAAAAATAATAATATTTATTAAAGAAACCATGAGGAACGAAAAAAAAGACGAAATTACTAATTATCTTAAATTCGTTCTATTTTGTAACTAATACACATCTTCTGTTTATTTTTCAAGACATTGATATAAATTTGTTGAGAAAAAAAGTTGTAGTTTAGATTTCATTGAAATGCTATCAGAACATCTAATCAATGGATATCAAGTAAAATGTTCAATTGTAACATTACACTGATTTTAAAGTGCCTACTACTATTCGCTACTAAATATTCGCAATAACATACCTTAAACAACTTTTCATTCCCAAAAGTATAATAGAAGAGTGCGGGCACGCCGGCCACGCTGGCCGCCAGCCACTGCAGCAGCAGCTTGAGCTGTGGGTGCCCGCGCTGGCGTCGCCCGCAGCCCCAGTTCCCGGAAGCCAGCGGCCGACACGACCCGCCCGATACTATCTTATACGCTAACTGGTTCAACTGTAATGAAATATGATAATCTAGAACATGACCTAAATACGTTTTTACATAATTTTGTAGATCCTTTTTTGATGGTTAGTAAAATTTGGCTTAGTTGTAAATACTAATTAGCACCTCGGGATAGAAGAAAATTATAAAAGTACTTATAAAAATAGAGTAGACCTAGGGTATACAAACATATATATAATATATCGAAGTCTTTAAAACGTCAAAGTGAAGAGTTAGCTCTACATAGAGCAGTCGTATCAATTTTAGAGATAGCAATTTTGAAAAAAATATACAATTTCGTATTCAGTAACCAGTCATTTTTTTTAGCCGACAGACGTCACAGTCATTCATTCAGATGGTCAGTCAGTCATCGGTTCGACATCTTTTAAAAATTTAAAGATTTAGTTTTACTTGTCCCTATTCCAAAAATGTCATAGATTTTACTACGATTGAAAAAATTGTTTCTTTCGTATAGTTTAAAGCTTTATTAATTGTAGTGAATCTTAAACATATGTGAGAACAAGGACACTAAAAAGTACATATTGGTTATAACCTATTAGTCTGTATTAATTGTTAATTTCACTAGCAATTGTGTTTACAATATGCGTATGTATATAAATACAATTATTCAAAACCATGCGATATTATACGAGCAAGCCAAGGTGCATGTGAGTGTATTAGTAGTTTAAGATTGTTTTAGCTGCTGGTAACCTCTGACCTTAGGTTTTTTTATTGTAATCGTGACCGGATCACATTCGACTGTTTCTTCTATTGTTTCAACAATCATATTAACTACCCAATTAAGTTTTTTCTTTCTTACAGGGTTTGACAGCTGAGTCGAACATGTCTCAGTGGATGAGTCCAAGGAGTTCGATCTACCCTCAGCCTCATAAGTGTCTGTATCGCTTTGGAAATTCGCGTCCTCTATTATATCTTCTAGTATAGATTCTTTTACTTTATGTTTCTGTTAAAATAATATTGTATCTGTGAGATTAGAGTTTATATTCTTTTAAAGTTTTAATTTTAGATTTTTTAGAAAAAATTTTTGAAAATTAGTATGGTTAGGGAATATACAATGATTTTAGTGTACAAATATAAATAATAACTATTTCGACGCTGTTTTAAAAAGCGTAAAATAGTTAACAGTTGAACAAACACGACAAATAGGTCTGGACTAGACTACTATAAGAGCTGTTATAGGTTCTCGTAATGTTATTATTAAAACTAGTTCACTAAAGCCATTATATATATTGCACATAGATTTTATTTCTTTGCGTATCTATTTACACTTATTTTTACTATTTGTTAGTCTCGCTGAAACTAGAATGAATAGATTCGGCTAAATTTGGTTTAAAAATATTTGAAGAATTTCCGGGAAAGTTTACATCAAACCAGTTTACATAGAACCATCAAACTAACAATATATTGATAATAAGAAAACCTTAAAGTTAAAATTTCCATAAATAATAGAGGCAACTTTACCTGATGGTCAATGGTTTTATATAGTGTCTTCGGCCAGAAATATATAGGTATAAGACATTGAAAACGGCAAAAAGCTATCTATAATTAATATAAGAGTTCACACGAGTTATCAAAATAAGATTTTTAAAGAGTACCTTCGAAGCTAGTGACCTTCGGGCAAACTAAGAGAAAAGAAACTGAATATGTTTTAATCAAGGAGGGAGTGTCGTAGAAGCTAATGCTGGTGTGTTCGTACCAGATGTGCGGCGAGCCTGTGCCTGTGTCGCGCGAGCTCCAGCGACAGCGAGCGCGCGGCGAGAGCGAGGCGGCGCGGCGCTCGCGAACGCACCTCGCGCCCGTACAGCTCCGACGCGTCCGCGCATGCGCACGCGCCGCTGGCTAGAGACTCGCTCAGCGTGCGCTTCAGCAACGATCCCGCGAACCTGATATTACAAATTATATTAACCCATTTGCATCATCGCTATAAATGCGCGATGTATTTCAAAAATCCGACGCGCTCGACTGAAAGCCTAGCTGTTAGTGATCAGAGCGAGAATTTGTCCGCAAATATATATAATATAATATTATAGGAATATTTCGGCAAATGATGCCAATGGGTTAATAATCCTCTCTTTGAGGCTTTAGTATTTCAGACTGTCACCTTATCACCGCCAAATCCCGGGAATCCAATTCCTTATTTTTATTTTCTGCGCTCTCGTTGTCCAGTATGGGGTCGTTCAGCCACTGGTTGAATTGTTCGTAGACCTCCTCTAGCTCCGAGCTGTGTTTTAAAATGTTTAATAAATCTACCTTTTTTGCGTATAAAGTTCCGTATCCGGATCGATATAAATAGATACTTACGAATATTCTGTACTGAAGCTGTATTTTGAACTGTTTCCGGTTTCTTTTCTCGATAGGTGTCGTCTCAGTGGCTCGTTACCGTTCTCTACGGTTTCTTTGTCCGTCAAAACGAAACCGACGGAACCGCCCCGCTTTACTCTACGACAAAATAAGGAGAGATTCAACCGAATGAAAATTTTAAACGTACTAATATGACCATTGATGAAACACTCGCAAATAGGTGGTTTTTCATATGTAGCCTAATATTACATTTTATAAAATATATTTGTCTTGATAAAAGTACAATATGTTAATGTAATATCAATAATTTTTTTAAGAAAATAAAATGGAGGAAAATCTCAAAAACACCAGCATAATTTGACTGATGTAGGCAGTCTTTAAATTTAGTAGTGTTGTAGAAACCATACAAAGACACAAAAAATGTTTTTTTCATGAAGCATTTTTGTAAACACATTACCTTATGTCATTGTCGTTAACCTCAGCCCCAGAAATGCTAATTCCCACAGCGTAACTAGAGCTGTCAGTGGACCACTCCCCAGTGGTGCTGGTGGTACAGGAGGTCTCCGCCTCTCTCCGGAGCGCCTCTCGCAGTCTGTCCGCGAAACTCATCCGCCTCTCTTCAGTTGATAAATCCTTTGAATATTGGAATGAATTTGGACGAGCACTTTCCCCCCTGCCTTCGTCTTCACTACCTGTAAAAAATATATTGCGATAAATAGGTATTATAAAAAATAGCTCCAAAGGCTGAATGAGATTTATTTTCGATCGAGTTAAACATTAAATTAAAAAAAACTTCCACAATTACGTATTTCGATAAATAATATCCAATGTTATATATGTAAAGATATGATTTTTTAATAGTTACCATAATCGAAGCTATCATTAGCGCTGTGATATTCGTCGTCGCTGGAGTTGCAGCTGGAGTACAGGCTGTCCTCCTGCGCGTGCTGCTCGTGCGGACAGCGCGTGACGGGGAGGCACTCGCCCGACGACCCCAGCACTATGAAGCGACCCCGACGATTGTTTAACGTGCCGGCATCAGGAGAGAGCCAGCACTTACGCTTTTGCAGCTCTACACCTGTTTAGCAAATAGTATTATTGAGTAATGTATTAGCAATTCCATTTCTTAATATGTCTGTAAATATATTACAATATATATAAAAAATATGACACATATTTTGCTGGATTGGGCGGGTAAAGAGGACATCTTGTACGCACAAACTCAAAAACATTTTCGTCCATGATGATCAATGGATAGAGGAAATTTGGTCCCAAAAAGAAAGAAGAAATACCTTTCTCAGAGACAAAAATGCCACAAAACACTCACTTGGATCATTTAAATTCAAAGACGCAGCATTATAGTTCTGTGGAGAGGGACTTCTGCTGTTGATACTGTTAATTGTACTTGAAGATGATGCTTGTTTTATCATGAAGGTTGTTTCTACTTCTGGCGGAGTTTGACTAAAGGATTCTCCTGTAATATAGGAAACTAATCTAAAAAAATAAGTTAAGTATTATAGATTATTAGCTAACAAATAAATGATGAAAGCTAAATTAGCTAAGTTTAATATGCATATAACAAATATGGAATAAATATGATGAAAATATTATAATATTGAGAAAAAAATTTGAAAACTTTATTATTAATGAAATTAAAAATGTATACCTATATTAACATTACCTATAGGCGAAAGTCGCCTCTCTAGTTTCATATTGTCCTGGCTCTTCATTGGTGTTTGTTGGAAGGCCAGCAGACATTTGTTGAGTTCCCGAAGTACGTTGTCTTCCTCCCACTGACCGAGAGGAAGAGCGCTGTAGTCTTCAGCGTCCATTAGACATATTGTAGCCTGAAGTTTAATTTTTATTTGGTAGAAGACTTAATCTTAGCGCTCTAAAATTCTAGCATTGTAATAGTCTGGTTAAAATAAAGAAATTGCAATGTCGTTTAGAATTAAATGATTACTAAGTTACTAAGTGAATGATTGATAAATAATTCACATTACAATCCAAGGGCTCATTTTTTTAAGAAAATACAAACTTAGAAGTTTATTTCAAAATTCCACAATAAAGAAGTTAAAATCGGAAATGGGTCTGATAATCAGTTTAAAAATTGAAGTTACAACCAATTACTCAGGAAATCTTTATCAAAATTCTTTTTAAGTGAAACCTGCCAGAGAACAGTTAGTTTAGTCTCTTTATACATTTCATTTTTTTATGATTAATTATAATCTTACCGTTTTTGGTTCCTCCAACAATTCAATATGATTTTTTTGTCGCTTATCGCTAATTCTACTAAACATTCTCGCTCCTTCCACTTTTAATACTTCATTGTCTTCAAGTGCCTCTACGGAAAGTAATATGGGCAACAGCTCCGGCATCATAAACATCGTTAGAGATTCCTTAAAATCAAAGTTCCTTATCTTAGTAATGTGTCATTGTCGTATTTTCTTTCACAGAAATATATTTTGAGATAACCATGAACATTTACATATACGGGAAGTTGCCAATTATAGGAAATGAAGGAGTGAGGTGTAGATGAAGGAGAATAAAAATTGGATAAAGGAAGATTCGGCTATCTGACTTTTAATTCACCATGCAATTTACAGTTACACTGGCCAGCACATTCGTCAAGCATTTGTAAGTTGGCGCACCAACTACCACATAATAGTTACATTGCGAGTATGTGAGTTGGGACACCAACTACCACAATGTAGTAACATGGTCGGTATATGAGTTGGCCCATCAGTTGTCACCAGCAAAAACAGCAAAATGGCGAGTCAGTCTCATGTATTACCTGCGTATCTCCGTCCACGAGCACCCCGCCCCCGGGCCGAGCGCTCGCGAAGCACACGCGCAGTGCGTCCTCGCGCTCGCAGCGCTCCGGACGACCTTCGTGCCGGACTAGCAGCTTGCACAGCGGCAGCGTGCACTCCAACCAGTCTTCTATCGTCAACCATTGCTTTGAGGTCATTATCTAAGGAACGAAGGTTGACTGAGGATGGTTTTGGTTTATTTAAAAATACTATTTGAGATGGAATTCATTTCTCTCGTTTAATAATTATCCCTAATTGTTAATATAAAGCATATTATCAATGTCATTATTTCTATATCATCTGAACCAATGTTAGTTTTTGTAAAAATTACATGTATATTAGATCGTACTAGTCTTGATTTTGAGAGTTATTTTAGGTTAATATTATAGTTAGAATTAAATTCAAAGGATTACGAATTACAAAATAGTGTTTAAATATGTTATATAATAATAAAAACAAGTATTCTCAACATAAAGTTTATTTTTTCTCTGTAATAAAATGTCTAATTCGTTTTTTCTTCAACGACACTGAAGCCATGCAATCGATATAAGGTTAATACTAAGTTATTCGTCTTAACTTTGTCTGTGCTGTGTTAATATATATATAGTAAATACCACATGTTCGTATATAATATTTATTTTAATTTCGTTGATTGAGTTCAGTTTGCGAATAGAGTAAAAATTGGTATCTTGCCAAATATTCTGTACTAGCCTAGCCTTAACCTGGAAAACTTGAATATTAATAAATTATGATGTATGTTTAATAACTATCGTATCTCCCTAACAAACTCATCCAATATAGATTGCATACTAGATATAGATTAGATATAAAATCGATTTTATACCTGTCTACTTAGCTTAATAGATCCTTCATTGCTATTTTTATCCAACCATTCGAAATAATGCAGTAAACTTTTTAATTTATTTCTTTGCGATTTTCTGTAAAAAAAACCTGTCCGTTAAATGAAATACGGTTAAATGAAACGTCCAATTCTTATTAAGTCTAATTTAAGCAACTTCTTGCAGGATACAGCCACTTACCTATGTAGATTCTTAAAAAAATGCGTAAAATTGAAGTCTTGCAATGTGGGATGTGTTTTGAGCGTCCGTTTTGGAAAAGTAGAAAAGAATGCGTGAGCTACGAGTGATGAAAGGAAATTATAGTCAAGTTCTGTTGCATCGCCTGAAAAAAAATACACATTACATTCACTTTGTTAACGAAACTTGAGTTAAATTTTATAAAAATAAGAATTTAACCATAAGCTCATGTTTTTTTTTCTGGGCATAATAAAGTCCGTCACACACGTAGCTATAATATATATAAATATGCCGTGCTATAATATATTTTATAGTAAGCTACCATACATGGAAACGATGATATTATAATATATATTTTGCCATTATTTATGGATGGTCGATTAATATATATTATAGCTACGTTTGTGATGGGCTTAATATATAAGTATTAAAAATATATAACACTAAATATGCTTGAAGCATTATTTAGTGAACCTTCCATGTTAGAATTTCAGTCTAGACCACTTTGTGTGACGATATATCACTTTGACAAATCTCATGTATTTGTCTGCTCTACGCTACTCCATTTTGCGGAAACACATTTCAAGGCTTCTATTATAGATGACATTGTAATAGATTGTGGTTTTAACTTTTAAAACAAAATCCACATGAAGAATAAATGGTATAAGAACAAATAATTTCTACAATTATCTATGGTTAAAATTAGAATAAGGTTAAAAATAAGTCATTTTAATCAGAGAATTAGATAAATAAGCAGTATTTGGTATTTAGATACAAAATATAGTTACTTTGTTGTTGTAAACTAAAAATAAGTCCTTTGGGTGGACGCCATCTTTTTAGGTGAAGAGCTCGGTTCACCATAATCCGAATTGTGTTATCTAGAAAATTTCTTCGTTCCTCTGCAGACATTTCTTCCTCTAGAAATTGTTCCAACCCTTTCATGAGCTCTGGGTCCTTGATATCATCATCTGGATCTATTCCTATGCTGTAATATTAATAGTTTTCTAAAAATCGCAATAATTAAGAAAACTTGTTTTTCTGAATATATTTTTTATTGAATTAACATAATACTCTCCATGCACTTAAACATATTACAATGTTTTTTTAAATATTAACTTAAACTTTACTATGCGTTTATTTATTTGGTGGTGGTATTGTGAGTAAAATAAATGTTAAGTATGTAGTTGAAAAATATATGTAAAGTTCGCCGAAAGGTAAATTTATTGTATAGCTATGCTTTATGTCAGCCGATTCCATTAAAACATATACCTAAATAAGTCGTATAAAAAATACCTACATTTTACAAAATAATGAATACAAATTTCTATAAAATAAATAATTTAATCGTTTTTTTTTCTGTTTACGAACCTTTTGCAATGAATTGGCAAAAAATTACGTGGGATTTGCCCAAACATATTTGATTGTTAATTAGCTATTGAGAAATTAATAACAAAATACAATACAATAGGTTAAAAGTCGTTATTTACTAAAAAATGCCAGCAGATGTTTTCATAAAATACCGAAACTTTCAAATATATATATAAATATATGAAACCGGTATTAGTCTTCTATAATATTAAAAGATAATTTAGAGTAGAACGAAAATACCAACTTGCACATATCGTGAATTTTCAACATGCTGGCTGTAAGTTTCGCAGGAGAAGACGCTACTAGGAGATGTTTTAAATGACGTTGTACAGACGTCCACCAAGGCAAGTCACAAGGCAACATAACAAGCGCCATTCTGAAAAAAAAACATTTTTTACTTAGGGTACAACGTTATTCTTGCTCCAATGTAATATATATTAACAATACAAAAACTATACATAGAATATACAGCGAATTCTAGGCTAAAGTATAACTGATGTTATAATTCCTAATTATGTCTCTCCAAGTTCACTTTGGTAATGTTATCTCGTATACAATAATTTATGAAATTTAAATCAAAATAAAGTCCTTAGATCGCCTTAATAAGTATTCTTTTATGAAAATACTAATTGTACACATATTTACTTAAATACAAATAAAATGTTGACAAAAAAACATTACTAATATTAATTGAATCGCTTGCTTTCTTATTGTGTAAAAAGGCTATAACACGAAACGTGATTAACTCTATTAGGTCTTTTCGAAATGTCGAGAATCATGCTATGAAATAATTATCTATCTTTTCTTATTGTTTGGTAATAAATGGATTTGGAATCCACAACAGTTGTAGGTTTTTTTGGGGTTAGTTGTTTGAAATTTGTGTATTTTTAAAAAAAATACATAAAATCCTTTTTTTTTTAGTTTTAAAAGTAGAGTAGTGTCGATTTTCTTTTTTCGGGTATTTTTTTAGATAACTGATTTTTATTGTACATTGTCATGCAAGTATACTATACAAGCAGAATAAATTAGATCAAAACAAATAAGTTTATTATCCAAATCCTAAAATATATATAAATACGTATTCCTCGCGTTAAAGTCGAAGAAGTAAAATAGAACGTTAGCTTTAATTTTAACTTTGAACGCTCCCATTGCAGATTGGCATTTAAAGTCACTATCTTTGGGACAACTGACAAATTCTACAAACAAGCTGCAGTATTTAGTATTTTTAAATGTACAAAGTACACTTTTATTTACTTTATTAAGGTAAAATGTTTTGATATTGTTATATACAATAATATAAGAGAATCTTTATATAGGCGACTATTTTGGTGCAATGAATTATATATTTTAAGAATCGAGCTCGGACGTTTTATACGATGAGATATTGTTAAGGTAATTTTTAATTATTGTTATCGGGGTGAACAGTTGACATATATTTCGTGGAAAGAAGACTATTAATAGTATACCTTAAGTTAATTACTCTGTACGCCAAGTCGACTTATATAGTAGTGCAATATATTTCTTTATCATATCAAAGTACAAGAATCAAAGGTCAATATCTGGTCTAACAATAATGACTATTAAATACAATTTACTAAAAACATTAATATTAGGCGCTCCAGCATCTGGGAAAGGCACCATATCTTCTAGAATAGTAAAAAAGTATAATGTCCAACATATTTCCAGTGGAGATAAACTGAGAGATCACATTGAAAAAAAAACTCAGCTTGGAGTAGAGGTAAAGAAATATCTAGATGACGGTCAACTAGTGCCTGATGATGTGATGATAAAATTTATGATTACAGAATTAAAAAAGGTTGAAAGTAAACCTTGGCTTTTAGATGGTTTTCCGAGAACAGTGGCACAGGCCGAGGCACTGTGGAAAGTGCAACCAGTTGATGTGGTGCTCAATCTTAATGTTCCTTTTGATGTCATTATAGATAGAGTCAAAAACCGTTGGCTTCATTTACCTTCTGGAAGAGTATATAATATAGGGTTTAATACACCTAAAGTGGAGGGCAAAGATGATGTCACTGGAGAAGATTTAATCCAACGTCTTGACGATAAGCCAGAAGCCGTGAGAAAAAGACTAGAAATATATGAGACTGTCACTCGTCCTGTCATAAATTTTTACAATCAGAAAGGTATACTCAAGGAATTTCAAGGACGCACATCAGATGAAATATGGCCTCAAGTAAAAGCTTACTTGGATCCAGTTTTTTAAATCCATTACATATTATTGATTTTTAATAATATGAAATACATTTTTTTAAAATATGCTCTGACAAAATCAAAATGCCAAAGTATTTTTATACCAAGTGCAATATTAAAAAAACTTTTTAGTTGATATTAGTCTTCCAATATCAGAATTTATAAATGTACTTACAATAATATTAGTTTATTAAAATATTGTTAATAATTTTTTAAGCTTTAAATATTATTATATTTAAATTTATCTTCATCAGTTTACTCAAACAATATTATCTACAAATTTTTTCATTTATCAAAAATCATATTATTTGTAATACAAAAAATGGTTTAATACAAATGTATGAGGCTGCATAAACCTGGAAAAAATTACCTTTTTTTTCGTAATGCTTTTAGCATGCACACATGCAAACATAACCACACATATATATATTTTAAATATGAATAGACAATTATTTAGTGCCTTATTATTTTTTACATATGTAGTTGTTAGTAACTATTGTTTTATAATAAGAAATTGCTATGGTTTTCTAGGATTTTTTATGTATCTCTAGAATTAGATATGTAGTAGTTATTGTTACTAACATTTTTTATATAGTATTAAATCAAATGACTTTCGTAGCACAAATTTTAAGACATGTTTGTCACAAGTTATAGTTATACCTACTTGTAATGTAAATAATTATTAAGATTTTTGGTAGTTTAAAGTTCCTAAGTTGACAATTGGAATATATATTTCCTTTTTTATTATTGTTGCTTTGTTTCAATAAATGCATAAAAATGATATATATTTTTATTTGAAATGGAACTAAGAATTTTATTCTATTCATCTCACCTTCCATGTATACGCTCCTACCTAAGTAAATTAGAAGAATGCCTTCTAAAACTGCCTGTAAAATATGTTCAAGAAATGAACCATATATGACATAACATATCATGAACTATTAAAATGATTAAAATTTAACAAGTAATGTTTTAAGATTAATTTTACTTCTAGAAAGAAAAGAATTCCTTAAAAGGAAAGTATAAAGCAGAAATTCGTCTAAAGCTATATTGATTACGGAAAGGGAAAGTAAGATTGTAATAATATTACTTAAAGATGGTAGTTCTGCAGATGAAGCAGTCATGATAGTTCTGACTTAATGATAGTTTTATTTTTAATCGTAATCCTATAAAAATATTAAAGGTATAAAAATAATAATATGAACTAAGTTTAGAACGTAAATACAATTGATTATCAGTAACTTATCAGTAATAATTAAATCTATATATATATATAATAAAGTTTTAATTAGGTTTGTTTATAATTGCCGCGTGTACACGCTTTAATAGGTTTATATTTTTCCTGATATAATGGATTTTTTTTTCAGATATTCATGATTTTGACATTAAACATATTGTCTGAATGACAGCTTACTTTTGGCGGCGCTTATACTTTTTAAATAAGCAAAATATGGATGGAACAAAATTAGAAATGTTAAATTTTTGTATTTGTTTTTTTTTTCGCTCGATAGCTTCATATGTCCTTGTGCAAATGAAGTAGCTGGCTTGTTATAAGTAAGCTACGACACGAACTTCTAATACTTTTCATTAAAGACTATTTTTTTATCACGAACAGAAAGTGGTTCGTAGTTATAGATTTTTTTAATACATGACAAATAATACGTTTTTGAGTAGCGTAAATAATGTAAGCACTACAATTACTATGTTTATTTTTACAAAGAATAAATTATTAAAATTTTTGTTTTCGTATTGTGTTAAGAAAACGTCTCTTTGTTTGTATTTTCTGTTTATAGGTAATTAATTCTATTTGTTTGCTTTTCATGGAAAAACTGGGTTTCATGGAAAACTGAAGGGGTTTTGATGAAAATTGGTACGGTTATATATTATTGAATTGATCAACATATTATATATTTTAATCTGGAAAATTTAAACAGAAAAATACTTAATAATTATTACAATACAACAAACTACTGTATCGATTTTTAATGATTTTCGATAGTCGTTGCTTGTTATCTAAATCGACAGATAGGATGCGTTTTATTCTGGAATTTTTTTCTTATTTTAACGTTAATACAAAAAACTGTTTTGCGGTATACCTGATAAACATACCTAAAATAAAAAATATGATATCTAAAATAGTGTTTATTCTATCATTTATAAAAGATAATTGCTAACTTATTTGAGTTGGGAACCGGAGGGCAGACGAAGTCACTGATAGCAGCTTTCTCATTTAATACATCCGTACATAATAAATACGGTTCTTATTTATTTAAATGCTGTTTTTTTTTACTTTAAATGCTTATAATGTTGATGTTAATAAATTTTTATTAAAATAAATTTATGCCATCTTTTAGTGTTATTTTATGTTTTTATTTTTTTTACTAATATTTTCATTTTATTATATTTATTTATAGACACATTAAATCGATATTTTTTGTAAATAATATTGAGTGTAGCATCACTACTAATTAAAAAGATATAACATTTTGTTAAGTTATTAAAAATATAAAAAAGTATAGCCTGTACTTACTTTAGGCGTTTGCGTCGCTGAAATAAAGAGCAATCACTGCTGTCACTATAACATTGAATTGCCGCTTAGCGACTATCGATGTTTTTTTCGCACCTTTCTCATTGTCCATATATAAAATCAACAATATTTTCTTGCATATATAATCTTATTAATTTTCTATAGACGAAAATAGTGTGCGTAGTGTAACTGAGTGCCGGTTGCGGGCGACGCGAGCGCGCGAACACAGACTATTTTTAGCAGCTTTCTTGCATTGGCTCTGAAATTAGATTGTAAATAAAAATCTTGGGTTAACACGCGTCGTAGTCCTCGATGAGCAGATTCTATGGGTCATCTTTTATCTCATCACAGGCGTGACACATTGCATACACAAATTTAGCCAATTTTTAAGATTCACTCAAATATATATTAATTATTATCAGATATAGATTATAATGAAATTATTCTATAAATATTGTAATAAATTAGATTTTCACAAAGAAGCTATACTGTTTTAGACCGCCCTGTATTCAAAACTATGTAGCCTGAGTAATAAATAGGACAACACAATAAAAGCATTAATTGAACGGATAGATACATCGTAAAATAATCATATAAATACTCATTACACATGTTATCTGTGCGTTTTTAACTAACAACACTTGAACAGTACCTATCACAGTACCACTGGTGCAAGCCTGCATAAAGTTTGCAGGTTATTTCCTCAGCGTACATAGAGGATTGAATAATCGCGGCGTGTGCTGTATCTGACGGTACGGTTCGTACTGACGCTGACTTTCACTGGGGGTCCTACCCTGGCCGTTTGCACCCTCCACCCGTCGAGTGACGTCATCAGCGTCGCGTCACGACCTACGACGCCGTACGCCCGAGCTGGATAACCCATCCCCGCAACCTCGTGAAATGCCATGGAACTCCCAACGTTACGTAAAATCAAATAAGTATGTGTAGGTCTACGTCAGCACAGACGTCATTATACTTTATAGGCAACCTGATGTTGAAAGGTTAATGTTTTTTGTCACTTTGTTTGTTTTTTTAACATTCCAAAATTTAAAATAGCATAAAGTAGGTATAATATATAACATATTTTATATAACATTAAAACTTTCAGAACTCAATAAATAAAAAGTATTTCAAATCAGATTTATACAGTATTAAAGGGGAATTTTTCCATAAATTCTCAGATACGGAAAAGTAGACAGCTACGGTATCTACTGCGCATGCGTGTTCACACAAGCACGTGTGATAGTGTAGTATGGATTTGAGTTTACATGTAGACAAAATATCTATTACTTCGAAGTACTCCTTGTAATTTCTGAGGTCCTGGTAACTCTACCGCCCATGGAAAATTGTTTCCGCCCTACACGAAACTGTTGGGCGTGCTAGGGCGGAGCGGACTTCGTTCGTATTGAATTTGTTTACAAAATAAAATTTTCTTAGCATGTATCGGGCACCGAGTCTTTTATCTAATTTACTAAATCCGGAAATGGTAATGAAGTCTTACATTCATGACTAAATATTACTAATAAAAAAAAGTGTTTTTTGTCAGAAAAAGTATTTTGTCAAAAAAAAAATTAAAAAATATATTTATATTAATAAGTGTGTTTTTACAGCTCAAATGCTATCAATAACTGCAAAAAAATAATAAATAATAGATATCTATAATGTGATTAACTATTTACATGCTGCAAATCTATTTAAGTGAAACCTCTTGAAAACTACTAAAGCCTTTCAATATTGTTCTTCTGTTATTTTATGAAGCCCTAGTAATAGTTCTACGTGCCAGCATTGCCTTCAGCTCAACTGCTTGGTTTCACTTTTAGCTTTCAGTTCCATGTGTTAATTAATAATATAATATAGTAATGTTGAGAATGTATATGTCGGCGCGGCTCTAGCGTCACACTTATTTTGTTACATGTTAAATATATCAATAAAAAAATTTAACTAAGAATCACTATTCTTTTATAATCTGACCAGAATAACACTTTATAGTCAGTTTAAATGTGAATCATCTCGCTCCGGTACCGGGCAGACAATCCCACTCTTACCCTCATGTCATGTGACATAATTAACACTAAATTGAAGTACTTATTAAATAATTTTACGTGAAAAATATGTTACAACCAAGAATAAATATTTTAATATTATAAACGGTTCGTCGCCCCTATATATCTCTAAAAATAAATTATTTTGCAGTTTAAGTTGTGTTTACTACAAAAAGTATTTGGACACTAACTATACAAATTTCATTTCATTTGTAGATTTAATTTTTTTTATATAATATTAAATATTATATATGAATCATCTTAAATAGATAATGGCTATCGTTAAATTCTTACAAATTTTCAAATAACTTAAAGATGTTAAGTCCTACGGTTTATGCTTTCATAATTTCTATTATTTGTTTTATTATGATTTTTAATTTACAAATTAATTGTTGCTTTTTGGATCAAGGTACACAATTTTAGAAATGAAAAAATATGTAACTTTAAATGCAGTATGTAAGAAGAATTGCTAGGACTGAAAACATATCGATAAACTACTTAGGTACTATTGTAATACTTTCAGATTTTATTTTTAATTGTGGCTGTGCAAAGGAAACGGTTATACTAAGTAATTCTTCTTTAATAATATGCATAATAATTTTTACCTGCTATTATAAACAAAGTAACTTTGTATGTTTGTGCGTTTGTTTATTAATCTGCAAATAAATAGAAAAATTAATACTTTTCATGGCTATGTCGAGCCGTTTGTAATTAAAATTGATAAAGATAGTGTGAAACCCAAGGAAGGAGATAGGGCATTTTTCATAAACACACCAGTTGGGTGAAGCCTAGGCTACACCTAGTTTTGATGTCCTCCTTGGTTGGCCCTGGTCCTCGCCGTCACATTCGAGTACTGGAACCAGCGTGTACTTGTAGTACAGCAACCTCTCATCCGGGACACTGTAATTAACAGCAAGCTCGTGGTGAAGCATTTTGGTTGTGCCTGATAATGCGTGAGTAGATACTCTGTGTAAGAAAAAACGGAACAAAAAACTGAAAAAAATTAAGCATATATCTGAGCGATTCCTTTGGCCAGGGATTTGTGACTAAGTCTTTTGTCACATTATTTGATTTTCATTACGTTGCAGACTCCTCGCTGACTATTCGATTCGAAATAGGCTATGAAGCTGGATATCTTTTTATCATGCATTGACATTTAATGTGCCACGACCCCCCTTTTTTTCACAATATACAATTATATCATCAACGTCTTCAGGTCTTATGCGATGGAGAGTCATAGTTGTGTGGACTTTTTTGTCCAGACAACCTATTCATCAGTCCATCTGAGTAAAATAAAGGAAAATAAAGAAAAAAAAAATATGGGAACTTTTAACCCAGCCGTTAAAAGTTCCCATATTTTTTTTTTTGTCCAGGAAATGCATTTACGCATTATGTGGGACTCGACCGAGGTAATACCCATTAAAACCTGACAGTGGTCCGCCTGCGGAGGGAAGTAGGAAGTAGGAGCTAGACACGCGCTCCCCCCAGCACCCTCGCCGGTGCTAGCTACGTCAAAACGGTACCGAAAAAGCTCGAACCTTGGTGTATCCAGATGAACAACTTTCACAAATTTTTGTCAGGTGACCAAGAAAAGATTCGCCAACGGATTGTTTCATATCCCTCCTTTTTAATACTACATTTTGATATACCAAGATAACAGTATGATTCAGCTTCGGAGAAAGAAGCATCCTCTCATCTATCCACACGAGTCACCTGTTCACTACAGATGCATATTATTATTATTATTATTGTATGACTTACAATTGTTCACACTGTAACCAGAAAGTTTGACTCTACTTATAAACCTGGGAGATACTCCGGTAACTATTGTAGAAAAATATAAAACATTCTAGAAGAATAAGCTTACATTTGATAATAACGACAGTTACGTTTGCCTATTAAATACACAAAACAATGGCCTGAACAGTGATGATAAGCTGGGGAATCATGGATGGGATAGGGAAGACTATATAAAATTAAATCTATGTTTCTGTATGCTGCGTGTATCTTCACTTTGGCAGCAAACACACACACTAAATACAGATAGATATATTTCCAAAAAAAACTTGAAATATTTCAAGTGAGAACTGGAAAGATAGCAATGATAATCAAAGACACCTAACTGTGACGCTTTCCAGGTGTCACTCATAAAATAACATAAGATAGATAAATAGGGACATGGCAATTTAAAATTGTCTTTAAACATCAAATCAAATGAAATCAAATGAAATCAAATGAAACCAAACCAAACCAAACCAAACCAAACCAAACCAAACCAAACCAAACCAAACCAAACCAAACCAAACCAAACCAAACCAAACCAAACCAAACCAAACCAAACCAAACCAAACCAAACCAAACCAAACCAAACCAAACCAAACCAAACCAAACCAAACCAAACCAAACCAAACCAAACCAAACCAAACCAAACCAAACCAAACCAAACCAAACCAAACCAAACCAAACCAAACCAAACCAAACCAAACCAAACCAAACCAAACCAAACCAAACCAAACCAAACCAAACCAAACCAAACCAAACCAAACCAAACCAAACCAAACCAAACCAAACCAAACCAAACCAAACCAAACCAAACCAAACCAAACCAAACCAAACCAAACCAAACCAAACCAAACCAAACCAAACCAAACCAAACCAAACCAAACCAAACCAAACCAAACCAAACCAAACCAAACCAAACCAAACCAAACCAAACCAAACCAAACCAAACCAAACCAAACCAAACCAAACCAAACCAAACCAAACCAAACCAAACCAAACCAAACCAAACCAAACCAAACCAAACCAAACCAAACCAAACCAAACCAAACCAAACCAAACCAAACCAAACCAAACCAAACCAAACCAAACCAAACCAAACCAAACCAAACCAAACCAAACCAAACCAAACCAAACCAAACCAAACCAAACCAAACCAAACCAAACCAAACCAAACCAAACCAAACCAAACCAAACCAAACCAAACCAAACCAAACCAAACCAAACCAAACCAAACCAAACCAAACCAAACCAAACCAAACCAAACCAAACCAAACCAAACCAAACCAAACCAAACCAAACCAAACCAAACCAAACCAAACCAAACCAAACCAAACCAAACCAAACCAAACCAAACCAAACCAAACCAAACCAAACCAAACCAAACCAAACCAAACCAAACCAAACCAAACCAAACCAAACCAAACCAAACCAAACCAAACCAAACCAAACCAAACCAAACCAAACCAAACCAAACCAAACCAAACCAAACCAAACCAAACCAAACCAAACCAAACCAAACCAAACCAAACCAAACCAAACCAAACCAAACCAAACCAAACCAAACCAAACCAAACCAAACCAAACCAAACCAAACCAAACCAAACCAAACCAAACCAAACCAAACCAAACCAAACCAAACCAAACCAAACCAAACCAAACCAAACCAAACCAAACCAAACCAAACCAAACCAAACCAAACCAAACCAAACCAAACCAAACCAAACCAAACCAAACCAAACCAAACCAAACCAAACCAAACCAAACCAAACCAAACCAAACCAAACCAAACCAAACCAAACCAAACCAAACCAAACCAAACCAAACCAAACCAAACCAAACCAAACCAAACCAAACCAAACCAAATCAAATCAATCAATCAATCAAATCACGCTCAATTGGTAGAGCGACGGGATGGTTAAGTAGAGGTGGCGGATTCAAATCCTGTATTGATAAATTTTTAAGTCTATGTTTACTTAAATGGGTTCAACTTATCACAGGGCACTGTGGTTTTGGTACTTGTATAGATTTATACGAAAAACAAATCCGTCTGTGACTGATGATGAGAAGAAGAGTTGGTACTACACATTATGCAAGACTGATCAAAAATAGAAATTTTAATTAATTAATAATTTAAATTAGAAAAAGAACATAGAATTCTATTTAAAAAGACACAATGAAACGAATTGAGTTGCATTTGAACAATAACAGAAATAGGAGCAAAATATTAAACAAGTCTTTAATAATTATCTTTACATATTATAAAACGACTGTTTGTCTGTACAAACTTGATAAATTCAAAAACTACAGAATGGTTTGATAGTATGGTTTTCACCAAGATATAGTGTAACCTCTTAAGAAAATATATAAAAAGTTTAATTGAATTTAATTTAATGTGTGGTTTGTGTAAATTAAAAAAATAATAATAAATAATAAAGTAAATTGTTATAAAAACGTATTTTAAGAATAAAAACTCTCTTTTTAATATTATCTAAAAGGATCACAATTACCGAAATACATGCGATAGCTGCGAGCGAAAAATAGTAATTATATATAATATTATTAAATACATAAAAATGATTACTAATCAAGCCATGTATATAAAATAATTTGGGAAATAATGGCTTTAGTATAAGAACAAGATGATATAAATATAGAAAATAACAATAAATAAGTATAAAACCTACGCGAAGATTAATCTTATAATAGAGAGAGAAGAAAATTGTAAAAGAAAAAAACTGTAAATATGCTTACTTAAAATAAAGTATATATACATATATAGAGGTATAATAGGAATTGCAAATGTGTAAATATCGCTTTAATCAAATCTTCTCCAAATAGTAGACTTCTGCAAATGAAATGTATCCTTTTTTTATAATTAGTATTTTCCTGGTACTTTTAGTTGTATTAACTGATTACATACTAAATAGAATTCTCTTAGATTTTGACGAGTACCCATTTGAAATAAAACTATTTTTACGGATTGTATCTCGCGTATAATTTGGTTACGTTTTGAATTTAACCCGACGTTTCGAATACTTTGCAGTAATCGTGTTTACAGGTAGACGAGATGTATATGTATTATTTATGTTACATTTCAGAATCAAGTTTTTTCTTTTACATTTAAAAGTTTTATATTTGTCAAGATGAACATGTGTCTTTGCTAAATTGTGAAGTAATATTGATAAGTTTCTTCATTTCTTTTTCGTTTCATATCGTTCATATATATATTTATTGTTATAGTGTGTAGGTCGGAAAAAAAGTGGATTCCAGACTAAACAAAACCAAATGGGACGTAAAGAGTCTTGATAAATACCTTTCGAATTAATATTTCTCTCGGATTAAATTAGTTATAACTATTTAAGTGAATTCTTGTTATCCAACATGTTATTATATGGAGGAAGTTGTCTAACGTGGTATTGTCTTAATAAATGGTAAAAATTTGGGTTAACAAAGAATGTTGAATACTTTCAAAAGCCTATGCACAAACCATATGAATTGTAGAGTTAGTACTTTGTAATTCACGAACATGCCTTTGACCATTAAATAAGCTACTCATTGCATCCCATGTGGCCTGCAGCCTTCGTCTCTTGTGATAATATATTTCCTCATAATATCTCTCATAGCATTATTTGCAACAACAGTTAATATTATGTTTTCTAAGATTCACACGAGTACTACACATTTCAATAAATCTATTTTTCAGATATAACTCGCATTTATTATTACATTTTTATATTTAACCCGACGTTTCGGATGCTTTGCAGCAAACGTGTTCGCGGTAAGACGAGATGATGTTGTCAGTTAATATTATATATAATATAAAAGTTATAAATTATAGATGTTAATATTATATAAATGGATGGTAAACATGAAGGGTTTATATGTTGATTTTTCTGATGAGTCTTATTCTTTAGGAAGCAAGCATGTTATATCCATTGCAATAAATGTTGATATACTTTGTTTACTTTTTCTGTCAAATTGATCTGTCAAATTATTGTTAAATTTTGTTTCTCTTGTATAAATAGAAATTTGATATATTTATTGTCTGTTGACTTTAAATGTTTTATTTATTTTTAGTGTATATTATGTGAGTTAAGTTACAACTACTAATAATTGAACTACACGCTGCTTTCTTGTCTCGTAGTAGTGTATTATAAATATTCTTTTGTTCATGTTACCCTAGTACAATCGACCTCTCAGGCAGCTTTGTCACCCCTACTGAGCGTAAATCTTGAAAGTTTAAAGGTCAAACTAAAAGGCCAAAGGTTTAAAAGATTTGTTATATTTTATATTATTTATCAAGCTCATTTTGAAATTAAAGAAATTAATTAAAGAATTATTTATAATTTTATGTTTATATTATGAAATATGTTTGTTTTTTTTATTAGCAAATATGAAGGGGATGATCCGACTAATCATATAGTTTAAATGTTTGCATTTCAATTCATTTGCATTATAAAGGATTTGTAAAACTCGCGACTTCAATTTTATATTTAAATAACTGTATCACAGCCCTTAAGGGATGAAACAACCCCTCACCAGCACGTGCTACCGCTAATACGTCAGTGTTATTTGGTGACCCCTTACACCAGGATATCATGAACACATAGAAGTATGCGGAGATTTACTCAACCCTACTCAGTATCTTGTAATAAGTATATATAAAAATTTTAGTTGATAATTTAAAGTTTTTACAAGCTGTCACTAAATGAAATTAAGTATAATATACATTGTAATTTTCAATAAAAAGTCAAGAGCTTTTAAAAACAAGATAAAAAAAAAACAATTTTGAGTAATTAAAATTTGCGCAAATTATTAAAGACTTTTTACTCTTTTTTATATATATGAAAAAAAATATATAATTATCTAGACCTTGTATTGTGAGCCTTTCCGTCTCTTTTCCTTTATATGTCACGATATTTAGGTTGGTTACTTGCCACCCTCACAAGAGGGTGAGCCACCCCTTTATAGTTAGAGCAAACTATTTACACCTATTCGCTGTCCTGTTACCCTATTATCACACACTAGCTTACGCGGGCTGACGGCGTTCGACGCTGAAGCGTAGCGTCGGTGCACTCCTGACAACTTATGTTACTCTGGTACATTCGTAGTTAAGGCGTTACGTCACCATGAAAATGACCGAAATCGTAGCGAGTCTACGAAGGTTTTGGCGGCGTAGTAAGGTTTCACTTCTACGCATTAGCTACGCGTATAAAAAATAACAAAATTGAAATATGTTCCTTTAAAATTATACCATTATTGACATACAAAGCTTTGTTGCCAAAAAATATTAGTAAAAAGAGGTTAAAATAATAATAAGCAATCCTACCTCACAAATAAGATTATTTAGTGTAGAAATATAAAAGTTTCATAAAAAAATATTTGCAATTGTTTCATAGGATATTAAATAATCTAGTTCATAGGTTATTTTTTAATATTTCAACTATATTTTAAAAATATTTTGAAGTAAAATTAATTAAGATTTCATATTAAGTAACATTGAATAACTTATCGGTTTATTGTCAAGCTTCTTTACCAAACAAACAGCGGGAAATATAGTTTATGATTGTTTCAGAGTATATAAAAAAATTAAATTAAATAAATTATTAATAATACATTATTAATAAAACATTTCGTAAGCATTTTTATAATAAATAATAATTAATTCTGAAGTCTTGATGTTGTAGTTATATTTGTGTGCCATTGGATTATGTGTGAGTACATTGTTAGCGGTGAATGTGTGGGCACTTAACACATACCAAGTCTCGCAGGTCACAACAAGTAACGCCTAAGTACTAAGGTACCAGATTTCAATAGAAGTAATCTAGAACGAAATCTAGACTTAGAAATAAACATAGTTATCATTTTATGTTACCCTTGCACATGTGTTAGTATCACACGATGCAGTACGCACTGACAGTATGCTTAAAATTATACTTTTCGTACCATACCACTTTTTAATGGGTACACATTTCTCTACCATGTACACGACCAATACTGTCTGTTTTCACTGCTATTGAAATAGTTATCGACATGTAAAAATAAGAAATTTGGTCTTGTAATAAAAGTGGCAATATACTAAACGTACTTTCTAATATAATATACTCCTATCTACATACTGAAAAGTTTATTTTTATTCCTTCTCTTCGCCTGATTTTGAACACAGAAACCCTGGATTAATACCAGGTTTTGAAACAAATTCTTCAAAGAATATACTTAAGCAATTGGTAAAATATAAATTGTAAAGGCAACAATTTGGATCCGTTTCCATTAAGAATGTAACTAGACTTATTAAAAGTTTCTGTACCTACCCCTAAAAGGGAAACAAAAAAAATACAAACTTGGTATTTAACAATATTTGCTTATATGCAATATTCTTTTAAATAATAATATTTCTTTTTAATTAAAAGGCTGGATAATCGGGAATATAGTTAAAGATTATTTAACATTATTATTTAACTATATTAATAATTTTAATGTTACATTAAACGAAAGTATTAAGACTGATGATACCGCAATCTCAATTAGAATTCACTCTTATATGTTACTAACGTCAACATATTTGCAGAATATAACACAAAAATTCGCAATACTATTTGTTTTCAGTCCTCTAAATTATTCTTGTTGTACAGCCAGCTTCAAAAGTCGATGAACATATTTAAAGTTTCAAATTAGCTATACACTATATTACATCAACACTGCTGAACATGATAAACACCAATATTGAATAAATATCATTGAAGTTCAAATTATAATTGACACTAATATATAATTTTGCGAATGTCCAAAAATAATATATTAATGATTTAAAAACATTGTTTAATTATTAATCTTATATATTAATGCAGGAAGCGATTTCGTTGGCACACTGTAGCTCGAGAACCACTAAAGGGAAAAATATCGTTCATGTTTCAAATCAAAGGTCTCATTATGCTACACTGCTGAAAAATAGTGACAACTCTCAAATCTCATTAGCCTAATTGCAGTAATTAGTCAAAAAATTATTTTTTCCCATAGACTTTGCATGGGGAAATTTTGCGCGCGCTTTCAAATTTTTTGTATTATCTATTGTGACTAGCTGGTCTTAGCATACTAGTTTTATTATTATTTATAGATGATTTATTTTTATTAACAGTACTTCATTTAATAAATATGTGAATAGAATAAAATTCTGTCCCCATCGATTATGGAAAAGGTATTTCTAAGAAACCCTTTGCCTAAAATTCAACTTTCAGGACCATACTCCACAGATACCTAAAACCTACCTTCGATGTGTACTGACAGACAGACGGCGCTGTTTTCTCATGACGTAAGTATTCGAGTAGGTCGAATGACCTTTCATCAAAAGAGTTGACCCCAGTTCTAACGGTTCAAAAGTGGTATATATATATTGAGTATATTTATAGACATTTACTATTATTAAAATTGAACAACATATCTTTTTTAAGACTTAAATCAAACTGGCATGAAGATATCGCAAAATAATTTTTTCTGGTGTCTTGGTACTACTAAAATGAAGTTAAAACACCGCGCATGACGTCATTCGTAGAGTACAATGGCTGATCATACGTCATAGCCGCCATTTTAAAAATCTACTATAGAACCTCTTAATATAACAATAACTTAAGAAGCAAATCTATGCAAAATAATGAGGGCTTTATTTTTATTGAGGTATACCTCAAATAAATAAAGATATTTTGGAAATTATCTAGAAGAAAGAACCTTTCTTTTTTTTGCACTAATATTTTCCATCTCGCTCTTCATATCCAATGTCCTCAACCAAGTGTTTGCTCACTCACACATAAAAGTGCACGATCAATAAAGTCATAACACCACACGTCTAATCGCACGCGATCGATGGACACCCCACGTGACGTCATTGCATGTTATTGATTTTATATACCCCATATTCTACTGTTTCTGTGATCCTAGTATCTAAGTATGCCGAGGAAAGCTTCGTTTCGGAAAATATTGGGCGTGGAAATTCTTAAGAAGGGGGAAGTTAGAATAAAGTTATATTAAGAAAACGGAATTTATCAAAACTATTGCTGTTGTAACTCTTTACACATTGCATTTAAAAAAACTTTTCTCATTGTTAATTAACAATTATAAAATAATAAAAAATCATCGCGTATGAAAATTTTTAGCATAATTCAATTAATTAATTAACTTAATATATTAATTTTCTAACACTCCTTCATGTTTATTACTATTTATATATAAAGATAAACAAGGATTAAGCAGCTTATTATGTTTATTAAGGAAGTTTCCCTACTTAACTAGTAAATTACCAGAGGTGACTTCAATTGAGTGAGTGTGGCTTCAAACTCCGCCCACATGTCCCGGGCACGTCGCATCTCTACCAAATCCGTTGGTTAATCTGCACGACACCTCCATCAGCGTATAGTCGCCTGGTACTCCCGGTTCAGTTTATCCGAATCCTTATCCGATTTTGTCCGGGTTATCCGTTTTGTCACTATGGAACATTTGATCTTATTTCTATCAGTGTTTTGTGTAGGATATATCCAATGTTACGGACAAAATAATTATTACTTCGAAAACCATAAGTACTGTGACGATCTCTCGCCATATTTCGGTGAAATAGATTTAGACCAAATTACTGGTGTTTGGTACGGAGTTGAAAAACTACCACATACTAAAGGAGAATACAAGATAGAGCATACCAACGAATGCTTTTTCATTGACATCAAGGAACTGTATATTCAGGTTGGTTATTGGTTATATTTAAAATTACCCTTTTCATAATTATATTGTAAGTAACAAATACAGATAATGCAAAACGTATAAAGTAAAAAATTAGTATAAAGTTTTTGTAAATTTGAATCATGCAGCCAATTCCCGAAAAACATTAAAATTTAATTTCGTAAAAATAGCCTGAAATGATACGCGAAAATATTCACATTCAATTAATTTTTTTTTATAATATCATACAGTGTTATATAATGTTTGATAATGCAAGGTTATTTAGTGATATAATTATTTTATCCCGTTATTTTCCTTCCTCCTGCAAACATGACCAACATTGATATAACAACAACATATGTGATAATAATTTACGATTCCCAATATAAACAAAAACATCTCGAAGACAATGATAATAATAATATCTGCTGGGACTTATATTAACAGAAATAACTATCAATAGTTACACCTTATTATATGCCAGGAAGTGGGGTCGACGAGTCAATTAGCAGGTTAAGAGAACGCGACGCACTCGTGTCCTGATACCGGTCTGTAGAACTAAAACCACCTTCAATTAAACATTTGACTCCATTCTTAAACGTATGTTAATTTAGCTAAAACAATTGGGTCAAAATGTTGTTGATTTTGGTGTTAATTTTCGTCTCGTCCCAAATTAATGCTGACGTAAATTTTTGTCCGAATCTGCATCCAACTGAAGATTTTGATGAAGAAGCTCTTCTAGGGTTATGGTATATACAGGAGTATATTTACCATAAGGATAATGAGACTAGAACCGACTATAACCCTTACTGTCCAACTGTTCAGATTAGGAAGTTCGAAGACTATGTAAGAGGTGGGCTTTTGAACAGAAATCTCGTAAGTATTTCCTTCTGTGGTTAAGTGAAAGAAATAAAACTAAAATGCATTCTCATGGCAAAGTCTACAAAAAAAAGTAGTGATACACAGAATGTATTATTAATATATATATATAAATTTAATTAGAATTAAAAAATGTTTTAACCCAGGAATATATTATAACTTATCAAATACGTGAAAACATAGTTTAAGACTGGAAAAAAACTGAGAAATAATGCCTTCATTTAAGCTACACCGAGAGTTTTTCCCTTTTTCTAGATTATCCTTACTTGATGCCCATCTTTTTCTCTTTGCCAGGTGGACTTGAGTGTGAAAATGACTCAAAAGCTATTGATATAGTTGACAGTCTTTCAATCAGAACATTTATAGTTATAACATTTGGTTTTACCAATAATCTACAGTCTGAGACTGTTTATTGTTAATAGTAGTTTTTTTTCCTCAGCCAACCCCTCCGACACCGTACCAGCAGTTGACAAATTCACCATATCCAAGCAGACCTTATAATCTTCCAGAACCGTACAGAATCAGACACTTTGTTCTGGAATGGCATGAAGGACTCTGGAAAGATGACTATCATATTAAAGTCAATACTTCACATAAAGGATTCTGGCCCACGGATGTGCCAAATGGATGTAAGATACACAATAATTTATTTATGACTTTAAAAAATATTTTTTATTATTAATACATAAGCAAATTTACTTTTAAAATAACAAAATCAATAAAAAATATATATATTATATGTGTATTTTCATACCATATGTAAGCTATTATTGTATTTTATTATCGTAATAATTTTAAGAGAATACGACAAATAAAAAGCTGTTTTTTGAGCTGAGCGAATCGCAGCTCTTTACTGCTCAACTAGACCAAATTTTGTCGGCTAGCTTCTCCTACACCGATCAAGCTATACTAACCAAATTTGGACCAGTTGCTTATCACATCCCCACCTTTCTATAGATAGATTTTGAAAAAAAAAACTCTATATGTAGATTAAGAGTATTTTGCAATTAACTTTATTTTTAATTGAATCGTTCTATTTCTCTCGCAGATGATAAAGTCTTACTAAGATTTCGTTTCGTTTCGCTCAGCTTTCCTCGTTTGCATGCTGACGGCCTTATTAGTAATGTAATGAGACTGAACATTTACTTTTTACTTTTCTCATATTAAAAATTTAAATACTGAATATAATATTATGTATTATTCCAGCTGTTGAAAAGATGTATCGGTTCTTTGGCGGTGTTATCCAAGTCCTGAAAGTATCTCACAATCACCTAGTACTGAACTTCTGCATGCGGCTGCCGCACTCCCAGCTGTACAGCGTCGTACTCGCAAGAAACGAAAACCAACTGACACCCGAGGACTTAGCCAGCATTCACAATATATTCACAGTTAAGAACCTGTCGACATCTGCTCTAAAACGAGTCTGTGAAAGTTCAGCAGTCAGCTGGAAGTTGTCAAGTATTGCAATTTTAACTGCTGTGCTGATATTTATGAGACTTTGTTAATTAAAATTATATAAATATTTAATATTTTTTATTAATAAAAATATAATATGGTCAATATAAAATTTATTATAGTGAAAAAAATATATATAAATGTTTAAATTATTGTAATGCAATAAAATTATTTTTACAAATATGCATCTTTTATTCCTAATATACTGAAAACCTGATATAATAATTGTTAAAAATTATCATAATAATAACAATAAAATTAAAAACTTGGTCCGCCACTGTGCACTGCGGGTGGAGCTGTGCGAATTATTGTCGCTGAATGAGTTTCGCATATTTGTAAAATTTAGCAGAGTAAATAGTGGCTATAATCTTAAGCCTAATAGAACTCGCGCGTGCGATTTCAAAAAGTTTCACATGTGAACTCTAGGAGACACACTTTGACCATTTAATAAGAAAATTCTATCACAAATGTCACCAAAATTTCGGAATATATAATTCACTGTCCTCGATAACTCTCTCAGTTTTCGACATTCACCAATAATCACTATTAAAATATGCTGAGTATTTACAAAATATTTAGACGATTTGCAGACAATATTTACGAGTACAAGAAACAGAAAGAGGACTGACACTTACATCTCATCTACCCGTGAACACGATTACTGCAAAGCATTCAAAACGTCGGGTTAAAATAAAAAATGTAACCAAATTATACGTGAGTTTTAATCTGTAAAAATAGTTTTACTTCAGAATCGTAAATGATTTCTTTACAATATTCGTTGCGATATTTATATGATTATGTTATTGTTTTTATAGTGTAATATAATAAAAATGAATTATGTTATATTTTTTTGCAATTCCTATTAATATTGTACATATTAAAAATTTAAATATTTGCCTGTTAGTAATGCAAATGTAGTAGCTATTTTAGCGAGTATTTACTAATTAGCTATTACTTGACCAGTATAGAATTCATAACAAACAATGTCTTGACTCCTAAATTCCTTCTAATAAGATATTATTTTGAGTATAGATTATCGATTCGTTAAATGTATTTCGTGTCCGTATTTCTTGAGTTTATTTAGTATTATATAAGCATTCTCGTCCATGTTCATTGTTTTCGTTGTTTATTAATTACTGACTAGGTTTTATCATTTCATTATAATTCAGTTCTAGACAATCTTTTTTAAACTGATTTCGTAATATGAGACAGAGGAAGGGAAGTGCCTAATATTTATAATCAACACAACAATAATCTATTGCAATACAAACAAATAAAGGTTTTAAACATAATTTAAGGTATATTTATCTAAAATTATTCCAAGAATAAAAAACATTCATGTATACTTTAGAGATTTTTTTAAAATGAAATCGTCGTGTTAAATATTGTTGAATATAGACTTTATTTAGAGGAACATTCTTGATGCATATATAACAAACACTCAATATATAGTATATATCAAAATAATAACTATAAAGCCTAATAAAAATATATATTAATAAGGTATTAAGGTATATATGTTGTGAATCATAGAGTATTACGCCATTAAGACTGTATGAGCTACCTGTTCCAATTTGCTAATTAACTGCGAGGCGACCACGAACGACGCTTTGTACCATATACCTTTTGATACCCCAAGTGTCATCATGTTTGTTCAGCGCCTGCTCTATCTCGTACTGGTAATTGAGGCTCAAGGTCTTTGTGGAGATACCGTACGATGGTCTCATCAGGTCAACATCGAGGATCTATATGGCGTGTGGTACGGTGTGGGATATTCGCAACATAACCCAGATATGACTAATAAGCCCAACGAAATTGGCTGTGTGTCTCTTTATATAACTGACGCAATTAATCTCAAAGATAATTGGCTTGACTGGACTGTAAGTGTTCACACCTTACAAATGTTTCTAGTTTTTCTTCTGTTGTTAATAAAATGATTTCGGTTTCAGTTCCAGCAAAGGAATTTCTCAGATGAGAAATGGAGATCGTCCAAAAGCAACCCTTGGTCGGAAAACGCAATGGCGGGATCTTGGCTTGATGTGAGGCTAAAAAGGAGAGTCAGAAGAGATACATCAGACGAGAAGAGAATTCGTGTTTTATGGGATGAGGATGGTCATACATTGGAACAAACTTACCTTTATTATCCAGAGGAACCTGGTCTTTGGACTGCGGAGGTCTTGCGTCCTGGGGAAAGACAATTAATGTCGAGAGGAATAGGTGTGTTTTTTGTGTAAATATATACCCTAGTTTTGAACCCTAGTAGTATCTAGTAAAGGGTGAAAATCAATTCCTATTAGTACAATTATCGTATTCGTCTAAATATTAAGTCTTCCTTTGAATTGATACTTCACTATCCTATTTACTTACTAGGAGCGCGAACCAGACCTCAATTTTCACTAGCTGCGCTTTCAAATTCTCGGTACGTGTTAGCATATTGAGCGAAGCGAGGTGCTAACAGCACCGAAGTAACAAAACGTCGACGCTTTCTGTTCTAAACTATTTTTTTTTTCATTGTAAAGCTAAATTTTCGCAAGAAAAAATTTTCCCATTGAATTCTATGGGATTTTATTTTTCCGTGATTATTCCTCAACAACATCAAATATTTGAAATTTTTGGACCAACAATTCCAAGTATGCAGAAAAGTCTCTCATAGAGCTTCGCTCAATAATTTGGATATACTTTTATTTAAATATTGGACATATCTAAATGGACATATATTTGAAATTATTTATTATCTCGTGGTGAATCATATTCTCTTTTTTTTATTTCATTTGCTAATAATAAAAAACTGATATTAAATATTAATTTGATTCCAGATGTCTGGTACCCAGATGACCCCCCACGTCACCCGGATGTGATTCGAATATTAAAAGCTACCGAAAACACACTCATTCTTAATCATTGTGCAGAGTTAGGCAACGGAGGAATGTTTACACTAATTTTAAGAAGATCACCATCAAGAGTCCAGAAATGGGAGTGGTACCAATACCAGAAGGAGTTTTATAAGTTTGAATTGCCCAATGTATATCGATATTCAGCAGTATGTGCGGCGTCTTTTGGTCTTAGTTCTAGTTTTATTTTAATAATCTTTATTATAGTTCTAAGATTGTATTCATAATTGATAATTAATATAATTGAAAATAAATATGTTTAAAACATGCCTGTCTATTTATTTTGACTGTAGATTAAAATATATTTTAAATAGAGGTAGTATATTCCATTGCTGTCATCACTTTTAGAATCTAAATAATATATAAGGAACACATATATGTTAATAGAATTTTAACTAGTTCTTGCCAGCGTAATCATCTAGCATCTATCATATTATATTTCCATCTCGATACACAGATATATGGTATTTAAATTTTATTGTTATTATATCTCAAACACGTTTTTGAGATTTCCTGTTTTCAAATGTTAATAACCTTTAAGAAGTTTAGATTTTATATGGGGTGTAGTCACCATATACTATGGGATTTATATGTCTATGGTATGTTTATGGTGACTACAGAAACGATTATAGCAAATTTAATATAAATCTTTCTAAAAGTATCATCATCTTTAAATTGTATCTGAAATAAATTTTAGAGTTTACTTCAAAATAAAGAAAGCCGGAGTAAAAGAGTATCTTATGCTTGGATCACACAAACAAATATTGAATTACATCAAAATCTGTCGTGTATATTTTGTCTAATAAGAACATACAATATAAACAAGCGGCAATGGATGCCAGCCCATTGGTTAAGAAAAAGTTATATTATTAGCTTTTTGTTTTTTTTTAAAATCCATTCTGTGTTTATTTTGTTGGTGAACCTCATTATAACATATTGCATATATAGGATTTATAACTTATACAATAAATTTTGTACTATTTAATTTTTACAATTTTTATTAATTTTTGCCGACAATAGCACGCATCGACTGGTACCGAAACGAAGTCCGATTTCGAAATAGGGTTGATTACAAGAACTTTATCGAGATGTTAATAAACACATATTTGAAACTTACGTGACACTTAAATCTCGTCTACCCGTGAATACGATTGCTGCAAAGCATTCAAAACGTTTTTGTTAATACTTTAGTGTAGCAAAAGTCAAATGGCTGTCTTAATTTTACAACGATAGACAGAAATTCCATTTTTTTTCTCTCATAACAAGTATGATATATGAGTAATTATAATGTTATAAATAAGTTAAAATAGTGTCTATGGAGTTTCTTGCCAGTTCTACTCCATATGCATACGTCATCCATGATTACTATTAAACATTATCTAGCTGTACTCATGTTATTATTATCAGAATTTGCAAGACAGTTCACGCCGCGATTCTGCCATGCTCAGACCTCATGAATGTGGATCCCGAATGGGTTTGAAGCTAGTTGGCCAAATTCTGATGGTAATAACGTGCAGCCGGATTTTTATATTTAATAGAGTATGAAGTTTCATCCTCTTTTTACACTAATTCCTTTACCATTGAAGCTGCCCGTCTATGGAACTCCTTACCCCTTATCCATCAAATGTTGGAAGTTCTACACCGCTTTTAAAATGAAAGTTAAGGAATTTTATATGAACTCACCTCCCCCTAAAACCCTAGTATCCCTTCACAAAGTTTATTTCCAAGATTATGATAAATTTATGTACGTATATATTATTTATGTAAATACATGTATCTGTTATGTATATTATGGTTGTATATATTGATATTTTATTGTATTTGTATAATTTAGTCTACGTATGTATATCCATAATTACTTTTAGTGTACCTTAATCCACGTTTGTACATCATGTCCTCTACCCAAAGGTTGCATTGAAGAGATTGCTTTTTAGCAATAAGGCCTTCTTGGTACCTATCTGTGTTTTTTGTTTCATTTCCCTTGTGTTTTTTTCTTTTTGTACCCTATTTGGTATAAAAATAACTGGCTTGGAGAGTTGATTGCTCGTTTGTAACTCTAAAATATATAAAAAAATTTACCAGACACCCTAATAGAATCTGTAGTAATGTTGTTTGTGCGGATGTGGTAACTATTGACCTCAGCAGACGAGGTCACTCAAGATGGACAGGAACTATGACAAGATTATACCAATTAACCCAGCAATTATAATACACTCAATAGTTTAATTTGCTTTTCGTCCGGTCGACCTAATTATATATACTCGACCATATTCTTATATGAAAATATCCATTATTATTATTTGTACATAAAATAATGTATTATAATCTGTTAATATACATGTCATATGTTATATTTTTCAGTTTTAAATAATATATTTTAAAGTAAATAATATCGAATATATGTAGAATAATCCTAACTTATAAATAAACGCACAACCTGAAACACGCATAAATTTTGATTATTTGACTGAAAAGTCCTTCAGTGACGTAGGAGTCAATGCGTGGGAGGGATCTGATTCAATCCTGAAGCCCAGTTACTTTACATATGGGATGAATGTTTTACAGAGGCTTGACATTTTCAAAGTAACGTAACATTTTATATTATTTGTGTAGGCAGTTCAAATACTTTTTACTTATACATCATTATTTCAATAATATTTATTAATTGACTTAAAATAATCGAATGAAGATGTCATGCAATCTTTTTTGATTAAACTTCCAAGAAAAATAATACATCCATTATAAAGAAATTAATTAAAATAATTGAAGGCCAAACACAAACAAATAACTTTTGAACTCGTATTTATACAAAAGCCATTTTATTTTTTATTTTTTAAGTTTTATTCAGTTTATTAGTTGGTATTTTGTTGCGAGTTTAAACTTTTTATAAATGTTTAACTTTTTTTCTAAATGCTATGTTATTGAGCGAAGCGAGGAGAGCGAGCGAAGCTCTCCATGAGAGACTTTTCTGTATCCTTTGTGCAAGGATCAATCAAAAACTGTATATCCAAAAATTTCCAAATTTTGCACTCTGATAGACATCAGTCTGGTGGTAGTAAAAATTTCCCATATTCAATGTCATTGAGGAATACTCACGGAAAAACTAAAATCCCATAGACTTAAATGGAAAACATTTTTCGCGAACATTTAGCTTTACAATGACATGCGCGTGCCGAATTTGTATAACAGCTTTTAGAAATTTTTAATTTTATATTTTTTCTTTATCTTGAAAAATAGTTGAGGACAGAATGCGTCGACGTTTAGAAAATGCAATTTCGGTGCTGTTTGCACCTCGCTTCGCTCAATATGCTACACATACCGAGATTTTGCAAGCGCAGCGAGTCAAAATTGAGGTCTGGTTCGCGCTACTAGTGTTTTTATATAACACAATTTTTTCACTGCAATAATTTCTCTTTATCACGGAAAAAACGCGAATTTGGTTAGTTTAAAAAAAAATAACAATAAATATTTATATAATAATAAACAAGTCAGATTTAATTAATTAACATGCTGCTAAAATAGTAGTATTAATGTTTATAATCTACACAAATTTTATACTTTAATATTTTTAAGCTTTAAAAAATGTTTTCTTACTTACTTTGTTCGCTGGATGATTTCAATTAGGTTTAATTAATTTACATCCCACTAGCAGCAGTTGATGCAGTCACAAACAGCAACCTGTCACGCGATCCTTACAGCTGTACTTTCGAGAAGATGAACGAAATTATTATAATATCAATATTATTTACTCTAGCACACGCTGCCAGTTACCAGCGGTATGGAAATCAGCCTTTCACAACTGTGGCTACTCTATACAACGAAAACCAGTTTCCATATAAAACTAATTATGGCAGCGATGTGGCTTCATTCCCAGAAGCTACCAGGTATCCAAACTATAACTCTGCATATTCTACTGTGAGTCCATACCAGTTCAACTCCCCGCAAACCAGCAATAGTTATCAATCCATCTATACCACGCCTAATTATGGTTTAAACCAGAATTATGGGTTCGGTCAAGGTTATAGTGACCAGTATGGCCAAGGAGTGAGTTCATATGAGATGCCATTCATGAAGTTCAGTCAAGATTACTGCGTGAACCGTTCTCCACAGAATGCTATTTGGGTGGATAGTTTAAAGGGAATGTGGTATGGAGTGGAATTCATCCAGCACTTGGCTGGAGACGCCAGGGTTGATTACACGAGGACTTGTATCGTTATACACATATCAGAACCCTTGGATCGGGTGAGTTGACTTTGTTCAAAATTAATATATTTATAAAAGAAAGTAGGACACTATTTTTAATACACAGGCCCAGACTATCCAAACTTGTGAAAAATTACATTACCCGTATAAAGTATACATAAAAAAATCTATATTTTTGTATGTATGTTCAGCAGAAAACATTTTTTTAAAGTTTTAAGTCACAGAATATTGAAAATAATAAATATATAACATAGCAACAACCTCAAAAGATCCAACGATGGGAAAAAAACCTGCAAATACAGTAGTCAACGCGGCAATTACTTCTTTAACTGAGAATGTGGGTTCAATTATACCACAATTATATAATCATTATTTTTTTTATTATTACTATATACTACATAAATAAATAAAACAAAGTGTGATTAATTATATATACTTCATCATTCTGATATCTAAATTAAACTGGCTAGTATAGATTAATAACTCGTACAGAGCTACCTACAATCCTATCGTGAAAGTCGTCGTCGAAATCAATAATCGATTTTGATCCAATATCGATATTTTAAAATTTAAATTTGAATCAGTTTCACAACTAGTAAATTTGTGAATAGTACTATTTTTTACGGATTAAAACGTGAGTAATCGCGTATAATTTGCTTACATGCTTATTTTAACCCGTGTGACACTTACATCTCGTTTATCCGTGAACACGTTTGCTGCAAAGCATTCGAAACGTCCGGTTAAAATAAAGATGTAATCAAATTATACGCGAGTTTTAATCCGTAAGAAATAGTTTTATTTGAAATGTGTACTCGTGAAAATTTAAGAAAATACTCTGTGGATAGTTGGTAAAAAAGTCATTTCAATCTCAGATAGTAGATCATTAAATTTAGTTGTGTATTACTCTATGGATAAAAACTATTAATAATTTTAATTTGACAACAGCGCCATCTGTCGGATCTTATCATGCAATCAACTAAAAACCATTGTCCCTTTGAAACACAATTTGTGTGATTAAGATACCAATCGTTCATTATTATAGGATTACTATTTTGCCACGCCAATGCTTAGGTATATTATATGTTTTATGTAAATATAATATGTGTGTAAATTTCTTCTGTGTGTATAACCTCTAGGGATTATAGATGATTATAGGTATTCCCCAGATTCTAAGTTTTTTTAAAGTAAAGAATTATATATAAATATAATACATATGTAAAATTCTTCTGTATGTATGTTAAACTGTGATGAAGGATGATTATAGATATACACAATTCTGCAACCAGATTCTTTTTAAATATATAGGACACGACAAAGTCTGCCGAGACAGATAGTAAAGATAGAAAGATATCTTTTAAGAGCTGAAAACTAGTGTTCAATAGATACGAATTGTGTAATAGGAACAATTAGGAGTCTTCGTTCACATCTTGATCATTGCGACAAATGCCAGTTTCGTTCCATAGAGTTAAGTAAATAGAGACTGAACAAAAAATATTAAAACTATGAAACTTATACAACTACATATATATATATAGAAAAATAATACTTTATAATACCAATACAATCATTGGAACAATAATTATTCGTTGTTAATAGAACAAGAAAATACAATGAGAAAATATTTAAATTAGTAATATTATATGTTTTTTTATTTAATTTTTCGTAATCCATAATTACTATTATATAATTATCTGGCTGTACTCACTAAATTTTACCGGGATTTGGTTGACTAATTTCGAACTCGTCTGGGACCATTATAGGAGCATAGCGAAATCGCGGCGTGAACTATTCCGGCAAATCCAAATAAAATCAACAGGCAGTTAATTATATATTATATGTTATCTACAACATACAAATATGCGTTATAGATAGACTGATTTTATAGTTATTTTATCTTTATTTTACAACTGTTTTTGTAATGGCCATGAACGAATTGGAAAAATTATTATATTTATCATTATTATTATATTCTTACTTTACAATTACGAAATATATATGTTTAACTTAATTTTAAAAGTCTCAACTGTCCGAGATATGACTAAATGTAATTAAATAACGTCAGAGAGACCTCTTAACCTTCTAATTAGCACCTTCAGTTCTTAAACAATTTTTGTGGTGAGTGGAACCTCTGTGCGATTGAAAGGCTAGGGGTCAAATAAGATAGCAAAGTGAGTCAGGAGCGCCCGCGCAATACTGGAACGTTTGTCAGTCGATGTCTATCGTTTAGCCGCGTTATTTTTAAAACGTGCAAATTTATTGCATATATTTTAAATGTAATATGTGTTTAAATATTTTTTATATCACAATTAAAATCATGGGTTTTCAAGGTCAAGTTATGTTCACTTTTTTATTGTTTTATTTGGTCCAATTTGTTCTTGGGGATGATATCTCGAACAGTACTGATATATCAGTGAGGTGTGAAGTCGAACATGAATACGATCATTTGGATGTCAGAAATGTTACTGGAAAATGGGAGGCTGTGGAGTTGTATATGCATTTGAGTAAAGAGGGTGTCAATGTGTATAAGAGTTGTCCCAGGATTACAATTTGGGAGACTGAGGAGATGCCCATATCGACCTTTGGGGTATGTAAATATAAATATGGTAATTTTAAGTAATTTTTATAACATTTTTTTTATGTTTCGTGCATATTTTCTTACGGTTTTTGTTTCTTAGACATTTGATGTACTTAGAAATGGGTAAAGATGATATTAATAAGTTAGTCTGTCTGGGTTTTTTGAAATGCATAATATTCCGGAAAATACCTCATGATAAACAGTGTCTGTTGTATTGATAAGAAAATGACAGCAGGTGACCTATTGAACTTTTATACTATAATAGTATGAAAAAGTTTTATTTTAATATTACATTAATCTTATTTTTTTGAGATTTTTATGTTTTTTAAAGAAGATTCGACTAGTAAATATCAAAAAGAAAGTAAATCTCAGAAATTTGAATAAAACGATACTGGTTAAGAATGTTTTATTTTGTTAAGAACGGGGAAAGTAAGATTATTGTAATATTAATATAAGAAATAGTAATAACTCTCTAGAAATAATGTATTCATTATTTCTGTTTAATCAGTTAATATATTTCTTGAACACAATTATTGCAAAATCGAAAGGCCTGTAAAAACAAAATGTAAAAATAGATCTGTGCTAAATTAGAAATATTTAAATGTATTATAAGTTTTTTTTATTCCCTTAATCAAAAATTTCACGATAATTATTTTGAAAAGTCGAGAATTTTTAAAAATATTTAATTATTTAATATAAATCCTTCAAACCTATTTAAAACCCTCGACTTCGTCACAATAACAATTTCAATTGAGAAATGAATTGCGTAACAGACGCCCACTTATTTCTGTAAGTATTATTGTATTATTGTAAATATTCATATGTAACTTATCTATTTGATTGTATTGTATATATATTATATTGTATGAGGCGTTTTAGTAATTATAAATATTACTTGGTAAATATATTATATGAATAATTTGAGCAGTCTTCTTTTCTTAAAAAACACAAACGTCTTTAAAAATAAAATGTAAAATGATTGTAATTTTGAATAATAGTCGTTAGATAGTTTTAAATTAAATTAAATGCAATTTCGACAAAATAATAATAAGTGTAATAGTCAATGCTCATTATATATTGATAAATTGTGTACTGGTGGGGTTTCCCAGTTTCCCATCATATTCGTTGTGATTTGACTGATCCGGTTATCTCCCTTCGTCGACCCTCGCTTCCTTCCAGCTGATCTGCTTAAATTATTTAGTAGAAATGAGTAATTGCTGATATAAAACATAAAAACAATTTGTGAGGTAAATAACTCAATGACTGATGACTGACTGACATGACCTTTTAATATTAAAACAATTGGTTAAGTAAATAAATCATTGAATAAAATTAAGATAGAATCTTCCAACAACAACAAATGTAATTTTCGGAAAATATGTTTAAATGTAATTTTCAGAATTTTTTTTTTTTTGGTATAAATATATTTTTTTAAATCTTCGAAATATTACAGTCATTTTTGAAACATCAATTTCAGATTCTATTTTACTTTAATTTGAGAACAAGAAGATATTTTTCCAATATTTATTATCTGACCTATCTTTAGCTAAGTGGCAAAATGCTTGTTGTCGATTCGTCTCATATATATGTATGTAGGTGATAACATAGCATCTCTTATGTCAAACCCATACCTTTACCATTCTATTCGAATACAGTAAACGTTACTTGTCTAAGCGATATGTAGCCGTGGCTATCTAACCCACGTAAATAGCTGAGTCATGCATCACACTGGGTGGGTCAAGCGACCTGACCTAATAATGCTGGGAATTAAGAGTATATTAAAAGAGGTCGCAGTAAAAGTTGTTTGTCCTGTTATATAAGGGATGGGACATAACAGATTCAATTAACGAAACTGCTAAACTGATTCAACGTCATATTGATGCATAATGCATATTGCTGAGCTCAATTGAATCAATAGATGTTACAATGGGACAACAATGTCAACATATTCTATTGAATAAGATTTTTTTTTTATAAACTTTTGGGACTATCTTGGCCTAAATTCTCCAGTAGCCTATATTAGATTTGTAACAAATCATGTCATGTCATGTTCATCATGTCTTTTTTTGTCTGCAATAGATTAGGCTGGATTAAATAGTTAAAAAATGACGTCGTCACGTCTGTCTGTCTTCGTCAGCTCTCAAATTCGTCTCTTTCAAAATGTTTTTTTTAATTTAACAAAATTACTTTTATTTTTTTTTTATTTTAACTAAATTACTTTTCAAGTGTTTTTTTTTGTTGAAATAATCTTAATTCAATACTTTTAATATCTTTTTAATTTCTATTAGCCATCAAAAAATACATTTTGTTAAAACATTTTTCATTCATAAATTTATGTTATAAATGAAAATGCCCCTTAAGTACTTTTTTATCCACACTGACATTTTAATCAAATTTTTGAGATTGGTTTTTCGCCTATTTCTGAAAATAGTACAAACTACAAGAAAGTCAAGGAAAAAGCTTGTTTTTTACATATTATAAATTGAATTTCTCATATTATAAATTGAATTGAATTGAAAATCTAAAAGCTACTAATGACGGTTTTTGTACGGTTTTCACTAATAGATACTATGACAACGGACAGACAAACAACAGTTTTGGTGTATTATTCATTTGGCTTAAAACCTTGCCTAAATAATTACACAATGGATACTTTAAATTGAAAATATCCTAAATAGAATTTACAATCTTTTTAATGTTGGCAAAAAGGATCACGGATACCAGATAAGAGAGGTGAAGCTGAATGCGAAAGCTAGTCAACTATATACTTGACTTATATCTTCACAGCCTAACACGGAGAGTCCGCCCCACCACGTACAGCACATGACCGCGCGGTTCAGACAAGAGTACCGTAACCTACGTCTCCTGTGGGACGAGGCTGGTCAGACCATCGAGTACGCAATGTACTTCCGCAACGACTCTGCTGGATATTGGCAGGTGTTCCATGGACAAAATGGTGAGGAATATTGTTTAATTTCGTGCAGGATATTATGAGAATTGAATCTACGTATGCTTTTGAATTTGGTACAAATAAAAATACTTAATAATATAGTAACCTGTATGTTTGCTAGGAAGGAAATAATTATACACTCTTATAAATATCATAAATAAGTATACTTGTTACAGGGACATTAACCATTCGACCTAATTATCAGCAATTTGACGGCACAGTCCAGGTTTTGAAAGCCGTAAACGATCACCTCGTCCTCAACTTCTGTCAAGAAGCATCTAATGGAAGACCAGCTCAGCTATATACCGTTCTTTTCTCAAGAGAACCTGGCGCGATGCTGCGCTGGGAAATAGATTCAGTGCATGCTCTTTTACAGAATAAGAAGCTGTCTGTTGCTTCTAGAAGAATGGTGTGTGGGAACAGCGCGGATAGACCAATCTTGAGCGTCTCTTTTTCTTTAATTTTATGTTTATTAGCATACGTCATTGGAAAATCGTAAATGCATTTATAGATGGATAATTTAATTTTGATCCTTTTTATAAAATTATAATAATAGACATTATTTAATTTAATTATAGTTCATGAATTACTTATATCCTAGTTCCGTCCTAATTATATATATTATAGAGTGTGACAAATAAATAAATGTCAATGGTTAAAGTTCATAGTTGTTGTATGAAGTGTGTAATTAAGTTTAATTAAAGTAAAAATAATATACTAAACTATTTATATTTAAAATATGTTTAACCATGTTAAGATTTTTTAAATTTGAAATTTAACCTTAAAAATTCATCGACATAAACAGAATTTAGAGAACCTCTAGAAAACATTTCCTTCGCTCTGTTTATTGATATTTCAAAGGTTCGTCGGTTCGAGTCCTGCCAATGTCGATTTTTTTTATTTATTTAAATTTCAAACTTTTTATAATTTATAAATTTTTTAATGTTTTTGTAAAAAATATATCTATAATTTATTTCATGTCATATTTTAAAATATACCAAAGAAATATATAATAATAATTATATATAATCTATATATTTACTTTAATTAAAAATTAATAATAATATATTATATTATTCAATAAAATAGTTTTATTATGAGTCTCTCTTTAAAATATTCAATACAAATAATTAGATACTTTTATTTACAGCTCTATAAAAAGGGGTGATTCATCAAATAATTCCTTGTCTGCACCCTCTCCTCTACAAATAATAAGCTACCCCTAACCCCATACATTTTTTTTATTTTAATTATATAAAGCATATTTATTTTATGTTTATTCGATCAAAATTAGTTGAGTATTAAAAATATTTAGACAAATAAGTTTTGGTGATATCCTCCGTGGTCTGTGTGAAATGTACAAAATGTTAGAAATATAACATTAATATTTTATCTGTGTGTAAACGTGCGTATGAATATATCAGAATCACACATCATATATTTTATAAAATCAGAGAACGTAAAGATTACTGACTTATTTCTATATTTATTTAACTGTTTACTTTCTTCTTCTTTCTTTTTCTTTCTTTTACTTAATCATTCTTGAAGACCTGGTTTGAGATTTGATGTAATTGAGATGTTTAGATTGATTGATTTGCGTTACGTGAAAACATCCGTGTAATTAGGGTTACCAGGTCGCCAAACCTAATAGCCGGACAGACCAGACAGTTTGTCCGGACATTTGGGTAGAAAGGACACCCTTCATCATTGATCATTTTGTCTCAGTATTAACAGGTACGACAAAAAAGTATATAACATCAAGCTTTATTATCATAAATCTTAAATTCTAGTGAAATAATAAATAAAATCACTCGTTTGAGTGATGTCCGGCTGTATCTGAACGCCTGGCACCGCCTGTTATAAATTGACAAAATTTTCAAAAAATGTAAAGATAATAATTAATCTTGATCCCCGAAAATATTTTCAAAAACAAATTCGTTGTAGCAATTAATACCATTATGACATTTTTATTACATATATATAATATTGCTATATATTTGCGAATGTTCTAGTTGTTTCTTTTAATTTTTTTAATTCAAAATTAATACAAAAATATATATTACATTTATAATATATATGTATATATAGATAGAGTAATAATAATTATCCTACAAGTCACCATATAACTATGTATGGCTTTATTCAAGTCATTCAACGAGAAAATCCAATTAGTCGGTAACTTCAAACTTGTCGCTGATGTTGGAAACTTCCAGAACTAATACGCCCACACTGCTGGCATAGCAATATATATATTTATATATATCTTTATGCGTCATATATATAATCTTAAATATTTTCAGCATAAAACTTATTAATACAAATAAAAACACATATTTTTTTCAAATCAATTTTTTCTTTTTCAGAATTTAATAAGTCGTTTTATTTTTTTCTGTGATTGGGTTTTCTAGATATGTCAATAATTATATATATTTTTATAGGATAAAAAATAGAAAATATTGTTGAGAGTTTATTATTTTGTTTTACTCTGACAGCCAATTATTTCTTTTCTTTTATATTAAGTATGTATTTAAAATAATAAAAGTTATACATTATCTTTAATTACCAAAATTAAGATATGCAACCTATTTGGTGTACGTAACTGCTACTCATGCTGTACTAGTCTGACATAAATTAATATCTATGCAGTGGCTGAAAGAAAACCTTTTTACGTCCCACCCACCCCACTAGGGAGGTTATGACGTCATTAGCCAAGTTTGAAATTTACCCTTGGATGGATACTAAAGTAAATCAGATCTTAAAACAAGGGGATGAAGTTTAAAATAAAAACAATGTTCATACAAGCACTAAGAAATAGGATTACAAATATCTGTCAAATTAGTTGGCGGCAATGTCTTTTTGTTAACTACAGAGGTTTTTACTTTTTTTTTTAAGAAAAATGTTAAAGTTTCATTATTAGATAAAAAAATTGTGCGTAAATATACCTTTATAAATAAGTAATTATTAAAAAAAAGATGTTTAGGATGTTTTTTTTGTTGACTAAGATTGAATGATAAATAAATATCTGATACATATTAAAACTTTTTGGTTTTCAGAAAATAAATTGTTCTTTAAATTGAGTACTTAGGGGTAATTCTTCTTCATTAAAATGGAAAAGAGACAAACTGCATTCGTACATTCAGAAACATTTGTCTGACTTAGAACCTTTGACTTAAAGGGTATAAAAAACCAATTCTTTTTTTTTAACCTATTTTGAGTAGAATTAATAATATTACTATTATTAATTCTACTCAAAATAGAATAAATATTAAATTAAACATACATTTTTTAAATTTTAAATACGTATATGAACATGATACTTAAATCTAAAACAATGCTTATTCTAAATATGACAATACTTAAAATATTGTTTATATTAAAGCAGTAGTGATGTTACTATTTTGTTTTGTACCTAAATGGTATATACAAAAAAAATTTCGATCATTTAGTGATGCTCTAATGACATGCAGAATTCGAATCGTCGAGATTGCCATATTAATAAAAGAACAATACATACAATTATTTTTAATTATTTATAAAACATTCAGCAAACAATAATAACGAAATTAATAGTAAGGATAAAACTTAAATACTACTAACTAAGCTAAGTATATATAATATTAAATTTATATTTTGTACTATTTGTAAATAATTATAATCTTTATTTACATTCTTCAGGCAATAGCTTAACTATTTCATGTGGGTCTGAGTATATAATATTATCTTCATGATCGAACGCCAAACCAAATATATTTTTTACGTGTGCAATTTTTTCCAAAGTATTATTTTTTTTATTCGCCACGAAAATACCATTCTGGCCGCTAAAATGTGCTATTCCTTTGTTATTAATCTCCACAGCACGATACATTTTAGGGCCCTCGTAAAAGATTCGATGGTCAGTACCATTTTTGATTCTGTATAATCCAGTTGCGTTTGTTATAAAGATGTCATCGTCCCCGTCAATTGCAAACTGATATATCTTTTCGTGTATATGTTTTTGATGTTCAATTTTAGTTTCATTGGCTTCTTTTAAACATTTAAACAAATGTTGTGAAGGATAATTTATGAAATACAGGTGGTGTTTGAAGAACATATCCCAAATATTATGATCGCTGACTACTTTTTGTACACTGCTGGTATTCGTTTTAAAATGGTGTCTATATATTCCATTGCTTCCTCCAAAATAAACGAATTTTTCATTGTTATTTATGGCGATGGCGAATCCATTTTCAACTTCCTCTATAACTTTGTGTTTAATGTGGCCTTTTTCGATGTAACCTATTTCAAATAGATCTTCGTAGTCCTTGCCAACATTGAAGCTGAAGAAGACCGTGTGGTCTACTTGGTCACAGGCGAGTTGGTATGGTCTATTCAAGCCCATGCCAATAACATGCTTCTTATGAAACTTATTTCGCACATATACCCCTTCACACTTCTCTTTTGCTTTTTCATTCGTCTTGCTCAAAGACTTCTCTAATAAAAGAACAAAGAGACCAATAAGGAGAATAATTTTCATTGTTTTAAAGTATTTTTTTGTCAGCACGTCCGCTGCAGCTTCACCGTGTATTACAAAATGATTCACGATCAAGCAAATGAGAACATGGATTAATTGGGCGTCTGTTTTGACTTTATTATTAGATAATAGACGACTCATATTCAGATAATTGTTATTGAATTAACGATAATTTTCCATATTGCAGAGTTTAACTATTCATTATTAGCGTCTTCGTCTGTCTGTTACGTTTTATATCAAGAAAAAAAAATTATGTCACTTATGCAACAAGATCTCGTTTGTATATAGAAAAAAAAATAAAAAAAATTTAAATTAATTAAGTATATTTATCCTCTTAAACTTGACTATGATAGTCAAAAGAATTTCCCAAATTCAAACATGTTTATAATATTTTATAATATTTTTCTTTATTATTATGATATTTTTATAATATTTTTCCACTTTATATTTTTATTTTGTTTATATAAAATAAAACGAGAAAAAACAAAAAAAATACTGAGTTAGTTTTGAAAAAAAAGATATAAATAAAATTGATGAAATTGTATCTTCAAAGAAAATCTTACTCTACGAAATTGGAAATATTTTCGTAGAATTTTCTTTTGACGTAGCATTTACTAGGAAACCATAGCTTTAAAGGATTCGTTGTAAGTGAAAGAGGTAGATAGCTTTATTTCGTTCTAATATAAAGAGGGTTGATCCCTCTCTCGCTTTTCCCTCCGTCTCCCGAACCCTCCTACATTCACCCTCTAAAGAGCCTCTAAATTTTGCACGTTTTACAACAAATATGTACATACATTTGTTTTTTTTGCCATAAAAATTTGGAACAGAATATTTTTTAACTTATAATACCTATTATTGATATATTTTTTTATGAAGTTCAATATTATTAATATGATTAGCGATTTTATCGTTTCAGTACAATAACTATATATTTTATGAAAGCCTGGTAATAACTGATAGTTTTAAAAGTGGTCCTGAATTTCATTTATTTATGATGCAAAATATAATTTGTCAAAAAAATACATATAAGAAAAAGAGTATACCTAATTTTAAAAACAACAATAACAAGAAGGCCGTTCAATGTTCAAATTATGATTAATATTTTTCTATCGTTTATAACGAATATACTGCTCATAATGTATACTCTCCTAGTGTTTATGTTTTCAAAAGGTCGTAGCCTTGTAGCTTCTGGGTACGAAAGAAAAACAAAAAAGTTTGAAAATTCCAAGGTTTCCATCTTACAAGAAATGGTCCGAAAAAAAGTACAGCATCCAAACAACAGTCGTCTCGAGGTCGATCTTATTGGGATAACAGAAAACTTGAAGAGGTCCATTTGAAATCTACCCATGTATGGGAAATCACACGGTGTCCTTTTCCTTCCTCGAAGAATTTTATTCCAACCTCCTATCATTTATACATTCCTAATACTCTACGTGTTGTATAAAATTATTTGCTATTTAAAAGAATAAGGCGTAAAAAAAAAATTAAATTAGTTGTTATTTTTAATAATATCATTTACGAAATATCTCATTATTATTATTTTAACTTAGGTTAGGAATACTGTAATTATAACTATTTTTATATTGCTTATACTTCACAGGCTCCCGTTGACGATACAGTTACAGTGCCTCTAGCATATGTGACTTCATCTCTGCAATCGCAGCCATCCTTTAATAAAACAGTAATAGTATTAATAACCCCAAAATAAAGTAATTTTTTTATATAAAATTTCGTGATCTATGATTATTATTAAATATATTATTATCCGGCTGCACTCACGTTATTACTATCGGAACTTACCTAATTTGTTTCGAACTCATTCGGGGTCCTTATTCATGAATTCTGAGCATTACAGAATCATGCATTGCAGAATCGCGGCGTGAACTCACGTGAGATATTACATGAATACAGCCGGCTACTTATATTTTACAAGATAAAGCATACTTTAAACTTGATAAAGCATGTTAAAAACAATGAAATAAAGTTTTATTGAAATAATTAAAAAAAATGTATAGACATTAGAATAAAAATATCTATAAGAAAAAACACGTTTATATTTTATTCTGTTCAATAATTTCAATATTTCAATACTTATTAATAGTTCTATAAACAATAAAGCTTTCATTTATCTAGAAACATGTCGGCCATGTTTGTTATTTTAATAAACAAAGAATGAGTTCTATAATAAATAATAACTACTCTTTTAGTTTTTTTTTTACAACCATTCAATAGACTTGGACGGCGAATCAATGGCAAACATGCCACAACTGGCACATTTGAAAGTGTTGATGCCACGCACAAAATCCAAATTATTTTTAGTTTTTTGTAAATTATTGATTAATTAAAATTTTTTTTAAGAAGAATTGATTTTATTTCTTTATTAAATTATACTATATAGTCTCACCACGCTAACATTTCGAATGAAATTTTATTGTGCCAGATAACGTGGCATTTAAAAAAGATATTTTTTTTTTACTTTGTGGCACAGACGTCAAAAAAAGTTCGCCATTCCTGGACTATCCAATCTTGCGGTAATAAATATGTGATTTGAAAAAAAAATAACATTCATGTTATTCAAAATAAATCCTAATTTATGCGTCAAGAATCGATTTTTTCTATTTACGGGAAACAAGTTTATAAATTGACTTCTATTTTTGATTTAAATTAAATAGACCAATCCATACTTACAAAAATATCAAGCGTAGAACATTCGGGAATCTGCTCATAAAAATGAACCTTTTGTATGTTGTGTTTTATAATTTCGTCAGAATGTTGCTTATCATCTTCAAAATTTACCATTTTGGCGACAATACCTTTGTTATTTCTTTTTATGATCATATTCTCTTTTTTCATTTTAACGACCACTGGTTCGAAAATAACTTTATCTAAATATGAACAGTAACTTTCACCATCTGTGACATTATTTACGGAGTCATTTTCGCTCTGAGTTGTCAGGACGCCATCTTGATTATATTGTTTCAAAGTTTCTGTTTCATTATTTTCAAGATAATTCTGATATAATTCCTCGTTTTCAGATTGAGACCTACTTTTGCTGTAAAACTTTCGTATTCTAATATAAATGTTTGTTAAATATTGGAATTTTAGGAAATCTATCATTAAGTCTGTAATACTAGCTGAACCACTCTTCTTGCTCCTGTCGTGTGTTAGACATATTTGTTTAGATGAAGAAGTTCCGTACACGTAATAAGCTGTAAAAGTATATATTTCTAATTATTATATAACAAATTCAGATCATATATCAATACTATATCATTTATAAACTAATTAAAAACGAAAGTACCTAAAATAATTGAAACCCTCCCTAAAAAGTGTTATAAAAAAATAAATTAGTAATATATTATTCCTTACCAGTTTTAGATGAACAAGAACAAGGAGTTAGTAAGGGAGATTTATCTGCTATCTGAGTCTCAGGAGCGCTGCGCGTGCGACAGAACTGGTTGCTGCTCCACGTAGTGTCACTGCATGAGATGGTATTCGATATGGAGTCATCTTCGTCCATCCATTTGGAAGATTCGCGCAGCGAGAAGAATGTTAAGGTGACCACCGCCTAAAAATATGCTCATATAAATGGGACATCTAAAAAAATATTTATATACCAAGCAATATCAGCATATACTAGATATCTTAGCTACGTTTCGTATGAATGGATGGATTTCGTATGAAGAGATGGATTATTAGACTAGTGAGTCTTTCTTTCCCTTTCTCTCCGAATGTTCCAGCTTCCTTCTTCCATTCCCTATGATTGGCAACGCATTCCTCAATCTTAATTGATGAAGACATTCATAAAGGAAGGCACTGCTTACCGTCAGATGCTATCTGATCATGTTCCAGCGAATGACATATAATAAAGGCATTTAAACCCACCATAGTAAAACAGGCAGCGGCACACAGTGTAGCGCACAATGGAAAGCCGTATCTTTGTGAAAGCGCGGCGCCCAGCGCTGGGCCCAGCACTTCGCCCAGCGAGTAGCAACATGACCACACGCCCGCCACCGCACTGTATGTGGCCAAAGCCTCTGGACATCCACCCTCGTAGCTGTGTGTTGTGGATTGTTAGAGAAATGTTAGTTTTCTAGATTGAAATCCATATATTTTTTATAAAGAGATAAGACAGTTTTATTGATTAATAATTAAGCAAACAAAAAAACTGACATTGAACTTGTTAGTACTCCTTGAAAAGTGGGTAAAAGAGTCAGTGCAACTGATATTCCCAGAATAGACAGAGCTACTAGATCCAGCCATAAGTCTCTGAAAAAGAAGTATACATTTTTAATAGGAAATATTTAATTTATCTATCATGGAAGTATATCATTAGACATACTGACCTTGGAAGACCAGGAATATATGGACAAGGACCTAGAAGTAACAGACCAATGGAAGAGAGGAACAAACCCCAAACCATCATACACCAATGATGGTGGACGCTAAAAATGTTGAAAAGATAAAATATTCTTACTTTAAATTAAAATATAAGCAATATCTAGTGAAACTGGCTAATTTCTATCATCGAAAGACCAAAAATCTAAAAACGAAAAAAAATATATTGTTGTATACACAATTAATAATAAAAAAACAGTTCTTTCAAAAAATAATAATCACTTTTGAAAGCATCGTACAATAAGCAAACAAAAAAAATATTACCGATCAGCAACCCAGCCCCATATTGGGCTAAATATTCCATACAAGCTGGAAAAGAGTAAAAATATAAGGCCTATTTGGTTAGTGGATAATCCAAATTGTCGTAAATGGGGCTCTAGTGTTGGGTCAAGGAATGCCCAGGTGTTGGAGACGATGACTATCACCAGACCAGTGATGATTATTGACGGGATCTTGAACAGCCGCATGATGGATGCAGTCTTGGAACCGGAAACATATTCTACAAGAAACATTTAGAATATACTAAAATTACTTAAATTGAACCTCCATTTAATAAAATGTAATAAGTTTAGTAATCTGTTCTTAAACCTCTTGTTTGAAACCAGCTTCAGAATGTGAAAAATGTATATACTTAGAGTTAAGAAATGTAAGTATAAGCACCACCACAGTCAGCCAGCAGAAAGTAGTTGATGGGCACCGCTAGCACCATCACTATACCCAGGCTGTAGAATGGAAGACCGAATCCCCCGATCTATCTGGAACATTTATAATAATTATAATATTACACTTATCACGAAATTAAACATACAGAAATATATTTTATTCAAATCTTTTTCATTTTAGGTGGCTTGTAGCTATATTTAAACTTGAAACTAACTAATTAAGTCAAAGATAATCAAATTAAAACCTGCTAAAATAATAAAATAATTCTAGAAGATTGTGGAACTGTTATAATAAAAAAAATCATAGTTTAACGTAACACCAAAACAATTTATACCGAATAAAGAAGTCCTCCAATAGCTGGGCCAACCGACATCCCAAGACCAACAAAAGTCTCCAGGATTCCTAGAACAGATCCTATGTTCTCAGGGAAGGCGTTGACAACAAACACGTAGCTGGCGGTGGAGTACGCGCTGGCCCCAAGCGCCTCCATCCCGCGGACAATGAAGCAGAACATCGTGAATGTGAAGGTATCTTCTATTAAGACGAGAGTTCTGGAAGCAAAAAAATATTTTTTTTGTACAATTTACTACCATTTCTTGAAATTTAGTCTTATTTTTTTTAATAACCGGTTCGTAAATAAATGACAGACTAGCAACAACTAAACATATACATAATTGAAAATGTATTTATATATATAACAATATATTAACGAGCAAACTCGAGAGTTATTATAATATATATTTCAATACTCAGTTCAGTACAAAAAATTTACAACAATAAAACTATTTTTTACGGATTAAAACTCGCGTATAATTTGGTTATATTTAAATATAAACCGACGTTTCGAATGTTTTGCAGCATGTTCATGTTCACGGGTAGACGAGATGTAAGTGTCTGTCAGTACTTACTGACAGACACTTACATCTGACTAACTGACTTCAGTTAACAACAGTGGTTTTAATATTATTGTGTTTATTCAAGCATCAAGGTAAAACTACTGAGTGGATTTTGATCAAATTTGGTATTTATATTGCCTAAAGTAAATAATTTTTTATCTGAAAGATTATTTAATTTTCACGTGTAAGCACATAAACTGATTATATTCTATAATTACAGTATTACTACTTACTGTATTTTAATTAGTTTGGTGACGAATTCTCTTACTAAGTCAACATACCATATTCGAAAAATAAATAATTATTTTTTCGGAGGAAAAAAAAAATTGCTTAGAGAATAACTGCTTAAATTATTTGTAAAATTTTACATTACTATTACTATCGTGTTCGATTGTTATCCTAATCAAATTAAAAGTGCCTAAGCTGCAGAAAATTATAAAAATTTTAATGATAAATCGAAAAATATGGTTTGACATTTCTAAAAAAAATTAATGCAGATGACAGACTGTGAATGATTTGAACTTAAGGATTAGAAGTCGCTAGCAACAGCTCATCTCCTTTATAAATCAGTAGGATAAACTTAAAACTTGTAATTTAGATTTAGCAAATAGAAAAATTAAAAAAATTTATATAAAAATAGTACATTTTTGTTGGAAAAAATTGTTTAATGGAATGTTGAGACATAAACATTTAACTGGTACAACACATTCCGTATAATACTGAAACTTCCATCTAATAATAATATCTTCTTAAGTATTTAATCTCTATAAGTTATTAATGAGTAATGCTTAAATATAAGCGTCTGTTAAATTGAGATGCATCTTATTTTGAGTGTATTTGTATCACATTGAGTATTTATGGCTATATTTATCCTTAATCATGTAAATATAATGTAAACAGAATGTTTTTTTTTATCGTTACTTTTTATTTTGTGACGTTTGTAACTTTAATTTTATAATTTTTTTTATGTATTTTTTTACATGTTTTTGTTTTTTTTAATTTTTTTTATGTATTTTTTTACATGTTTTATTATTTTTTTAACAGAATGTTAAGAAATTACCCAAACAAAACATTACAAGTCCCAGCGACGAACATTCCCGCTGTGACCATGAACTTTGCACCAAGCGTCGGCAACTGTTAACAAAACCAAAAATAAGGTAATCACATGTAATTGGGTTTGATTCAATATTTGCTTTGAGTCTATATACATAATTAGACAAACATAACTTAAACATGTCATCAATATAATAGCCAATTATTGTGAGACAAAACATATTATACTATAGAAACTACTGTGTATTTTAAAGATCAATATATAGTTATAGCAAGTTTGATAGATCATTTCTGAACATTTTTAATACAAACTATAAGTATATATATACGTACGTCTTAAATGTATAATATTGAGTTATCGCTCACGGTATATCTATTGTAAATAAAGAGTCCGACATAACTTTTTAATAATATTTCCTTATAACATATCCTATTACATTAAACTTACCTTATATAATTCATTTATATATCAAATATCGTTAGCCTTGATGATTTCGATGTTCTTAACGATTTTCTTTGTTTCAAGTTACCACATACTTACTTACATATTTACCAAAAAAAGGCGAAGTCAGGAACATGACAACTGCATAAAAGCTGAACACAAAGCCACACATTGTTTCCGACAAGCCCTTTTCTCCGGCTTCTCTAGGGAAGAATGGTGCCATGATGCTCATAGAACAGAAACTCATGAAGTCCACTAGGGCCAAGGAAGCCAGCGTAAGTCGCTGATGTGTGGAGAGGTGACGCACTGCACCTGGTCGTAGTTTTGCTTGTGTTCTGACTAATCTATAACATATCATATTATTTTATTTATAGTTATAATAACCGCTATATACTAGGAACATTATTAATAAAAATACTAAACATTTCAATTAAAAACTCTGTTTTCATTGCCTTTCTATAGAAAAAATCTACATAAATCCAGTACACCTTTTAGCTATTTACTTGTAATAATAAGAATAGATATTAGACTTGTTATTATTTATAAAGAGTTCCAAATTGATAAAATTAAATTTTCCTACAGTTAGGACAATGAGTTCTTAATTCTAGAGCAATTAGGATTCAACAAAAAAAATAAACATACCTTTCTCTTAATATCCTAATTTCGGAAGGAACATCCTCCCGAGGTCCTCCTGACCAGGAATGCGCTCGCCTTAACCTTCCAGAATCTGGTAGAGAATAATGCCCGTCCCACGTGGCAGCCATTTCCTCAGCGTGCGTTGAAGTTTTGAAAAGTTTACCATCAAACACTATCGTCTCGGAAGAAGACGAACTGGCTGCACTACTATTTCTACGCACGATTGTCTGTTTATCATTCGGATTATTTAGCGAGTGCGTGCTCTCCTCGGGATCCTCACACTTTCTGTCCATTGTAGCAGCGACAACTATAAACAAATCCTTATCAGCGTGTCAACAGCGGGCTGTTACGACTGAAGTGACGATTGAAATTGTGCACTTACCGCGGATTACTTATCAATATCTTATCTTATGTAAATAAAAACTAAGGGATAAGGGCTGGTGCTTAGTTATTAGAGGACAACTCTCACCCGATATCTAACTATTAATATGTTTATTTTTTCACGATTTACATTTGACTATAACCTTCACGCTTTATGCAACAAAGTGAAGGTAGTGCAAAAAAAAGAGCTATTTCAGTCCGGTATTAAGTTTTCGGATGTAAGATATTGAACTCAGATAAAGTTACAGATATTTTGAAATAGTATCTGTAACTTGTATGTTATGTACGTAACAAGTTTTTACAATTAATTTTTTATTCATGTCATAGCAATAGTTTATAAAAAATAACGTCAAAACTGTTACAGGTAGATTTTAATAAATTTTTATGGCCTTTCTTCTTAATTATCAAAAATAATTCTTTTATTGAGTAAAACATTAAATTCTTAGGGAAAGACAATTGATATCTTATTTTAGGTATGGATTGTTAAAACTAGATTTACTTTTTTTAATTTACCGTTCGTGCCACTGCATTGGTTTTATTTTTAATATGTATAATAAAATAATAATAACTAATAAAACTCAAAATATATGGATTTCTATAATTTTAAGTATGATTTCGTGAGTATTAAATATATTAAATACTATTAAATATATTTTTATCAAGGGGCACTCGCAAACCTTAACTTGAAAAAAATAATTATTTCATTTCTGAATAATGTTGAGTGTATTTTGAATTACACCAATACCTCGCTTTGCGTCGCTGCTGAATTTTTAAAAATATCAATTGCTACAATTTATCTTAAGTTGAAAAAAAAGCTGTTCAACAAACATTCGACATTAATATGGGTGTAATTTTAAATAAAGAGAATTTAAGCATTATAAATTTTCCTGTTTTCGTCTTTAAAAAAAATAAAAAGTTATTCTGTGTTCAGGGACATCATTTAAAACATGAAAAGCCGGCCAAATATAGACCCCCCCCCCCCCCTTTCAACTCTAAAAAAGTAGAAAATTACTGAGTTCATATATCGCAGGGAATAAAAGCCGTATTAAAATTGTAATATTTATAAAATCAATATTATAGTATTAAATCAAAATCAAATTTATTTGAACAACCTTATATAATACATTTTATATTAAAAAAAAAATATAGTTTTGCTAAGCACCGACATACTTAGGAACTATCGGTATAGAAGTTTATTAATAAAAAAAAATCATCCAAAATGGTCGGCCACTCACTCAGCTGATTGCTGAGAATATTCTCGAAGCTGGTATTCTGTGGCTGTCTTTAAATGAGTTACGCCACGAAGTTAAAACAATTAAAAAAAAAATTGTAAAACATAAAATTAAAAAGAATTTTATTAAAATTAAGGATTAAAAATGGTTAAAAATAATGTAGGTACTATGGTGAGGTTATAACAAAAATAAGATGAGCAATGTTAGAGTACCTACATTTAGCATAGTGCATAAATAACTAGGTCCATGCAAGTTGGGTTAGCCTCGCGACGCACCCTGTGACGTTCCGCAAGGAGTTCCGCGGACCCTCCTACTTCCCGCCGAAGGCAGACCACTGTCAGGTTTTAGTGGGTATTAACTCGGTCGAGTCCCACATACCCCAGGCTGCGTAAATGCATTTCCTGACAAAAAAAAAAAAAAAAAAAAAAAAAGCCTCGCGACGTTCACGAAACAAAAACGTTCTATGTTAACTATATGGGACACATTTTATCAATTACCTCGAAAACTACAATTATGATTCGGCTGATTTTCAATCCAGACCAAGTTTTGCTCAGTATGCGCATGTGTGTAAAATTTCGTGCGTGTAGCTCGTAAATTGAAGGAGTAGGGTAACAAAGAGTTGAAAATTTGAGTAGTAAAGAGCTTCGCTTCGCTCAGCTCAATAACAATTGACGCTAACGGGAAAAACAATTAGTGTTAAGTATAAAAATTAAATTTATATTTTCTAAAACAGGATAGGATGATAAAAATAAAACAACTATATGAAATATTTTATTTAAGCCGCAATTCTTTTATATTATGTCCTTACATTCTAATATATAATCTAATCAAGGAGTATAGTTTATTAAAAATAGATAATTTTAGATATAGACATAGTACAGTATCAAAATATATATTACATGTAATGAAGTAATGTACGAGATAAGATGATTAATGTTGGGGAGAGTGGAGTGAAATTAATATAGTTTAAAAAAATATATAAAAAATAATAAAACACTATTTTGTATCATAGAAATAAATTTTCTGTTTAATTTAGATATCATACCAAAAGTAATTTTTCGTGAATATATAATATATATTCTGTATGCCCGATCTCACCCTCAAAACAAAAATTTTTTGAAATATTTTTCAAAATCAAATAAAAAAAAAAAAAAACTAGTAACACCAAGATCCCCATCAGAAGATAAATAAAAATAGTCATAAGAAATTGAACGTTTGAAGACGTTTTAAAAAACATTATATACCTATTGTAAATAAAAAAAGCAGACATAATCGCCGACAACAGCTAGTTAAACTTATTTTAACATTCAGATATTTTATTACATATATAGGCTGTACTCACTTTAAGACAATCTAATTTGCCCGACTTTTTCTGAACTCATCGGAAATCCTAATTGATGTTTAAATAATGGCGAAATCGCGGCGTGAAGTTCACGCTCAAGCAAATTACCAAAATATTGATGTTTACAGACCGATAATTATATTTAATCATAATTATGTGTATTTTGTTTCAAATTTATTTTATTATTATTTTTTTATTATATATCATGAACGGACATATTCTAATATTTTATTAGAACTCAATAAATGTTTTATATATAGTTTACATAAAATGCATAATCGGCAGTAAATTAATAAAACACTAGTTACATAAAATATACCATAAATTCCTTATTAAGTACATCATAACTTAAGTTGTGAGAGCTCCTTCATCAAGGCTGCCTCGTTCTCAATCTTAGCAAGTTGATTTAGTTCCAGCTGTTTCCCTGCAGCCTTCTGTTGTTTCAACTTCTCGATATCACTCAGTTTCTGTAAACAAATAATATATTACACTAGCTGTTCCAGCCATAGATATTATTAACCATTTATATAACTAACAGCAGTAGGTTAATACTAGATAACCTATATCTTTTCTTCTTTCATTTTACCGCCTTTTTGTTATTTTTTTTTTTTCGGATGGACTTGAAGAGTTTGTTTTGCAGCATTCAGTCTACCCATTATGCCTCTATCTTGGACGATAAAGATTTAAATAAATGAATAAACCAATACATAAATAAATTAATAAATAATAAAAACAAATACATAAATAAATTAATAAAAAAAAAAAAACAAATACATAAATAAATTAATAATTAAAAAAAAACAAATACATAAATAAATTAATAAATAAAAAAAAAAACAAATACATAAATAATTTTTTAAATAAATCGAATAAATTAATAAATTAATCATAATCACACAGAATTTTTAAATTTCATCCCGTAAATTTGAAGATTAAGAGAAACAATTTTTTCCATTTTATAAGTAGATTAATATAGATAAAAAATGTTAATTACATAGACTTAAACAAGAATAATTTTTCTTAAATAACACAACCTCACTAGTGATTATATGTCATACTTAATTACCTTATTAAGATTCTTGATTTTCTTATCTTTCTCTGGGTCCCCGGTAGATACGAATGGTGTTTTGGGTGTAGTGGGTGTGGTGGTGGGTGTGGGTGTGGGTGACGCGTCCCCACGCTCTTCAGCTTTACGTGCCTTACGTGCTTCGCGCTTCTCTTTTTGTTTGATAGCTTGCTTTGATGGTGGTGCTGTTTAAAACATCAAAAAATATATTATCAATCAATCAATCAATCAATGTACTCTATTTGAATAACATATAACAAAAATATCTAGGACATTAGCATAAAAATGCAAGTGAAAAACATATATTTATATAAAATTTAAACAATAATAACTAACAAAGAAACAAAAATTCTTTTACCATCAGCCACTTGACCAGGTTTGTGGGGCTTCTCATGTTCATGGAAGGTGAAGGTCGACGGTCTATTTCTGGCCCCTGGAGGTCTATACGCCGCGGTAGCTTTTGGGGTGTCCTCTAAGCTCTTCGGGGCGGACTTTGATAAATCACTCTTAGGATATGTTCCTGGCTGCCAGCTGACGGAGAGAAGGTTCTCTTTATCAACGCACATACGTTTGTGCATCAGGGCGCCCGTGTAGTGCCAGATTTTATAACTGGAAATAATAATAAGTTTAGTGTTACGTTTTTATATAAGTATATATATATATATATATAAGTAGGAGGAGACTTTTACCCAAGAGGGACTCCACACCGGCAAAAAATTAATCCTATTTTTATTAAAAGAGTTTTTTTATATTATTTGTAAAAATAAGCTAAGATAAGTGTAAAAAATAAAGCTATATTATTTTTATTACTGTTATATGTACAAGTTTACGTGGGTGGTTCATTTGTACTAAATAAAATGAAGTTTTAGGAAACGTTATTAAAAAGAAACTTAAGAAAGGATTTGATAATTATTTTAAATATTATTAATCTGTCTTACTTTCATTGGTATATATAAATATATTGTTAGTATTACCCATTGCCCACAGTGAGTCTGGGGTGCGTGGTGGCGGTGAGGAAGCTCTCCCCTCTCGGGTCCCACTGCAGCAGCGTGGTGTCGGGGGCACTGCAGGCCCCCACGCGGCGGCATGATCGCAGGTCCCACACTGACACCTGCCCCGTCGCGATGTTCCCGAACCCCCCCAGCAGGACCAGTACGAGGAGTCAAGGACTTTTGATTTATTTGATTGTGTTTGTTCTTGTCGTACTAGATTATAATAATTTCTTTTCATTGGAAGGCTTCCTATTTTAATTAAATTGTGTCTTTGTCATTATGTTTAAAAGAACATATTATTTCTTACAATTTTGAATAGCAATTTCATAACTCCGGATTTTTTTTTTTGTAACAAAAGTCACATATTCTGTTTTTAATATAAATATGAAATAAATAGAATAATTATGTAACCAAACTAAAAAAACAAAATTGAAGTTTTGTAGATGGCATTAAGAAATAGACAAACTTACAACTTAGCCTTTTTTCCAAATATATTAAAATAATCAAAAAGGATATAATTTCCTTCAGGTGGAAAGAACACAGCATTCCAGGCGCCTGTACCAAACTCAAAGAGGGGTTCGCACTTCGCGTTGAACACAGTGGCCTTAGCGGGCGCGTGTCCGTACACAGACACCCACTCGTTCCAGTTGCCAGGGTTCCAGGATATGGCATGGATTGGACCTTCTTTACCTGGATAATATAATAAATATATTATATCCAATAAACTTATAAAAATATTTATACTCAGAATAACGTATTCTCTGCTTTGTCACTTTCACACCTTTGACGTAAATCGTTAGTAAGGAACCGACAAAACAGAATATTGGGTAAAAGATTTTTATATGTAAGACAGTATGTGTTTAAATTTGTTTTATTGGTATAAAGTAATGGTATATTTGTTTGTTAGGATTATATATCTTTGTTTCAAATAATCTATGGATACAATAAAACTGTAAATAACCTACGTCTGTATGTTGAATATATTTAAAAAAAATTAATGGGGTTGTAAAAAGAAATTGATATAGAAATCAAAACACAAACTTTCGAACGGATTTTTATGTAATTTTGTAGTAGCTGAATGTCCAGTTCAAAACATAAGATGAAAGATGGAAAATTTCTAATTTCTACTAAAAAACAGAAAATACCATTTCTCCTACTTACTACTTAATTCTATTAAAATATATATAGGGACGAATATTTTACGTAACGACGATGGCAAAGATATGTATAAAACAAGTTAATTACTTACTAAATACCATGTTTCCTGCATTTCCTTTCACATCACCATAGGACAAAGATTGTTTCCCGTAGTATGAGCCACCAGTTTTATCTACCTGTAAATAAAATATATTTATAAAACAGAGCCAACAATATATATACTTATATTATAATGACGTAATATTACTTAGTTTATATGTTATATGTGATAATATTAATAAAATTAAAAAATTTTAAGCAGATGAAGTTTCAGCTGGTCATTTTAATCTCCCTCTCTAAATATGAAAAATGTATTTCTATATACAACTTGTGTCTCGACCAAAATTTGTCCATTAATAATTAACACAACCGAGATCTATCTCAATAAGACTACAAAAATAAATCTATCTAATATAATGTATATATATATATATATATATAATATAATACTTACATCAGTTTGTGTCAATGCAAAGACATTAGTGCCCCGTCTGTTCCAATGAAAAGTTGCTTTATCAGCTTGGAAGGAGGAGCGACTGACCACTGCCTGAGAGACTTCAAAGTTGGGAAACTTGAACACCCTCCAGAATGAGGGTTGACCTGGCTTACCTACGAATATACATGAAATTGTATATAAAATCAGGTAGTTTTTATTTAGTACCAAAGAATTTTTTTTGTGTATGCTTTGTTATTCACAGTCACTATCAAAAAATTATAAATCATTGAATTAAAAAAAGGGCAATTTTGTAAAAAAAAAAAGAACTTTAAATATATAAAAGCATCTTATGTTTACAAAACAAATTGAAACTGAAAACTTTTTTTTTTGACATTTTAACTGAATTTTATAAATACAGACAGTAATATGGAATGCTAAATTCATCAAAGCAAGCAGAGATAATACAACTCAATTGGTGGAGCGACAGAATGATTTTACCAGAGGTTGTGAGTTAAAATCATAATTGTATGAAAAAAATCCTTTTTTATTTCTTTATAATTAAATAAGCTCATTATGGCTAGAAATGTGTATACAAATATGTATTAAAATACTTACCCAAAGTAAATATAGAAATATAATAAGCAGATGCAGTACTGGGTGATATGCTATATGATTGTAATTTCTCTGCTTGTATGGAGTGAGTGTAGCGATCGAGTTTTACATCTTCATATATCAGTACTCTGTTGTTGACTAGCATTGTAAATAATTTCTCATCTGAAGACCATTTTGGTTCCCTTAAATGTTTCCATCCTCAATATATATAATATAACTGTCTGGCTGTACTCATGTAATTACTATCAGTTCACACCGATTACTCCATGTTCAAAGCACATGAAAAAGGGCCCTGAATGTGTTCAACTGGTTCAGGCGCTACCGTAGTAATTGCGTGAGTTACGATACAATTGTAATTACGTGAGTAAAGCAGGATATTTTTTTGAAGTAGTAATAATAATAATAATAATCACGCATCACGGAAGTTTACATACAAAAACTTTATATAAATTTAATTTAGTCTAGACAATAGAGAAAAATTAAAATTGCCTGTTAGTCTATTCCAGAAACAATAAAAAAAAAATTTAATCTTAAAATGCTTGTAGATCTTCTTGCAACAAAGAGTTTACTATAGAAGTTTTTTTTAAAAAAGAAAGGTAAAAGAAAGCTACAACAAATATTGTATTTTTAATATCCTCTCTTATCTTTAATATAATAAAAATTGCTAATAAGTTATTACTAATTATTTTATTTTTTTAATATTTTTAAAATATACTTACCAACCGATTTGATTTTTCTGCACAAATGATTCCACCTTCTTACCACTAGATGATTGATAAACATGCAAGTTTGGCTTACCCTAAAAATATTAGAAAACTATTGCTTCTACCACTACGGTAAATTATTATTGTAAAAAATATAACTTCTTTTTTTTTCTCTTACTTGTATATATATAAATATAACTTTAGAATGAAACAGCTTACTTGTGGATTGTCTTTAGTCATAGCAAACATTTCCCAAATAATAAAATAGTTATCCAGCGGTGAGAAAAACATGTCCTTGAAGTTCCCATCAATTGATGCCATTACAGACCAGTCCGCACATTTTACGATCTCAACTCTAAGAAAATGACAATATTAAATTTAATTTAATGTAAAATAACATTTAACACAATATTGTTGTATGAGATACGAACTATATATTTTTAAAGATATCAACATAATTCTAAAACACATAGGAATATTAATTAGCTGAAATATTTTTAATGTATTTTTACTTTTTGTCCGTCCTGTATGCAAAATAGGTGCCCTTTGGGCTAAATATACAGCTCCGTATATTGGTTGTGGTCTCATCTCTCAGTATTATCTCTTCATATGGTTCTTGAAAATTTATTCGGAACAAGCTCCGATTAGTTAATCCTAAAAAAAAATATTTAATAACCTTACTAAATCATGGTAAATTATATTTTATTTTTTTATTGAATAAGACTTACCTGCGATTGATGGAGTAGTAGCCATGGTAAGTAATTATATTTTTTTTATTTAATTAATTTTACGTAAACATGTCTGTTTACAATATTTTTATATTATTAACCTGAAATTGATCCGGATTTTTTAAATCCAAATCTGTCAAATGTCAATATTAACGTCACGTCAAAACCACGCGTTCCAGGTTATGCATTACTGTCAGAAATCTGATACAAGGTACGTGGGTTTTAAGAATGGGTATACCTTGTTTAAAACCTTTGCAATTTAATGAAATTTTTAATAGTGAAATCTAGTTTAGAAACTTATTTATACTTATTTAGCAATATTTAGTTTTACAGCTTTCTAAAATACTTTGTAGGTAGATAAATGGATATTGCACATTAAAAAAATGTAGATATGGAAATGTCAAGCCCAGCAAAAACTATCGATAGTTCATCTTAAAACGGTTCATATATGTTCATTTAGGATGTTGTTCATAGAATTGTTATTATATAACATAATCTATATTTAACTACTTAGCTATATATATTTAATATCATCATTAACAATTTCAAATTTTTGGTGGGAATTCATGACTGTATCGATTTTAATCGAGGGGCATTACTAGACCTTAACCAAATATCAAATGTCAACCTTTAACAAACATGGAATAAGTAACAACACTTAAATACAATACACATTATTAGATAAATGGATATTGTATTATCTCGTTTAAAAGTGCAGGATCTATAATTTGATTTCCTCTAACATTGTTCAAATAGTATACTAAAATAGAATTATTAGTTCAAACAAAACGATATACTCAATGTTTAGTAGTAAAAGTCAACTCCGAAAACGAACGCCAGAAAATGGAACTGACCGCGAAAGTTATTTGTCACTGCTAGTTGATGAATATATTAATTCTTCTTCATGTGGTACGTATACAGTCTCAATAATGAAGTGGTATAGAAGTGCCTTATTAAAATTCATGTTGTCTTTTTTCAGAAGCTAAAAGTCAGGTTTTAGCAAACTTGGCTAATTTTGCTTACGATCCAATAAACTTTGGGTATATAAGGAATGTTGGAGTGTTAGATATTTTTTTCCATGTTTTAAAGAATGAACAAAACAATAACCTGATACACTTCGCTGCATCTGGTATCTGCAATCTTTGTATAGGTAAAATATGTGTTTAATTAATGATATTTATATGTAATTGGTAAATATTATTAAAACCACAACTAATTATATACATTTTTCAATTTCAGATCCAGCAAATGTTGATTATATTTTAAATAATGAAAATCTTAAAGCTATTTCTATGTTACTTCACTCTGAACACGAGGAAACAGTAGCTGATGCCATTACCATATTTATTTACCTGTATGATAGCCATGCAAGGACTGTAATAAATGAATTAAACTTACAGAATCATATTGAAACATTATCTCAATCAGAAAATAAAGCAATATCTAATCTTGCATTGGTATTCTTACAAAATTTAAGTAAAATTGATTAAATACTAGTAATTAATATTTAAGCAAATATTTACATATAAAATGAATAAAATGTTGTCTAATAGATTTCCATACCTCATAAATAACAAAAATTATCAAAAAATATGTAAACTGCAATCATCATTCAGCAGAGCATCATTCAAAGCTGGTGATAAAATAAGAATACAAAAAACATTGACTCAAAAGGATCTTGATACATTTTCAAACCTCACAAGTGATCATAACTTTTTGCATAAAAATAATGGCAATAAACGTCCAATTGTACATGGAGCATTCTTAAATGGTTTGGTTGCTGGTCTAATTGGGACGCATTTGCCCGGACCAGGCACCGTGTTAGTATCACAGACAATGAAATTCCCTAATAAGTGTTTTGTTGGTGAAAAGCTAACAATAAGTGTCGAACTTGTTGATGTGCGGAAAATACTCAAAGTTAAATTTTTCTGTGTTGTTGAAGAAGAAAAGAAGGTGGTGTTCGAGGGTGAAGCCAAGTTACTACTGGCAAAAGACTGTTAAATATATATGTGATTTCTAAAGTACTGTCATAGACCTGAATTAATATATAAGATATATTTCAATCCTTACAGCCACTATGGAAATTTTCAATGTGCCAATTTCAATGTCAATTTAAAGCTAATAAGAACCAATTATCAATTGTGTAATAAATGGTTTACTCAGTCCACTTGTTTTTATAAACAATATCTTAAACAATCAAATAAGACTGATATCAGTAAAATATTGTTTACATTGTTGATTAACCACAAAAAATGAAGAATGTGTTGAAGACATATTTTTTGAATTTATATTATTATTATTGGCTAAATTATATTCTAAAATTAAAATATTTATTTTACAAAATCATGAAAATAGCATTAATAAAAATAAAGTAAAAAGGAGTACAAAATAAAATCAATGATATATGGCTGTATGTCAAACGGTTAAGATAATCTGTATAGAAAAATGCACCTAGACATGTTTTATTTATTCTGTATTATTTATATTCAAAAAGTTACTAAATGTAACTTTATTTTTATGTAAGTTATTAAAGAAAAAAGATCAGTATTAATAGAATTGAATTGAATTTTCCTTGAAAAGGATATTTCAATGGTTGTCTTTTTTTTAAATTATGTTACGCTATGTAAGTTTGTGTTATGTAATAAATCATTATATATAAAATGTTACAGTACTCTTTTGTCAACTCGCTTTTGACTTCGACTCCTCATCCTCTTTTACCCACATAAGTGTAGCCACAAGTAGTTCTTGTATAATGTCATGAAAATGGGCGAATTTTATTCAGTTTAGTTTACACCACAACAATTTTCGTTTAAATCCATAGTGTTGTTTTTTTGTTTGTCTGTTATTAAAAGCAAATTAGGTTTATGTGTTTTTTATCCTTGAGTTTTTTTTTCAAAGATGTAATGAAAATAATATATTGTGCAAATGAACTTTAACCACGCCAAATCTCATTAAAATTTGTTACTAGTAGACTGGGAATGATGAATGAAGAAACAAAAAACTTTAAAAAATATATATATATCCTTAGTACGTCTACTCATGTTAATTTTACATAAATTTTCAATTATCATAAGAATGAAATATTAATACAAGCAAAATTCGATCTGCGACCTCTGAGAAACCTGTGGAAAACGGTTTTATATATATATTTTAATGTTACTTTGAACTTTGTTTACCTGATATCCTGTATCATGCACATTATTATGTTCTAATTAGCATATCTATTAATTAGAACATAATAATCATTCTAAAAAATAAAACAAATTAGTTTTAATTCATATTTATTTTTCTTCTATAATTATTCGTTTGATGTTGTTAAATTACATTGTAATATACAAATTCTTACATAATAAAATTTTATTCAAATATTCTAGGTAAATTGTTAGTAGCTTTCACAATAATAATAATCGTCATGTGTAACTTTAAGGGAGTTACATTAGCTGGACTTGACCTTTTTGGCTACTGCTAAATTACAGTCTTGCAAAGATCTAGACTTGCTTTGACATTACTATCCTTAGAAAATCATTGAGAAAAGGACCTTTCCTCATTAATTTCGACCTTTTCTCAACCACGACAGTCTAAAAGAACAGATTCCCACTTACATAAACTTACCTACAATTAACTATAATAAAAGTGCATAGTAATTATACCTACCTAAGAAATTAAGACTTCTTTTAGTTAGCTTAGTTCCTTCTAGAAGTAAGAAGAGTATAATTTGATTTGTAAGTCTCTTTCTGTGTAGGTACTCCAAACTTCTACAGCGCATGTGGAAAGGTTTTATATTTTATTTTTTATGGTTAAAAACGGTTAAAATTTAACATAATAGACTTAAACTATCTGAAATAAAACTATTTTTTATGGTTACATTTTAATGTTTGGTTACATTTTAAATTTAACCCAATGTTTCGAATGCTTTCCAGCAATCGTGTTCACGGGTAGACGAGATGTAAGAGAAACTTACAACCAAATTATACGCGAATTTTAATCCATAAGAAAGTTTTATTTCAAATATGTACTCCTGAAAATACTTTAAACTATCTTTTTTTAAACTAGTTGTTTTTTTAACTTTTTACTCGTGCATGTATCGTAAAATCTAGGTATTAGACGGATTTTGTAGACTACTGGTCTCATCAACATGTAGGATACTTTTTAGAACAAAACAAACTAATCAGTTTATAATGAAATTTAGTATGGTCTCTGTTTTAGTAGGCATATACTAATATAACAAAGAGGTAAGGTTTGAATAAATTCAAAAATTACTTAAGTGATTTAATTTTTTTTACACTATTACAATGCTACAGTGTCTCTACGTAACATATGCCATCTTTTCTATATTTATATTAATCTTAAAATTGGGGATTACTGTTTTAAGACGTATTGTGGTGTGTCTGTGGAAGCAGACATGAGTCATGCAATTTTTTTCCATCTCTCAATATTTGTTTCATTTCATGCAAAAATACAAAAATTGGTTTCGGCTATAATTACAACAAAACAAAGAATATGTGTCTAATTATATAAATGTCAATACATGAGTGATAATAGATAGGTTATAATTAGAGTTGCTAGAGGTTGTAGTGCAGACGAAGAAACCGGCAAAAGCTAGTCAGTTATACATTGAAAAGTAAAATAAAGTTTTTTAAAATAAAATAGGTATTTTACGAATATAAGTTACAATAATAAGTTTACAATTTTTATATATGCCCAGTTCATATGTATCTAAATGTATTTCATTCGTTTTGGTCTGTAAGTTGTAAGGTAGAAGGTAGGTCATCTAGGAATTCTAGAAATCGGCTTATCATATTACTATGCAAAGGTATTTGCCGACACGAGATCTCAATCATCGTCTGACACGTACTGTACGTACTGTGGCCATAAAATCGAGACTGAATGCATGTATTTTGCACGTAACGAAAGCTGACCCAGCATTCTTTACTGGCGTACATTGATAAATTTCTTTTGAGATTGATTTAAATAAGCGCAAGCGTGGATAAAACTCATTTTAGTAAGGATTGTTCAACAAGCGATGTGAAGGGTTGAAAGTTGTCAGTACTTTTTAAAGAACAAATAGGTGAGTGAGATATTGTATATTGTATTAAACCATATTTTTATATTGTCGCATTTGCAATATTATTTAATAATTATATTTATAATATTATTTCGAAAAACTTGTAATTACTAGTATGCTAAACAATACATGAAGCTCTTAAATATTCGGCTGTACTCACGCGCGGTGTGAACTGTTCACGCTGCGATTTCGCGGTGCTCAGAGATCATGAAAAAAGGAATGGGTTCGAAATTAGTCGGGCAAATTCCGATAATAACGTGAGTACAGCTGGATAATTATATATAATAGAAGCCTGTAAACTTGTATTGTTTGTGCCTGGCAGCGACCACGTGCGTGCGGTTGATATGTAAATAAATAATTTAGATAACTTCATCAACTCTAAAATGGCTTGCATCCGGCGCTGGGCGATTCTTGCCGCATTTTTGTGGTTAGCAGTAGCGAGCGAGGCCCGGAGGAAACTCAAGCGAGACGAAGTGGAAAGCTTGAAGTCAATTGAAATGGCTGATATTGATGACGAATTAGATGAGGTAAATAAAGTAGTCACTTGTACAGCTTCCTATAATTTTTATATCTATATATAAGAGTTTGTTTGTATGTTTGGTTGAACGCGATTCTCTTTCGTGTAATTGTTCTATGTATTTGAAAAATTCTTTCTGATTGTAGCCAGGTTCATTAGGAAGTCTATAGGCTATCTAGCATTACGTTACTAATTATCTTAATAATTAAAAAGTGTTCGTCCGCGGGTGGAACCGCGAGTAACAGCTAGTATTTAAAATATGTGACACCTTAGTTCGGCTTAACTCTTTGATCTTTTTTCATTCAAGGGTGGAAAAAATATATAATTATATTATATTTCACATTTCTTGAAGGGTTTATTTTTAAACAGTGTTTATGCAATTATTTATCAAATATCTTGATTTTCAAACCAAAGTACAATTGACTTTATTATTTATGTAGAGGCGAATTAATAAAGAAGAAATAATAACAACTGAATTTGCTTCAGATAGCTATTGTTTTTATTACAACTTAATATTATCCAACTTTAGCTTGCCAAGTTTTACCTGCATGCTCATATTATTGCGGTGTTTACAAAATGCATATATTTGGCTAGAAATAGTCGTCTATTGGTTGTGTTATAAGATATAAATTTAATAAACAAAATCTCGGTAGATTAAGTTATTAAAAATGAATCCTATGCTCTTAAAATCAGGAACCGTTGGAGGTAGGTGACAAATAAACTGACTGACAGACACCAACATCTCGTTTTACCGCGAACACGTTTGCTGCAAAGCCCTTGAAACTTCGGGTTTAAATTAAAAAATGTGATAATTAACACGAGTTATATCAGTAAAATAGTTATTATTTAAAAATTATAACTTACTAAGGCATATAATAAGCGATATATAATAAGGGATATATCTAAATAAATAACTTTACCAACTTGAATAAAGGCTTTTCAAATTATAATACTATCAATACAGGCACGTATTGAGTTTTATTGAGGGGGAGCAATTCTTTCTTTTGATAAAAAGGAAATAAATAAATTAAGTAATTCTTGGTCCAGGGGTGGAGAACAAACAAATTTGTCCTTTAACTCGAGCCTTCATCAACCATCTTTATCAACTTAAATTAACTTTAGTACATTAAAGTCAAGGTTAAGGCTCTTGCAAAGCATATCCTAGTTTTAAGATTCTAAAGGGTAGGTAAATGGATAAAAACCAGAAAGTGACTCCATAGATAAAATTCATTACTTAAATATTCTTTACATTACCAAAATATATATTATTTTTACGTGTATGGTTCAAATTATTTAAGGAACCTTTTATCTATAGGCTAATTCCTTCCAGGCAATTTTATAATACGTCAACTCAGTGGTTACTTTCTGCTTCGTCATATTCTTTCTCACTTACTATCCATGTCTTTATCCATCTTCTTCTTTCTGTTATATACTTTTCAGTCCTAATTCCGTTACTTGACAATTGATTACTTCTTAACATTTCTACCGTCCATGCTACTTTTAAACTGCTTCTTTAGTTCAGTTATTAGTTCATATATTAGAATCCTCTCGCCTTTCGTATTTTCGTAGCAATCTAATTCACATAATTCTGAAGTCATTTAAACCACTTCGAATCCAATAAATGTATATCTATATATATAGATTATTCTATGAATATTCAATTAATCATTTTGATGTCACTTTTTTATTTCAGTTACAGCCTTGTCAATGTGGAGTGTTCATGTCGCAGCAAGTTTTAAAAGAAGGACGTCGCAGACCTCGAGGTCCTCCTCAGGGCGAGCCCGTGGTCACGTACGACACGGAGAGCCCCAGCCTGCCGTGTACCGGGGGCTTCAAACACTGCATCAGCAAGTGCCTGGATGTGGTATGATATATATGATATGAATAATGTATGAAGTAATTTGAATTAGCTATGAGTCTGATAATGTATGGATCTGTTGGTGTATGAATTAATAAATATAAATGGGCTAGAACCAAACAATGCTTATACCATGTCAGTCCGAATTGCTTCAGCAATCAAAATTGAATTATGGTACATTTTAGTGTACCTAAAACTAAGTAAGACAATTGTACAGTATTAGAAAGCAATATACGGACAAACAGTAAAATATATAACGTGCTAGCAATCGCTTCCCTCTTAGCTTTTCATTTTAATTACATTTTACCGTTTCATTGACTAGACGTTTTATTACTCTGTGCACTTTCTTTGAATATGCGAAGAGAAGTGCAATTTATTTAAATATTTTTGTGGTAAAAAGAGAAGATTAATAATTGTGACTTATAATTAAAATTGAAAATATGTTCCAGTTCTTTTAATAAGTTCAATATTATGTATATTCTTTCTTTCTTCATTATCACAACCTTTGACAATCTATGATTTTAAATATTATAGAAACCTTATTGAATTTGCGTTCAAGAAGAATATGAATAGAAGAATAGGACTATTTTCGAGCATCTTGATTTTCTGTTCTTTTCTCAAGTTGATACTTCGTTCTAGATCCTCAAGTATTTACCTCGCGCGGGTCCAGTAATCTGCGGTGCTGTGGAGCGCGATGTCTTTAGAGAGAAGGCGTTCCTCTTCATCAGGAATTGTGGGGGAGAGTGGATGCCAACCAACTTCTCTGCTGGCAAAGAGTTCTGTTGTACCGACGGACAGCACCACAAATGCTGATCAATTTATAGATATTAAAAATTATTATAGTCTGATATTTTATATAAATATATTCTAGTGTTTACAAATAAGTATTTAGATATTTAACATCACATTAGAATAATAAATTTTGAAATTCATTTACTTAAGCTATTATATAAGTTATTTCATTGGAGTACTGATAAGAATATGAAATAAACACTTTCAATTTTAATATTATTTTAATTAAAACTTAGATTATATAATATTTTAGATATATTAAATGTTCTTTATAGTTAAGATATTAGGAAAGAGCTCATAAATAGAGAAATGAGTCAATCATTTTGACCTACTTTCTTATTTGCGGGAGCCCCACTTTAAGTTGTATATTTTTGTTTGTCGCGACGCGGGTGACAACCCCTAGCGAAATTCCAAACTAAGGATAGAAACAGACATCTAATGTTTTCTTTTAATAATATCAAAATAATAAAATCTTCAGTTTCTTTCAAATGTTAATACAGGACTTAAACACGGTATTTTGTATGATTTTAAATATGAATGAAACTAATTCTACAGACTTAATAAAATATTCTAAAATTAATAAATGTCCGCTAAGGAAATAAGTAATTTCTTATTGCAATATTGTTTATAATTTTCTTAAGCTTTTTAGTATTAAAATTCAGTGCATTCTCAAAATTTTATCTAAGCAACATTTACTCGTCATATTCGTTCTCAGTTAATTAATGGAACAATGCTAAACAGAAATACTCTAGAGAATTTTAGATTTAACAAGGAGCCAGCTCTGGAGGTTGTCAGAGTTCTGACGAAAAGTTTCTGACGTTTCAATTTTAAAGTCTTAAATTATTTTTTTTTTTAAGGCCAAGGTATTTCGATCAGATTCTGTTTATGCCTGTTATTGATTATGCGCTTGTTTGTATGTTTGCAGAATCAATTTAAAAGTGTTTAAATACTACCTAACTGAAAAATTTTTCTTAGTGTTCACAATTTTACATCCCCCAAAAAATAATAGATTGCATCACTTTTGCAATTGCGATTAAAGAACTTATGTAATTTTTTGAAAATGTTTTTTGTGGCGACATCTTTAACCACACCGGCGAAGTTATGTTAAAAAGAAAAAAAAACTAGTATAAAATAGAGGTTCATAATGCTAAATACTAAAAATACTAAAACCTTACTGGTTTTACATTATAGATATTTTTTATATACCTCTAAACTAGTCAATGTGCATATATATTTTATAGCCAATATTTGCACATCTTTTATGTTTAAAATTGCCTATAAACCATGTTAAGCTTATTTAATATTTGATACAGAATGAGAGCTCATAGCAGAGTTCAATAGCAGACTTACGAGACGGTATACCAGAAGCACGTCATCTCTAATAAATTCCTATCCTACAGAAGCTGGGAACTTTACAACTCAATATCAAAAATATGCAATATCTTAAACAATTCCATTTGCAAAAAAGAATAAATATATTTTTATATAAATTAATTGCAGGGCTGGCGACCCAATGGTACGCGTGCCACACGTGGCACGTTTGAGTTTTGATGGCAGGCCCAAAAACAAAATAATTGTAAATTAATTGATAAAAAATATTTATACTTACGCATAATTTCACCACGCTAACATTTCGAATGACATTGAGGCAAACTATTTAAAAAAAGCTTTTTTACTTTGTGGCGCGGACATTAAAAAAGGTTCACCATCCCTGATATATATTAATGAAAATATATTGCCCTCATTTCATATTTGTCTCACATTGCTTTTACTAATTTGATCTTTATATCAAAGAATTAACAAACGTATCAGACAATGATCATTGTTCATTGGTTTAAAGTATTGTTGTGGTTTGGTTTATAAAATTAAATTGCCACACGTATCAAGTGGCGATATGCTGATTAAATAAAAAAAAATGTTTGACGAAATATATTTTTATAAAAATCAATATAATTCGAGATCTTTAAATTCAAATTTATATTCCCAACATGTTTTTTTATAAAGATAATAATAAAGCAGGTATTTCGGGATTATTTTTATGTTAAAGTTATATTGGTAGAGTTCAGTTTCGTCTCAAGAGCGTATCACCGGCCTATATATATCTCACAAGGAGTGCCTTATCCGACGACCCGGTTTGTTCAATTATGGTGTCAATGAAGTTTCCTTATCAAGGACTAGTAACGTAGTAGCGGGGCGGGGGGGAGTACGGGCGCGGGGAGGGGGGCTCGTGACCCGGATTGCGTAGGGTGAACAACCCCGACACGTGCCACTTTCTAAAAAGAAACGTCGCTTGCGCATCCTTGCGTAGATGGGTAGATCTATAGTTCTAGCATTGTTACACTGTTGCTAGCATAACACTTGAAATGAAACAATAATTGAAATGACATATCTAATGATATATTTTAGTGTTGTTGAAATTTTAATAAGAATATTATAAACTTGTAAATTGTATATAACATTATATAATATGTTAGTAATTATTTTAGGTACATCACTCACAAATGCGAGTAATATACAGCTGTATTTTATTTTTTACTTTTTTTTCTATTTCTAAAGTTTTGAAAGTCTATTTTAAATCAAACGCTTGATATATTTAAATGATAGAGGCTAGGCTTAACTTGCCTTTAACCCTCTGATATAAGTTGATGAAGCCAATTAATTCTGATCGCATAAATGGTATCAAGGGCAGATTTAAAATTAGTATTCAGTGAGGACTAAGTTGTATTATACTTTTACTTTCTTTACCATTATTTTATAGATTCTTGGGAAAATACCTTGTGTTTTGGCGAAGGATTCTATTGATTTGTAGAACACTAAAAATACTTGGAAAAATATCTGGTATATTTTGGCGAAGGCTGCTGTTGTTAAACATTGTTTCGCACGTGTTTTAAAAGTTTTATATTTTGCTTTATACTTTTATATATAAATATATTTATATACTGTGGGAAATATATATGTTTATATGTAAATACAACAATAAATTCGTATTAAAAATATTTAAAATTACATTTAAATCCTGCTAAAGTTGGGATGCACGTGACAATGGCAGTTGTTCCCCGTTGCGTTGACCCTGCGCAGGCGCAGCGGCCAAGCACGTAATGTCGCGTTATTGTGATGCGTTGCGCAACTCGCCCCCTCCCACCAGAGACCACTGCCCTCTGCTACCAAGTACATGAAGGTTTAGACCTTAAAAATGTTACTTGATTCGTTTTAGTATAACTATTTTCATCTATATGTTTTTTTATTTTGGTTTGACGGATATTTTAGTAATTCGTTTAAATTAATTATAAGACCTGTGTCAAATTAAAAAATATAAGGTCATTCACCTGTATCAAAACTTTTCAATTATGATAATATTTTAGTATTTGTACATAGATGTGAAGTTAAGAATACATAGAAATGAAGAAAAGACAAACAGACAAAATAAACAGTAATAATGAAAAAAACATTAAAAACATATGTCAAATAACTACGTAATGTCTCAACAAATAAATAGCTAAAAAGACAACCTCAAAAAGTCTCATAGTTTTCAGTATTTCTTTTTTAATCGCAAGAATGTTTTGAAAACCCGAAGAAAGATTTTTTAGTAACATACACGTGTGGCATAACAGCTCTCTCAGTTCTTTGGAAAACTATAAAATGCATACACTGGCGTTTCCAATGGAGAGCGGGTGATGAGAGGGCGCGGGGAGTGGGGGACGGGGAGGGAGGGGGGGCTAGTCGACACACTTTCTGAAGGGCTCTAAAACCACGGCTTTTGTGGCCACCTTTATGAGCCATCTATTCGTAGACCTTTGATTTATCACAAACAGTTAAGGCCAGTTTTTGTTGAAATTCTAAGAGCAGATTAAATATTGTGAAATCCCCGGATATGGATATATCCAATAATATTGACATGAACACTATTAGATATACCGTTACAATCCAAGATAATTTGGTGAATCATTGACTATTATTGGTATATGACTATAGCTTTTAGAAATAACATAAGCTATATGTTGTTTAGTTTGAAGTATCTCATTTTTAGTTAACCTTGAAGTTTAATTAATAATATCAACCATTTAATTATATTATATTAAATACATTTCTATTTTCAGTTGTTAAACCAAACTTCTTTCTGATATGTCAAAGTTCTCGGAATGCATAGACAAATCAAAATGGCGTCCTTTTTTGTCTGTTACATCAGTGCAGTTGTTATGCAAAACACTTTTTATGAAATATTAACAACAATTTTAGGCAAATATTATTTGGCAGTAAGTATATTATTATTGAATAAAAAGAAGTTTAGTTTTCTTGTAATTCATCAGCTATTTAATGATTAAGCAATTAATTAAAACAACAATTATATTAATTAACATTGCAATAACGAAATAATTAAGAATGAGAGAGCGAGATATTGTGTGAGAGAGTGAGAGAATTTAAATGCTCATTAAGTAAATAGTTTGTAAATATAATTTGACTGTAAGTATAACATGATATCATTATGTCAAAATATTTTTTTTTAATACATAGTGTATATTGTGACTTTGTCTAATAAATTTATATATAAAAACCGAAAATAAACTCATAAAAAAAATTTTATTTAATAAATATATGGAGTCTAAGCGCCATATAGAGGTTGTAAAATAATTTTATTTAATTTTTTTGTTTTAATTTAACAAATTTTGATATCTCACTAACATTTTTGCACAAAGTATCGATATTACCTCTTTATTACCTGGAAAGGCGCGAAGTTTTATTTTATGCTCTTTCTCATAAAACAACATATACACGCTAAAAGTAATAGTAACTACAATAAAGTAAGGAGGGAGGAAATAGGATAACGGTGTGCGCCTGCGCATCGCATAAGAACTTCACAATATCACAAACCGTTCTTCGTCTGCCACCAACAATGTGTCATTAAATACACGCCAGCTCGAAAGGTCTTCACACGCTCCCGCTCTTCCTAGATCTGATGATAAAAAAGGGGCATTATTTAAGACTACGTAGGTCATTTTATACTGGGCGTAATTAAAGATAGTTGATATCACCGCTCCGCCCGTAGCTCCGTTCACAACTTTTTGCGATAACAAATGGAAACTACGGAGACATCGGGGTGAATTGAGGACACTTACTCATAAAAATACATGATTTTCTTTATTATTCAAAGCTTGCAAAGAAACGTAACAACTCGTTATTAAAAATATATTTGATTTATTAAAATTAAACTTATTATTTTCTTAATTTTCACGAGAACACATTTGAAATAAAACTATTTTTTAACGTTAACTCGCATATAATTTTGGTTACTTTTTAATTTTAACCCGACGTCTCGATTGCTGTCATAGACACTTACATCTCGTCTGCAAGAACACGATTGCTGCAAAGCATTCTAAACGTCAAGTTAAAAGTAAAATATAACCAAAATGATATGCGAGTGAAATCCGTCAAAAATACTTTTATTTCAAAAATGGTTAACTGTTTCATAAGCTTTTACCTAAAAAGCAAATTTTATTTAATATCAGGAGGGTCATATCACCATATAATTGTGGTTCACGACCTCCACGAGGCCACTCTGCCGAAACGCTGTACAATATAGATAACATCGCAAACTCAAAAGTATTCAATGAAAAATTCATTAATTATATGCTATAAAATTGCATAAATAAAAGTTAATAAGATATTGGTTTTATTAATATTTTTAATATATGTGTATTATAATATAACTAATATACCGTTATATCATCCGTAATAGGCTTTCAATAGGTCACTGACAGTGAAATGGTCTTAAAAATCGTCTGTGGCACCGGAAGTAATTATTCTGAGCTTCCAGTTAACTTCAGCTCCGATCAGCAAAAAATATTAGATTTATAAATATAATTTGTATTGATATTATGTGAACCTTATTAAAATATATCAATAAAATTAATATCAGCCTGTTCTATCCAATCATACACTGAATAACAATAAAATATATAAAATTGTACTGTTTCTTGTCAAGTCTAATAAACAGTTAAACTGATTATAAATATTCTTGTATTAAGTAGACTGCAAGTACTTGTCAGGGGTTTTTGATTTGCGCCATTTATGATAGCAAATCCGAAGTTCGTAGCCATTAATGACAGCAAATCCGAAGTTCGTGAATTCGGTGATGTTCGGTCGTGAGTTCGGTGATGTTCGGGAAATAAAAATGTCGTAATAGATAAAGTTATTGGTAATTTTTATCAGATAAAAGTTGTAGTTTTTGTGTGTGTATGTGTTTGATTTATATATAACTATAAAAGTCTCTATTTTATAATTGTTAACACAACAAACAACCGTCATCTATAGTATAAATTATTTTTTGTCAGCGCTTTCGCTTACTAAAAGTAAAATGGACAAAAAAACGGACATGGTAAATGGAATATCATACAAGTTATTATATACAAATCAAATGCAAATTAAATTGTCGAAAACAGTCGATACTTTTATTTTTATTAATTAATAATGCTAAAATATTTAAATTTACTTGCAATGAAGGATCATCTCAAGTGACAGCTGTAGAACCGTCGAAACAAACACTAAGTACTCTTTGCAGTTATAGCTTCAAATATATGACATATTATATCATATCGTTTATTTGGTAATCCTTTGCTTGACAAAGTACTTAAAACTATTTCCAAAAATATAAAAATACTGGTTAAAGTTTCCGAATTCTTTCGTCAAAAATTTATTTCATACATTCCATCATCTAATATTCTCTATTAAAATTTTAACAATTTAAATATTAAAATAATTCTAAGTTAACTCAAATGTCAAAAAAAAGGACTTAAAAGTTCTTAAAAGCAGAGCAAAGCCCCGTTTAGTTTCCTGTGTCGCTTAAGGCTCGCATTTTTCACATCGCTGATGAGACACGTCATGTCTTCCAAAGATCATCTTGTCCTCACTGCATTGGAATAATACCGGAGTATTAGTATTAGTATTTTTTACATTAACATTTTTATAGAAAATTCTAGATAAAATTGAAACGTAACAGTATTAAGTATCAAATATTTTTTTTTGGTTTTAAGATTAGAACAAAAAAAAAATTGGTGTTAACGAGAAAAAAATGTAAATTATAATTCAAGTTCCTTAGATCAGACAAAATTGAACTTCACTCGACTGATAATAGGCGAAACACGTTTTTGACTTCCTCAAAGGGTACTGGCCGCTGGTAAACACTGGTACCTTACGCAATCGGGTTCAAACACGTTACACGAGGAGACATAAAAAGAAATATTTTATTACTGAGCCATGCACCACCGCACAAGAGTGGGCGATGTTTGTGTCTTTGGACTTGATGTGTGTTTTTTCAATTTATAATTAATTAAATACAAATATAATATTCATATTAAAATGTATTGTACATAAATATTTGTCAACTACACCTTTTATGTCTTTGGAATTGATGCTTCGTGTATGTTTTCTATTTATAATTAATTTCATTTACATACAGTAAAAATATTTGAATACTATACAAGTTAAATTCTATATTGTTATAGTATTTGGGGAATAAAAAAAGATATCTTAAAAAAAATCTATATATATCAATAGAAGCGGAATTTTATACTGACTCTAAAAACTCTCCTAACGAGCCAAAGTTTTCCCTAGAAGTTTTAAATAAAAAACTTCAAATTTAATTATTATTATTAATTATTATTATTATTCAATAGATATTTTAATATTTTAAATTATTAATATTAATTTAAAATATTAAAATATCTATTGAATAATAATAGCAAATATTGAAGTTAATAAGTATATATTCACAAGTCTATTTATCATTGTATAACCTTGTTGTTTAGTCCTTTGTATAAGCACTAATCAGTTGTATTGTAGGTAAAAGACGAGCTAGGATTTACGAAGGTCAGAACGCCCACCTAAAGACTGACATCACTAGCTACTTGATAGGGCGTGCACACACGACACTATTAGAAAATTACATGTAATTATACAAAAGGCACTTGTTCTTACAGACTATAGACTTAGTGTGAAGGACAATATGTAATATATTCTAAAAAACATTTTTTTTTGTTAATAATATTTTTTTTTTTGTATTATTTTTTTTTTTTGGTTGTTACTAACAAAGAATCAACTTGTGGCATGATTCTGATTAATTATATTATTGTCTACTAATTAGCACTCACAAGTAAAACATTACCGAAAAAAAAAAAAGTTTATTCTGTCAAAAAAAAATCGTATTAGTGTAATTGCGCCATTTTTTGACATTGACATCGATTTTCGTTTTGAAAAGAGGATTTAGTTAAAAAGAATTTAAAGATTACAAAAACTATAATTAGGAATATTATTTATACTAATCTTAATATATAGAGATACCACAGTTATACTTTCTGATTACTTTTTAATAAACAAATAATATAACATAGTTTTTTATGACAACTCTAGTCCAAAAAAATGGACGATAATGTTCGCTATATGATTCCTGTCAACAAGCTTGTAAAACGTACATTCTTTACTTTGTATAATGTATGTATTTTTTTTACTAATATATTAGTTTAACTGTTTACTTCTTTATATTTTAAGACAGGCATACAACCTGACAACTTTTGCTATATGCAATGTTTAAAAGATGTTTAATTAACCAAATATTGCATATATATTTGGTTAATTAAACATCTTTTAAACTCAAAATGACAACCTTTTTTACAATGACGTTCGAAAACACTGATTTTCTAATTAACTTTAAACGAAAAATATATATATTTGTAAACATAGATACAGACTATCTGAAAACACTAACTAAGATATAAATTTTATTAAATTAGATTAAATATATCAAACTAGATTTTGTTTAATTGTTTATATTTGCATGAAGGCATGACTGCTCTAACTACGAATTATGTTACATGTCACTGTCAGTGACTCCCGAGCATATTTACCTGTCAAGAATAGGTGTTGAGATTAGGTTTTACGCATAAAAGAATTATTTGAACTCAACTTTATGTTTAGAACAACTGTATTAATTTAGGTTTTGCCTAAACAAACTTTAAAGAAGTTTATTTATCCCTATAAAATAAAACAATAAGAAACAAACTGATCGTAAATTAATTTGGATAGCGTTGCGACGCACATGTGCGTGGACAGTGTGCAGTATCTGTCTGTTAATTGTTGTATTAACGAGATGCTGTCCTCAATTCAGCATGTCCGACACCTCGCCACCCCTAAGGATGCCCATTTCCTTGTAGTTGATTACAGCTCACGGACTAAAAAAGTACAATCATAGTGCTCTCTGGCGCGGAACGCACTGTCCTCATTTGAATACAAACGCAATGCGCGTGCGCACACACCCTTAACTAAGCACAGTAATGATGGACTCGAGCGAATTTGAACTTTTTGGACAAGTTTTAAGGTATAAATCTCATCACCAGTGTGAAATACGTGCCCTCTTTTCAAAGTCCAACGAAGAGGGATTCTCGCATGCTAGAACGGGAAGGCGCTATGCTCGAGGAGGACAGAGGACATTAAGGGCATTCACCCCGTACCCCGTGGGTTGCGACTAGCGGAGCTACAAATGATGTACTAGCACATAGATGCCTTTCTCTATTTAGGTGCGCGAGTTTCGAAATAGTGGCCGTGGAACTTTTTGTTGGGAGGTGAATCCTGTTTGAGTTGCGTCACAGCGTGGTGATAAGTTCGGCTATTGCCGTGTCGAGAATGTCTGCAGGTGTGTGCCCGAGGTGGCAACCTTTCAAATGACCAGCGGTGACTTTATGGATTGCTGGCTACATTCGAATACTCATCACTAATTGACATTTTAGATATTACAAAATCGTCTTCGCAACTTCATGTAACAGTGTATAACTGTAATATGATCCGTATGATACATACATTCATCTTTTCTTATGTTTGACGAGTCAATAATAAAATCACAGGTTCAATGAGAAATGATTTCTGAGATTCAAGTAATAATAATAATGCAGGACAAGATGCATATTCAAAACACATTTTTTGAAAATTAGAGTCAGAAATATTCAAAAATTTATAAATTTCTTTTATAATGAATAGTTATAATGAATTCTGCTAAAATATAAAATATAATCATCGCTGTAGAGACACAGTGTTTGACATTAATTGCTCATAATGTTACAGGAAATTACAGTTTAATTGTATATTTACATCGTAGGTATGAATATATTACGTAAACATATAAAATATGAATAACTAGCTGTTACTCGCGACTCTACCTGCGAACGATTTATTTATTAGGATAACTAAGAGAGGTAGCGTAATGCTAGATAGCTATAGTTAGGAACCTAGATATCTTACTGGAAAAGAATTTTCAATTCTATGCATTAATTTCGATGAAACAAAGTTTTCCGTTTAGTAATATTAATATAGGCATATGCTTTGATTTGTTTTAAAATTATGTACTTAACTATCTCGAGTTATTAGATATATTTGTTAGTTATACTGTTTTTTGTTGAACAAACATACAGCAGTATCCAGAAGAGAGTATCATTCCCTTCTTTATCCTATTCACCGGTTGGGAAAGCACCCACGACATCCACGTGTTCATGACAAGAGTAGTTTGTATTTTAAAAGAATATTTTAATTGGGTCACCCAATACGGGTATATTAGTATTTTCATGTAGTCAGTTCTCTCATCGATCTGCAGATAGTGCTTCAGAACATACAAATAAGGGCTACTTTCGGATACCCCGAAATCGTAGGGGTGGTGCCTCCCTATCGATACATTGTCGATAATGCCCGCATACAAGGGTTGGTATGCCCTGAAATAGATTAGCTATAAGGTAACATAATATTATTATTCTGAGCTACTAAATTAAAATATAGTTTTATATGTTAAAGTATTGTTTTAATTTGTCAGTGTGTTAAAATATTAATAAATACTAACATTATAAGGACAGATTTGTATTTTTATAATTGTAACGAAAAAACTCAAAAAATATTGAATCTATTTCAAAAATTCTTCACTATTATAATGCTATGTTATGACTGAGTAACATAGCTATATTTGTGTATATAGTAAATAATATCGTCAGACGAAGCATATTTAACAATGAAATAAATAAAATTATTAATAAATTTAACTATTAAATAATCAAATAAAATAAAATAACAGTTACAATAGTTTAAAGTTTATGTAAAAACAGACTTTTGTCAAAAACGTTATAAATAGACTTTAAAAACCTCAACTGAATCTAATGGCGGATCGTTATTACGTCACTGAGTCCAGTTATTGATTTAGTATTATATTTAGCGCCTAGGCGCTAACTTATTTATGACCTGGAGGGAATCCATTATCAGGAAACTTATATTATATATTTAGATATATACACATATAGACAGTATCTAATAAAACTATTTTTTACAGATTAAAACTCGCGTAAAATTTGGTTTGTAAGTGTCACACTTACATCTCTCTACCCGTGAACACGATTGCTGCAAAGCATACGAAATGTCGGGTTAAAATAAAAATGTAACCAAATTATACGCGAGTTTTAATCCGTAAAAAAAATGTTTTATTTGAAATGTGTACTCGTGAAAATCTAAGAAAAGACAGTATCTATTTAGATAATCTGTTTTTGTTTTTAATTTGAATACACAATTTGCTAGGACTTTTTAACATACATTTATGAATGTTTAACTTGCTTCTTTCTGCAGCGTCGCTTGTATTTTGATCCTTTTTATTAATAAAAAGTAGTTACTGAGATACTATTTATTGTATTACTTATTAATGTATTTTTTTTCTTCAACAATAATTATATTTTAGTCAATTTATATTAAACGTTATGAACTTAAACCTTTCTCAGGAACCGTATTATCTATATATAAAAACCGTACAAATATCTGTTCGGTTGTTTGTGAGTTATTCACGTTCATACAAGAGAGAAGCGTCGGGAGGGCTTCATATTATATTAGAGATAATGAATGAAATATAAGACAAAACAAATATATAACTTATTATATTAGCTAGTTATAATAACTGTGTAAGTATCTAAGTTTATAGACAAAGGTAAAACAATATAACTACGAGAGAAAGTTAACTGTCTTTTACAGTTATTTCGCTTATTGTTGGAAATTATTATAAGATTATCATTTTATTATGTTTTCTTGGTAATTACACCATATTTAACTGTATTAACAAAGGTTATATAAGTTTGGACGAGTTTCTAAACCAATACTGATAACAGAGAAATAGGTAAAATGAATATAACAATGATTTTTTTTTAATTCAATATGTTTAATATAAATAATAAATTAATATACAAACACACATAATGATTATAGAGAAAAAGATTAAATTGTTTTAAATGATTTTATAAAGATATTTAGATAAATGTAACCATAAGAATTCTATATCTGTACAAGTAATCAGAGATGAAAAATAAAGTTAACAGACAAACATAAAATAATAATATAATATATAGTTTAAGTTCCAGTCTCTAAATACGATCCAACCCGCAAACAAAACTCAACAATAAAAACAAAAAAAACCCGGTCATCCCCCTTCGGACGCCATGAAAAAAGTAAAACGTAAAACTTAAAAGAAAAAAGTAAAACTTCATTCTCAGTCCCCTCTCAGGAGTCGTGGGAGATTTCTTCAATAGATGTATATAGTAATTAGAAATAATGTATCTAGATCAGGGATAGCCAACCTTTTTTGTTGACCGTGCCACAAAAACAAATTTAAAAAAATGTGCCACTCACACATCTTTATGTATTTCGATAGAATGCATAAACTACTTTAATATAGAAATATGTAATTTGACGGTTCTATTTAACATACTAAACTATTCAGTATTACAAATTTACAAAATTAATTAAAAATTTTGTGTAGTTTAATAATTTTTGATTCATTTCTATCAAAAAAGATAACTTATAAAAAAAATTGTTTTTTGTGTGTGGCACTTGTAGTTGTGGCATTCGTGCCATTGGTGCGCCATCCCTGATCTAGGTAACATTTTACTTGAGAATAAAGGATTGCGTTTTTATACTTTAGATATAATTATAATAAGTGAACTGCACATTTATAAATTAACTGTGTACAACTGCTCATTATATTAGATTTTTTTTTATTTTTACTCATTTAAATTACTATTACTGTTTGAAGTAGAATTTGGTATGATATGAATTTAAAAAAAAAAACTGTTTTGGTTAAACATATATATACTAGTATTTTGTTAGATTTTCACGAGTACACATTTGAAATAAAACTATTATTACGTATTAGACCTCGCGTATAATTTGGTTACATTTTAATTTTAACTAAAATTAAAATGTAACCAAATTATACGCGAGTTTTAAACCGTAAAAAATAGTTTTATTTCATATATATAATAGTTTTCAACAGTAGCTTCGCTCGCATGGATTCGTATTTTAATTAGGATATTCTCAATTTACTGTAATTTTTATTTAAGCAAGACTTTTGCGTGCAACTCAGCTTTAATTATTATATTGCAGTCAATTTATATAATTAATTTATACATCTAAACCTTCCTAAGAAATAACACCATCTATTGGTGAAAAAAAAACAAAAATCCGTCCAGTAGTTTTTGAGTTAATACCATTCATACAAACAGATAGAAGCGGCGGCAACTTCACATTTTGATGTGTATGGATATGGGTGTATAAAATCAATGATATTGTGCAAGTCCAATTATTTATTTATAATTCTTTCACGTCGCAATGCACAGATATTAAATATCAGTTGGAGGATCAAAAAATATCTTCTAGGAATCATCTCTTCAAAGCAAAGTCACTTGAATGCGTTTCTAATAAATTTTATAGTAATATCTAATAACTATGTGGATATCTAATACATTTTATAATAATATCTACTTGCAAAAGCCCGAAAACCATGTATTTAACTAACCTCTATAACATAATGTTCATTTAAAAATGTAATTAAATATCTTTGTGCTGTATTTACGTACATTTGTCATTCTTTATGAGCAGCAGAGCGCGTCAGAAATATGAATGAATTCACTCCCCATGTCGGTGCTCGTGTGTCACGTGACATTCCGTGACTACGTGACGTCACTACACCCACTTATGTACACTGGAAGTACTCAAACTATATCAACTGCTAATACAAAATGAAATAAAATATACTCCCTATTTTATATGTTTTATTAACTTAAATGTTATATTTGTTATGTATTTGTAATTATATATTAATGTTTGCTTATACCTTTTTAAGTACAACCAACTATATACCATAGTATCAAACCAGGTCAGAACAACATTTAATATAAAAATCTTTACATAATCATTAGTATACAACTCAAAATAAAAATAATGTTTTTTATAACTCATTAAACAAAATAAAATTTGCACCTATTGTCAAATTCTGAGTAATCAACTACTGTTTGTTACAAGTATATAAAATTCTATAACCATATCCAGAAACTATAAATCCAAATATCCAGCACTTGTCGTTTGACTCCACAACCCAGCGATAAGCATGAAGGGTGCTTCAGTTACAGGTTATTACTCTATCCTGTGTGGGTGTTAAATAACCACCCCACGAGATTTGGTACTGATAAGCATTGTTCAAAGTAACGTCAAAATGCAATGATATTAACAGCACACAGTCAAATGTTTATAACAAGCTTTGATTAAATATTAATATTTTATGTTTTATCTTAAATTATCTACTTAATAATTAAATTTGAATAACACATTATAATTATAGTTTTAAACAGTAGAGAAATTTGAAGATATTTGATGTCAAAAATGACAGGTCACATATTTTGGAAACAAAGTGGCCTACCATGAATTTAAACTATCGTAATTTCACATTACAATAATGATACTTGAAACTTGTTTTTAGAAGAGCAAGCAAATAGTAACACCTCGTATTTGAGTAAAACAATTTTGTTTTATGATGAAAAGTAAGATTGTTGTAATATTACTTTCAGTGTTGATGGAAAGGCTAATGTACTTTATAACTGAAATGTAATTTACAATATATTTTTTTTTGTAATAAAGATTACCCAAAAAAAAAAGATCGAATATATCGTTCTATTTATAGAGAATATTTTTAATTTCTTATTATCTATTATTTTGAGTTTAACAAAGATAATTTCAAATCAACAGTACCTTATTATAGTATAGTTATTCTATTGTACATACAAATTGCATTTCTGAGTGATTTTTTGTTAATACTGAGGTGTGTTAATAAGAACTCTATTAGAGCACATCACGTCTTTGAACCCACTTCCTCTGCTCATAATTAAATGACACCAATTGATTGAATCTAAGACTAGCTTACGCCGACGGTTTCGCTTGTGTTTTAAAAAAATATTACTGATGTATATTATTTTTTTATTTTGATGTGCGATTATATAAGTCATTGAAATTTACATATAAGATAACATATATATATACGCATTTTTATATTTTTGTATAAAACAAAAATATTTAAATATGACGTCATAATGACATTAATGCAAGATAATTCTACATACTGTTATTGATAAAAATTTGCGTATTATTTACATATGATATATTTAAAATAATATGTTTTAATTTTATACTCTTGTACAAGAAACAATATGATTGAAATATGACATAAACATGACATTAACACCAGATGATTCTATTACATATTATAGTATTTTTATATATACAAAGTTTTCTACAAATTATTTAAGTAATCATCGTAATATATCATTTTTATTGATATACATAAATATAAAATAGCAACAGGTAACTTCCCCTCTCCCCCTCCCTTCCCCTTCCCCTCAATTTCCCTTTAAGTTTTTGTTCCATACGAGTGAAATTATAAAAAAATTAACCCTCACTTAATTAGAATGTTCTATGAATAAAATTGTAGAAAGAATGATTTTTATTCATTGAAACAAACAACCCCTATTATTTTCACCCCAACATTTATTAAAGTCAAAACAATTATATGTTAATGAGTTTTAATATCTTGATAATAAGGCTGATTTTTGTATAAATATATTTTAATGTGTCTGTAAGTTTGTAATTGGTACTCTGTACTAAATTCAGTCCAATTTGATACGATTGAGTTGCCTCGGTATGCGGGTGGGGTGCTTCTTTTTATTTCTTTTATTTTGTAAGGGTGTTTTTTAATAAAACAGCATTTTGTTACTAGTTCATTTAAAGGATTTTGATTAATATGAAAATCCTTTTTCATCATTTCATTATTTTTTTCATATAAATAGATATCCTAATATGAAAAATACAATATAGAAAAGTTTTTTTCATATAAATAGCTATATCCAATGCGGTAAAATCATTTACCGTGATAGTTCGTTGATCAGCGAGGGTAGCTTCATGGGTCGATACTCCTGCACAGGTGTCGCTCCAGTAATTCCAGAGGGAAACACACAATTTCCATTACAATAAAGATAACCCTGTTTTTATTTATAAATTAAAATAAAAAAAAATCGAATTAGAATTTAAAATATCTATTATAAAATATGTTATATAGTATGCGAAAATATATAGGCTTATACATTTTACTCAAATCCTTTGTTAAATAATCTAATATGTTTCGTTCTCGGAAACAAAGATTCCAATGGCCAGTCTCGGTTCTCGGGTACCTGCAGACCCCTTCAAGTTAGAAGGCATTTCAAAACAAAGAAACAAATGGTCTTTGCCCTCCGCTAGTAGCCCTCTGCGCGGGCGCACAAAGGGCTGTGATTGTGAGGGACTCGCGGAGCGGGGTGCGGAGGGCGGAGGTGAATGGCCTCGGGCCGGGGTGGCCGCCCCCTGCGTCTGCGCACGCTTGGGTGACGATCCTTTACGTCCCAAAGTATTTATAAAGATATCATTTTGCAGATTTAGTTAAAAATAACAAAAAGAAACCATAATTTCGAATAACCTGATACAAAAACAAATATTCGAAAACATAAACAGTTCATTATTTGTTTAACAAAAGATATTTCAAATAAAATAATTCATATAAGAATTACTGTTTTTGACAAATAATTAATAAGATTACGGCCATTTGCAATTTATAAGTTTAAGATTACGGCCATTTGCAATTTATAAGTTTAAGATTACGGCCATTTGCAATTTATATGTCAAAAACAAAGTTAGATATGGCAATAGGTGTTGCAGGAAGTATAGTATAGTATAGAAGCTAATGTTATTTATACAATGTGGGGTGTTGAAAACAATTATGATTGTAAAGTGTGTGGCATTTTATTTTTAACGGCTCCTGCACACCACCCCCCGGAAGAGGATATTTGAACAGCAATTACTTGCGTAATGGATGTGATTTTTTAAATTATATAATTAATTATTTATTTTTAAACGAATTTCTATATTGCGTTTAAAATTAATATAAAAATGTATTTGAATATTATTTTTAATAAATATATAGATTTGTCAATGCAGTTAGTCGCATTTAGAGTGGTAGTGATTGCTCGGTGGCGCGACCCCCACCTGTAGCGTCCCCCACCGGAAATAGGGAATTTGCATCACAATCAAATAGTACCCTCGCTAGCTGACTTCCGGCGAACCCGTGCCCTCTCATTGATGCGACCCCGATTTTAATCTCGTAAATGTCAGTATCCGCTATATTTTCATGACGGAAAATCATTGTTGAGTAAACAAGTCATATTCATAACTTTTTATTGTTTTGACAACCTCCGGTAGGATTTATTTTAATATTATTTATCCTCTGTTTGTTTCCAAACGTAGTTTAATATTTTCTATATTCGTTCTAACTACATAAATACTAGACTCTAATTAGTCTGTATAATATATAAATATTATTTGTTTATTAACAAATTCAATTGCTTTACACATGAGAACGCTTGCTAACATATATTTTCTGTATCCATTTTACTTATCCACAACTCTTAAATAATAAATATATTTTAACAGCTATGTTCTTACAAAACAATTTAATATTTTTATTGTCATTAACAAATCTAACCCAGCCAGCCATCATAATATTGTAAAGTGTCTCAATAAAAATAAAATAAAAATAAATTTCAACTTATATTAATAAAGCTATTATCGGTTAAAATTTGAAGATTTTAAACTGTCAGTTAAGCGAACTGATCTTTACAATCAGCTCTATAAGGTTAGTAGAGTGGAGAGCGCTTATCAAGACCCAGAGGTCTTGGTCTGACCCTTAGATGTTACGAGAATACACTTGTACTAGCCAGACCCTCGCGTCCTGTCTTACATGATAGATGACTTATTATAATGCATTACTGGGGTCTTCATCTTTTAAAGTAATATTACAACAGTCTTATGCTTCTTTTAAATGATTTGGAAATATCGAAGTTACGTATTCTGCCACTGTCAAGTCCGTCATCAGAGCATCACTTTTGATTTTGATCGGTAATTTTTTATACACTATTCCGGTTCCTAAAACCACACAAATTTAAACCTACAACTACCTTAATTTGCCTTTTAACAAACGTTACACAGTAACAAAAGATTAGTCTCAAAAGTAATATTATTGTAATATTGACAATGTCTTAAGTTATGATTTTAATGCGTGGTAGGTTTCCGTGATTACATTTTAATAAGCTTTAATACCTACTTATGCTCCGTTAATTTTAAGTTAAATTGAGAGATCATTTTAAAAAGCTATCTGTTGCAGCTTAAAACTAGCAACAATTACAGACACAAACTACCAAACTACTGTTTCTTTTATGTGCGTAAATTCTACTAATTAACAGTCATTAATCTTAAATACATCTTTAGGTATCATGTACAAAATAAATTAAAATTAAATATAATTCAATTAGAATTCAACATGAACTTGAATGGATATCTTGATTAGTATTTTAAATTATATATAATCTGTATGACAGAAATCTGTGCTTCAATCACAGTGACATGCAAATACATTATCTGTAATTTTCTGTCTAAATAAGTATAAATTTTCGCGCGAAGGGCGGGGGAGCGGCAGCGTCGTGTCATGTCGGCCTCGTGACCACGCGGTCTCAGGGTCGCTGAATTACGCGCGCCATTTTTATTTTCAAATTATTTATACATATTTAAAATTACTATTACTGTAAAAGTTTTTTATTTCTCTAGTATAACATAATTTAATTGGAATTTTAATTTGCATAAACTTTTATGCCTGATATTGTTGCTATGTAATCTTGTTAATCAGGACGGAAATGATCCAAGCCTACGAAGACGTATTAATTTAAAGTAAAAATTTCTTCACGTGTAGAGGGTGTAGCGGGCGGGAGGGAGCGGGCGACGGCGCAGTGGTCACCTCTCGGGGCCTCTCGGCGCGCTCAACCCGCAGGGTTACTGACGAAGCGATAGTGAATTAAAATGTCCATGTTGGAACTATCTTTATTTTAATTTAATGTAGTATATTAGTATGACATTCATTGAATCATACAAAGATGTACTTCAAATTAATCTCACGTTGTTGTAATAAATTGATTTATAATAAATAATAAAATATTGGTTAGATTGAAGGGATTTTTGGTGTCTTTTGCAACGCAACTGTGGTAGCCATAAGGCCCTTTCTCTAATTAAACATTCCTACTTTTACGATATGAATAGCGTTGTAACTTGTTGTGAAGTAGGAAAAATAACGGTTGATGAGTGCGCCTTTCGGATGCACGTGGGAAGCGTTTGCGCAACAAGGCTACGCTCCCAAACTATCGAGGCGATGGCCCAAGATGTACAGAGAAAGGCGGTGCGAAGAGGCTGTATTGGGGACCGAATTTTAACTATTTCTAACAACCTTCAACTAAAACTGATTATAATAGTATGATTAACTTTACTTTTTCAGGAAGTTGATTTTGTGATTTACGTTTATCAATACTAATAAAAGAAATTTAAAAAATCACAGATTGGAGTTACAGTTTTATCATTTTTATCAGTCTACACGTGTTTTAATAATATCAGGAAAATACTTGTTTTTAGTTTTGTACACATTATGTATTGAGGAAAATTATACTATACTTAATAGTTAATATATTGTAAAACACGATATATTATAACTTATTAGAATAAATAAAAAATAATAAAATTAATATATTTTTCATAGCAAAAATCAAGATTAAAATTATTTTCATGAGTTTCGATAAAATATGTTATATTTTGCATATACAAATAAGCGATAATTGTTAATTTTTGCATAATCTAGACCATTAAATACATATGCAATTGCTAATTAATATTATAATATATTATAATAAGTCCAAATTAATGTATGAATTAGCGTTATTCTTAGTTTACTTTGAGTAATTAACAGGTCGATGCTGAATTCGCAATAACACGAGGTATTAAGCTTCATACACACATATATTTATACTTTGTAATATAAAGTAGAATATAATTTATTTTGGAAACGTGTTAGTATGATAAATTAAAATATAACTGTCTTAATCGATTTTTGATGTAAAATATGTTTTATTTATTATATATTTGAAAATTTATGTCAGATGATACAGCAGTTTTTTGATATCTTCTACAAATCATGAATGACATTGGGGGGTAATAAAACGAAATCTGACGCGAATGTCAGGATTATCATACAATAGTAGTTTGGGTAACAAAAAAACATAAACATAAGTATTAGTAAATACATTTGTTCAATCATATACTGATGTCACATTTAAAACGTATGTGTTTTTTTTGGAATGAGACTACGTTCATCAGTAGAAAAAAAAAATATTTTTTTTTTCTTTTTCTTTTTTTTCTACAAATGAAGTTAGTCTCAATCATACGTCACGCAAGACAGATTAAATAAGTTTTTCTAATATGACGGTTGGATAGAGTAGGTCAATGACGTTATGCCTATTTTTTTCTACCTTCTGGATAAGTTTTAGCTCCTAAATGAATATAGTTGCAGGTCTCTTATGTTCTCCATTATCCATTTAACAACATCCAATGATCCGTTCTTCTGTAGAGGGGTCAGGGTATTGTGGCTACATTAAATTAATTAGAAAAATAAAAAAATATATGTATATATTTTAAATTTCTTATTAAACAATATTGTTTTAGTATTTGTAAGTTTATATTCAAAAAAAAAAAAAAAATTTTCTATTAATATATATTAGTATGGATAATTAAGATATACTTATATCTAGAATGTACGAGTCTTTAATTTCTAGCCAACATTATTATTTTCAGCTGAATAGTCTACAACTACTTATTACGTATTATTTATTAATTCGTTGTTTTAGAATTTTTATTTTGTACAAATCTTTTATATTTTATCCAAATATGTTATTATAAAATTAAAAGAAAAACATTTAAAATACTTCATTTATAAAAACCTTCATTGAAGTCATGAATCCAGAAATTATTTTTTTAAAATAAAATAATATTTGCAATATTTTTCAATTTTTCCTTAATAATAATACATATAATAAAAAAATTGTACATACTACCGAAGCTTTAAAATTAATATTTTTCTTAATAATGGATATTTCAAAATCAAAATTATAAAAATCACAGACACGCGTGTCGCGGAGGGTCAATGAACTCACGTGGAACCACCCTAATTTCACATTCACCATCTCTTTCTAACACTTCTCTATTGCTATATCTACACTCTTTGCGCGGATTCTCACGTGCGCGTGCGCCGCACTACGAACGAGGCGCCTAAAAAACCTCTGTCCCTCTCTATGAACTAGACAGACAAACAGATAGGTGTTGCATAAACAGGTACATGAGAAAAACTTATAAATATTACTACGAATTTTTTTATTATGATTATATATTATTTCTATATAGTTATGGTATTTGGAGAATAAACAAATATTATCTTTAAAAAAATATTTTTCTGTATCAGTCAATGCGGAATTTTATAATGAATACAAAAAAAACAATACTCGTGAAGAACAAAATTTTCCCTAGAAGTTATGAGGGAAATAATTTTATTACTAGTAACACAATATTAACATTACAATGTAAATTAAAATTTTAATAACTTAAAAATCTATTTTTTATAAAATTTATTACCTACATTTATTAAAAACAAATAATATAGTCCGTTAAGAAACTCGTTAAGGAAAGAATACTACTCTTTTTTCTATTATTTGACATTATTTCTTGTACGTCGCTGTCAGGTAGGAGTACCGCTCCTTAACGTTCAATAAAAATTTTCCCGTTTGCTTCTAGAATTGCATTATTTACTTTGAAAATTATGAAAATAAATTAAATGGCATATTTTTTTGTGAGATTTCGCCCTCAGTTTCCTGAATCTGAATATTGGTTAGTCCTTTTGTAAAAACTAAGAATAGCGTTATTTCTGTTTAAAATATTTTCAATTTTCGTAATATATATTTATTTATTTTTAAAAATTTATGCGACCTCTTTAACAATAATCAATATATTTTAGTTTTCTTAAATTAAACCATATTGAATCATCATCATAACGAACTTCTGAACCATATTACCTATTGTTGAAAACTATACAGGAAATCTTTCGGCAGTATTTGAGTTTAACGTTCATACAGACAGATGCCGTCGTAGATTTCATTTCATATATATAAAACAAAAATGTTTGTCAACTTGTAATTATAACCTCACATAAGAAAAGTTCTAAAAACAGTAATAATAATTCATATTTTACAATAGGCACCAATGCGTCTTTAGATTTTATTTTATAAAATGTATAGATATAAGTTACATAATAAAACTAAAATTTGTCAACTCTTATTACTTCAAATATCTAAGAGAAGTTCCTTATTCGTATGTTCATAACTTTAATATAACTATAAGAATAATACAAGATGTAATATTTTACTTAAACATACCATATAGTGTCTTATAAATTTTTTACTAAAATTCTTACAGCGTAGTATAGTTTTCATTTATTTCACTAGAAATACAATAAATATTTACAAATTACAAAAAATTGCGTTTAATAGAACGTATCAATATTAACCAGAGAACTGAAAAACTAATTTCAAGGTCACTAAAATAGTTTTATTTTTATTTTAATATTCTACTGTCTAAAGATATTAAAATATTTAAATCAAATTTCCACATATTTGGATATTTTATTAATCTATCTCAGATTATTTTAAAGATAAGAATCAATCTAAATATCTCTTAGAATGGGCCGCGTAATTCGTGGTGCTAATCCATTCTTGAATAACCTAAATCTCAGTACTTTCATGACGTATCAATTTTACATAACAAATAATCTAAGTAAATCAGGATTCTGATGTTCTAAGACAGTCATTATAAACAATGCCACTCATACTAATGCCACTAATGCCACGTAATATATATTTTAAGTCTTGTGGCATTTATAAATAAAGCATAGATCGCCTTGTGCGCAAATGTACTTACTATTAACATGAGGTAGGTAGCATCGCCTCCCAAGGTCTCACGCTACGATGGTGGTTGAGATTATCTATTTAACTACATATATACATATGTTTGTATATATAATACATCATTTCTGCAGCGCTACGTGTGTAATACCTTTGATCAACTCGCCGAAGCATAAAACAACTATAAAACAGTACTAAAACTAAAATTCATACATTCACAGCTTTATAGTTAATCTATGTTCAAATCAGTAACTTATTTAGGTTTGTAAGGAATAATGTCATAGGTGAAGAGAGACCCAGCCTTCACTTTCTATCATTGCAATATGTATTGATTTATTAATAATTTTATGACATATTATGCACAAACCTAGTTTTCTTCACATTCCTATGAAATACAACTCTACAACAATCTTTGAAGCCATATCTTAGACTACAATTACATTTATATCTATGAAACGGCTTATAAACGTATATTTATAACAAAAAATAGATACGTCTTCAGTGGGAGCAATCCTAAAGGTTGACCTTGCGGCGTGGGAGCGACTGAGTCGAGCTAGAAATCGGCCCCGTGCTTACGCAATCACAACCACTCGGGCGCGCCTCCGCATCTCCGCCATTTTGCCCCGCGATACCCTAATGAACCCGCTCAAATACTCAACTTTTTAAACGTCATTTTATATTACAACAAGACCCACACCTATACTGCCATAAAAATATTTTTTATCGATTCGTTTATTAAAAATTCGATTTTATATATATATAATTATTTTCGTATCAGTTAAAACTTTTGTTTTAAGCCACATGTCATTCTAAAATGAAATATACGAATAATTAAAAGCTAAAATAAAAATATCAGAGAGTGGAAAGTATAATTTCCCGAGAACAATGATCCCCTCCCCAGTCTCGGCGCACTGCGAGCCCGTGACCTTCTTTCTCTACTGCATTTCCCATTGAAAAGGATCATTTTACTCGTCAGTTAATGAATTCAAAATGTTCTAGAATATTCTAATCATTTCTACCAATAATTCATAATAAAAAAATATTAAATCATGTTAAATTTTAATTTGAACAAATTACGTAACGACGTAAATTTGAATTTAGAACATTTTTAATACGCCATCTTGTTATATCTTATATCTAAAATATTTAGATAAAATCAAACAAAAAATAAAAAAATATATTATAAACCAAATTAAAATCCACCTAAAATGTTTAATTTGAACAAATATAACGTAAATTTGAATTTCGAACACTTTTCTAACGCCATCTTGTTCCATCCATCATAAAATATTTAAACAAAATCAAAATATAATTAAAATTCAAATCAAACTAAAATGTCGTAAATGTAAATTTCGAATATTTTACAACGCCATCTTGTTTATTCATTATACAAAATCATGAGATAGGGTTAATCGATTGCTAGAAGTCACTGTCGTGGTACAGAATTAGTTTCTGTACAGCTCAGTGTGATGTATAACGGAATGCTAACGGAGATGCGCAACTGATTGTCAGGTGCTTCTGTAACTAGGAGCGAGAACCAGACCTCAATTTTGACTCGCTGCGTTGATAAAATCTCGGTAGGTATTATCATATTGAGCAAAGCGGATGCAAACAGCACCGAAATTCCTCAACGACATGGAATATTTGTTTTTTCTAAACCACCACCAGACTGATGTCTATCAGCGTGCAAAATTTGTAAATTTTTGGATATACCGTTTTTTATTGATACTTGCACAAAGGATGCAGAAAAACCTCTGATAGAGATAAATATTGATCAATTAAAAATTAAAATTAAAAATATGAGCAATTTTAAATATATATTTTTAATTAAATAATTTACTAATGTCTTAATGATGGACGTATCTAATTATCAAATTTCAACGAATCAGGTAATTTTTAAATTATAAATACACCTTTAATTGATAGTAAATGTAAAATTATTTTATATAAACACATTTTGAACATCAAAGTACCAGCACGTGTTTTTGCATTAATTTATAAAACTTACATCTGAAGGGCTCGTGACCCACAGCCCTAGAAAATAACTCTTCAGGTATTATTAATTTGTCAATATATAATATACATATAATATATTTTTTATACAACTATATATATGTTACGGAATATAACATACTAGCTGTTACCCTGACCCGTACCCTGACGTACGATTTTATTTACTATATATAAATAAATATATATGTTACTCAGGGATATAATAATACAATAATTCTTGAAATTGCACCATCTGTGTATAAAGTTCATTCGTTACTAAAAATACAAACGTCGAATCTTTATAATATTCATATTTAAAACTTCTCAGAAGTAATTTAGTCAAAACCAAAATTTTATACGAGATAAGCTTAAAGTGTAAGGAAAAATTGCCAAATATTTTGTGGTAGGTGTCTGTGATAACTGCAAATTCCTTCTTGGAACTGAGACTTGGACGTAGCGCTCCCTTGTGACACAGACAAAAACAACTACTTACAATAATAGCAATATCTGGACTGACATAGTAACAACAATATTAAAAGTTATACAAATACAATAGAGAATAATTCCAATTTTAGGGTTATTTGGAATCGACTTGGAATATTTGTTTTATTTAGTATCATTTATCTTAATATAACCACCAGTGATTGTGCGAGGTCCCTAAAACCTTTTGTAATATGACAGAAATAGAATTGTAAAAATCTGAAAAAAAATCACACACAGATTATATTAAACGGTATTTTGGAAATCGATAAAGTAATGAAGCTAATCTAATTCATTAAACATTGGTACTAAAAATAATAACTTAATAATTATATATAATAAAGATATGTCTTTTCACAAATAATGCCCTAATAGTTGTACTGGTTAGCAAATTGTAAATGTAATAACTGCTTAATAATTTTTTCTTACTCTAAAATTATGAAACACTAGCTGAGCCTTGCGGTTTTACCTACATATAATCCTACCATAGCCTGAATATGAACCTTACTATCAAATTCAGAATTATCTAAATAATAATATAAAGTTTTGAAGATTATCGTGTTTAAACAAACAAACTACTCCGCTTTATAATATAAATATTGAAGACAGCCTCCGGTTTTACCCGCATATTCCATAAACATGCTTATCAAAATCCGAATTTTACTAAATCCTATACTTTTGAAGATAAACAAACAAACATTTTAGCTTTATACTATATATTTATCCAGCAATAAGATGGACGCATCCACAACATCGTCTCATTGGTGTCTGTTATTGCTGAGATATAACAGTACAGCGAAAATTGAACGTCCGAATCGAGTCATTGAACCGAAACCACACCGTTAGACGACTCAAATATAGCAGGACGGGCCCTTCTACCTCCCACTACCACCAAATTTTTTACATTTTTACTATTATATACTCACGAAAACCACTTTAAATGTGCTTACAATTTTCTACCTCCCACTACCACCCAAATGTTTATATTATAATTATAATACACGCACGAAAACAGCCTAAAATTTGCATTTGTTAAAGCTTCTAATAAAAACTAATCATATAATAATAATAAAGTATTAATATTATTTTATAAAACAGTCATTTAATAAAAACTGTCCAGCTTTGTCAACGTATTTATTTACGAAAATCGCTTACCTAATAATTATACTTATACCCAATATTATATATAATATATATAATATAAAAGATAAGTTAAAGATAAAAAAGATATCAAATTAGGAAACGATTACAAAAGATAAGATCTCAACTAAAGATAACTAAAGATGCGTTAGAAAGCTGAAGGATTTCTTTTACACAGCTTTTACCTCGTAGTTACGTTACTGTTCTCGTACCGTTAGTGAGTTCTGCTTCATCATGGTCTAGTGTATTTCACACTATTTTTTGATTACTCATTAAAAAATAAATATAAATTGTTATATAAATTGGTACACTAATAAATTGTTTATTGGAAGTTACTTTTACTTCCAAAATGGCCGTTGCATGTGAGTAACATGCAATTTAAGATAACCGTTCCTTGTTTATAACAATTAGTTTTTAATTATTTACGGTTAAATTTTATTTTATCATTAATATATAATATATTATTTGAATGATATACTTCTATTAGACGTTAAATATTAACATGATTATTATTATTATTATTAATTATATATTATAAGAAAACTATTATAGAAAGTTTACTCTCAAAACTATTTTAAAAAATCTGTCAAGTTAAATACAAACTTCGACATTTGTTATATTCATATAATATATAATATAGTGCTAAAGATAATATTAATATTATAATACTTTTAAAAAACTAAACAATTCAAAACGCTTGCAACATTCAAAAAAAGTATTTGTTACGATTTTGAGATATATATATAGATATTTTTGAATAATTAATTTATATTGCCTTAAAATAAAACACTTTTAAAACAATCGTGCATTCGGTCAAATCGTTCAAAAACAGTCTGAAATTAAATTTTCCATCACATTTATAAATAAATATATTTTTATATTTTTGAACTTTACTGTTTACAAATAACTAAATTTAAGTCTGTCTCGAAAATATGTTACGAGTATTCAGGATTTCAGGGCAAGTCTACTATTAAATGGAAAGTGTTCATGCCCTAGCCGAGCCTGAAAACTGGGTCACCTCTGTAAGGACTTCAGATTACAGTGACATGATGACCTGGGTCAGGTCACTGAATGACTACAAATCAATAAAAGAGTTTTTAATGTATTTTTTATAGAATAGATTCAAAGTTTAAAAATAGCTTCGTATTAAGATTATAATTTTATTTCTGAATGCTATTTCTATAAACCTATATATCTTATTATTTAATAATTAATGTTATTTTGATAAAACTGTAAGTTAATCATTAGTTTTTAAGAGTTACTTGTTTTGTTTCGACTTTTTTTCGACTGTTCTTAATTAAAAAAAAAGATTATTCATAAATAAAATATATTTAAAATTTATCAAGTGACTTAACAGATAAAATTGCAAAAACAATAAAATAAATAACAGATCATAAACACGGATATTAAAAGTTTTTACAATAATTTACTAATTAAATAATTGATGACTATGAGCAATTAAAATGTCATTAATTTCTATGCAAATTTTAAAAGTCATTATAATATAATTATTGATATTAACAGCAAAAATGTTAAGTGATTAAAATTACATATTTATCAAATTAGCGCAAAAAATGCTAGAAATGAAAATAATATACTTTTGGTAATGTGTGACTTTTCATGAAAAAATAATAGTTAAAAAAAGTTGAGTCACTCGAGATTTTGTTTCAGGAATACATTTATTATAAAGAAATAATGTAAATATTCTATATTATTAAGAAAAAATGTATTAAACGTATTCCTAAATTATTACATTTCGTTGAGACTTTAAACTAATCTATGAAAAATTCCTTTTTTAGTTAGTAATTTCTAAATAAGTAATTTTCGTTTAGAAATATATTTTTATCGCTAAAATAGTTCTGTGGTATGTTGAGTCTCGTATTACAAGACTGGTGCAGCCCATTTTTGGTGATTGATGTGAGATAAATTTACAATGATAAGTTATCAGGCTGATCTTACATGACGCCCTTACCAAGGAGTGCCTGTGATAGTGTTATCATATTCTTTATACCCTTCAGGTACTTCTTGACCAAACCAGTGAAGTTTGGTCCGTCCTGTATAACAGATTATAGTGATACAAAATGTTAACTAAATTTATTGTAAACATTTTGTAATGTATATGTCCCATCCCTATCGGAGCAATCTGTTCCCATCATCCAGACGGCCTATGCGCGGCCATGCTGCGTTTTCCTCGATTCACTTTAGTAACTTTCTAACCCTGTGCCGGTGCGGCAGGGAGGGGCGCGCTGCCAGAGAGAGGGTACCGACCTCATTGCCCATTGCCACTCCTCCCGTCGAGGCGGCAGGCCATTTTTATTAAAAACACTTCCGACTTACAAAACGCGCGCGTACTTTTAGTTTATCCTTGCATCCTTGACAATAAATTATTAACTTTTTATTATTATTTTGTTAATTGTGTAAAGTTGGAATAAACAGTTTTAAAAGCGAATTTTTTTAAGTGTTTTTAAAGTGTATTTTTATTGAAAAAAATAATAGTGCGCCCCGGTCTATTTTCCGTATCGGTGTCGGGTGCGATCGGTTGCGAAAAGTGGCGGAGATCGGGCATCTCCGGCGGCGATCGCCGCGAGGAAGGCGTCCCACCCACCCCGCTCACGAGCAACAGAGACAGAACTCGCTGCTGACATGGCGACAACACGAATGGATTGATGTTTTTCACGTGGAAAACTCATCCCTCGAATATATCTATGCGAAGGTATGTTGATGATCTTAATGTTTGCATAATTCTGATTTTGTAATCATTTTCCAATAACTTATTCATTTAAAAGTTGTATCAAAAAAGGAAGCCGTAAGGCTTTTTAAATGTTATTTGTTTATTTTTAGACGTCAATCGTAATAATAATAAATTTGTCAAAACTTGGGAACTGTCAAAAACATATTTATTTGACGTAAAATCTAAATATTACAATCGATAAAAGACGCTAATAAAAGGATTAGACACTAGTCAGCAAAGTAAATACCAGCCTCGCCCCTTAAGCGCTATTCAAATACGAGATAAAATATCTATACATAATCATGCTAAAATTAAACCAACAACCCCGGGATGAATATAATGACAGATCGGATATTTTCCGGATGGTATAAGGGCGATCTCGGCACGAGAGGAAATCAATAAATTTCAATAAATCAATATTTTACCGTGCACCCTGCGCTGAATATATCCACTGCCGCCATTTCGATGACGACGTATTTTTTGTGAGAGATATTCGTAGCGGAGCGAGGCGGTGTTCGCCGCGCGGGGTTGCGGGCTGCGGCCGTCAGTCGTCGGGTGAGCGGGGTGCGACGTAAACGCGAACTCGGACTATGGCGGAAGGGCTGATCCTCATTCCCATAAAAGGGTCGAGTTGATTGTGGTGCAGATACGCGTGGTATGTTCTCTTATGTTAGTGAAGTGAAATAATTATTCGCAAACTGTTGTTATCTCCTCGTATCGTGAATTAATGTGGATATTGTAGGTAATAATACCATTGTGATGACGTAATGGTAACGCGCTCGACTGGGTGCGTAGTAATAATTCGTGCGCTTATACCGATAACATTTGTGGTCAGTACTCGGCACCTGTGGATGTGGAGCATTATGTTTTTAAATATTTAATTTCAAACGTCTTATAAGATTCTAATAAGATTTGCGTTTTACCGCGAATTATTTAATATTGTGTTCGTTATGTGTAAATGAGTAAACGAGAGCTTTGCGGTGATATAATAAATATATATATAACAACGTGTAGATACATACCTAGCGCTAATACGTATAATGTTTTCTTACTGCAGTGCGCTCGCTGCACGGACTCACCTCCCGCCGCTAGAGGCGCCCTCCATTTTTATGACCTTGATTGTATTTACTAGGTATCTACTGGGTCACTTACAAATAGAATAAACTTTAAAAATGTTACATCCTTGAACTTAGCTCGTAAATTTGTTAATTACAAGTCTTCATTATCAAAATTCAGATGAATTGAGAAACTTCAGCGTTTAAACAGTAAATACATTTTGAAACAATTTTAATATCTTTATTATATCGAATTGTTTTAATAATTTTTTAATATTTATATTTACATGAAGAACGAACATTTTTAAATGATCGGTAAAACTATTTATTAAGATTTTTTTATACAAACGATAGGTAGGTACTACCAAGGCAGGTAACTAGAAACCAGTGTTCCGGAAATTTATAATTCTTGTTTGTCTATTTATCTATAACTATTTTACTAGTTGTAATATAACTAATGACTAGATAGGAAAGATTACGAATCCTTTATGGCTTCGTTGATTCAATCATTAATCTATTTAAACTATAAGGACTCTGCTTCAGTATTTTTATAGTAGTTTTATTTTTTTCTTATTGTTGATATTTTTTAAAGATGTATTAAATAAATTATTGTTAATAAAGTTTTACGTTCAAACATAATTAAAAAATGTTGGGTACATATCTATTACGATAATTCGTGAATTAATTTTTAGAAAAGTTGATCCTGACTTTTGATTATTCAGTTTTTCTAAACGAGTAATAGGAAAAAATTTTGGGAATTAAAATGCAAAAATTCTTCAAGAATATCCATAGACAACTGCAGTTTCATATGTTTTTATAATTGTCAGTGTTAGCTAAATCTATCGTTTCTTTTTTTGCAGATCTCCTTGCGCCCGTCACCGAACTAGAACTATGAAACAAATAAAGATGGCTACTAAGTAAACATTATGCATTGTTAAAGATTTATTGTATTGTTCATGGAATACGAGAGAACACTTATGTATACATTATTGAGTTATTGTTGACACGTTAGCTTTTATGCCACGACTGGTGTTTATCATATCTTCCTAAGAAGGAAATACAGAGTAAAAATGGCTACGCAAAGATTTTGTTTGCGGTGGAACAACCACCAAACTAATATGTTGTCAGTGTTCGATCAGCTCCTTCACGCCGAGACGTTCACTGACGTAACGCTGGCTGTAGAAGGCCAATTGCTTAAAGCTCACAAGATGGTTTTGTCGGCTTGTAGTCCGTACTTTCAAGCCTTGTTTGTTAATCACCAAGAGAAACATCCAATCGTTATTCTGAAGGATGTTCCCTATTCAGACATGAAAAGTTTGTTGGATTTCATGTACAGAGGGGAAGTCAGCGTCGATCAGGAGCGTCTGACGGCATTTTTAAAAGTTGCTGAAAGTCTGAGAATTAAAGGACTTACAGAAGTGAATGAGGAAAAATGCGATATCCCCGCTTTAACGAACTCGTTGATTCAGCAACAACAGACCAACACTGCACATACTCCTCCACCGCAATTACACAGAATACACCCATATATGCATCAAAAGAGGCCTGCATCTGGGATTCCGAGCGGAGGAGCGCCTCCAAATTTGCTGATGCCTTTATTGGGCAATGCTTTAATGCAGCCAAAGCGAAAAAGAGGTCGACCCAGAAAACTAAGTGGGAGTTCTAGTGATGCCCTCAACACCGCCGCCAGTCCTCCGGGTGAATTTATCCCGGAATCCGCATCGCACGCAACGTCAAATAGAGCAGGGGATCAATTAATTCGTGGTTCTCCAGAAATGTTGGAGGTGAAAATGTCAATGGATGGATTTAACGCTGAAGACGGAGTGACGTCCGGAGGTGAAGATGCAGGAGAAGCATTGATGATAGACGAAGGCGACGATGCGCAATCCAACGAGGCACCCACATCTGGCAAAGATTCGGAATCCGCAGGTACGTACATTACAATACACTTAGTTGAAGTTATACTCGGACTTAGCTCTTGTTAGATGTATTTTAGCGTAAGTTATCCTTTTAAAGATACTTGAAAAAATTGGTTTATTTTATTTGTAGCGAAACCGTGAATACGATTTAATCAAAATTGGCTTATCTTTTGTAAATATTATAATCTTCTTTTCCATTTACCTAACACGTTTAAGATAAATACCATGAAAAATAGAGAAAAGCTACTGGGATATAAGCTTTGATGTTAGGAATTTTTATAAGTGAAAAGTGAAGTGTAATTAAAATATCTATATTATATTTATTTAAACTTTATTCTGAAGGGGTAAGTGTTAATCTATCAAATTTTTATGACGTACGTATTCGAGATATACGCTTGTTTATACAAAAGAAATAAAACTATTGCTTGCTTTTCTGCTTTCGGGGAGAGCTATTAGAGGAATGGCCAGGGGCATTTTCGGTGTGGTAATGGTTGAGTAATATATTTTCACTCTTAATTTTTCTAATAAATATATACATTTTAACGAGAAAAGGGAAAACAGACAAGGCTTATTCCCAATAGCTTTCCTTCATATAAGGCTAAATTGGAAATATTATAGTTTGTTATTGAAATAAACATTACACCACCTTAGATACTAAAATATTTCCAATTTCATTAAATTTCATCAAATATTTAATATAAAGACAGTCACCAGTTCAAAAAGTAAGAAATCGTATTATACAATTTCAGATATTGATAAACCACCCAAAGAGGAAACTCATCCAAATTATCCATCTAACGGTCCAATATTGTCAATAGAGAATGGATCCATAAAACAGGAACCGACTTCTGAAACTACCGACGAATATAATGAGCCAATCGAATACAAATATAATCCGGATAGAAGTCGTGAAAATTCAAACTCTCTGGATGGGATAAAGGATGAAGACAAAATAAGATTAGGTCGTAATTTAAAGCCAAAGAATAGTAAAAAATTACAACCACAAATGTCTAAATTTAGAGCTCGTTCGTTGTTCAATCAGCTCTCTGGTTTGTCTAATTTGAATCCCGCTCTCAATAACTTCGATAAATTTCCTCCTGAAACAGTTCTCATGCCGGCTCTTGCTACTCAGCTGTTTGCGGCAGAATTAGAACAGAATAGTCTGAACATGGTTAGCAATGAAGTGTCAGAGTTGGCTCAGACCAACTGGGAACAGCGTATATTCCCGTCGCCCATCAGAAAAAATAATATCGGCAACGTTGGCAACTACCACGAGGAGACAAACGAATCCGTGAGGGATTATTGTATCAAAGAAGGCGAAAATGTCTTCAGGTGCAAAATATGCGCTAGAGTTTACACTCACATCAGCAATTTCTGTCGACATTATGTGACCTCTCACAAAAAAGATGTGAAAGTCTTCCCATGTCCGATTTGTTTCAAAGAATTCACACGAAAGGACAACATGATAGCTCATCTCAAAATCATTCATAAAAATCAATCCAATGCTAACGAGCAAGCAGCGAAGCAAGAGTCTTAATTATACTTAGATCTGATTTAATTTTAAAATTCAACATTAATTAGAATTTGAATTAACGAATAGTTGTTAATAGTAGATTGCAATTGAATAGGCGTTCGAGCTCTGAGTTGTATCAATAAGTTGTTGGTATTTGAACGTGTCGTTCGTTGTTATATATATATTTATATGTTGTTCCGTTTCTGGAGAGTGCTGAACATGGAAGAGATTTCTGATTTATTTTACTTGTTATGTTGCACTCACTTGTTACTTAATTTTATTACTTACAAAAATTTCAGGGTACAAAGTAACTACTCATGGTGATCGTATTTCAAAGTTAGTCTATTCGATTACAAGCAATTCTCATTGAACTGAATAAGTTAATGTAGTTTAGGGAGTTATTTTTATATAATGGCGGAGCCTTTTTGTACAATTATTAGTACGGATATATTTATTAAGGGTCAGAATATTTAATATTTCCAGAAGAGGCTATGCGATGCAAAAAGGCTCACTAGCGCCATTGTCAGTAGTGGTGTGAAATGCATTTTCATTTAACTTGCCTTAATAGTGATGTTAGCTATAATTTAAATAACTTTTCGAAGTAAAACTCAACACGGGCTATGATTTTATTGTGTATTTTGTTAAGGTTAATTTAAAATAGTTTATTAATGTTGAAATGTTTGGTTGTACATGTTATTCTATTCAGGTAAGACCATGACGTTGGTTAAAATGGAATAGCTGATAATCTCATTGAAACAAGTTAGCGTAGGTTCAGTTCCTCAACACTTCACCGTAGATAGAGAGACTAATCCATTTTTCTTATTTCATTATCGAGATGCATATATTTATACACTTTACTATCTATAGGTCAATTAAAGTACCTTCTGTAAATGAGTATATGTCAAAGACAATATTCTATCTTAGGAGAATCATATATTATACTTAAAAAAAAAACACGAAGGGACATTATAAGGCTAATGTCACACAATCTCCTACCAATTTCATGTTATAGCAGAATTATTTACTATGAAAATATTAAAATTTACTTTTGTATATACTTCGACATAGGTTTGTCGTTGAAAGTGATTTTAGCAGGTGCTTTGAGAGAAGATTTAAAATATTGGAACCATGAGATGATTTGTAAATTCTATTTTAGTAGAAATCAAATTGCCTTAAAAATATATTAGGAAATCGTACTTATTAAATTATTAGTTATATGTAGAGGCAAAGTAGTCTTCCATATTGTATTGATAGCACTTCGTTTTTCTCTTTATTTAATATAAACTTGTAATTTGAAGTTTACACTTATACACTTTTCGGACTTCTATAATGTCACGGATGTAAACAGGAATGACGGGCGTAATTAAAAAAAATAAACGTCAACTTGTCAAGTTGACGCGGCATTATTTGTTTCAACCCGAACAAAACTGTTTCCAAATTAATAATTAGTAGGTCCAGGGAACGCTTGCCTATTAGTGTGCCTTTATGTATATTCATAAGTTATATTGACTACTAGGTGACTAAGAAATTTCAAAGAATATTATGTATATTTATTTTCATTCGAAGTTTACAATCTACTTTAAGCTTCCTTAGAATTATAATCTTTAGGCCCAAGTAGTTAATGAAGTTTATTAAGTAGGGTTATCATCTCATGTTTCCCACTTACGTGTAAATTGGAACAACTCGTTATAAAATCGGCTAACGCCTAAAAATATTAAGACTGTAAAATTCATATAAACGAATTTATTGTACCTTTCATAAAATTTATATGAAAAAATTTATCTTTGAAATGGATAGGTACTTAAAGGGGGTTTTAGGTCAATGTGAGGCTTATTGGAGTTTCGAATTGTAGTCAATTCAGCCAGTGCCTAAACTTAATTGTTTTCAAACTTCATCTATCCTTAAACAATCATTCTCCTTTCACAGTTCCTTTTCAATATAAATAATCTATGATATTTGTTGATATTGTATAAAAATGTATATTTATGTTATTGAAATATTATTTATATATAATTTCTATATCAGAAACGTTATTTAATAAAAGCGATATCATCGATTGGTGCTAAATTATAATTAAGGTGTCACATGTGATGTGACATGAAGTATGTGTCCCTAAAGTGTATGTTGTTTTAACCCTTGTTGGTTTCATATCTCGAGGGTGTTTTACTGCTGTATATATAAATTATTTTGTGCAGATTATATTTATTAGACATATCATCTCATAACATTGTTCCACAGATACAAATTAGGATTTTATTCGTCTGTTAATTCAATTATAGTTATATATGCTTATAATATGATAAATATTTAAAAATTCTTGAATATTTGTAGAGATGATATTAAATTACATTTGCAGATTATGAAATATTTAATATTATATTACTATGTATTATTTTCTTGCAATATGATAAAGTAGAGAGGTGGTCAATTTAGAAATTTCAGACTATATTCGGACCTATAAAAGTAGAGATTGGAAGAACTGAGGAACGTTTAATCTATAATTACTAATAAAATTTATAAAGAAGAACTCGTGAATGAATGAACGAATGTAAATTGTGATAAACAGTGTCTTCACCGATTATTATTAATTCGTTATCACGTAAGATTAATAGTAAAAATGAAAGTTTTATAGAATTGGGCCACGAATATTTAGAGTTTTACTAGAATTATAGATTTCCTCAGGATTAGTTTAAGAATAGACAGTGCGGTTTAATTCCGAAAAAAAAAACAGATTTCAATACTTATTACTACACCTCTCTCTATAATATTTTATCTCAACATGACACAATTTAAAGCATATTAATAAATTATATAATAGTTGATAGCCAAATGTTGAATTCAGATTTTGTTATTGCACATAGACAATAGATGAAAGTGTAATTTAGACAAATATAGATGAAGGTCATAGACAATTATTTGTTATTGAAATACGAAGGTATACAGTATGGTGTTAATTACTATTTTTAGAGTCTTTAAAAAAATAAAAGTTAAAGCTAAAATGAATCTTTTCTATTTAATGTTATTGTTTGGTTATATTTTTCATTTTATACCTTTTTAATTTATTGTCTTTTTAATCTGTTATTACGTGGGGATGTTCTGTTTTAACTATTTGTAGTTTAAATATATATGTAATGTCCTCACTGACTTCTGTTATTTGTTAAAGTACTTAGTTTATATTTCTGTACCTATTACGTTTAAGCATATAATGTCGCAATGAAATCTTTACACGGCATCGAATAACTTACCTTAGCGTATGAACGGTGATATCAGCAACGATATTTATAATACTATGTTTATAGTAGCAAAGTAACAACACGGGTTAATAGTAAAGAATAGTTTAAGTTATTTATAATATAGACATAGTGTGTTGTTTACAATGGAGTGAATTTTCTATTCTGTAGAAAACATGTAGTCACGAAGGAGAGGACTGACCAGGTAGGTATATGACATGGTGGTTAGAGCTAGTTCGATGCTTTCAATGTTGCTCAAATTGACGCTATGCGAAAACAAAGTATTTTTGGTTCAGTACAAATTGTTGCTTTTGTATTTTTATTTAAAAAATTATAGTTATAGATAAGCGTCCTGTAAACGAGGCTATGTATTGCAGCTATTTTTACTTAGCATGGTCCTTGCCAGATGTATCAATTTGTAACCCACCTTATGTGATCTTAGGGATACTGGTATTATTAGTACCTACCTACACTTGCCGAAATAGTTCCAAATGCAATCATTGAGTCCTATTTTAATAGATTACAACCTTTTTTGTTACATTATTTTTTTAATTTATTATATAGATATAGTAGTAAATAGTTTTAGATCTTTCGCGGCTCTGTTGTTTTTGTTTTTTTTTCTTGTAACTGCCTAGTGTTTTAATGGAATTTAGCACAGCAGATTTTATGTACAATACTGTTTTTTTTTTGTATAGGAAGATTTCTGGACGAGCTGGTCGTTATACTCTGTGCAAGCTTTATTGATACTCTGTTAAAATTGGTGCTACTTATTACTATATTTTAACGACGAGCTCGTCTGTAGTTCCATCTCATGGTTTTCGTTTTTTGTCACGGTGTAATTAATTTCTTCATTAAATTTGAACAAATAAATATTAATATATTTTCGTCTTTTTTTTCTTTTTTTTATCCCAGTTATCCTTTTGCTATTTTTTTTTAATATGTAGAGCTCGATGTTTTTTTCGTGTCATCTTTGTTTTATTTATATTCAATAATATAAAAATAATTACCTAATTTCAGGGCGTGGCACACCTGATTTCGAAAGCAAAGACATAAAATATGTGCAATCCCCCACACACGATGGGCAAGGAAAGCTACGCATAAACCCCGCAACACAATCTGCATCCACATCAAACGAGTATCAAAATGATTCCATTAATAATAACACGTTACCAACAGGAGGCAACCAAATGCAGAGACCAGCTGTGAGACGACGCATAAGGAGGAGAGCCAATTCTGCGTCCAACGATCCCGCGGAGCAACTCACTGAAATGTCTGTCCGGGGGCTAAATCTGTTCAGATACGCCTCTGTGAACGAAGGCGTGTACCAATGCACGGAATGCGCGAAGGAAAATATACAAAAGACGTTCAAAAATAAATATTCATTCCAAAGACACGCCTTCCTCTATCACGAGGGTCAGCAGAGGAAAGTCTTTCCATGCCCTGTTTGCTGCAAAGAATTCTCCAGGCCTGACAAAATGAAAAACCATATGAAGACAACACACGATTGCTACGTACCCAAGGATTGTGTTTATCCACCGAACGCCTTCTTCATGTTACCCGGGATAGAAGGGCAACTGCCCCCCGCGATAAAATTGGAGGCGATAGGCTCTGGATCACCTCGTGGATCCACACCCTCTCACTCTTCACCAGATCCCACGCAAGCTTAAGTGAAATGTGACAAGTATTATTCCAGATTATCTATATCGTTATTGTTTTGGACTTGATAGTGCCTTGATTATATTTAGGAATTCTTGAAACCTAGAAGTAGCTTGAAATAGTATTCGTCTATTTTTGGAGTGAAATTTTAATATACTAATAAGTATTTCCAATATGTTATGCATTTAATATCTAATGTTTGTTACAAGAGCTCATTATGTTTTGTAAAAAGTATGGTTGTGCAGATATTAGACAATAATATATGTTATGACAGGCCAGTTCGCAACTTCTACATTTGATTATTATAAACGCGTATTGATAACTTTAGAATAAGGTGCTTTTGCAAGTCTGAATTGTGCCTTAATATTTTTATATCTTCCCATATATCCAAAATTTACTTAAAAGTTTATCCGCTAGCAAGACACCGACCAAAGACCGTATTTTATCGTTTTCGCAGTAATAGAATTTTAGAAGTTTTTATACATAGTATTAGTTGCTATATGGTTGGCCGTTTACTTCCATCCTTATATATTACTAAAGGCAATAAAATTAAAAAAATTATCAAAATATTACTGATAATTTTACGGTTTTAATATATATAGATTTTTAAATAGTGAGCCTATTGTTATCATATGTATTTAAATTTATTATCATCTTCAAGTTTTAACCGTTACGTACATCTTAAGTGCCATAATGCAAATAATATTGCATTACATTCAATTTTCAATTTAGAACTTAGTTAAGAAGGTTCTGGATTATTCTAGAACCTAAACGACAATCAGCAGTTCTTCCATTGATAAGGAATTCGATTTTACGAAGAATCACCAGGTATGGTAAGTTATTTTAAGGTTATGTTTATAAAGTTTTTATATTTCAATATTAGAATAAATGTAGATTATATTAACTACTTAAAAGATTTTCATTATTGAGTTTTGTGTTTGAAATTAGCGCACAATTTTAAGTTTTATAAGGTTAAGGTTCAAGTTAATGTATATAAATAGATTGAACCTTTTTAGATTTTATTGCCGATAAGGTATTAACAATTAGTGTGATTTTAGATTTACCAGCGCCAGTCATCGCACAATATATTTGGGAATATTAAATTCTATAAAAAAGTTTCCATTCCTGTTAAACCTCCTTTCATTTTCTTGTGGTGACGTTATTTATATTTTTTTTCTTTTTCTTTTTGTAGTATTTTGTTTTGTGATATTAGTGCTAACTAAGTTGGCTGCGAGTTCTTGTTATCATTTTCTTTTCTATCCACATGCTGCAAGGCAGCGTATAGATAACAAATATAGATTAAATATATAATTATAAGACACAATTCCTTGCTTCATGCCTTTTTAAACAAAATGGCGACGGTTAATTTCTCATATGTTCATTATATTGTTGTAGTTAAAGTTGTTAATAAAATGTATATTTTTAAATTGGGTCAGCACAGATTGAATTGTTTTAGAGATAAGTTTTATCAATATTTTAAATTATATATTAATATTTTTAATGTTCTGTTTTCCACATACAGTTGAAAATCCCTTGTTGTAATCTTATAAGTATATATTTATCTTAAACTTCAGACATAGATTCATGGTAGTGCAATGTTTTACGCGTGTTAATTTTTTCTATATTCTATTTTCTATTGATTTAATATAAATAAGTACGGAGATATTTATTTAATCCGCTCAACACCAGCGGTTTAGTATTACTTATATAACTTTGTATATTTTTATGTATAATTATGTTTTTAGATTATCTGTGGCCTTACCATCTCTTAAAATAATATTACAACATTCTTACTTTGCCTTTCGTGAAAAACCTATAAAACAATATTGTTCTACTCAAATTTTTGTTAATAACTTTCACAAGTTTCAAAAAGTAATATTATTGTAATATTGAACTATGATAGTTTTAAGAGTTGGAGTTAGATAGTCTAAACTGATAACTGGGGACGGAAACTGTCGATAACATAAAGATAATCAGAAACTATAATTGTTACTGGACACTAATTCTTATAGTATTTTTATATAATAAGTACTAAATATATAATCTTTATATTTTAACACAGTTTAACTGAATAACTATGTTAATTTAGGTTATAATGATTGCAAACAGTAAAGCTTTAACAGTAACTTGATATAAGCGATAAAATGATTTCTATGTAACAAGAAATTTAATAGGTCTAGAAAAAGAATCTTACCAACTGTAATGTGGAAATATGTACACTACAAATAATAATTAAAATAAAACTATAAAGACTACTCGTTCGTTATTTATATCTAAAATCTAAATGTATCTGAAGATGTTTAGTTGAGCGAAGCGAGTGAAACTCTATCTTTTCTGCATCCTTTGTACAAGCAAAATAAAAAACGGTATATGCTAAAATTTCAAAAATTTGCACAATCTGACGGTGGTTTAAATAAAATTTCAAAAAAAAAAAAGAAAAGCAAAAAATGTAATTTCTAATTTGAAAAATAGTTGCGGACAGAATACGTAACAGCTTTGTAAATGCTAATTCGGTGCTGTTTGCACCTCACTTCGCTCAATATGCTAATACATACCGAGATTTTGCTAGCGCGGCGAGCCACAATTGAGGTTTGGTCGCGCTCCTAGTCTATCCCCTTTGTTTATTAAATGTGTGAGTGAAAGAAAATACCTTCCAGAGTTTAATTTTGAAAATCCATCCTCCAATATTACATTTTTTAACATTATAGGATTAAAGAAAACTCCGACCAAACTTTCTTCTTCGATTTAACGGTATTTTTGTTTTATATTTTTGGTTATTTTTATTAATAATATCAGCTTTATCAATAATTAATGTTTATAAAATTACAGAGTTTCACTACACATACGAAGATGACGGTGATGTTAACAGTATGCCAATAATAACTCTTGAGGTTCTGTCAGATTCATCAAGAAATGAATATGTGGCTGATTTTGAGAATCAACAGAACGATATCGAAGGTATACAAGAAGGTGTACATTTCCTAACAGAGAAGGCCAATGACGATGCCAATGATTGCAAAGAAGATGCAAAGGAAACCCCGAAGGCCAAGAATGAATTTCTGGAGTATATGACCAGGAATGATGGTAGTGTTGTATGCAAACTGTGTGGAGAGATACTGCAAAGTCGAACGCATTGGTACAGGCATAAATATAAACTGCATGTCATGCATCCATTGAATCCGTCTCCGTTGTTTCAATGTGAGCAGTGTCTGGTCTACTTCAAGAGTAGGAAAGGTAAGATGTTTATTGAAATATATAGGTCCAGGGTTGACAGAAAGCAGTTTTTCCTTTAGATAAAGGAAAAATTAAAATGGTGGGCAAACAGAAAGGGATTTAGGTTTATTTGATTGATAGCAAATTGAAAATATTTACGTTTACGGCACATATTTACAAATTTTTGGTACAAAAGGCAAGCTTTATGCTCAGTAAGCATTCTCTGCCACCCAACCACAATATGTAGAGACCCTTAGTAAGTACAAAAAATATGTATAGATAGACGATATCTATATAAGATAGACATTCTTAAATATTTTGAAAAAATACATATGTACATACATATGCAAATAAAAATATACCAAATATATTATATTATTCTATTTAAAGACATATTCAGAAATACTTATGTAAGATATATAGAGATATATATTATACTTGAATTGAATTAGCTGAATATATGTATATAGCTTTCTTAGTAGAAATAATTATTTTTAACAAGGCGAATGTAGAATAGCGATATTTGCGTTTTAAAAATGGGGTAGAATTAAGTTTGTCGGTATAACTTTATTCCAACTTGGACTCTTCCAGAAGAATTGTTTAACGGTAGCAAACCTGCCTAAATGTAATAGTATTTCTCATTTTTTGGTCCATTTATTGTAATATCTTTATTATTTATAAAATTACAATTTAAATAAATAAAAATGTTTACTTTTAAGGATATATCGGTCATTTATCGAGCAGACACAGTGATGTGCTAACAGATTCAAGTCCCGTCCTAACAAACTCACAAGCTGTGGCCATGTCGAAACAAACCACGACCACACAAACTGAGATCAAAGAAGAACCAGACCCAGAATTGTCCATCCCCAAAACCAGTGTCCCAAACTATCAAAATAATGTGAGACAAACCGCTAGCGTGTTGATTCGTGCTCCAGAAACAAAAAAATCTAATAGGACCAGTCGTGGTAAGCTCTTATTAGGTATTATAAAATATATTTAGTAACTACACCACAGGAGTGATTTAATTTCTACATTATTATAAACATTAAATAGTTTTAGCTTAAGGTATGTTTAATTTAACGAATCTTCGTATACAGTTTCAGAGGAATACAGTAACAAAACTGATTGGGAGGAGAGAAAATCAAGGGAAGAAAAATTAGTAGCAGATATAATAGAACGAGTTCGAAGGGAGTGCGAAGCCCAGGGCTCCGGGGGGCCCGCGCGCCGGGGCTACACGAGACGGACGACTGTGATGCACAGCACATAGCGCTCGAAAACACAGTCCCGTAAAAGACTCTAAAAAAGTTCCTTCAAACTCTCAGAGATTGGGCCTAATTTTAAGGCCTGTTGCTTGTTTTAAGCCAAATTTGTGTCAAAATCTCGACTAATGTGCCAAAAATGCGATTTTAAATAATTCAGATGTTGTATTACTGGTTAAATTCGATGTCTTCTTCCATAGAATAGATAAGTGTCTCATCTCATCTTTAAAAGGACTGATGAAAGTATTTTTTCTTGTATTGATACAAATTTTCAAATATTGAAAATTATAAATCTGTTCCTATTCGGTGTAGGACTCATATTTATGGATCTTATGGTTGGGAAATTATGTAGCAGATGTTTATCTTATGTAAATATATTTTTTACAATTTTGTTGTATGTTTATATGAAAAGGCTATTTACTTAAGCTGTACGTAAATTTTAACTGTAAAAGTTCGAGAAAAGAGACTGCAAGATTTTTTTAGAAACGTTAAATTAAGAGCAGAAAGATTATTTACCTTCACAACTTTTATAGATATATATAATATAAGTCTATTATATATATCTATATACTTCCTTCTGAGCATTCTTGTTTTTATGCTTCCTTGTATTTCCATGCTGTCAAAATTGCTCAATGTTTGATAATTAGCATATAAAATGCGCTAAAACCAAAACTATCGTGGTTGTTGACTAATAATAATATATATCTATATATTTTATTCTGGCTGGATCGTGAATGTCAGTCATTAGATTTTGCTCAATACATTTTTATTTAATACCATTTATCATATATTTATTAATCATATCTACACGTGTGTAATATTTTTTAAATCTAACTATCATCTACTCTCTTCATTAGTTTTAGATAAGACTCAAACTGTAAATATATTAGTTAAGGATTGTTCGTCCAAGATTCCTTCATATTCTTTACGTAGTGTATTAAATTTATCGTTTTTATCATATAGGGTTCTTTTATCTTCCTCGCTGCCAAATATAAAAATCAAAGATAATATTATTTTTTATTTTAATAAGCATAATTTACTAACATCATTGTAATACAGCACCAGCGCCCTAAACTGTCTAAAATAATAAATTAATCTCCGAGGTGTTATCACATTTATTATTAGCAAATCATAATACAGGACGCGGATTCTTTAAATCTTATTTTTTTATTATTTTATTTTGGCAACTGATACAGTATCTTTTGACAGTAGCGACTATAGCCTTCAATCCATAGTTTAGTAATATTAAATATATTTTTTGTTACATTTTGTATCCTATAATATAATTGTTCTGTCTTCTTCTGTCGTTACAATTCAATACCTTATTTAATTTTACTACTACTCTTATATAATTATAGTTAAAGCTCAATATTGTATTATATTTAATTTATATAAATAATTGTAAGTTTTATTTTAGATACATGTCACTTTATGAACTATCTCTGGTCTATTGATGTTACTAGAAAAAGAAATGTTGATAAAATATACGAAAACTGTGATGAATGTGGTTCAGATAATAAAGTTATAAGGAACGATTATATTTTATTTATAATGTTAAAACAAATACTATTTTAGTTGAAACATTTAAGGTGTTTGAGATGAATGTTCATATATTTACATAGAGTATTACAACCCATTTGTTTTTCAATTTCAAACGTTTTAATGTAGCTTCTGTGTTATCACAATGTCTTTTGTTCAATTCTGTTGCTCTTATGAGCAATTCAATTAGACCAATGGCTGATATAAGCCAATCTTTAATTTTTGGTTCATTCTTATTATAGTTTACTATATTGGTTTCCCATATATTACTTTTATTAATTAAATAAAAAGCACTGAGTCAAAATCCTAAACTAATAGCTTATTCATGATTTAAATTAAAAAACCTTTTATGGTATCTTGGATAAATCCTAAGCATATTATACAAATATAGATAATGAAGTTTTTTTATCAGAGATTACATTATTCTTGATGTCAGAAACACATGACAAATGTCAAAACTTGATCGTGAACTGTCATTGATATAAGATTTTTATTTTTATTTACATCAAACAAATAAGAAACTTGACAGTAGCTAAATATTCCATATATAAATGAATTAAGGCATAAAATTAATTTTAAAAAAAGAAATAAATTAAGTACTTTAATAGAAGATACATATTGACTGTAAACATTTGTTTGTTTACAACAAATATACAAACACTAATTTTAAACATTTATTCGTTCATAAAAGACATTAAATATTTTGAGGCTTATTGGTTTTTTAAGTGAAATGCCTCAAGTATTTCAAGTTTTAAGATGTTATAAATGTTTAACATTTCAGGTAAATGATAATAAAAATAGCTTATTTTATAAAAGAAATATATTTGTTATTTACAGAAAACTTTAAATTATTTTCGAACAATGGTGGTTTTAGTTGAAGTATAACATACATCTGGTAGTTAATGTAAAAAAAAATTTACCTTTGTATTTTTAAATTTCTTTCATTGTTTAATTTAGTATAATGAAATAGTTAATGTTTAAATGAGTGACTCAGTTTTGTAGAAAACATTTTATACTATTTTTAAATTGAACTTATATAAAAACGTATAATTATTTTTTTTTATTACAGGTCCACCAAACCAAAAAGAGTAATAAATTTTCATGTAAGATATGTGACGAAAAACAATCAATAAAGAGACATTATGGTATTGGAATAGCTAAAGACTGCAGAATGCATGTCCAAAAGCTAAATAAGATGAGAGGAGAGAAGGATGAAATACTTGAAGATGATTCGGATGATAATGAAGAAGCAAATATATCAAACAGCATTGATGATACAGCAAATACCACATATAAAGTAAAAAAGCCGAGCAAATGGTTGCTATACATTGACAAGCAGATTGAAGAAACTGATAGTGAAGACAAAATCATTTCTGAAACTAATCCTTGTAACACCAATAAAAGGTAATTGTAATAATTGAGTATCTATTTAGCTATTATATTTTTAACATTTAATTTTGTTAACAGCTGGCCGAGACATAACCAATATCATAACTATATGGCAAAAAAGAATATCCCATTAAAAGGGAGCAACTACAATGAAAATAACCTGAATGTAAATGAAAATATTTTAAATAATGATAATATTAAAAACGATTTTGGTAAAAGACCTCTTTCTGAAAATGAAGATGACTGTCAAATAGGTAAAGTTAGTAAAACACATGATATAAATTTGCCTAGACATAATAATAATCTACAGGATTATATAAGTAAACCACCAACATTGCAAACTGCAAAGGTTAATAGGTCATCAAAATGGGCACAATTTATTGAAAGAGATGATGAAATAGATGAACAAAATTGTGATGATGAAGAAATTGTAAATTTTCCCAAAAATAAACAGCCTTTGTTCAGTTTATGTGATGAAAATGATATTGATGATGTGTTAGACATTTAAGTGTTGTTTACTTTCAATATAATTATTTAATAAATAATATATACTTTTATTTTAAAAAATGCTTGTTTAAATATATATTTTTACTTTTTAAGTTTTACAATAAACAATACTTTTTTATCTAATCCAGAAAATAAGTATATTTTTATACAGGATATCCTGAAACCATCTAAAATGAAGGTTTCTTTAATCTTGAAAGTACTTTAATAACCAAAAAACTCCATGAATATTAAATTTTAGCTCAACAATTTTAGCTTACAAGCATATATAAAAATCATGAATCAATGCCACAGAGTTCAATGCTTATTATTTTATCCATGTTTGGAAGAATATTGGTAAAAGGTAATAATAGCAGCATGAAATTTAGTTTACATCCCGTCTATTCGAAAAGTTTCGCTTTGTTCCTCTTTAAGCGGGAGCAACTTTTTAGCGGGCAGTAAAGTGATTTTAATTTGGATAATAGATATAAGTATGAATATTCATAGAAATCGAACGCAAATTGTATGAATTACTGGCTGTGTTGGAGGCACGGCGCTAACTGAAAAAAAAACAAAAGCGCGCCGATAACGTCTCTGTTCTTGTAATCAGTATATATATTTTCTCGATACGCTCGGGATTCTATTCTAGAATCCTTCGCTTGTGCTTCAAAATAGCGCCGTCGCCGTAAAAATACTATTTCTCCCTTGTGATATAATTTACTATTTTTTTCTCTCATTTATAAAAGGTTATGTTTGTGTTGATAAGGATTTTATTTAAACCCCCAACTAATTACGCTACTAATCGCCCGCGCGGCAATAAGTAGATGAATGTAAGCTGTCAACTGGTAGCAAGCTAAAATATCACACTAATTTGTCATTATAGTTAAATAAAAAAAAAACAAATACAAACTACTTTCATATATTTTTATTAATAAAACTGATACACAGGATATTACACAACGACTAATGCCGTACCGTATACAATTAAATAGTCGAAGTTATTAAAATGTAGGCATCTGGCATATAGCATGTGATAAGTCTACAATAACATCCTAATTATCACATGGCAACAATTTAATATCACGTTTTAAACTCCTAATACACGAAAAACTACAAAGTACAAACATTTTAACTAATTCTAAGCAAACGACTACAGATAAAAAAAGTTATCAAATTTTTTGCAGTCCGTTCAGAAATAGCCAGTGAATACAGAGTATTATAATTACACTAAAATTACTTATAATATTTTGTGGTAGCGACGCATCTATTTAAAATATTCTAAATAAGGACTAAGCCCTTAATACTTTTGATTTTAAACTAAAGATATACATAAAGCTTTGAATTTTTAATCTACATATTTGTTAAACCTACTGTTGAATACAATTATAGGAAGCCCTATATGATTTGACATTTTTCTGAATCAAGGGATTATTTCGTATCTTAAATATTTTATTTAAATGCAATTATAACAAAAGAAATCATTTTTCTTTATGACAGTTGTCTCATTGTTTTATAGAACAGATATATTAAAACAATTGGATGGCCAATACTACAATTTTTAAAATAAATTATTAATTTTAATCGACTAGAACGCCATTGTATGTCGACGCCTGTGCCACTCTCTTGCTCTTGCATATCGACGACCGTAGCCATTCCACCGCCATGACCTGTATATAAAAAAAATATTAACAAATTCGTCTCTTTAAATTTTTTATTAAAACTCTGTAGATTCAAAGCTCAAAAACTAATAATTCCAAATCGCCTCTGTACATACCAATATTTATTAAAACGACTTATTGGTATAAAATTAGTTTAGAAAACAGGTTTTTTTATATTTACAATGTATGTTTTTTTAAGCGTTTTTTAAAGCGTTACCATAAAACTTATATTAATATGAAAATTAATATATATAATACAAATTGAATCAGCATTGTCGCTAAGACATGTATATACTTATATATGGTTATAAGCTACCTTACGACTATCCAAAAATAAAAACAAATTCCATTTACACGAATGTGTAAATTAAAGATTTTTTTACAATTTGAAATGAAAAATACCATTGATTCAATATTGTGAAAGATATATGACATAATTTTTAATAAATAAATACTAATTTTTTCTATTTGGAGGGCTTTTTGTGCTTGTTAATTTTTCATTAAACTTTCTAGCGGTCCTTTTTCGTCTATTTTGAATATAACACAATTTTCATTTAAAACAAACCTCTCACTGTATCCACTGGGCTCTCCTCTATACATGAGGTGATCATCATATCGCCTGCTTACATCCTCTCTATTTCCTGAAACAGTAAAAAATACTATCACAATTTATGTTTTAGAACGAAGACAGATATATGATATTTAGAGTTTTAAGCTACCTCCTGCATTGGAATGAGAAAACCGCCTACACGAAGGTCCTCTACAAGATAAAAGTTGTTGCAATTGATTATGGAAATATTCTTTTTCTGCTGACGTCAAATATTTCACTCGATTTTGTGTTTCGAACGGATCTGGAAAATTAACAACAGTCTCAACACATACAATAATTGAGCTGAGCGAAGCGAAGCTCTTTACTGGTCAACTCGATCAAATTTTGTCCGCTATCCTACACCGTTCAAGCTATACTAACCAAATATGGACCAGTTGATTATCACACCTACCTTTCTATAGAGATTTAAAAAAAAATCTATTTATAGATTAATTTGAAATTGAAACGTTCTATTGCATGCTCAAATGGAAATATCTTAATATGACTGACATATGTATTATTTTAATTGTAGGCATTGAAAAAATAATATCAAGCTAAAGTTTTAATGATATATTTTTCGCTGTTTCTCTCATTACAGAGTTTCGCTCAGCTTCGCTTGCATTCTGGTGGCCTTAGCATAACAATATACTTACCAATACGCAAGTTATAATATGTTATTAAGCCAGTAACGAATTCGCAGTACAGTAGGTTGTGGGTTGCATTGATGGTCCTGACACAGTTGTATGTATTGTTGGAAGCGCTCATACAAAAGCAGAAAGGTCCAGCCGTCCACAGCGGGGCGGTGCGCCAGTGATCATTGTCGTGCCGGAAGCAGTTCATACGCTCTGATTCACACAACCTTTCCAATTCAGCCTGAAATAATTAATTAATTTGGCTGTTGGCTTATTGTATCACTGTGGGTTTGAACCCGTCTGATACAATAGAATGTAGGTACGAGATAGGTTCTTTGTTTTTCTATTTATTTATTTCTTAAATAGGAATTCTTTAAAAAAAATAACAATAAATTATATCATCAGCCATAAATTTTTTTTTATTAATCAGTTGACGCCATATGGGTTCCAAACTAGTAAAAATAACGTGAGTACAGACGGTTAATTATATATAATAGTAATGAATCACGAAAATTTAATAAAAAAAAATTAAATATATAATACCTTTTTTTTGGCTTTCCTCAGTTTCTTTCTTAACCTCTGCTCTTTTAGTTTTCTTCTTTCCTCTCTAGCTCTTTGAGCCGCTTCCAGATATGTATGACCTATGGGTTTCAATTTACTACAACAAAATAAATATATTTAAATAAGATTTATACGTTTTATTTTATTTTTATTAACTAATAATACTCACCGACTTTCCTCACAGTAACAGACATGTTTGTCTTCATTTTCTATGTATAGAGGATGAAGCCGTCTTTGGAACACGTCCACTGGTTTGCTGAAAACTCCATGGTTATTAGAGTTTCCTTTATTTGGATTTCTCTGTTCATATTCTGATGCATCAAATCTAGTTGGTCCTAATGAAGCTGATGATTTTGGTCTGTTTGTTGATTTGTTGTGTGTTCTGACTGTTTGATGAGTGAGTGAGACAGGTGATGTTGTTGTCGAAGTTATTTTATCTATCTCCGAACTATAATATTGTAATGTTAAAATATCTGTAGATATTGTAGATTGTTCTGTAGCAGTTTTGTCTGTGACAGGTGATTTTGTATTTAATATTTTGTTTGTCGATTCTGTTATATCATCTATATGTGCTGTAGTACTCTTTTCATCTTCAAAATTCTTATCAAAGAAATTATTTTCTGTTATTATTGTTGTTATTTGAGGTTTCGGTAATTCTTCTTTAATATTTGATTTATTCGAATCAAGCTCCATATTAGATATGTTTGATTTTAACACTGATTCAGTGGAAGCTTCATTTTTGAGTTGAGTGTTGAAAATATCGTCTTTGGTGTGAGCGTTCACTGTTGGTATTACATACTCATTGGATTGCCTAAATTTTTTATCAAAAACTGTGCTATTCCTGTGCTTAGTCTTAATTCTGTGCAATCGTTTTCTAATATCTTTCGTATTGTTATCATGTGTTAGAGTGTTATTAAGTGTGTTAAGATATGATGGAGTTATTGTTTGTACTTCAACTACAGGCTTGCTTATTTTCAAATGCCTCTTAATTTCTTTTAAGTCTTCCAGTTTTGTTCTCAGTTCTCTTATTTGGTCTTCCAAGCTCAGTCTATTAGTATGCCATGCTTTAAGATCATTATATATAACTTGCGAACAATTAACGGAACCATTCTTGTCTATTTTACATTCTAAAGATGTTTCATTAGCACCAAACCAATTGTTTTTAGGTTTATGTTTATTATGATTCCAGTGCTGTGCTCGTCTTTTGATTCTCTTATGATCTATATTGTCTTTGGTACGTTCATAGGCTTCAAGGAAAGCCTCAGTTTCCTTTATAAGTTTATCCACTTTATTTTCAATGTTTCTCTTTTCTAATTCATCGATAGGTTCGTTTTTAAAACTCAAATGTCCTATACTTGGGTTTTCTTCTAGAATAGTATCCACAGTGTTGGGTTCAAATACGTCGTTACCTATTGATCTACGAGGTCTAGTGGTATTTTCTTTTTGCAATTCTGCTGGTCTTCTTGCAATGGTACCATCAGTTTCCAATCTTGTATAAACAAGCCCACTTGGAGTGAAACAAGCACATTTTTTTGTACTCATTTTTGGTGGTGGAATGTTTATATCCGGCTGCAAATTTTTTTTTACAAAACAACAAACAAAAGGAAAAGATTTGTGTCATTAAATTCAACCTACCTCATATTTGCATTTATGTTTCCGCCATCTTCCATTCACGAGAACGCACTTCCACTTACGTCCAACAGAGCAAGGAGCACGGAGTTCAGACTTGGAACACTCAGCCGCCAGACGAGCAGCTTTGCCATTTATTATTTCAATTTCTTAAAAAAAAACATCATATTACTTTTATATATATCCACATTAATTAATACAATAAACAAACTTACCAGCTGGTGTGAGATAACTGTACTGATTATTGATACCACTCTCTTCAGCGCCTAATATCTTATCCAAGCTAGCTTCAAGAATTGGATTGTGGCTTTCATTTGATATAAATGGCTCAGATGATTTATTTATCGTCTCGGTTTCAATGCTTTCCTGAAAATAATATTAACTATTAAAATTGTCCTGAAATAAATTTTACATTATTTACATTATTTGTAAATGTGTTTTGATTATATTCTGCATGTACATTGTCATCATCGTCATCTTCGTCCAGCTCTAGGAAATCATCATCAGACTCGTCCTCGAAGTCTCCACTCTCAGATGAGGACTGAACAGGCAGAACAGTTGTTGTTTTAGCGTTCATTTCTCTACTATATTTTTGTGCGCGTAATCGTTCTTCCATTAAGTGCGCTTGTGTCTCTCTTCGACCAGAGCTGGAAGAAACATAAATAAATTAATATATTATCTTCTTATTTTTAAAGAGAAAATTAGTACTATAATAATATAATATTGAATTGATTGCGATGGCTCTCGACAATTGTGAAACTGATCACAATAAAAAAAAATACCCGGCTGAGTTTGTTGTGTAGTTTTTCTCAGACCAGGACGCGTTTGGAACCCTCGTATCTCTTAACTTGGAGAGTGTCCAGAAGGGCTTATTTCGATAAGTATGGTATCAATATGGGCCGTCATGACTCTTCAAATTGTCGTACACAATTGATCACTGATATGGATTCAAAGTGCAAAAGTTATAAATAAATAAATAAATAAATAGTTAATTTCAACATTGCATTGTTGTCATACCTTTCCACAAGGAACGTATCCGGCCAATGCGCTGTTGCCGCTCTTCTCCGCCTTGGCTGCAGCAGCGGTAGTAGGGAGCGCCCGTCCATGTGCGCTGGAGGCTGCACTCCACCCATGTCCAGGAAAGTAGGAGCTAGATCGATGTTGAGTACGATATCGTCCACACTGGATTAAAAAAATAAATACAACACTTCAAGTGTCAACTATCAACGATGTCAAAACATTTAGGATGGCTATTAAGACTTACACAGTCCCAGGTTCAACACCAGGTCCCCGAACCAAAAACGGAACTCGTATATCAAACTCGAACGGAAAGCTCTTGCCCTTAACCAATCCGAATTGACCCAGATGGTATCCATGATCAGATGTGTAGACTAGATAGGTGTTATCCAACTCACCCAGGGCTTTGAGCTCCTGGTACACTCGCTCAACGGCCTGCAATTTTAAACCTGTTGTAATCGACAAACGCAATCTGAGTTATTGCGTTGATTTATCAGGATTTACCAATCTCTGTACAACTTTCAACGACGATTGGATTGTTTATTCATGAAGTATAGGCAAAAGCATAAATTAAAAATTCTATTATGTGGATTCATTAATCCAAAAGAATAAGTCAGAGTCACGGTGTGAATTGTTCACGCCGTGATTTCGCCATGCTCATGAATAAAAACTAGTTCGAAACCAATTGACCAAAAATTTGATACGTATGTACGTAAGTGCAGCCAAATATGAAACATAAATCACGAAATTCAAATAAAAAATTTGAACCAAAAGAAATTCATTTTTGTTATAAGCATACCATATCTACACTCTGCAAAGTCTGCAACCGTTTGGTCATCAGCAGGTCTGTGAACTGACGATGGATGGGCTTCATCTTCTCAGTGACGCGAAGAATCCACTGCTTGTCTGGATTCGGGGCCATGTCGTAAGTTGGAGTGCTACAATTTATTAATATTCAACTTATAAATAATTTATTTGACCGATTAATTTACTAGATATTTATTCAGTTGATTAATTATTTTATTAAGTATTTCCTACTTTAAACGTTATATACTAATTTTTAATTTTAAATAAGAATAATAATGGACATATGCAAATATCACAAGATTTTAACCTGTAGCCTATGAACGTATTAAATATAATTAAATTTAATTGAAATTTTTGCATACTTCGTGATAAAGCGACAGAATGTTTAATATGCATGAGTCGAAATGTGATGACGTCACAAAACGGAGACTTGAACAGGACTAGTCCTCATACTTTTGCATAATAGTATTTAAGGACCTTACTATGTTATTTAAATCGCGAGATTAATATAACCTTAATGAGTTGTAAAATAATTAAACTTATAAATTAAAATTCGGCGAAACTTTCTATGTGACACTTTTCTGCATCCTTTGTGCAAGCATCAATCGAAAACGGTAATTTCCAAAATTTTTCGAATTTTCACACTGATAGACATCAATCTGGTAGTGGTTTTAACATAAAAAAATAAAATGTTATAGTGTGTCTCATCTTAAAAAATAGTTGAGGACAGAATGCGTCGACGTTTTGTAAATGCAACTTCTGTGCTATTTGCCCCTCGCTTCGATCAATATGCTAACACATACTGAGATTTTGCGAGCGTAGCGAGTCAAAATTGAGGTCTGGTTTACGCTCCTAGTTATATTTTCTTTGATTTTAGGTACACTAAAAAAATAGTCGCAAAATTTATCAAATCATAAAGACAAAAACTTTTTAAGTTAAAACATTTTAGAAATGAATAAAACATGTATATCTTTTTACAAAGTCGCTCAACCCCCGGGGATTCGACAGGTTTGGCCACACAAAGTGCCGACAGCTGTATATTAAAGAAGCCGCAGTTGTCCTGGCTTCAACACCGGTTATCAGCGCACGCGAATTACAACAAAATAAAAATAAGAGCATTATATGGAAGTTATATTAAAATTAATATATATATCATACTTAGGGTATCTGATCTTTTTAATGCACTATTAAGAACTAAGTATCTACTCGTGATCTTGAATCTTAACTTAATAATATTTATATTTTACATTTATATGTTATGACCTTACTAATTGGTAAATATATTTTCAAATACAACAAAATTAAAATTATTTGTTGATACTAATACTTTATTAAAATATTATTAAAACTTAAAAAGATAATTGATTTTCTATTAAGCAAGAAATATTAAATATTATTTCTGGCAGAGCTAACAACTAACTTTTCTGATAGTTTCAACTAGAGGTACACGCTTAATTTCTTACAAGTGAGAAATTTACAAAGCTTTTAAGAAACAAAGAAAATAGGACACCTACTTTGAATAATGTGCCACAAACAAAAACTTAAAATTATCTTCAAAATCTAAAGAACACTGTCAAAGTAGTAAATTAAATTTCTTATTTTAGTAATACGCCTTGTATTCAGACAGTTCTGACAACTCTCATAGAACAGTACAGTATTTGAATTTCCGAATAACAAAGACAAGCTGTGACACTCTGTCGTCAGCATCCTGTGACTTACAAATATAATATTCTATAAGAGAAGCGGCAAATATCGAATATTTGTCAATATTTTAACGACAAGGAATATTGAAGCCGCATTCGAATATTTAAAACTATACTTCGATATCCACTAATGGAATATGAAATACATATAATAATTGTTCCAAATTATGTGTATTATAATTAATAATGAAATAAATCAAACGTTCTTCTGTAACATAATATAATATTATAAAGTAAAAAAGTTTGTTTGTTTAAAAGCGCCAATTTTCTAAATTACCGGATGAATTTGAAAAATCTGTTTGATTATGATAAGAAGGTTCATGAAGAAGACATTACGCTTTTAAATTTAGTTATGCTAATAGTAAAAAAAATCGTTCATACGCGCGTAAAACCGCGAGTAACAGCTAGTACCTCATAACATAACTTTAATACTCAAAAAAAACTTTTTAGAACTCGCACCACAATAACATTCTTATGAAACATAAATCAGTTATATCCCGGGTGTAAAATTATACCGGGCGTTCCCTAACTACGAAGTTGGGCAAAATTACTAACAAAAAAAGGAAGTTCGAAGGCTTTGCTTTTTATAGGCGGTGCTGTTCGTAATGAACGTTCCCGAGAAACATTTTCGGTGGATTAATGATGAGATATTTTAATAAAGGTGTTTTATTGAATCAGTCTTTGTTTTAGTTTGTTTTGTTAATATAATTAATTGGATTACAACAGACCGCCAACCTAAATACTTCTGATATTACTCATAACTAATAATAGCTTAAATAGAACAAAGCACTAGATAAATTTATCTATATTAAATAAAATAATAAACATATAATTCCGGAATATTCGCAAAATATACAGAACCCCAAAAACTGACAGCTTAAATATTTAAAAATTAAGATGGCTGCGACCGCAAAGAATTCGCTAGCAATTAGCGTTTGCCGAAATATTCAACAAGTGTTTCAAAATCAAGAAAGTATTTAAAACGAAAAACATTTAAGCAACAACCTTTATTTAAAACTAAATAAAAAAGAAATGATTTCTAAGACATTTTCGAAAACGTTTATAAGTGAAGTCTATTCAGCCGTCGCTGGAGTGAGACGCCATCTTATTCTACAATGCTGGATGGAGCGTGGATGAATGACATTCCTAGCAGCACCTCAGACTTGCAGGTATTTTTGAATGAAAATACCGACTGCATATTAAAAGATAGTCATTAATACTGCATAGATACGAGTACTTTCTAAGGCATACAAAAGTTCGTTGACCATTCATCGTGAATGTTGAAGTTTTACATTTTTGGATAAGCATATTCACCTATCTGCTTTATTATTTAACTCCTTAATGGAAATTGCACATTGACATACAAGACATATATACATAAATGAACCCTGAAGAGATGTTTCTCTCCTTTTTATATATATTTTACATTGAGAGTAATTGATTATATATTATAATATTATTACAGACCGTAATACTTGGTCAAGTAAAACAAGATTTCTATAAAAGATTAGTTCTAATTATCAAATACTTATACTACAAAACGTAAATAATTAGGTGTACTCACTGATGAGTAGTAACGTTAAAGAAGAGATGAGAAAATTGGGGAGCGGAATCTTCTGGTCCATGCGGTGCTGGGAAGGACATAACGAGAAGAACAGGTTTTCTTGCAAAACGCCGCTTTGAGGCTCGAAGGAAAGCTATGGAGTCGTTCGCAATTAAATCCGGGTAGTAATCCTGAAAAATATTGTTGTTATAATACCAAGTTATAAATAAAGGAAATAAGGATACATAGAAAAAATAAAACTATGATAATCTTGAGGGTAGGGTTGCCAGGTCGCCAAACCTAATAGCCAGACCAGTTAGTTTGTCCAGACATTTGAGTAGAAAGGCCGGACAGTCCATATTATTGATGATTTAGTCTCATTATTAATAGGTACGACAAAAAAGTTGTATCTAAAATCAAGGTTTTTTTTATTATTAATCTTGATTATTACATAAATACAAAAAGTCTAACAAAAGCCGGACAAGCCGGACACGTTTATTTTGGCCGGACGCGCAATCAAAAAACCTACCTTTATCCGGCCGGCAACGTTACTTGGGGGAACAATGGATTGATATGGAATAATGAATGGATAGATTGGTCATATAAGAAAACATTGAAATCTGAACATATCGGAAGACATTCTTTGATTCTTTCTACACAAAGTAGAGTGGTTAAGATTTTGTTAAACTGGATATTGAAGGATATAATAAGTCAGTCTACCACCTATGGGACTTTCATTTTCTTAGTATTACGTTTAAGAGTATTATGAAACTGACCAACCGTACAAACTGTTAGAAAACTACGGACTTAAGTCATCAAATATTTATAGGTTTATATATCTATAACTTTATTCTTTGCAGTTTTGGCATATGTTGTAGTTTAAGATGTTATAGAAAACTCCTTTGTTGTAGTTTAAGCCCTAATATACTACAAAATATGTCTTTTAAATGGAATTTCTAATAATTTACCACAATTTGTTTGTAAAATAATTAATTTAAATTCTGTTAAGAGCTATCTTACCGTCTAGACCGTTAAGAATTAACGGGGGGTTTACTAGTATATATATATATACTAGTAAACCCCCCGTTTCAAACTATTAAATATATATATTTAAATATTTAATAGTTTGGTATTCGTACGATTTTACATTTGATATTTGACATTATTTCGCGCCTTGAATCCGCCATCTTTCAAATTAACGAGTAAGGCAATCAGTTCGAAATAAATTGCGCATATTACAAAATTAATTACAGGCCTATAATTATATATAATAATAGTCATGAATCACAAAAATCGAAATACAAAAATAATATAGGTATTAAAAATTTTTATTCGATGCACTTAAGTCTATATATAGTAAGTATTTGGGAAATAATAAAAAAAAAACTGAAAAAAAAAAATTATATATATCATCGATGCGTAATTTTATACTGAACCTAATAAACCAACATTTTTGACGAGCCATAAATATCCCAAGAAGTTATGAAGGAAAAACTACAAACAATCTTAACTATCTTAAACACTAAAATTGCTCAATATACTTTATATTACTATTATATTATTATTAAAAGCCTCTTTACAACTCACTCTGTGATAATCATCGCCATGTTTGATTCTTTTCCCGTTCATATTCACACTATAGTTGTAGTATTTTGAATTCATTATGAGACCTCCCCATTCACGCCAGCCCGGAGGTATGTACGACCCGTTGTATTTGTTCAAGTACTTGCCAAAATAACCTGAAACAAAGGAGCATATGTTTCAAATAAAACTACTTTTTACGGAATAAAACTCGCGTATAATTTGTTTTGTATTACACTTACATCTCATCTACCCGTAAACACGATTGCTGCAAAGCATTCGAAACGCCGGGTTAAAATAAAAATATAACCAAATTATACGCGAGTTTTAATCCGTATAAAATAGTTTTATTTGACATGTGTACTCATGAAAATCTAAGCATGTGTTTATTATAACTAAGGCCCAGGAAGAGGATTTTGTATAAAAAAATATATATTTTTTATTTGCTTAAATATATTATACATATTATCTATGTCATATTTAACTAATACTAATATGTTATTACTAATTTTCGTTTAATTAGCTGTGATGACGTAATATACGTAACTTTAATAAAAAAATATATAAATGATAATGCAAGACATGACTTGTTCATGAAATGAAAAGAAATTTTGTAATGAAAAATAAAAAGATAAAAAAAGGAGAATTCAAGATTTTTTTTTTAAATCTTTCATGTCACGGAAAGGCAAAGTAACTAAGCCCATACTGCCTCGTCTTTAATATTAAGAATTCATGAAGTAGAAACAATGTCACATAGATAACATACATAATATATTATTATTATGAGATAAGAAATTATGGAGAAATATACAATCGAGCGCTCACGAGAAAGCTTGTCTATGATCTTAACTCTACTGTAGAAAAATAACCAAAAATTCCGGAATATGTTATCATAATTGAGTTAATGATTCGTCCTTAACCAGTTATATAACCCAAGAAATTGAGAAAAATAACTTCATAATACCTGAAATACAATATTTGAAAATTTGCAGCACTAATAAGATTTTTTATTCCAAAATCATTTATTAAGGGAGCTCTTATTCAATGACATTGTGAGCTGAGAAATATATATAGAGATAGATAGAGAGATAGAGATAGAGATGAGAACAATAGTTCTGAAATTTTAATTTCGGCATCACAGATGCAAATTCAAAGGTTTTAATTTAGCCGAGGGGCGATGAACTGGGACTGTTGATTACTGAAGCTGTCTCTCAACTACGCTTCGCTTCGCTTCTCTTCCTCTTCAATATTGAAAGAGATGAAGAAAAATATTATTACATAATAATAATAATGAATGAACAATACACGAACTCATTACAAATATAATTAAATATATCATTTATTTATTTATTTGTATAAATTATTTATTGCACAACAGTACAAAAGGTGGGCTTAATGCTAAAGCATTTTCCTCCAGCCAACCCAAAACGTGCAAGAACAATATGTGTGCAGGCGGAATGTCAAAAAATAAATAAGATACAATACATTATATACTCATAAATATCAATAATATCTACATACATATATATACATACACACACAATACATACAAAGCTAAACATAAATATATAAATTGACACATACATATAAACATATAACCAAACGGGACGAACAAAAACAAATACAACTGATTTTATTCAACAGAATGTAAGCGTTACAATTTAAGCACATTCATATGAAAAAAAAATATTTACAAAATGGCGGCGAGTGCACTGACTGATCCTTACATGATAGTACGTTTAATAATTCAACACCAAAGTCTCTGGGGTTATCGAGATTTACTGGAACGATTTTGTTTCGGTTTTCATCAAATATTGCTTTAGAAATATACACAAGACACAAATTGGCTAGTGTATGTTGGTATTAAATAATAACAAGTGATCTAAAAATGTTATATTTGATTTTAAAAACAAAATGTCGCGAACACTTCTATCTTTTATTTAGGACGTTATCCCACAGAAGAATCTTTTTGAAGACAAGTTTTCTACACCTAATATTATATAAGCAATGAAAAAACATTTAAAAATGAGTATTTTTGTATTTATTCTTTCGTAATTATTTCTATTATATATAACTGTACTCAGGATAATATCGGAATTTGTGCATATAGTTTCGCACCCACCATCGTCGGACATATTCTGATAGCTAGTATGTTTTTAGAGATGAACTCTAAATTATTTAAAGTTTTTTTTTTAACTTAAAAATCATCATGATCTCTAAGTTTAAAAAACTTACTTACTTACTTCTTTACAACATACTATTTCATGTTGTATAGTATGTTAAAGTTGAATTGTTAAAATGCACACACCATGCAGCCTGGATGTCAAAATGGTGGTGGTGGGAAAATAATCTATAATAATTGCATAGATTATGCTTTATAACATATCTAAAGCAAACCAATTCATGTACTATGTCATAGTGTAGGTATATAACTTCTCCAAGTGTCTCAGATGATCTCTGAGGTCATCAGCAACCAAGGCACGTATCTAATCTGTGCCCTGTTAGCTGTTATCGACTCCTGTCATATGCGAATTTAGCATAGACCAGGGTTGGCGAACCAATAGCACGCGAGCTACAACTGGCACGTTAACAATGATACACGCACAAAAATATTTTATATAGATTTTGCTTATTTCAGGTAATGCTTTTAATAATACATTGATTAATAAGAAAAATATTTAAAGAAGAATTATTTTTATTTGTTTAATCAATTATACTACCATGCTAACATTTTTAATGAAATTATATTGTGGCACCTATTAATTTTTTTTTACGTTTTAGCACGGACATCAAAAAAGGTTCGCCATTGTTGGTATAGACTCATAAATAGAGTAGTTCAGTTGGTTCTATTTTTAATCTGTTTTATATTGACAGTTTTATCTTTTATCGACATCTAATAGTGTTGTCCATTTGCACAGAAATAGACTAATATAATTATATTAATTTATAAATAAAAATCGGTATTAATGTTTTAATTTACTTCAAATGAATTGTAGTTCAAAAAGAAGCGAAAAGGATTCATGAAAAGTCTTATTCGAGAATAATATATATTTTAGTATAACATAAAAAGTGAACATTAATTATTTATAAGTATGAAGTTCATATATGGAGAATGAATTCCACAGAACCGGGCACTATATCCCGGTAAACCAAGGGTCCAAGAATTTCATTTAGTGAAGACCTTAATCTTGTTGTGGACTTTGACAGATCTCTCATAGATAGCCCCATATTTATAACACAGGTCAATAGCTGTAAATCTTTTAGCGGTAATGTGAAATATAGAGATTTATAATATATCGATAAAACTTTTAAAGCTCCAATAAGTTTGTTTATAACTTTTACTAGCTTTTTTTTTATTTTAAAATAGAATATATTTTAAAGTTTAAGTTAATCAACAGTTATATTTTTTTACTTTAAATAAGTTGAGCTACTTAATATATACGTGAATGGCTTACAAAATGGCTGACAGATGTTTTGGGTTTATTATTAATGTTAAAAAAGGCTTAAAATGGTTTTATTTATAAACATAATATAACAATTTTAAATAACGATTCAAACTCCTAAAATTATATATGTCTATTACAACTTAGCAGTATTAGGTTTGACTGAATAACATAAATGAACCTTAATTAAATGTATATACATATAGTATATATTTTAAAGCAAAAAAAATATTCCTTGTCACCTTTTATAAAATTCACTCTGCAGTTATTTATTAAAAGGAAGCTAATTTTTTTTTCTGAAATTTCGAGTTTCGGAAATTCGAAAACTCGAAATACGGTATATAAAATCAGTATTTTTTTTTGAAAATCTTTCACATAACAAAATAAAATTAAATATGAATATAAATATAAGTTCTAATTTCTCCATTTCTTCCACTTAAATGTATATAATAATGAATATGTCTATTTGCATTTTAAGTTAAATGTATCTCAATTGTCAAAGCGACAACGGTATCCAGGTCGTGGATTCGAGTCCTGTCCGTGGTGAATATTTCTTATTGTATATTTTTTTACTTTTTAAATAAAAACTATTGATTTTAATTTATCTCCCCTGTTTTGCAGAAGTAGACATTTTGAATACAAGCAACAAATAATTAAATATACTCACTTGTTTTATCACGTCAATACAATATCTATAATTATTTGAATTTTAACTTTCTACCTATGATTACTACTACAATTTTACCTTTTACTAAAATGCTGTTTGATATAAGATTTATCATTTTTCTCATAATATGTACTAAGAATTCTACTTAATTTGAAACGAACATATTTTGTCTTTTTTCTATAATTACTAGAACAAATTTACCCGGCTGTGTTCACTTAAATTAACCGTTCAATAAAATGTTAATTTACATAAAATTTATAATTTTTATTATAATATCTACTAAGACTTATATTTAATTTTCGACGACAACGAACACACAGACAATCATTTACGTTATAAATTAGATCCTAAATGGTAATAGGAAATGTCTACAAGGAAACCACATTCTGTACGTTGTGACGTCACGACACTTTTACAGGAACAAGAAAATAATACATTTTATAATAAATTCATTTAATTCTTTGAGTTAAATTATATTTGTTACAGAATAAAAACTTGGCTTTATTGTATGTAATTTCTTCAGATTAAACAGCAAATTAAGTTATTACAAAAAATAAATGTATAGTTCACGCCACGATTTCGCCATGCTTAGGGCTCATGAATAACCCCGAATGGATTGGAAACTAGTCGAGCAAATTCCGATAGTAATAACGTGAGTACAGCCGGATAATTAAAAAAAAATAATTAAAAAAATGTAAAAAATAAATAAAAATAATAATTTATAAATCAATTTTATATTTTTATATAATAAAAAAAATCCAAATGAAAACAAATAATCAATAAACAAATTTAACATAAAAGTTATTTTGTATTAAAAGAAACAAATATATATACATATATATTTGTGTAATTTCAATGCAGTTTCAATAACCCACAATTCGATGAACCCACTTTGAATTATATAATAATAGCTTGTAATCTCCTGTCTGATAATATATACCAATAATTCTGGCAGCAACTATATTATCTAATTAATTTATATATCTCAGATGACTAATTAACTGACTTACTGACAGACACATCTCATCTACCCGTAAACAAGATTGCTGCAAAACATTAATAATATGTATATCATTAATAAAATTAACATAAAATTAATCGGGTTAAATTAAAAAATGTAATAATAAACGCGAGTTATATCCGTAAAATAGTTTTATTGAAAGCTATATTATCTTCTATCTTAATATAAATGTTTGACATCATGAGACTAACTTCAATTATCACTCAAAAGTTTGTTAGTTTGTGATATCACTCACTTATTCTAAATATAAAATTTATTTTCAATAAAAAAATTTCATTTCATTTAATTTTATATAATAATTATAATGGATCACGAAGTTTTAAATACAAAAAGTAGTTGGTTCTTTTTAAATTATTTAATATATATTTTAAGTACTGTTAGTTCTTAATTGTTATTTAGTTAAACAAACAAACATCCTAAATGAACAGCACTAACTTTCGCTACAATATTACGATATTATCTTCAATGTTACGAGCAAGTATCTCGTTGACTCAGTTGCCATCCGTTGAAGGTGTAAATCACCACCCATCACCACCCACAGTTATTTAAAATTCTCTGATTAACATAATGACATCGTTATCACTGTGGCATTCATTGAGTACTGAATGGCATGCCAAGCGCCACGCGCGGACGCCTACGATCAGAAAACAGGAACTGGAGTTACATTTGTTATACCCGCTTATACGCTACTGACCAGTGGGAAAGAACATAAGCTGAAGCGGATATCTCATAAGAACTAATATAGTTGAATTATATATTTTGTTTCAAACAAATATTGAAGCGATTTTAATGTAATTTGGTGTATATAAAGGTCATTGTCCTCTGTTTATTTATAGTTGACACGCTAAGACATCTTCACCACATATAATAGTAGGGTGGGGAAAGCTACCCTTTTGTCTGTTGTGTGCAGTTGGTGCCAACATTGGTTCCAATATTGATACAAATATACACCATTGGACTGGACATCAATGACTAAATAAGGTCGAATCTTTGGACGGGCGACCAATATTAATAATAATAACTTACTTTTTATAATGACCCAAAAACACTCACGTTTACTGAAAGCCACGCGAGCGAAGCTGCGGGCAGAATCTAGTTTTAATATAAAAAATACCTAGTATCTCAAGAAAAGCTCAAACAATATATGCTTTAATAAAAACATATCTTTTGTGCATTTTGATTGGAGCATAGTTGAAGACGGTCAGCGAGTACTTCCAGTAATATAACTATAAAAAACGCTATTTCTTGTACATTGCACCAATCAATATATTCAGTTGGTTCGTTGCGTGTCGCGTGGGAGTACCATTGATAAAATAGGTTTATATGTAATTTATAAAGCTGAACAGCGCTTTAAAAAATATGCTATTTACGCTTTATATTCAGAATAATATTAATATTAAAAATGTATATATATTTTATTTCCAGATATTAAGTACACAAGTAACGACGACCAGTGCAACTTTGTGGTATCATCAGACAAACCTTTTTATTAGTTCAACAGAAATATAAACAGAAATTAATATATAGATAGAATCATTTCTGAGGAAGGTTCAGGTGTATAATACATTATGATTTTATATCAAATGACTGAAATATAACGATATTGATAAGAAACCAAAAAAATATTGATAAAGAAACTCACTTTCTTATATTAAAGGCTCATTTTTCAAAAACATCGCGGACGAAGCTACGGGGGGAAGGTAGTTAGTATTATGAAGATAGTTAGTATTATGTTTAAAAGTTATATATTTTTTTTTATATAATTATCCGGCTGTACTTACATGATTTCTATCGAAATTTGCCCTAGAATTTCGAATCGCGGCATGAACTAATCTGTTCACGCCGCGATTCTGCCGCAAATTCGGATAATAATTACATGAGTACAACCGGATAGTTATATATAATCTAATTATATAATCTCCCTATTCTGTCAGTTTGTCTGTCTGTGGGTCACCGAAACTCAACGAAACATCGTTGCGACAAGTGCAATATGTCAATTGAAAGCTCTTGATAAGTGAAAACGAATGGGAACAATTTGGACCTCCTCAAGTAAAAGTAGGTCCTTTGGTCCTCCAAAGAGTGTAAATAAATTTTATGAACGTATCTGATAAAACTGAAGGATTTTCTAGAATCCCAAAGCGTTAGAATCGGGCAACAGAGCTAGTATAATATATTTTAATGAAATTGGTATAATAATAAATTGATGGTCTTTCGATTATATTAGATTCAGATTCGTTCTGAACTGTGGGAGGTTTACGACTCCAGCTCAAGGGCGGCTATTGACAGCTTAATTAGGAAGACAATGGAGCCTCTTAGAACTCCAACATGAGACACTTCGAATAACTTGGAATTGCACGATTGAATTAATAAAATTTATTGTTTAATTACCGGGAATTGTTTATACCAATTTTCTGTCGTTATCTTGTCACAATTCACGAAGATTTTAATTGTTTTTTTTTATGAATGTTTCTGAGGCAAAGATTTATTGTTTACATTTTTCTATAAAAAGATTAGTCGTGGGCGTGATGATTATTAGTAAATTTCTATATATTTTAGTGTACTTAATAAAACTATTACATGCATTTTAATATTAGCTATTATTAAAATGTGTACTTTAATATCTTATGCGATTTAAAAAAATCTAAATTAGTACAAAACATATCTAAAAAGTATAAAACTAATGATGGCCGATATTTGTTTCACACTTATTAAAAAAAAGTATAGCTGTCAACTGCAATCATGTCATCCTGTCAAAATTGTATCTTTTTTGTATAAGAAAAAGGACACCGGGTCTAGGTATTTATTCTTACATTCATTTATAATACTACAAATATTCGAGATTTTTTCCCGCCTACAACGAAACCAAAGGAGGGTTCTATTCCTATCGTATATACGTTCAAAACTTAAATAAAAAAAAATTCGACAAGCATTTAAACGTATTAAAAATATATCGCTTGAATATTGTCTAATACTTCCAATGAAAGCCTAAGAGATTTACCAAACAGATTCTAATCCCACTCAAAGCGGTTCTCCCATTTAGGAACTACTATACAAAGAGACAGAATATATTACATTATTGTTTTTGTATTAAAAGTTAAAACACAATATGTCTTCATTAAACTGTACTTAAATAAAGTTTAAATTAAGTAAAACTGTACAATAAATATGCTAACGTTACTAACAATCTGTATAACAAAAGGTTTTATACAACTTTTTATGATAAAATTTTGCTCGCATTCAGCTTATTTTTAACAAGCACAGAACAAAACATTATATCCTCATAATGTATGCTTCAAGAGTATTTATGACATGCTATAAACATAAAAAGAAACACTGAAAATATTGGAATTGTTTAAAAAACTTTGTTACAATACTCACTTACATTAACATTATTTAAAAAATCAAAATTGTAATTTTATTATTAATAAAAACTGTAATACATCCGGTTTCTAAACAGGAAATGAACTATTCTTATTAACAATAAAATAGAGGATAACTAGACAAGTCTTCAAATTACAAGCGTAATAGAAAAAGTTGAATTAAGTTCAATTAGCTACTCCCACGAAGTTCGTCAACATCTACACTGTACCAAATGAGTATTTGATTGACACGAACGAATGAAGGAATGAATGAATGAGTGCTAAATATAAATGTCATTTACATACTAATGTCATTGATATATCAGAAAAGGTTACATATAATACAAACTTTTTATTATTATTTTGAATGAAACAAAAAAAATACTTCCTACTACGAGTGACAAATGCTGGTATTATGCGCAAAAAAAAATAAAACCAAAGTCGTTAATTTTGTGTAAAAGTATATACAGAAACTTCAACATAGAAATATAGCAAATAAATAAAAAAAATTAGTAATTTAACTTAATCATACTTAATCTACATTTCTCATTTGTTTAATCCCAACGTTCGCGCCATCTTTAAATGTCATTGACCTAGTTCAAATTCGGGGCCCACTTTCAGCTATTACGTGATGATTCTCGTCTTTTCACTTTGCTTTTAAAATCTTTTATATTTCAGGCTCTTGTTGCTTCATGAAAATGGAACGTTTTCAGAACAATTATAAATAACTTCATATGTATAATTAAGTAAAACTGAAGTATAAGTATGCTTTCTACTTTTAAAGTAATTTTCTATTTGTAAAAGATAATGTTGACTTTACATTAATTTACTATGGATTATAATTATAAATATGAATAATTGACTTTCAATACAAGTTTTAAAATTTGAATTGAAAAATATTTTATATTTAATATTATTAATATTTGTAAAACCTGTAAAAATTGCAATAATTCATTTTGTACTTTTAACAGTAATATTGGAAACTTTGTAATATTTGAAACTATTTTTGGTTAAATATTTTTAATGTTTGCTATTTTATTTATTATTATAACACCTTTTATTTCCAAAATAAATAAATAAATAAACTAAGATTTATCGTTGTTAAATTTGTATGGAAATCTACCAAAACACTGATTTTTTTTCTGAATCAGTAAGAATCGGAACTTTAATTAGGGGGGAAAATAATCTATTGTAACTTTTACTCTATGGTAAAAGAAACCGCTCCAGGTACAAAGTCGTCTACGTCACAGTTGTAAAAAAAACCATAGATTTTGGTAAAAGATAGGTCAAAAAATTACAAAAGAAGCCTTCAATTTTCCTGTATGTCAAAGCTTTTATAACGAGCTAAATCTTTCGTATAAGACATTATATATACATATTAAAAGAATCTCTTTAAACAACGAAATAACATCTCAAATGTTTTCGTATATAAAATTTCGTGATCTATTACTATTATATAATTATCCGGTTATACTTACGTAATTTCTATCGGATTTTGCCCAACTAGCTTTAAAGCCATTCGGGGTCCTTATTCATGACAGAGCATGGCGAAATCTCGACGACAAGGACCCAATGGGTTTGAAACTAGTCGGCAAATTCCGATAAGAATGACGTGAGTACAGCTGGATATATATATTTAATAGCAAATCACAAATGTTATAAATATATCGGTCTATTTACAGTCCATAGCTAACATAGACTATAAAACATGTTACAAGCCCGTCACAAATGTCAAGTAAGCGCTTTAATTCGATACGAGCTGTGGTTTGTACAAAGTAAAAAAAGGAACCATAGACAAGAAACTCCTTGAAAGCACAAAGAGTTTTATTTTTAGAACGGGCCTTAATGTGTTGTTCATGAACTTTCATTAAGAGGATAATTAGTGAAGCGGAAAAGACACGTCGTCAGGACAAGAGTTTTAAGATGAGAAAGAATAGAAAAAAGGAGAAAAGTAATGATCAAAGACAAAATTAAAAAAGTATTCTTTACTGTCTGTGCTTCAAGTTTAGGCAGTCTTATAAAAAAAAATAACATTGTAGGTACTGTTTACAATATTAAAAAAATATAAATTATAATAATAGCTCCGTTATATAAAAGAAATATGAAATTAATGAATAAATATTCAATTTATTTTACAATGAAATCGTTTACTTAATGTATTTATAATAATGTTAATTTCTATGCACGCACAGCACTAACCTTAAATGGTAGGACAGTTATCAAATCACGCGTACAACTAAGACGTCAGTCACGAATTATATGATGTGACCTATTCTCGCAACCTCCAGCGCATTACGAAACGGATTATGCATTTATTATCTGTGGAATTATATTTACGTATCTATTAGGTGTCTGTCACGTTTGACAGTATTTTTTTTATAATGTAAAAGAAGGCAAAGGAAGATATTAGTTATTATTGTCTATGAGAAGTGCAATTGAAAATGTTGAAAATTGAGTTTGACATTAATGATTTTTTTAAATAATGGACAAAACAATAGAAGATAGATGTTGTCTAAATGCTATTGAAACTGTTTGTTTAAATTGAATAACAAATCGTTTAGACATATAAATTTAAATTATCTTGACATTCAATGTACTCTTTACCTACATTTGCGAATTTTAAATATTCATTAGAATTTAAAATTTTCCAATTAAAATTATATTTTATTAGACTTTTATTCAGTATAATATTACTAATAAGAGCAAGTTCCCTCCACGTTTTAGTTGTAAAAGCTTAATATCTAAGTGCGTGTATGTGAGAGAGAGAAAAAGAGAGAGAGTGAGATTTCTATTAATGTTTTTAATTGCATATATAGATAATATATGGATTGTATAAGTTTGTTTATTTGTTAAATAGTGTTGAAGCTCTCACTAATTAGCACTCATTCCTAATTAGTGTCCGTCAACTTTCCGTATTCGTGACGTGAAAGTTTTTCAATACCTTAGTAAAATCTCATTATGAAGACGACTAACCTACATACCTGTGGTTTAATATATATAAAATAGTATATGTTTAAAATATCGTCTATACGAAATAAAACTATTTTTAAGGATTAAAACTCGCGTATAATTTGGTAACATTTATATTTTAACCCGAAATTTCGAATGCTTTGTAGCAGTCGTGTTCACGGGTAGACAAGATGTAAGTGTGACACAAAACAAACTATACGCGAGTTTTAATCCGTAAAAAATAGTTTTATTTCAATTGTATACTCGTGAAAATCTACGAGAATACTATCGTCTATATGTATATATACTTATATTTGTATTTCTATTTATCTACACTTACATATATATTTTTTTGCACTTACTAACATTTTCATCTTAAGGTTGGCTGGCAGAGAATGCTTACTTAGCATTAAGCTCTCCTTTTTTACAAAGATTTGGAAATTTGTGGCATGAATTATTAAAATAAATAAAATTAAATAAAAGAATATTATAAAGTTATACTTAGAAAAAGTAATTAAGATCAGGAATCGCTCTATTTTCTTGTTTTAATAAAACATTGAATTAATTATTTTCAATCGTTTTTTAAGGTGGTAGAGCCTAGCTGTTGTCATTTGACTGCAGCTTGTATTGGGCTGGCTCGACCGGGGAAGGACCACCCTCTCACAGAAGATCGACGTATAGTAACCAAATTCATCTGGTTATGTTCCGTCGGTGAGTGAGAGTTTCCGGAAGCCCAACCCCCCCCTCCCCCCTCCTCCCTGCCAAACATGAATGCGGTTACTTCAATAAATATACCCCAGGAGGGTACCGGCTTTAATGAAGTCGGAGAATCCCTCCCCGAGCAAAATCGGGGAAACGATTCTTCGATTTTGCTCGGGCCGCCCGTCGTATCTGGGGCGGGCAAAGAATCGCACTTCGTGTTTTTTGAGGGCAAACGACGAGGTAACACAGCGGCACCCCGGTCCACCCTGAATGTGGACTTTTGCAACATCCGGGGACTTCACTCCAACCTAAACGCCGTCCATTATCATCTTGAGACGGCGCAGCCGGCCTTGTTGTTTTTGACGGAGACGCAGATATCCAAACCTAGCGACACAGCGTACCTTTCATACCCCGGGTATAAATTAGAGCATCATTTTATACCCCACGCCGGGGTATCTGTGTTCGTAAGGGAGGATATCTGCTACCGTCGCCTCGAGATTTTTGAAGGTCGGGATCTGTCTCTCCTCTGGCTGCGCGTGGACATGGATGATCATGTCAGAGTCTACGCGTGCCTATACAGATCCCATAGTGGTAATGCAGAAACGGAACAACTCTTGGGCCGTGTACAGGCGAAGATTGACGACCTGCTATCACAGATTCCCTCCGCTGAGGTCATAGTCCTTGGGGACTTCAACGCGCATAATGCCGAGTGGCTAGGATCGCGTTCCACTGACTTCGCGGGGAGATCTGTGTTTGACTTTGCTCTGGCAAATGGTCTGTCCCAGTTGGTTCAGACGCACACTCGTCTACCGGACGTGGACAGCCACATGCCCTCTTTGTTGGATCTTCTGCTGACTACACATCCCGGAAAGTACCAGGTCATGGTCGAGGCTCCCCTTGGGTCCTCCGATCATTGCTTGGTACGGAGTGTAGTGCCCATTCAACGTCCGGCTCGCACAAGACCTGCGACCCGACGCGTTTGGCACTACAAGTCAGCGGATTGGGATGGAATGCGGTCTTTCTTTGCATCCTACCCATGGGGGCCGATTTGTTTCTTTTCCGACGATCCCAGTGACTGCGCTGCGGCTGTTGCTGATGTGATACTACAGGGCATGGAACTATTTGTACCTAGCTCTGTGGTACCACTTGGTGGCAGATCGCGGCCTTGGTTTGATGCGTCTGTCAGGGCTGCAGCAGCCGGAAAACGTCAGGCGTATCAGGCTTGGGTTAATGCGTTAGTCATCAAGGATCCGAACTCTAGAGTTCTGAAGAGGAAATACAATCGTGCCTCCAGATTCTTCAAACGGCAAATTGCTAGAGCAAGGTTTAGGCATGTCGTCAAAATTGGGGATCAGTTGACAAGGTACCCACCAGGCACGCGCAAGTTCTGGGCGCTTTCTAAAGCCACTTTGGGTAACTTTTGCCAGCCATCCCTACCGCCACTGCACTCGGGGAATGATTCTCTGGCCCATACGGCAAAAGAGAAAGCCGATCTCTTGGGCACTCTTTTTGCCTCAAACTCGACCTTGAACGACCAAGGGAAAACACCGCCTACCATCCAGCGGTGTCAGAGTTCAATGCCGGAAATAATTTTCCGGCAAAAAACCATTCAACGGTCTCTACTTTCCTTAGATGTTCATAAGTCGAGTGGGCCGGATGGCATTTCCCCAATCGTGCTACGAACATGTGCCCCTGAGTTGACTCCAGTGCTAACGCGTCTATTTCGGTACTCCTATTTCAAAGGCGTCGTCCCGGTCTCATGGAAGTGTGCTTTTGTCCATCCGATCCCTAAAAAAGGTGATAGCTCGGACCCAGCTAACTACAGACCTATCGCCATCACCTCTCTTCTCTCCAAAATAATGGAGAACATCATAAACCGACAGCTCCTCGCGTACCTTGAGGATCACCAGTTGATCAATGACCGACAATATGGCTTTCGCCATGGTCGATCGGCTGGCGACCTCCTGTTATATCTTACACACCGTTGGGCTGCGGTTATTGAAAGCAAGGGAGAAGGTCTGGCAGTTAGTCTGGATATAGCGAAAGCCTTCGATCGTGTATGGCACAAGGGGCTTCTTTCGAAGCTTCCTTCCTATGGGCTTCCCGAGAGTTTATGCAAGTGGATCACCAGCTTCCTCACTGGGCGGAGCATACAGGTCGTTCTCGACGGTTTTTGCTCGGACCCCAAGCCCGTGAATGCTGGTGTACCCCAAGGCTGCGTGCTATCCCCAACCCTGTTCCTCTTGCACATCAATGATATGTTGGACATTTCCAACATACATTGTTATGCGGATGACAGCACTGGGGATGCGGTATATTCCGGCCGTGCAGGTCTCTCTCGGGAAAACGTCGACGAGTGCCGAAAGAAACTTGTGTCTTCTATAGAGACCTCCCTGAGGACGGTCTCAGAATGGGGTAAACTGAACCTCGTTCAGTTTAATCCCCAAAAGACACAGGTTTGCGCGTTTACCACTAAGAAAACCCCATTTGTCGTATCGCCGCTCTTCGATAGCACACCTCTCGATGCCTCGCCAAGTATCAAAGTACTGGGACTCGACATTTCGAGCGACTGTCAGTTTCGTGGTCACTTGGAGAGCAAGGCCAAGTTGGCCTCGATGAAATTGGGTGTGATCAATAGAGCGAGACAGTATTTCAATCCTGGCCATAGACTTGCGCTTTATAAGGCGCAGGTTCGGCCACATATGGAGTACTGCTCTCATCTCTGGTCCGGATCACCCCAATATCAGCTTCTACCTTTTGACCGCGTACAACGGAGAGCCGTACGGATTGTCGGGGACCCGGTGCTCTGTGAACGGCTGGACTCTTTGGCATTGCGTAGAGACGTGGCTTCTTTGTGCGTCTTCTATCGCATTTACAACGGGGAGTGTTCCGAAGAGCTATTTGATCTGATGCCTGCCGCCGAATTCCATCACCGCACAGCACGTCACCGCCTGCATTTCCATCCACACCACCTGGATGCGTGGCGATCCTCTACTGTGCGGTTTTCAAGGACTTTTCTTCCACGTACCACTAAGATGTGGAATGAACTTCCTTCGGCGGTGTTTCCAGATCGATACGACATGGGTACCTTCAAAAAAGGCGTCTATTCATATCTCCAAGGCCGGCAACGCTCTTGTGAGTCTTCGGATGTTGCAAGAGTTCATGGGCGGCGGTGATCACATTTTATCAGTGACCCGCATGCTCGTTTGCCCTCCTTTTCCATAAAAAAAAAAAAAAAAAAAAAAAATCGTATTCTTTAAGCCCTTGCAAATGTAGAAAATCTTAGAACTAATGGCGTGGGGTCATTATTTCATTACCATGCTTTTCCTCATAACTGTTTTTATCGTATATAAATTATAAGTGTAATTTAAATCAATAATATGATTTATTATAATTTTATAAGTTTAAAGATTATCTATGAAGTTTCTTGTCAGCTCTATGAAGTTTCTTATCTTCTTCATTTTGAAGTGCAGCTTAAGTCAAATATAAAAAATGAAATGTATGCTTATTAAAAAAAACCTTTTGAACGGAAATAACATATTTTTTGTATATTTAGATCAATTATCAAAAAAAAGGTTATAAACATTTTCAAATTAAGGCCATTGCAATAGTACAATTGCAGTATTAGAAACTTTTTAATAATAAACAGCAAAACAAACAAAAAAATATAGAAAAAAAACTTGTTAAAAAAATATCAAAGATGTAATTTCTCAACCAGTATCAACATAAAATGAATGTATTGAGGTTGCATTGAAAATTAAATATCATATTGATATTCTTTTCTCATTTCTAACTGTTTATTTTATAAAACATACACACACCCATAAGAGGTTTATGAGAATTTGTAGCGTCTGCGCCTGCGCAGCTTTGTTCCCAGTACTTATAACACTAACTGTATTTTAATAAGTTATATAAGAAGGTGTATTAAGTTATAATTACTTCCTTAACGAACACCACAAGTTTCATTTAAACAAGAGCAAACTAAAAATACTTGAAAATAAAAAATATATGAATTAATAATATATGAATTATGTTCTAATGGCTTCTACACAATTTTTAATGAAATACAATCTTATGCATAATGTTGCGTGACAAATTTATATAATAACTAGCTGTGCCTCGTGGTTTCACTTGCATGAAATCCTACTCCTAAAGCCTTCCTCATAAAACTGCCTGTCATAATCGGAAAGAATTCTAAAAATCTATCCCATAGTTTTAAATATTAGCGCGTTTAAACAAACAAACTGTTTCACTTTATAATATTAATATATATTTACACCATATTTAATACATAGAGTAAATACTAATTAAATAATCTATGTATGGGTTTTAATAATAATTATATGAGCCAATCTTTTTGCGGTATTTTATGAATCTTTTGTATGTAAGACTGAGTTTAAAACTATTATTTCATTCAGCGACATCTTTTTATTACATAACAGCAGCCAATCGTTTAAAAAACTAAACTAACTTATTGTTTTAAAATACGTTGTTTTAAAATAGATAAATTCAAGTGTAATTTTAACAATATTCTTGATATTTTACTACGAACAAATAGTCCTTTAACATTTTTGTATTAAAACTTTCATGATTCACGATGACTATTATATATAATTATTTAAATAAAAATAACATTAATGCTATCGGAATTTGCCCGACTCAACTAATTTTGGGTCCTTATTCATGGGTTCAATATTAGCCGGACAAAAATATTATTTACATACAACTAGATAATTATATATAATAGTGTGTGCTGATGACTTAAGATTATGTAATATAATGGCTGCATCTGACCTCAGCTCATGTTACACACAAGATGTTATTACTTATAAATATTCTTAACACTATAAAAAGATAATTACTTAAGCATTCAAAGTTGTTACAATATATTTTACAATATAATTTAATTTTCCGTCTGTACTTACCTTATTATTATCGAAATTTGTTAATTTATAAATAAATGCGAATTAACTGTACAAGGACCCACTATAATAGTTTTTGAGATACTAACAAACTCCTCTTTTGTCAATTCTTATGTCTCAAATAATACATAAATCTAAGAAACATATAATATATCACAAATAGTACGAGCGTCTGTGATAAGTTTAATTATATAATTAATAATAAAAAAATATATTTCAATATCAAAACCAATTAAAGTATATAAATATCAAATAACTAAATCTTTACATGAAAACTCCATTACTTGTACAAAATCCTGATTCAAGACACGCCTATGTAAATATTTAGATGATAAACAATTTGTTTAAACTAGTTACTGAAATGTGAGATAAACTAAAACGTAGTCAACATTAAACAGATATATATAAATTAGGTCAAATATATATATATATATATATGTATGTTCAAAGCTCATGAATAAGGACCCCGAATGGGTTCTAAAGTAGCCGAGCAAATTCCGAAAATAATAACGTGAGAACGCCCGTAAAATTACACTTAATAGTCAAAATTGTATTATATATTTAACAGCTTTTAATGCTTGAGTTATTGTATATATATATGTATAATAAAGATACAATGACCAAGACTGGAATGATTAATTCTTAATAACATGAAACAGCGTGTAATGGCCGTGCGCGTGCGCAGACTGCACGGCGGCTGCGCCCACGCAGCATGCTTACAATACTCACTATCGCTATTTCAACACGGATTTAAATGTTAACTTGGTTTGTATCAAACATTTCAAGGAAATAATAGATCACGAATGAGAATTTACAATTAGATATTGTTATATTGTTTACATAAATTATTTCTAGCTGAATTTCATTTCTTTTAACGTAAGCATTATTTAAATAATAAATCATTTAAACGATACATCAATAAGGTTGAAGTCTTCTTGTAAGGTTAATAACTTAACTTACTTCGTTTAGTGAAAGTAGCCATTCTGTTAATGTTTTTTACAAAGATATTTTAGTTCATACATGCATACTTTAGTTCATACATACAAACAAAATAAATCACAAATCATTTGGCACATAAAAACTGATTCAGTTATATTTAAAAATTTTCGTCATTAGTTATTACAAAGTAAGAATACTGACTTATAGAGGTTAATGACATTAATTTTAATAAGGAAACAAGAAATTAACTGATACTAAATGAAATATATTTCTACACGAGTTGGACTCGAACTTGAGACGTCTAGGATACCGTCCTAAAAGTTCTGTTTAATGAATTTTTGAAGGTTCCGTCTGATGAAAGAATTATAATCTTCATATATTCATAGATATTAAATATGTTCATCATATTTTATAAAAAATATGAACAGTTTCAATACTAGGTCCGCCACTGTTCACCACCTTGCAGCCGAGGATGAAGCTGAACGAAGCATTGTTTCTGAATGAGTTTTGATACTTGTAAAATTAGCAGAATAAATAGTGGTTTTTATCTTAAGCCTCATAAGAACTCGCGCGTGCGATTTCAAACGACTACGTGCGACTACAATCACAAATGTCACCAAATATCTTCAGGACCTATAAGTCACTGTCCTCGACAACTCTGTCAATTTTCGAAATCCTACCATTATTCGTCTAGGGGAATAGCATTAGTAAAGAAACACACTTGTGACCAGTAAGAGCTTCGCTTCGCTCAGATCAATTAGTTTGCTAATACAACATTGTTTAAAATATTAAATGCGAACCTTCATAAATACAAACCTAGAATGAGTTGTTAGGTAATTGCAAGTTGTACACTGTAGGGGCCATTCGACCCCACCTTGAGCAGTGGATAGATCGGCGGCACGGTACTCTGACGTTCCGCCTTGTGCAGATGCTCTCGGGGCACGGCTGCTTCGGCGAATATCTGCACAGGGTGGCGAGGAGAGAGGCGACCCCTGGCTGTCACCACTGTGACGGGCCGGTGGATTCGGCTCGTCACACCCTGGAGGAGTGTGTGGCGTGGGACCGCCAGCGCGAAGAGCTGACGGTCGTGATTGATAGCGGAGTCACACTGTCTAGTATCATACCAAGGATGCTGGACAGTGTGAACGCTTGGGTTGCCATGGTCTCCTTCTGCGAGCAAGTCATTGCCGCGAAGGAGGCCGCGGAGCGGATCAGGGAGCTTGCCTCTACCGCTGATCCGCTTCGTCGTGGGAGACTAGGTAGACGGATGCGGGACTATGCCCGCCGCTTCCTTACCTAGTCTGCAGTGCCTCCGTGGGAGGGGAGGGTGACCTCTCTCACGTCTTATAGGCCTGTGTCGTGAGGGTGCCCTAAGTTGCTCGGAGCACCCTCTGGGGGGGGAACCGCCGGGGCGTCACGGTGAGTGCTAACGCGATCCCGTGGCGTCCCACAACGGCGATGAGGGCAACCGTTGGTTTTTTAGTGGGTAGCCTTAAAAATGGCAGCGTCCTCTATGCTGCCGGGTAGTCCCACATAACCCCCCGGCCATCACCTTCTTGGCCGACGGGGTATCCGTAACGGATTTTTCCAACGAACAAAAAAAAAAAAAAAAAAAAAAAAGGTAATTGCAAGTTATGTCCGCATGTCATTTTGCACCTCGAGGTTAATAACCTTTTGTTAATTAAAACACGACTTAACAGGATTTTGTGCAAATATTAACTGTGTTTCATCACTCAGGCACTCGTCTCTGCCAATAGCTAAGTTATCTATACTAACTTACTATCCACAACGTACTATATTGTAAATATCAAACTAAAAGTCCTTATAGAGTTTAATATTTGGCAGATAAAACATTAATAATGGTATTATATTTTAACTTTTAAATTAGTTCACTATATTAAATCGAAAACTGAAATACATTATCTATCATAAATACTGGACGTATAAAAGAAATATTAATAATGTTTCATAATTTATTAAACGCCACATTCGTTAATTTCTTTAAAATTCTGCCAACATCTATCTAATCTATAGGCGTATTTTTAACTTTCAAGTTTTTAACTGTGGTTTAAAATTAAATTATTTTAGGTACATAGTGTGTAATAACACACGATGTACCTAAAATAATGTAATTTTCAACACAGATCATAAAATACTATATACAAAATAAACGTTAGAAATACCGCACTGTACATAAAAGTTTTAAATGTATAAGTTTTAAAGAACTATTACAAGATACATATTGTAATAGTTATTAATATTAATAACTAAAATAAATGTAAAAACGAACATTCATCTAATTAAAACAAAATGTTAATCAAGAATGATTTACCTAAAACGCTCTAGCAAATTTAGTGATAAGACTCAAGTTACAATTTATCAACATTGATATCTTTCCGAATAGACGATAACACGGTAGAAACCGGGAATGTAACCCACGCTCCTTTCATCTTTCTTATTCAACGGAAGCAGCAATCTACGTGATTACATCGAAGATTCTCCTAGCCATCGGTGGGCGGGCCCTTCATCCACATCACGGAAGAAAAGCACAGTTGAAATTTATGATAGCTCGTTTAGAGCATAAATTTACAAGCTAAATGGACTCTTTAACGACAGAGTGATAAATCGCAGACACGTGCCGTGCCGCCTCGCATGGGACCCTCATTCACAACAGCACAGACGATAAACCAACTATATATATGATACAAGAACGCTGGAAGCGTCTTCTCTGTTAGTCTAGTCCATATAGTCTACGTCTTTTAATAGGAATATTCCTGTCTTTTTCATTATTACGTCTGCTGTCTCTTTCACTAACATGTCCCTTCAAATATTTTTAATTCCCTACGAATTCAGAATATTCAAATAATTATTTAAATAGGTCGAAAATCTTTATATTGGTTTAAGAACGAACGTCACAGCGTTCGTTCGAGAATGCGACAATTGCAAACGTTGTTTTCCGTCCTGTTCAAATCACGGCTGGCGTCTTCGCCGGATGGAGTATTGCCCTCCCCAAATACAGACAAGGACATCTCTATCTGATTTTATGTATACTGTAAGTCGAGTGATGCGATGAAATAGTCCACGTCCGGCGGCCCACGTGCGCCCACGCCCACACCCAGACCTATGAGATATTAAGAACAAATCTTAGATGTCATTTGTACAATTACTCCTCCCAGTCATGTATCGGTTTTGACTTATGAGCCTTTGTACTGCGAAGATAAGATAAGGAACATACAGGCGTGAAGGATACAAAGTGATCTGGTGTTACTAACGTTTGCAGTTTGTTTCTAAAATGCTTTATATAATATTTTGCTAAAAAGTAATAAAAGTAAATAATTATTTATAATTTCACACCGTTTATAGTAATTATAGAGACATAGGTTATATTTTTACGGAGAGAAATACATTTGTATGCTCAAAATCTGTGTTCTAAAGAACGCAATTTCATAGTAATAAATACTATGAAATTGCTTTAGACAAACTGATATGAAAGTGAGACAGTCACATTCCCAGTATTATTACATCATTAAACTGTTCAGGTATTTGTCACATAAACCGTCGCTCCGAAGGGGATTACGTCTGTCTATCCACACCTGTCTATATAGTACCGTATTCAACTGAATATATTACATGCAATTTCGCTTCGTAGAAGGTGGCATTTCAAGTTCATTTTCGTCGAGAGCTATTGCATTTGCTAGTTCATTGTTGTTTTTTTTTCGTTTATATATTTTGTATGTTAACAGACTATAGATATAAATGTTCAAATATTTAAACAACTCTTTTTTTCTTATTTTAAATAATTTCTTCTTCTTAATCTTTTAAAATACGTATTCTGCCAGTGTCAAGTCAGTCATGAGAGCACCACTTTAATTGTTATCGGTATTTTTTTGTATACACTATTCCGATTCAAAATGTTAAACCATTGTTAAAATATTAGCAATTTCAATTTATAGTTTTATTTTATTATTTTTAATAAAATTATTAGATTATTAGATTTTAAATCAGAGGGACGAGGTAATAACTCTTTTAGTGACAATCTTAACAATAAAAACATTATTGTTAGTCATCCGTCAAATGTCACTAAGTCATCTGTCAGATTCATTAATTTAACTTAAATGGAAGTACGCAATCCAACATTTTTTTTAATCAATTATTGACACTCAATCATCTTTACGTAAGAAGTAATTGATTTTAATTTATAATTAAATAATTGACAGTTTTTATAACATATAGTAATGAATTATTGAGCAGTGTTAGTACATTCTCAGGTGTTATAAGGTACTTACAACTATATTTACTACATTTTCATCAATATTTATGACAGTACTATATGTTATTGCCATTTTATATGCCTTATTGGTGGAAATTGTTAACCCATTAGAGTTTTAATGGTTTATTGGACTGGTTTTTATTTTAATAATTTATATCATGTACCTACATGTTTTCGTCTAGAAATTTTTATGTTGTCATGTAATGAATATGTTATGAAACCTTTTTATAATGTTAACCTCGTTTTTAGTGAACAACAAAAAAATAATAAATGCACGTGTCCTGAATCATACAGACTTGTCTTGTTTGAGTACAATTAATACCTTGTTTCAATTTAAAATGTAATAAATTTTAATGCTGTACAATGACATATATAAAGTTGACCCAATTTGTAATGTGTGTTATTATTTGTAACGTTTATCATACGTAATAGTTTTTGTATTGTTTTGTATTGGTACAATCCATATTAAAAGTAAAGAAAATATCAGACATTTGGTAGAAATAATTTTTATATGTCTGACGTACAGTTTGACAGTTCTGTTGTCATATGTTTTCTTAATTTGTAACTAGCCGTGCAAGGATGGGAATGGCCATTTTTTCTTTTGAAACAACTCCCGCTCTAGAAAAATAATCTCTGTGTGGCGTCAAAGTTTTACAAATATAGAAATAACGGGCACAAATATCAGACTCGAAATAATATGTGGTACACACAAACAACAACTCCGTGTGGAAATTGTACCCACGACCTTTGGCTCATCAAGCAGAGTCACAACTACTAACCACTAGACCAATCGGCTGTCTAGTATATATATACCTACGCTATATAGTATAATATTTAATGATTGCCGAAATAATCGTAGGTACTAAAGATAATAAATAATAGACACTTAGCAACAAAAAGGTACAAACACTTATGCAATATGACAAACTGTTAAAGTGAAAAGTTTAGGTAACATGTGTGTTAAATATAGTAGTAAATTTATACTATACTTGTTAAACTAATTGATACTCGCGGTTTCACACGCACAAAATTTTTTAATTATTAATATAATTAAAAGTAGCTGCGTAATGTAATATAATGATCAGATTTTTTTCAAATTCATAAGCTGGTTTTAAGATTTAAAAACTTTGTCACTATATAATATTTATATAGATTCTCAATTATGAAGTCAATTTCTGAATAATAATATATAATATTAAAACAAGTGCTGTATTATAACTATATAACTCTAAACTTAATTCTGTTATAAGATCAGTTGATATATATTTACTATAATATAGCAATTTAGAATAATATTTAACATGGTATCTTGAAGTTTGTTAATATAAAAAATTACCCTAAAATGTTGGTAACTTACCCGTCCGATATCCAGCATTCGAGAGGTAAGTAGCGAAGGTGCTGGTCTCGTGCTTCGCCTGCCACATGGGGGAGGAGCAGTTGTCGTTGTTGGTGTAAACATTGTGGTTATGGACGTACACTCCCGTCAGCAAGGAACTCCTGGAGATATCATTGAAAATGTGATGACAATTCATCAATAATACATAGGTTTCATTTGGTTGTTTTTTTATTTATTTTGTAATTATTTCAGTAATTTTTGTATTTTTATTTGATTATTATTAATGTTTTCTAAGATTTACACGAGTACTACACATTTCAATAAAACTTTTCTACGGATATAACTCGTGTTTTTTTTTACATTCTTATTTTACAAGACAGACACCATCATCTCATCTTCCTGCGAACACGTTTGCTGCAAAGCATTCGAAACATCGGGTTTAAATGAAACAATGTAAAAATAAAAGCAAGTTATATCCGTAAAATAGTTTTATTGAAATTGATTATTATTATATATAGTTATCAGGTTGTACTCACATAAATAATATCGGATTTTTCCTAATTAGTTTAGTTCACGCTATGATTCCGACATGTATCAAAATGGTTTCGAAACTAATCTCGCAAATTCCGATAGTAACTACGCGATTACAGATATTATATATAATAATATTTCAGTAACATTGCATTATTCATAATATATTTATGTCGTTTATAAATAATATGTTTTAGACACATTTGTGGAAATCCAGTACAATTTCACAATATGTACAATGCCCATAGTTAGTCTTTCCTATATTGAATGGTCCATTGACCTATTCTCCATTACGTGACATAATCTTGATACAGTTTGATATTATTCAAAATATAGGTTCACTTAAACATATTCATATACCTGGTCTACTACGGACTCTTAAAATTGTATTAGTATGTTTTGTTTTAAAATTACAACAATTTTTTTTTTGAGACTTGTGTTTTTAGAATATCAATGAACAAGAGATATCTCAAAACATGTGAATAAAAATTTGTCTAAAACCACTTTTTTATAATGTTATGGTATGAGAACGAAAATAAGATTATTGTAATATTACTTTCAATGCTTTATAAAGCACCTGAGCTCTTAAAGAGTACTTAACATAGTATGAGGCAATCATATAATTATAATACAATTAAATATAATTAAATGCTATCCTATATATGTCCTACCTTGATGGGCAGCACATAGGCGTGGTGGTGTACGCGTGACGGAACTCAGCTCCAGCGCTTCTAACAGCCTTCATAGTACGAGGCATGAAGTTCAAACTGCCGAGCTCAACGTCTTGATCATCAGTCAATATCAAGATTATATTGGGTTTCTTCTCTCTTGGTTGTGGATAGGGAATGTATCCAGAATTCCATTTATTAGATGTTTTAGGTTTGAATCGCGTATTATTCTCTCTAAGAAGAGGTTTGTCTTGGGGCTTACTTTGATTCGCTTTTCGCCTATCTGTCGATTTATCCGAGTTTCCTTTGAACGTCTTATCATTTTTGCGAGTTTTTTCATCTCTACGGTTAAAGGGATTGGTTCTATTTGATATAGAATCTTCAGAAGAACCTCTTCTTCTGTCACGTCTTATCTCATGTTCTCTCTCCCAAAACCTGCGTCGGTCACCTCGATATCTGGAACTGTTTCGATGTCTTAAATATCTCCTCTCGGGAAAATCTGTCAGAGTTCCATTGAATGTGGTACGGTTTCTGTTGTTTTCTTTATTTCTTATATCTCTGGCTCGTGATTCTTCATCTTCCAATGAATCTCTTTTAGCGTTTATGAGCAAAATATTCCATGTTAAAAGCAAGGATATTATTTTAAAATTCATTATATATTGTACCTTAAGGTACTCTTAAAAACTTCGGTACTGTCTGGGTAATTATTTATTATTGTCTGGACAGTTCTTTATGTATTAAACAGCTGTGAGCCTCTTTGGAAATGCTTCATATTTTCGAGTGCCATCTTGTGTCACCTGCAACAAAAAGAAAACAATGATAAAAATACTAAACTTATATAAATATATATTTCATATAAAGGTAAAGATAAATAATACACTAGTAGCGTTTTCAAAATACAGTTTTATGGTAATATGTAATAAGGTAAAATACAGTTTTATGGCGTTTTCAAGATACAGTTTTATGATGATCTATCTAAAAAACGGAGTTAATTGTAGCTTAATCAAAAAATAAAAAGTTTTTCCTGTTCATTTGATGATTTAAAATATATAAACCGATAAACTGAAGAATACATATATTAATATATATGTTTTCTAATGAATGGTTCAATAATACATAATATATCTACATATACCGCAAATGTTTGTTTGTTTAAAAGCACTAATGTTCGAGAGTACAGGATGGGTTTGACAAATTCTTTCTCATTATACTATTCAGGTTCATGAAGCTACGGACTATCTCATTATGATACAGTTCTTATTAACCGAGTTATCTTAATAGTAAATATAATCGTTTAACCGCGGGTGGAACCGCGAGAAAAAGCTAGTATATAATGTATATTATATCCATTGTTGTATGAATAGTTATATTACAAATCATTATTACAGACAAGTAAAGGTGATATCAGATTTACTGCCCGGTATCAGATTACCAGGAATCCTTTGACTTGAGTCAAGTTTACAATCAATAATATATATTATATACTTGTACGGATCTTGATTAAATTAATACAATTTCCTTGAAATATAACGCATATATAGACATAAGAATGGAGGAGGTCTTTACCCAAAAAGGGGTCCATATGTAAATTAAACAAAAGATTGATTATTAACTATGTTTTATACGTAACTAAATATGGATAAAGGGCTTTTATTACATAAGAATAATCGAACATTTTATATATAATAAACCATTTTCATTAAGGGTAAGTGCACAGAATACCAGCAGACAATAAGTTGGCATTACCAATAATTGAAGATGGGATGGGAAGATGGGCTCTGATCCTGATTTATCGAGAGTACATGACGTAATAGATAGGGGCTGGAACAGATCGATTGACAAGCTGAGACGGGAAACAACACTAGTATATTATATCTATTTATCGATATCGATGAAATGATTCTATACTAATATCAAAACTAAAGAGTAATATAAAATCTGCATCTGTTTAAACTGTTTTTGAATCTAATAAGAATTACTTAAAGTAATTGCTATCACAATTTTATATATATATACATATATATATATACACATGAGAAAGAAAACTATTTTTTTACGGACTAAACTCTCGTTTAAGTGGACAGACAGACACTTACATCTCATCTACCCGTCGACACGATTGCTGCAAAGCATTCGAAACGTCGCCATGCTGCAAAGCATTCGAAACCAAAATTATACGCGAGTTTAATCCGCAGAAAAATAGTTTTATTTCAAATGTGTACTCGTGAAAATATAAGAAAATACTATATTTATAATAGATTCTTATTTTAAGTCGTAAATATAAATAAAACATAAGGTCAATGTCCGCATTGTTCGCTAAATTAGTTATTTTGTTCTATTGTTTATAAACAAGGGCTTTCTATTTGCGGTGTGTATCAAACACGTTTTAAACAACAACATACAATTTTACTTAAACAAATATTGAAAGTTTTGCTAACGGAAATATATTTTTACTTATAACTCACTAGTTAAAACACAATATTAAAATATCAATACAGTTGACAGAAAATTTAAGTTTTATTGAGCTGAACGACGTGAAGCTCTTTACTACTCAAATTTTCAACTCTTTGTTACCCTATTCCTTCAATTTACGAGCTACACGCAAAAAATATTGCACACATGCGCATAATGAGCAAAACTCGTTCTGGATTCAAAATCAGCCGAATCGTAATTGTAGTTTTCGAGATAATTGATAAAATGTTTCCCATAGACTTAAAATATAGAACGTTTTTGTTTCGCGCGCGCTGCGTCGCGAGGCTAACCACGCTTGCGTGGACCTAGTAAGTTTTTATATTTAAATAATCTAAAAATAACATATTTAAAAATTTATCTTTACATTCGAAATGTAATATTTATTGGTTTAAATAACTTCTAAGTTTAAATTCATTTCAAATCACAATTATTGTGATCTTAAAGCTTTTGGAATCCATTTTGGAAGTTACGACAAACAATTTACATTAATTTATGTTTTATAAAACTTTTTTGATTATTCAATTGAATAATAATGTTATTTAAAAAGGTTTAAATTATAATTTATTAACTTAAGTCATTAGACATTTAATCACGAGAAGATTAAATTCGTCATTCAGGGATAATATGATATGAAAAATTTACGCCATTTTTATAAAGGTATGTAATAATAAAAAAGTATTTACTGATTTTTACATATGTATAAATTAAAGAGCTTTAAAACTATCATCTTGCTTGAATATTGTTATATGTTATATTACATATGGAAAGGATTTGGCAAAAGTTTTACAATCGGCTGCCAGACTAACATCATTTCTCCTTGGAAACGTCAAAACTGACATTTGACGCCATCTCGTAAATAAGCATGAAACTACTGAAGACTTACTAGAAAATACTTCAAGATAATTAAACAACTGAAGACATTGTTCAATTGGTCACTGAAGTCAAAGAATTTCAATGAAGATTGGAATACTTCAGACTAGGCTGCATGGTGTACAACTTTCCGTCTTCTGAAGGACTGCAATTTAAAAAAAAAAGTAAAGCATGATATACACTTATATTTTAGTCTTTTTAAGTACACTTGGATATAAGATGGCCCTATCCCAAGCCGCGACATGGTCACATTAAATACTATAATTAAAATGCGCGCCCACGACTTACCGTCTACCAAAAACCTTACAAGAGATCTTAATTTGAGCATTTCTTTTAAGTGCACTCGTCTCACAGAGTTCGTTAACTGCTGGACGATAATTACCTCAATACTACCGAAGACATGTTTAACCGTGACTTGAATTAATATTTTATAATATCAAAATGATTACAAATCAGAGAAGTCTTGTGACTCTTGTTATAATTTGTAAACACGCTTTAGTGCGCACACGTTTTAGTGTACACACGTTTTAGTGTACACTCATTTTAATGTACACACGTTTTAGTGTACACTCGTTTTAGTGTACACACGTTTCAGTGTACACAGGTTATAGTGTACATTCGTTTTAGTGTAGACTCGTTTTAGTGTACAAACGTTTTAGTGTAGTTTTTAATATGAATATAGATAGCTATTAACTAACATCGTTATCTAAACATAAGTTATCATTGTTCAACACCATCTAGTGATAAATAAATGAATTAAGTTTAATCAAAATTACAAGGTAAATATTTTTAGAAAAATCTTTGAACTGTGGCATTAAAATAAGCTTTATTTATCTTTTACTTTATTCATCCCCGTCTGATGTATACGTTTATTTGTAACGCCATCTAGCTTCTAAAACTTTTGACACAGTGGTTTGCGAATAAGATTTTTCTATTTTTTTGCATGTCATATTTTAATTATGATAGACTTTAACGACACTGAACAACTGAATAATACGTTATATTATGTATATTATCTGTAACATATATAATGTAATATTTTATTTCAAAATATAAAATATAAAAATAGGAACCCTAAAACTATCATAATACTCCTATTATCCTATCTTCATAACTTTCTCTACGAGGCTGCTTTTTCTGAATTTTTTTTCGTGAATGTGTAATTCCAAAAACCAAAAACATTATTTAAGTACATTTTTTTTATTGCCTTTTGAAACTGTAGAAAAACTATAAGAATAGAATATTTGTAAGTATCGATAAATCAATGCACGTATATTACTATAAAAGAAATATAATATAAAAGAAATATATATTTAAACATCGACGTTTAATATCTGCCGACGACGTTATAAAAGCATTATAATTATATAAGCCAATAAAATAATAATTAAACTCAAGAGAAAGTGTTTATAAAAATAATATATTAAAGAAACGTCCATAAATTTATATCATATAACATTTCTAAGCGATTATATATGCTTGTGAATTATTTTCTCGCAACAGATCCGTGGTAGGGGATCTGATTGCCTTCATAGACAGCACATCACGAACAAGATCCTTTTAACAATACGAGTACAGCTGTAGTCCAAATTAAAAGACCTTACCAAACAAAATGGCGGAAAAATAATTGCATAGTATAGTGCAGAGATGGCGAACCTTTTTTGATGTCAGTGCCACAATACTCAAAAAAATAGATTTAAATAGGTAACAAGCCACTATAAAATTTCATTTGAAGTGTTAGTGAAACTATACGTAAGTATAATTAATAAACAAATAAAAGCAATTCTTCTTAAAAAAAAATTTTATTAATAAATGTTTTACAAAACGCAATATGCTAAATAAGCAAAATAGATATTCAGTACGATAAATTTATGCCATAAATTATAAATTAAATTGAGATTTATAATTTTAATTAATTTCTATCAAAAAAGATAACTTATAAAAAAAAATTATTGGCTTTTGTACAATTGTGGCAATTGGTTCACCATCCCTGGTATAGTGTTTGAGTTCATATCATATAGTGTTTTTATGAAAATAATAACTATTGGAATAAAACTTTTTAATAATAATTTCGCGTTTGTTATTACATTTTTAATTATAACCCGACGCTTCGAAAGCTTTGCATCAAGTATGTACGGTAAGATGAGAAGATGTCTGTCAGTCAGTCAGTTTATTTGTCACCTACTTCCAACGGTCCCTGAGTTTACAGGCATAGAGTTCAGGATGCACACAAAACGCACTAACTGTGTCTATTGGTCTGGCAGTATGTTCACAGAAGTCGGATTTAATACTTCAGAGGATCCCAGGAGTTCGACAGATTCCAACCCTTTTCTCAATTAAAATTAGAATGTTTTTTTAATAATAACTATTTTTCTGTTATTTATTTTATTAAAATATAACAAATGGTAGGGTGAATATTTCCGTTAATGTGCAATAAATTCGAAATTCGAGCCGGATGTCTCATTAATTTGAGACGCCATGCACATGCACATGTTCTTAAAGTATATATCAGGGAAGGTGAACCACTGGCACGTTTGAAACTTTTGATGAAACAAAACACAAAATTATTGTAAAACATTGATTGATAAAAAATATTTAAAGAAGAATTGTTTTTATTTGTTTAATTAATTATACTTACGTATAATTTCAAGACGCTAACATTTCGAATGAAATTTTATTGTGGCACGTTATCTATTAAAAAAAAAATATTTTGACTTTGTGGCACGGACATTAAAAAAAGGTTCACCTTTCAGGGCATAGACTAATATAGAGCATAGTTGAGTTGGTTCTATTTTTAATCTGCTTTATATTGACAGGTTTATCATTTATCGACATCTGGTAGTGTTGTCCATTTGCACAGAAATAGATTAATATTATTATATTATGACATTTTATTGTGGCACGTTTATTAAATCTATTTAAAAATATTTTTTACTTTGTGACACTGACATTAAAAAAGGTTTGCCATCCCTGGCATAGATCAATCAGTAAAAACGAGTGTGTGGTCAGCATTAAAATTAAATTGGTATCGTTGATTGGAGTAACTTAGACTTGATATTGATACCATTTAAAACTGTCCATTTACGTCCGTCTGTGATTAGTAATGATGGGAGAAATTTGTATCTATATATATAACATCTGCCTATCCATGTGTGTGTTTGTATATATTATATACACACAGAGAGAAAGCGAAAAACATTTATTCATCACGAAATTTCGAAAACGATTAGGCCGTTAATGATTTGCCATTTTGGAAATTTGACAAAAAGTTAATTGTAACTAGGAGACGCTAAGACAAGATTCTGAAAAATTCCATTCCTAAGAGGGTGAAATAGGGGTTGCAAATTTATATGATATGATTTATATGATTTATACTTCGTTTTTTTTTAAATGTATGACACATGAAATTTTAGATTTGGACTTGTGGTTAATAAAAAATATATATATATTTATTCGATATTGAAAATTAAATTCATATGAGGGCGAATTAACCCTGTTAATGCCAAGGAGCGCCGTCGCGCTGCTCTCGCTAGTGCTGAAAAATGCCAGCAGCGCGATAGCGCTTCTTTTCACAGTTCATTCTGTTTCTTGTCAAAAAATATGTAGTATTCAATTTCTTTATTTTTATTATCATAGAATACAACCTTCTGAAGAGAATGTTGAAAAAATTATGATTATTGATATATTGTAACGGAAATGGTGAATATTCATCTTGTTCATATAAATTATGTACAAAAATGCACTTTTTTACTGGCATTTTAAGCATATATTGGTAAAATATTTATGACACTAAAAGGGTTAAAGAATACATATTCTAAATTCACAATTTATTCTAAATTTTAATGAAGAATGAGATTTCCATGTAACAAAAAGGTGCTCTGAAAGGTTCAGTGCGGTTTCACCGCTTAATGTGAAGTGACCGAGGTCAAGCTAAATGAATTATTTAATTTCGTTGGAAACTGGATTTTGGCGATGTAACATTAAGCTTATTTAAGCGTTATTTAGAATTATTTTTAAGCTTATTTTGTACTAACATATTAATATAATTATTATTAAAAAGATTAACTACAGATTATAATTTAATTCTTTTTTCATTAAAAAATCTTTTAAAATGAATTAAAAATATATTTCTAATCAAAACAAAGGTGTTTTTAAGTTACAATAAAAGTGTCTCTAAAGCTAATCTCAGGTTTAAACACAAAACCCGACGAAACAAACGAGGGACGGCCACGCGATACTTTCATTAGGGCTTGGCGCGGTCTGTGATGAAGAGAAACAGCTAGACCATATAGTATTTAAATGCTAAAATAGGAACCATTTTGAGTCCAGTATTAGAATAACTACGGTGTAAAAGAGACAGAAAGAGAAAGAAGGACAGAAAGAAAATTTTATTATTTTGTTTATTTATAGGTTAATCTAGAAAAAAGGTAGTTATTTGAAAAATTCTTCACTATTTTTGACGTACATTATTCCTGAAGAAAAAACCTATATATTATGTAATTGTGTATATAAGTTAATAAGAATTTGACTTCGCGGGATGAAAAACAAATCGAAGTCGGCAAGATTTGTAACGTTTCTTAAAATACATACATGTTCCTTTACATGTAATATGGCAGCTTGTCCACCAGTTCATTCACAGTGTATTATTATCCTCTTAGTAAAATAACATCAGTGTTTAACTCAATTTTGTAGAGACCTGACGGCAAAAGCCACGATTCCTACTCTCTGAGGGTCTTAGTCTCCTGCATCAATATCTTTGCTCAAGATGCAATGCTCTATATCTGTAAATGTGCATGGACTACGAAACCACCTAAAAACATACTTTATCTATCTAATCCTATCAAAAAACACTCATATATCCGGCTGTATTCAAGTAACGGAATTTGCCCGGCTCATTTTGAACCCATTCACGGCGAACCACTTCTCGTCGCGATTTCACCCAGATTCGAAAATATTTGCCACAAATCCGATAGTATTAACGTTAGTACAGTTGTATTATTATACATAATAGTAAAGTATAAATACAAAAATATTCTTCTATCTTTAAATGTATTTTCATTGCTAATATAATATTTTGTTTAGAAAACTTGTCTTCCAAAAAGCAGTCTTTGTCAAGATAACGTCCTAAATAAAAGAGAAATGTTCGCGACATTTTGTTTTTAAAATCAAATACAACACTCTCTTAGATTACTTGTTATTTTGTAAAATAAAATCTGATTCAAACAATGATTTATTAAAGTTAAAGGGCAGTCTGTTTTTATTGAGATAAGTTGTATCAATAAATCAATCAGATATTAATATCGAGCTTGTCCATGATAGTGATGTAACGAATAAGATTTTGTAACTCGAGTCACTCGAGCAATTGTACTACCTCACTCGAATTATATTCGAGTTTTCGAGTCACTCGAGTAAAAATGTCACTCGCATTGCATATTGCAATCACTTATATTCTTATAAGCCTACAATCAAATATCTAAGCGACAAAATTAACTCGAAGTGGTGAGTTGATTTGGTAACTCGAGTGCATATTGACTTGAGAATTTTTTTTCAATCGAGTAAGATTTCGACAAACTGACTCGAGTCACTCGAGTAAAAACAGGGCTCGAGTCGCATCACTAGTTCGTAAACAAGTAGACATACATCATTCTGGTTAATACAAAACAACATACACTTTTACTTACGTTTATTCTAAATTTATTGTATTATTTATTTATTAAGCAAGTTTTTTTTACCTTTTGCTACAAAATTATATATCAGTAAATTTAGATAAAACTTTAAGAAATCAAGTTTTTGGTGTACAGACAGACAGTAAACCTGGAGGCCTCCATTCAATATATATATGGGTAATTTTAGGGATTTTTAAATCAAACCTTAATTCGGCAATTCGTCTCTTTTTCCAAATTATTTTTACATTACGGTGGTTAAATATAAAATGATGTCGTTTATAATTTTGTGTATTGAATGTTTAACTCCGAAAATACTTCATGCTTTTTATTAAGAGTACTTATTCCAATGAACGGGGTTTATGATTACAATAATAAAACGTTGTAGAAGCTTGGAATAAACATATTACAAAATAATATAAAATGGACAACAACTCTTCAGGACATCTTAGGCAGGAATCAATTTGACACGTTACTAAAGTAACAATGAAACAAAACTAATGTAATATTTTAACAATACATCATCTGAGCTATTGAGGTGAACTATTTCAAGAATTGAGTTTTTTTCTATATTGTACTAATTAGCGTTTTGATATAATACTTATTTATTTATTTAAATTGTACAGAAACTTAGTTACTATATTAAAAACTGTGTTGCAGTGAGAACGCCCTCATTAATATATTACAATACTATTTGCTTTGAGTAGGAGTACATTTAACTTTAATGAAATGAACTGAGATTTAAAAACAAAATAAAAGAAAAAACACAAACACTACATATAATACTTATTTATACTATTATAGAGTTTGATTTAAAATATTTTATTATAGAATGCCTCAGCTCAGTTCCCACGACCCACGGCCATGTGGCGTCCTCGATGCCTATTATCAATATATTAAGATTCGCCAACAAAAACAAACTTCAGCTATTATAATAACATTCGTTTAAGAAAAAAATATTTTTGATTATACAAGTTACAAGATTTATTTACATCATCATGTTTTTCAGGAATGTGTTGTAATTATTTTAATTTTTTTTTATATAATATCTCGGCCATTTTGAGAAATTCGTGCTAAATTAAAATAAAAATCTATTTTCCTTTTATATCTTGACATATACCTAACTAGAATATATAAAAGTGATTATTTTAATTATCACAAAAAATATCGATAAAACGACCAACTATAAAATTATCGATTATCGAAAAAATATGATACATACAAACAAGAAAATCCAATTATATGTAATGGTTTGTCTTATAGAATTTTGTACTAAAAAATATCAGTAGATAACAAAAAAAAAAGTTAATTCAAGTAATCAAAAACTCATTATCGACAGTTTTATTTGTCCGTCAGTAAGTAATAAAAACTTACAAATTCGTTATAGACGAATTTACTCTTAATTTTTTATTTTACGTCTTAAACAAAAACGATTTAATACATATACATACATATATTATATATCTTTATCTTTTTGTATATCTTTCGAAATGTATATCTTTAAAAAGAATTAATCTAAACCAATGAGTCGCCGCGAAACTTTTCGTTTACTCAACAGATATTTTAGGAATTTAGAAACATGACAGATTTTGTTTTGATTTCATTTCATTGCAAACAGCAAGTCACTCCTTTTGGCGCCATAATGATATTAAATTGTTTTAGTTTTATAGTATTTTCTTAGATTTTCACGAGTACGCATTTGAAATAAAACTATTTGTTACGGATTAAAACTGGCGTATTATTTGGTTACATATTAATTTTAACCCGACGTTTCGAATGCTTTGCAGCAATCGTATTCACGGGTAGACGAGATGTAAGTGTTTAGTTCTCTTTATTTTCTGAACATATACAACTGGAGGTCCTTAAAATGACACTATATCCAATCTTTTATGGGCAAGATACAAGATAGTTATTTTATATAATTACTAATATATAATAACCAAACCAATACTAGATTTTCTTCCAAAATTAAGCTATGCGAAGGTAACATATAAATTACCTCTACAGCAATTATTTGTATATATTTATAAGCACAATATAAAATAAGTTAAAAACTGACGGACTTTTTACAATGAGATGTTAATGCCTTAGTCAATGATTAATGTAAATAATATAATATAATTTATTTATATAACCTCATCTAAATTAAATTATAATATATATTATAATATATATATATATATATATATATATATATATATAATTCAAAAGCGTGTAGTAAATTAAAAATACGTAAGGTGTCGCTGACGTCTCTTTGTTCATATTTCTTATCTTGATCCATAATACCCACAAAATATAAGTTTACACACTTTATTGTTTGGCAGTCTATATTGTTCGACAGAAGCTAACACGGCCAGCGAGTATAGCTTCTGCTCCAGCATTCACTCGACAATCTCTGTTTTTAATTTACTATGTCACCTTTTTATATAAGCTGGATTGCCAACCATAATAATATGAAGTTATCTACACAACAAATGCAATACTGAATATTGTAATATTGTAATATTACCTTAGATTACAACTGCAATTATAATAATGCATTTATCATAATTTTAACATTTTTAACTTATAATTTATATATGACAATAATTATAAACAATAAAATGACTGCATTACAAAATACAAACAATAATAATAGAAATAATTAAATTAATAATTAATTATTGTCTGATGTTCGACTGTATGCCTATTTGATATATAATTAAATCTTGTAATTGGTAGGTCTGTTGTATTGTTCTGAGCTACAACAAACCACGCATGTAAATAAGTCCTAATCGACTAGACTCCATTTTGTAACAGGATTTCTCTTCCCGTCTAGCTCGGGCTCGCCAAAACACGCATTCAGAGCACTCTAATATTAGACGCAGTATGCAACTGATGTCAGCTTCCAAATTACTCTCAATATGACATTAACATACTGAGATCTTTTACAAAACATCCTTATATATATATTTATATATTATTTACTGTTTAGTCAATCTGGTTGTATTTTTCATTATAATTGTTACAAGTAAAATAGTAAATAATTGTAACTGTAAAATTGTAGTAATACTTGTAACAATTATAATGAAAAATACCACCATATTGACTTATATGAGGAAGGAATAATAGAATAGAACAAAATAGAACAGAATAGAATAGAATAGAATAGAATAGGAATAGAACAGAACAGAACAGAACAGAACAGAACAGAACAGAACAGAACAGAACAGAACAGAACAGAACAGAACAGAATAGAACAGAATAGAACAGAATAGAATAGAATAGAACAGAATAGAACAGAATAGAACAGAAGAGAACAGAACAGAACAGAACAGAACAGAGCAGAACAGAACAGAATAGAATAGAATAGAATAGAATAGAATACAACTACGGTACTGCTCTTAGTTATCCTAGTAGAAAATAGATAAATAGTAGAAAATTAAATCTTCCACGGATGGAACCGCGAGTAAGAACGAGTTATAGTATAATTTTAACGAATACATAATTCCTCTCCAGTCCAGGAAACGTTAATCAATAAGACAAGACATTTAACGCTCATATCTAAATTTACGTAACATCACCCATCAATTTGTAATGACCTCATTTGACCTCACGAATTACAAACCGAATAAATACATGTCAATGAAACAAACCTGTTGAAACATTAAATCATCAGGCAGGTGGAAGCGCCATCTTTTATTAAGAAAATAACAAATTTAGAAGTAATTTTATGTCATAAACATGTAAATTATTAAATAATCCGAAAATGTGGTGATAGAAAAATGTTTTTTCGTTTTGACATTTGAGCTACCGTGCGACTTCTCGTATTAGCCATGGTTCTGTTTCAAAGGGATCGAAGGTAAGTCTAAACTATGTATTTCATTCCAAACTTATTTAAAATTTAATTAAGCTGAATAGAAAATATTTTTGTAGATAGTTTCAAGCGATGAAAATTCATACAAAAAATAATTCAATTCGTTGCAATGCAGTCTTATTCGTACATCTTGTTTTATGACAGGACATACAATTTGGCGGGAACGGCCATTGTGATTTTCAATTTACATTTATATGTGAAAAAATAAACGACCATAAAAGATAACAACTAATTATTTTACTTCAATTCTCCATAAAAATGACATGAAATAAATAATAATTATTATTGCACATTAATTTATTTCAGACAAACTAAACAATAATAATAACTGAGAAAATTTGTTGCCATAATGTACATATGTTTATGACAAAAATATGTCAAATTATAGAAGAGTACATCGAGAGCATCGGCAAATATTCGAACCATTCGTATTAACATTGAAAGCAAGATTGACAACGCTACAGTACTGTCCTGTTCCGATGTTTTTAACTTCTATTTATCTTGTACTATACATTTATTAAATTAAATTCTCATGCGTATTCCTTGTTCCCATAATATCAAGTAATCTCGAGGCATTTCACATCCATACCTCGTGAAAAAGACATAAAATCGCCAGCACATTAATAAGGTTTGTGTTCTACAGAATAATATATTTTTCTGCTTTTACCATTTAATCACATACATACAAGAAAACACACAAGAATAGACTAGAGTATACTAATGTTATAAATAGGTTTGTATGTTTGAATGTTTGTAAATAAATAAATGAAACGGATAAAACCGTGAATAACATCGAGTTAAATATATATATAAAAACAAAAAATTTAAATGTATAAATTATTTTAAATGTTCGTAATTTCAAAGCAAAGCCGCTGTTCCTAACATGTTAAACCACAAGTTTGAATCTCGTAAATGTTAATAATTATGATAAATGGGTTCCTTAATGAAGCGCACAAACAAAACGAGGTTATTGAAAACTAACGTATATGTTTCACACATTTAGTTAAATATATACATATATCTATATAATAAAGTCCCCGCGTTTGTCTGACGTGAAAAACTCAAAAAGCTCATTACTATATAATTAATTATTTAGGTAATATTAACCTATTTTTTATTCCTGACGAAATTTTAGGAGTTTTTGTGTGTTTTGTTTTTGTGAATTGACTGATATAACGATTATTATTGAAGAGGTCACAGAAAATCTTAGCTTAATTAATAAATTATACAGACAAATGACAATATTCTGAAGAGAAATAACTCACCTGATATAAAAAACACGGTTACCGAAATCAAAACGAGCAAAGCTGTGGACGGAAGCTAATATATGAATTCGTCGTTTTTTTTAATCGAAGAACTAGCCGGGCCACGATGGTGGTAGAATATAGTATCATCAGAGGTGAGGGGAACTGATATACGAAGTATTAAGGTCCCGAACGGACAGATTCGATAGCCAGGCAAATTTAGATAAAATTAACGCGAGTACAGCCAGATAATTATAATAATACAATACATGTTGAAAATACAATTCCTTGAAATAATTCAAAACCTAAACAGATTATATAAAATAAACTTCAAGTCTGGGAATGTTTACTTGCAATGCAGTTCTTAGTATTAGTACGCAATACTTACCGACAAGAAACACGTGCTCAAAGTTTAAAATATATCTAGTCAAGGTTGATACTCGGAAATAACTTGAACTATTTATAAACAATATATAGTTTAATATATTGAAAGATACTTTATAAAAATACATGGCCCGAGTAAGACTTTGGCCAACTAGCCCATTAGACGCCAAGTCAGCTGAAAAATGGCCGACTAATCGGCCGAATAGTCGGTCAAGCCGATCATTGGTTTTTTATATTTTCCGTTAGTTTTTGTATGTTTATGTTTTAATTATCATTTACTTTTACTCGATAAATAATAATAACGAACGAAAATCAAAAATTATTATACAAATATTATAAAAGATTGAGAGATTTTGACTTTTAATGAAACAGCCCGAAGGTAGGTAGATAGGTAAGTAACGCGCAGGTTTTGTCAAAATAGTTACGTATATATAAAAAAGTATATCTGAATTACTACATACAAAACGGCTTAAGAGACTAGTCAGCGACTAGTCAGCCCATCTCTGAAAAAAAATATATAGTTTGTATTACTTCTAAATTGCTAGAACTGACAGTATTTCTTTTCTAACCTCGCCGACAAATGTTTTGTATATCATTTCAACAACTAAGCATTTATTAATAACTAGCCTAATCATATTTCATACAATTATAATAAACGATTGCAAAATAAATGACAATTTTATATACAAAAATAAAATAACTTCAATTTAATGATATTAAAAAACCTTATATTTTAGCAAGCACTAAACTTAAATGTCAGCTGGACTACAGACAACCGTTTGTCATGACTTATTATAAATGTAATATTGCAAAAAAATACAGATAAAAAATGTCTACCCTTGAATCCGTACAGGTATAGATTAAAAAAATAAATATGTCAAACATAAATTCGTCTTCATAATTTAATTAAATTTTTGACAGTCAATAAACCTTGAAAGATACTTCTGTCAAATATATTGTATTTTCATTTTCAATATTATGACAATGATTAACTCATAAGTTGTTAAAATATCATTGGCTATTTTAAACTTATAAAAATACAGTAATTTAAATTAATTATAATATTTTCTAACTACATAAACAAATTTATATTTTATAATTTTATTTAAACAGTTTATTTATGTAATTACATATTTTGATACGATAGTTTAGTGTTTCTTTGTCTCCTAAAATTGTGAAGAGTTTATACGACGTATTCCTCTTAGTATTAGTAAAAAAAAGAAATTATAAATAAAATTCAAAATTAAAATTATAAATTATTACTTAAATACTTAAAATAATACTTAAAGTTTGACATTAAATTGAAATATAAAAAAATCCTAACCATTTGTTTTATATCAGTACAGCTAAGTAATAATAAGGGTAGGGGTAAAAATACCCCAAATATTTCATCCGACCGCCATAACTAATAACATGCTTAATCTTTATTTATATATCAGGATAGGGTTGCCATTTTACGGAATGTGATACCCTTAATAAGCAACTGGTATGACAAATTTTGGTTATATCCCAACTGAAGCCCTGGAAACCTTCCAAGTTGAACCTCGCATTAATTTCAACCCCCTCTTGAAGCCAAATATTTGTTACATTAATATTCTGCGTATATTAAAAATGTTGCCATAATTTCGTCAGCATTTTTTCGTATTTTACTTCCCATTTTAAGTCATGTAATATATAAACAAAATATGTTTATAATATATTAAAATAGACATATATCTAAAATATAATAATTTAACAATGTATTAATCATATTTAGTAACCTTTGCTTGATTTTAAAGATTCCAATAAAAAAAAAAAACAAAATATAACGTCTAAAATATGACAGCAGCATTTTACTTAAAACCAGGCTGCATGGTGTAAAATCCTTTATCTGTCCTCTGAAACACTATAAACCTAAAAAAAAAATTACAGTAGTAGTTAACTCTTTTAGTGCCATACATATTCAACCAATATATTATAAAAATGCAGTAAAAAGTGCAGTTTTATAAATAATTTATATGACAAATATTCACCATTTCGGTTACAAGATACCAATGTTAATAATTGTTTCAACATTCTCTCCAGAAGATTTTATACTATGCTAATAAAAACAAAGCAATTGAATTTATTGACACGAAAATTAGAGAAGAAGCGCTATCGCGACGCTGGCGTTTTCAAAACTAGCGAGAGCAGCGCGACAGCGCTCCTTGGCCCTAAAAGGGTTAATAATAAAATTAAGTGGTTTATTTTTTAATAAGAAATACAACATTTAAAATCACTTAAAAATATGCCTGTCTTTATGCAGAAGGGTTAATCTGTGCATTACAATGACAATTACAACACTGCTATGACTAACACCACAGATTTAAATTATACAGCTCATATTTATTAATAAAACAGAAATAAGATTCACACAGCTTATGTATTGTAGACAAAACTCTCTAAATTATTTAAATTTATTTAACCAATTAGTTTATAACCTGTTTAGATATTAAATATGTTAAAGTCAATCAATTTTTTACAGGTTTTTATTTCTAGAGATTGTCTCAATAATAAACACGAACATGAAGTTGATATTCATGAAATCATATATTATATTATAGTATATGTTCAGGATTATAATAACGAATTCTTCTGGTAGGAGTACTAAGAGCGGTGGCATAACACGTTTAGTCTATACCAGGGATACGTTTAGCAACCAATGGCACGCGTGCCACAACTGGCAAATATTTTGATGACGTACAAAAAAACAAAAATAAAATTTTTATAAGTCATCTTTTTTGATGAATATGAATTAAAAATTATTAATCTAGACTTAATTTATAAATTATTTTTTCTGGTGTACTTTATTGTGGCACGTTACCCATTAAAAAAACACTTTTTTTAACTTTGTGGCACGCACATCAAACAGTGCGCCATCATAATCAAAATTTTTCAAATCTATCAAGTATTTTCGATTTTTTTATTATAATATGAGTATAGACAAAATTGTTTTATATAATATATAAAAGTAAAAAAAATCTTTAACTCAATACACAAATACAAACTTAAAATACAAACTTAATCAGATCTAAAGCACACATCACACTACAAGAATATATATCATAGCTGTTCTACAAACAAAAAAATATAGATTTCAATGAGATTGTGCTGTTTTATTTGGTAATAAAAATCTCAACGTACATCCATACATGTTTAACAAACTGATATAATATATATGATATACATTGCGTCAGTGTAAAGCATTCATTAACCCTCTCGCATGGAGTGGAATCCAATCTATCCTTTTGAGCATCGATTCAATATTTATCATTCAGACAGCTTTTACAGTTACATTTTCCGCATGAAAAGTATCTAGATTGATTATAAATTATATAAAATAATATAATTAAAATAACAACTGTCACTTTTGGTGTCAATGTCATCTGTTACATTGGATTCGTAGTTATTCATATGTCATATTGGATTTTCAGTTTTATGCTTAATAGGAACCGCTTTGTATTTTTAAAATAAAATATAGCCTTAAATTACCTGTCAGATATTTTCAAACAGACCGCAAGACCAAATTGGCATTATTTTAGTATTTTATATAAGCTCTAAAAGATGTATTTAATCAAATTGTATATAATTATCTAGACGAAAATATCATATTATAAATATTTTAAAGACGGTATTACTTCGAAACTATTTAAGTAATTTCCGATTTCATTTCGGTGAAACGATGAATAACATATATTCGATAACAGTTCTTTAGAATACTAATTTAGTCACAAAAATAATCTAGAATATTCTGCGAACTATTAATGTCACTGTCAACGTCATTTTAACTGTCATTCTCAATCTGCATGTATAATCTATTGCAAAACCACCTTTTCTGTGAGTGGAATTAAAAAACATAATACTCATTTATTATTAACTGGTACACATATAAAGACAACATTGTCTCATATAACTTTATAGACAATTTCTTACACTCGTAAAAGCGTATATAATTTATAATATTACGGATTTGCAATATAAAGTAATCCGCAGATCTTGTTAAGATTGTGGCAGCTATTTGCATGTGATGTCTCTTTTAAAACAGGTCGTGGAACCCGCTTCACGTTTTACAATGCTAAATAAATATATTTACACACTAACGCAATATATTACAAATAAATTAACAATATAAAAATAAATTGAATTAATTTACACAGATATATCAGGTATACAATATCAGAATTTAAATATGCATTTGTTTTTTATTTCCATGTCATGATTAGCGACAGGAAAAGGAAAATCTGAATATGCATTTCGAATGTTCTGCAAAAAAAAAAAAGAAATCAGTGACATTAACATGAAGCTTATCAAAACCTTTTTGTTTGAGAAAATTTATTATCTATTGATCAATGTCAATAAACTGAAAGTAAAACAAAACAATAGAGAATGCATTACAAATTTTATTATCGATAACGTGGCTTTTTTTGTTATCTTTTCACTTCAATTGTTAACAAGATAGAAATCTTCTTATAATATAGTAATGAAGCCAAGTCTATTCATGAAATATTTAAAAAAATGCTACAGACATATCACCTCACATCTTAATATAGTACAATATAATATATAATTATAATACTTGGGAAAGACGTATTGAGATATAAAGCTGTTGGTCGTTGTACTAAAAGTAATTATTGTATTTTTATCCAATATTAAGTTTTCGTACTGAAGTGAAACAAATCCTTTAAGGGTTTGTTTCACTTCATTATTTAACTCTCTACTTCTAAATAATAAAAGACTTAGAAATATAGAATCGTAACCACATGCCAATGCTGAGCAGTCAACGGCTACAACAAAACATTTCTTCCCGAAGCTGATACAAGAACTGCTTAAAGAAACAGAAATAAATGTGGATACCATCATCCATAAGGTGGACCAGTCCTACCACCATTTCAAAGACTTGCGAGAGAGGAGTTTAGGTCAACATCCGGTCCAATCTCTTATATTAAATAAAAATAACTAGATTATATACTATACATAAATAAACACATAATTCCTTATGTTAAAGTAGTATTTTGAGATAAACCTCTCAGATAGCTAATAGCTTGTATCCGCAGCGAGGTATTACAGACTTTAAAAACATTTCGAAATAGTAACAAAGTACTTTAAATCTACTTAAGCTGATAATAACGTGTTTTACGTAACATAGTTTTAAAAGTAAAACTTCACGTAGAACGTGTTACGTTTAAAATACGTGTTTAGTGTTATAAAACTAATTGTAACCTCGTACAGAGTTATGTTTTAAATGTATTGTACATCTGTTTGTATTGTACATGATAGATTGTTATTTATTTTCATTTGACATTTGACAAGTGACATCATGACATGAATGAAAGAAAATCTGTTAAATCGTTTAAAAACCAACTCTTTTCTTTTGGATGAAGATTTTTTGATATGGAGATTTTTAAACATTATACCGGATAAACAATAAAAGAATATATATGTACATTATTATTAATATATCAAGTGTTGTAAAATTTTCTGGTGCAAAAATAAATAAATAAATAATAAAAGATATATCTAGCAATCTTATATCTAGAAGTTGAGATAACTATGAAATTAATAAATTAAATATATTTATTTGTATACAATTAAAAGTTCAATATATTATCTTGTTGTTTTACAAGACTTAGGTAAAAAAAATTGAAATAAGTCCTAAGTCTTCAGATATAAAAAACCTTTGTTAACCCAGAAGAGGCTATGAGTAACTGGAATACACTTATAAAAGTGTCTTTAGCGGTCTAATTTAGGTGAGACCGCGAGACACAAGTTGCAAAGAAAACCACCAATACAATTACAAAACATTCCGACCTGGTTAATAAAAACGTCACACTTTTTAGTATTTAATGTTAATTAGTTTTGACAACAAAAAATATTACCATTAAAATTGAGGCTTAGAAGAACAATGTATTATTAGTGATGAGACTCGAGCCCTGTTTTTACTCGAGTGACTCGAGTCAGTTTGTCAAACTCGTACTCGATTAAAAAAAAATTACTCGAGTTACCGCAAAAACTCGTCATTTTGAGTTGATTTTGTCGCTTAGGTATTTGATTGTAGGTAACTATAAGTTTATAAATAAATCCAATATGCAACTCGAGTGACACTTGATATTCGAGTGACTCGAAAACTCGAATATAATTCTTGTGAGGTAGTAAAATTGATCGAGTGACTCGAGTAACAAAATCTTATTGAGTCGCATCACTAATACCGATTGGTATAATTATGTATTGAAAGAACATTTTTGTTTTGGTAACATAATGAGGAATAACAAAGACTTAACGAAACAAGTTTTAGTATCTTAGTTTAATAAGAGACTTACTGAAGACATGTATATGCATAACATATATAACAAAGAAAATAAGTATTGAAATGACGTATGATAGAAAAGTGAAGAACGTCAAAATTAAGTAGTGTCAAAAACAAAATAATTAGGATAGGATATGATAATTAGTATTTTTTTGTTATTATATCAATATAACATATCATAAAAATTATTCTTAATGATAATATATTTAAGTAACATGACGGAATTTTTGTTTTATAGGTTAAAAATTTTGTAACATACTATTTTTGATACAAAAAATACAATGATGTGATTGGATAAAAATAGGCATGAACAATAATATTTCAAATTTGGTTCAAAAATACAGTGTGGTGATTGGATGAAAATATGCATGTAAAATAATCTTTCATATTTGCTGTAAAAAAATAGTTCTGTGATTAGATAAAAATATGCATGTACAGTAATATTTCATTAAAAAAATACAGTACTGTGATTGGATAAAAATATGCATGTACAGTAATATTTCATATTTGGTCCAAAAAAATACAGTGCTGTGATTGGCTATAAATGCACTAAACCTTTTAGTGTGTATGGCAGAACAAGTGAGCATAAAAGGTTAATTTCGGTGACCCTCGCAACAACACTTCTCCATTATCGATAATCATAAAGCCTAAGGCACCGTTCGTTACTTCAGCCAACTTCCTGCACATAGAACAAATACAGGAACCTCTTATTTTTATAGTTGATCAAAATTTATGAACTAACGGATGTTTCTTATATAGCATTAGTTACTTTCTATGCTTGAATTTATTGACCTTTTTAACAGATATTTCTTGTAAATGTATAAAAATATCTTTGTTCTTCTTTTAGCGTGTTAATATTAAATGTATTTATCACTTCAGACAGAGGTTATTAAAACCAAATAGCAACCAAATCATAAAAACATGATTATGAAAATAGGGTCAAATATTATGATATTATAATAAACTATCAAACTTGAAAATCCCTGTTGAAAACAACTGTCCCTCTCCTTTGAGTAAAATCTTTAATAATATCAGAAATTATAATCAATTGGATACGTCATTGGTTATTGATATCGATCCTGCTGCTTCTGCTTTATTTCACGCATTCCTCTGCCTTATACTACCATTTGCACTCAGATTCGTTCGTATGTAAGTAAAAATAAAAAAAAAAACTTTTTCAACTCTTATATATGCTTTGTTGTATGTGTTTTAACAATTCCATCTAAACTCATTATCCAAATGAGAATCCATTTTTAATGCTATTTTTAATAATAATACAAAATAGTCCGTCTAATTTATATTCTTAAAAGTGCTTTGAATCCATTAAGATTATATATTTATATAAAATATCAAGCTAGAAACTTTCAACACCCTTTTAGTAATTTATTGATAAAACTAGATATACCGGTCCATAGTACGTAATGTTAATTAATATACGAAATCAAAATTAAATAAACAGTTATGCTGTTTATAAAAAAAAACGTTATTTTAAACGTTGCTTATAAAATTAAACGTCCACTGTTGTTTTAAAAATCCGGCTGCATTATTAAAACATCTGACACGCGGCAATCGAGCTTGCCGCTATGAAAAACTCCTAATCGGCAAATTATAACTCGCAAATTAATTAACAAACAAAAGAAAAAAAAATTAAAATAATTAAATTAATTAATTAATTTTTAAATTTTAAAAAATTTAAAAATTCGAATTTTTTTTTCCATTTTTCGGTAACTTCGGCGGCCGATCTGACCACCTTCCCGTTGGACAATCAACATAATTTTGAAAAGTGAATCTTACATTTAGATGCTGATTCCAAATATATCTTTAGTTTTTCAAAATTCGAAAAATAAAATTCGACACACACAGAGACACACAGACACACAGACACACATACAGACAGACAGATCGGAAGGAAAAACTGAGTTTTTCGAAAATGTGTGTTTGAGTGTGTGTATGATTCAGATACGGCATAAGTAAAACATCATATAAAGTATACTAGAAGAGAAAGAGAAGAAGAAAGAGAAAGAAGTTAATGTATAATAGGAATATTAAGATAATTGTAAGGCTATATTTTTATTCTGGACCGAACTTCAAAATATATATATTATATTGCAGATACTATATATTATATAATATATTAGTCACTTTACACAAATCGTATCATTAGCGGCTTATGGTAATTAAAATAGGACAAAAAATAAATATAGTTATGTGCAAAACAATGCAACAAAACTTCTGAACACTAGATGGCGCTGAATAAAAACCTAAACATTTTTGTTTTAAAACTATAAACACTTTATTTTATTAATTGTGTTTGATTTTATTAATAGTACTCCAGACAGTGAATTTGTTTCTTTATCCTTCGCAATATATGTATGTTTTATTACAAACATTCTAATGAAATTAAATTTTAAAATAATGTTGTTATTCTCAATTACAGATTAAAACTAACTTTTTAAATTCAAAGGTTTCTTAATATATCAGTGACCTGGGTATATTAAAACATGTCTAGTTTATTAATTTGTTATATTCTAGCATATTATATAATAAAAAACAGACGCTATCAGTTCGATAAACTCAAATTTAATAAAATAATAAAGTGAACCAAACCTAACATATCAAGACCATACAGAGACAAGACAGTCATGTTTCCTAATCTGTCAAATGAATTGAAAGTTATTCAATAAAGTGATCAGATCACTAAGCACCTATTCAAGGTTCATACCATTTCAATACATGGAGAAGATTCCAGAATGCGGTCATTATGGAGGCGTTTTCCATATTTGGGTGCTCCCTGGATGAGACTTACGCATGAAAAAATATACCATGCTTTTGCATTCCTAATAACCAATGATATGGAATAACCACAAGCTTCATGGAGAAATTAAAAATATTTTTTGAACGCATTCAAGCAGAGAAATAATTTTTTTATTTATTATTATAATATATAATAAATTTATTGTTTATAATTTGTAAGAATATATTTTTTTAAATAAATATTTATTATATCAATATTATCAATTATTTGTTATATGTGAGACACAATGCGTAACGTAATGTTAGAAGTCAATATTCTTATTCATTACAAATATTATAATATAAGAAATTTTATTCTCTATTATTAATAATATATAATTTCATTAACACAATATCCATTTTTTTTACATTTATTTTTAATTTATATTGTTAGATGTCTCACATTTTATTTGACGTTGGAATGAATGGAAGACAAAGAATGGCATTCTTTCTTTTGTAAAGTATGGCCGCGGGTTTCAAGGCGTCATAAAAAGAGGGCGAGAGTCCCTTCAAGTTACTGTTAAATTTCTCTGGTATGTATGTACCTGACCGCACTTGAAATTTATGTATGAAATTGTCTCATTGATAAAATATTTACTATTAGGAGTACGTACGTATAGAAAGGGGCTACTAATATGACCTTTTTCATTGAGTGAAGCTCTCTATCCTTTTCTGCATCCTTTGTGCAAGCATCAATCAAAAACGGTATATCCGAAAATTTACAAATTTTGTACACTGATAGACATCAGTCTGGTGGTGGTTTTAAAAAAAATAAACAAAAATGTAATGTAATCATGAAAATTAGTTGACGACAGAATGCGTCGACGTTTTGTAAATGTAACTTCGGTGCTGTTTGAACCTCGCTCAATATGCCAAAAATAACGATATTTTGCAATCGCAGCGAGTCAAAATTGAGTTCTGGTTCACCGCTTCTAGTAATGATTACAGCACACCGCTACAACATATTTCTAGTAAATTAATAAAAAGATCAAGAATTATTCTGTACATTATAAATAAGCACATTAATTATTGTTAAGTCCTGTCTTGTCTCAGACAAGTCTTAATTTCAACAGTTGTCAACCATTTTCATTCCCGCCATTTTGTAAGTGAATGAATGGAGTTATAATTACGTTTTTTTAAATCTCTTTCATCCAGACCGACACCTGGCCGTAAATTATATCTTGTTAAAACTGTTCATTAATAATGATAATTCTTTATTATATAATAAAAAGGATTTTATACATTTTATTCACATTGAAATAATTAAATACTGACAGGATATTAACTATTGCTTTATTTATGTTAAAAAAACTGGAACAGCGTCTACTCGTCAGCATTATTAATTAATTGGAATTAAAAGCAATGGCGCGAAAAATTTATAATTATATACGATACGTGCTCGCTGGACACTAAAATGAAACTACAAGACATAAGTATTTGATTTTTTGCTTCATTTTCCCAATAATTATTAACAATCTAATATGGAAGCGCGATTGTGTATTTTATATAAGGCATGGAATTACTGCGGAATTACTGAACTTTTTTCTTAACAAAGTAGGCAACGAACGGAACGTTGCTTACTTTAAGAAAAAAGTTGACAAAGTTCTTTATTTGTTCGTTCTAACCAAATACAGAGCGCTCCTTATCTGTGGCTTTTATCTAAATGGAACTTAAAAAGTGACATAACATACAATGTTATAAATAATTATAAGAAAAAATGATTGAAATTGGAATTAGAATTAAATAAATTATCCATATTTTTTTTTTTTCTTCGAAGGTAAAATTGTTTGTTGCTAAAAGATAAGAAATAATTTCAAAAGATATCTGAAGAACTGTGACACTTTTTTTACACTGTTGTCGATATCGATGTTAGAATGAAATTGATAGAAAAAGCGAAGTAACAAGTTATTTTCGTATACTTTTCACTCCATTTTGGCATCACCGTTAAATAAAAATGAATTGAAAGCCATAGTTTACTAAGATTTATCTTAAATTAAGTCATACTTACTAAAATCTTTGTTTTATTTACTTCAAATAAATCCACAGAAATATACCACAAAATGACGACAAAATGGCGTCTTAGGCACACAGATGAGATTAATACATAGATCTAATATAAAATAAATAGGAGCTTTGATTACAAACTTGTGTCGCCCACCGTACTCATCAGATCATGCACCAACTGATTTAATTAGAAAATTCGCGTATAGGCCTGGAGGATATTTTCGACACAAGTGTGGCGGAAAAAATTGATTTTAAATAGTTCATTCTGCGTCAATTTTCTTTATACATGATAAAATATTAAAATATCAAAAGTTTGCAAAATATTATAAATAATATTTATTTGTTATGTATAACCTATATTTTATTTTCTTATATCCTGGGTTCTAGACAAGTAGGCAGTAAAATAGGAGCTGGACGACCCGTACTATCATATCTTTAAATCTTGACCATATTTGCTACTTACACTTCAAACAGACAATTGGCAAACAGCTTGCAAGTTTGAAGAATGTTCTGCAAAACAGCTTTTAGCAATATAGCAAAATCCAGTTGTTCCCACCATTACATATTGTTAATGACAAAGTCAATAGGTTGAGTCAAATTAAGAAAGAATTCACCAAAAAATGTGTTCAGAAAAGCAAACAGGCATCTTTAGTCTGACAGTTTTTTTTTATTACCTCCTTCATAAATAGTAATAATGGTTGCTCCCAAAATTACATATTGTTACTGTCAAAGTCGATAGATCGAGTCAAATAGGACGATATTTAAAAAAAATGACCAAAAAAATATGATCAGAAAAGCAAAATTTAACGCTTTCGTTTGATAGAATTTGTAACTACATAAATCGTAAGTGTAATGATGGACGTCGACCATTGTTGATCAGATCCCGGAACAGTGATCAAATCAGAGATTTCTTTAATAAACGAACAATTATTTATGGTATATAACTATATGTATATATACAAATGTACTTTGTATGTTTGTGTACTTTCGAGATCCTTGATTTCTATTATATATACTAGCTGTGCCCGCGGATTCATCCGCGTATATTCCTATTACTACAGCCGTCCTCATGAATCTGTGTATCAACAGAAATAAAAAGAAAACAACAAAAGAAAACCTGTAATCTTTAACATTACTTTTAAACGTATTTCTATATATGTGGTGTGCAATAAAGAATATTATTATTTAATAAAATATTTTTTCTATAAAAATGTTCATACTATCTATTTAAATGCGACGACGAGATTAAAATGCGGCGATGAGATGTGTGTGTCTGTCTATCGTCTGCCCGTAAACACGATTGCTGCAAAGCATTCGAAACGTCGGGTTAAAATAAAAATATAACCAAATTATACGCGACTTTTAATCCGTAAAAAATAGTTTTATTTGAAAGTATGTTGTTTAGCTGCTTATATTTATTTTTTTATATTCTAAGTCAAAATTTTACACTATTTATTTATTTTATTTTTTTAAATAAATATGGATTAAAAAATTATTAATATTAACAGGACTCGAACCCGCTACTCTAGGATACTGTCCCATCGCCTCACCAATTCAATTAGCGTATCCCTGGTGGCTAACATGAATTTTGAATTTTATACAAAATCGTCTACATCGGTATGTTTATTTATTTAATTGTTTAAGGTTGTAAGTATCCTGAAAAGCATCATAGAACTAGTAGAGATATTTGTTATATGACACTGTATCATAAAATATATCTGAAATATGACTGACTCAAAATATTAAATACTATATCAAAATGGAGTTGTAGCTAACAAGAATTTTCTACCAAGAAAGAAGGTGTCTTGGCGTATAAAAAAAAAAAACAAATTATTCATTTTTTTTTTTTGCATTTTTCCAGTTATTCAACAATCATGCAACTAGATTATAATTATTTATAAATGATAAATATGGCTTGTAATAAAAATATTATTTTAAAATATTTTTATAAAAAACTTAGACGTATAAAGCAGATATAATTTAAAAATATAGTTTGATAGCAATTTGGAATTATAATTTTATTTACGATCATCTATATTTATTATATTGTTTATTTGTGAAGTTCGTCGCCCCTTATTCGATGGCGCCCGCCAGCCTCCAGACGTTGCAGGCGCGCTGATGGCGGCAATAAATAACATATAACATATTGTCCAAAATTTATAAGGAATATATATGAAACTTAGAGACGAAACTTAGAATTCCAGGAATTTACAGTGACTATCGTTTTTTAAGAAGATGAGTGCAAAGAGTGCTTCGGACTCGCGACACAGGTATTGGCTTTGTAGTCTTTTCCCCTACCTAACCAAATTTAAACTGACCTACTAATTTAAACAAAATAAATATGAAACTTAAAATAGTAGGAGCGCGAACCAGACCTCAATTTTAACTCGCTGCGCACGCATGCTGTGGGTACGTGTTAGCATATTGAGTGAAGCGAGGTGCAAACAGCACTGAAATTGCATTTACAAAACGTCGACGTATTCTGTCCTGAACCATTTTTTTTTATTTATTTATGTTTTAAACCACCACAAGACAATTTTCGGATATACCGTTTTTGATTGATGCTTGCACAGAGGACGCAGAAAAGTATCTCAGAAAAGGCTTCACCCAATTAAAGTTTCAAGATTTGAATTCATTTCTACCATTCCTACCATTTCTGAAATCCTACCATTTATCTAGAATGTGATATATCATATCGTAAATACGGAGATACAGTTGTCATTACCGTTGACTTCCGGCTGTCACTTGTGAAGACGGTGTGATAAAATATCTGATACCAGGTCTTTCACCTGATGGAAGGAATCTGAACATATTAGCTTATATTATTAAAGAAAATTTATAAATTATTATATTTATTGATGACTTAATATAACACACATTTATATGGATTTACTAATATATATTTAATTTGCATAATTTATTAAATAATTCGTCTTATTAATATTCCTGAGATAACAAGTTGACGTTTTTATTTTGTCAGAGGGCATAGATTATTTTTTCAGAACAAAATCAAAAATTGAATTTTTATTAATTTACTATCTATAGATATTATAAAATATACTCCCATTAAAATGGACAAACTAAAATTAACTAAAAACTACCAATAAGTAGTATGATTCCTGAGTAACTTTGGTATAATTCATTAGTAGTGTTATGTAAACTAACTCAAGTACAAAAATTTTTGTTGTAGTCACAAAAAATTACGAAAAATAAATAAATAATATAATAATAAATTGAGAATATTCTCAATTTATTATTATATTATTTATAATAATAGGATATCCTAAGTAAAAAAAAACTCACTATAATATTTAAAAAGTACACTATTACCGAAATACAGGCAGGTGAAGTTGCGGGCGAAAGATAGTACATTAAAACTTGAACTGTAATATCTAGTAAATATTTATTTAAAATTACATGAAATATTTTATTATAATGTTTACTTAAAACCATTAAATATTAAATTTATATAGAATTCCTAAGAGAAGTAAAGATGTGCACTCAATTATTCATATTGACTTTATTTGCAATAGCGAGGAATAGCAAAAAGCTGAACCGGACCCAGCCGTGTCCCCGCCACAGACTATATTATATACTTACTTTTATTTATACTCTGTGGCAAACTCTCTAAATATTATATTGTCACTTATTTATACACTGTGATATAACTTTAAAAAAAATCTTTCTTTTTTAATTGAGATATATGAATATTAAGAAATCATAAGATAAATAAAATAGCTTTATAAAAATCCGTTAATTTCATTAATAATTTAGTGTAAATTTATGTAGTAATAAAATTTAACGGCTACATTGATTGAAAGAATGAAGAACAGAAAACAGAAACAGAAATAAAAATAAAAATGTTTTGACAGATAATAATTTAAAATACTACAGATAATTAATGAGGCAAAATTAAATATATAAATAAAATATTTTAATATGTCAATTAATTTTATGTAGCTTTATATGATATATCTTTATTAATCTATATTTATTAAAATTATTTGTACCACGAAAAGGTCAACATGAAATGGCTGGTATCGCCTCTTAAAACGTTATTAAAGGGTATAACCTCAATTTGCTAAAATTTTTGTTACAACCACTTAACATAGCAATAAGGAAAAAAACTTTATTATTTTGCTAATACAAATTTATTATATATGATAATACCCACGTCAATTCTTTCGTAAACCCTGAATAGTTACGAACACATTCGGGTTTTACTTGAGTTTTGAGTGTAACAGATAAAACTCGCACAAATTCCTGTAGTACAGCCAAATTGACGAGAGTAGTCGAGAGAAATATATATTATTCTATCGTAATTCCCGAATAGATACGAACACAATCGGGGTTTTTACTTGCGTTTTGAGTATAATTGATGAAACTCGAAAAAAAAAACTTATAATACAGCCAGATTGACGTAAGAAGTCAGATAAATGTATATTATTCTATCCCAATTCCCGAATGCTTCCTTACGTGTTCGAAGCAAAATAGATGAAACTCTAACAAATTCCTGTAGTACAACCGAATTGACGTGAGAAGTGAGATAAGTATATATTTAATTATAAATACATAAGTACTAAAATTATACCTGAATTATTGAATTCAATGTTACATTGTAGCAGTACTAATTATAAGTATATCCTCTCGTTCGTCACGACACTATTAACCTGAGCAAAAAACTATTGGTTTGAGAATTTGAAAACGAACGATATTAGAGATGTATTTATGCAGAGAATCGCATGAATCCATATACCAATGTTTATTAATTTAATATGAGAATTTTCTAAATTACACGGCCAATTTATACTGGAATTTAATACATTTACTCTTTACAACAAGTTTTGATTGAACTGTGAAATGTTCGTTGCTTTTAGTTACAACAAAAATACATACATATGCAGAAATATATTAGGAAAAATATTTTGTTAAACTTCCATAAAACAAAATAGAATTTATCCTCCTAGCTCATTCTAAATAAATGTCAAAACCACAAACATACAAAATGAAAAGTCACGTACTCTTACGTGTCTTATATAAATTGTACATATAATTAGAGATATATAATGAGTATCAAATCCACAAGGTCATTGGTATTTCTCGGAAATATCTATTGCAGGTCTGTGACCGGTTTCCATATCATGGGGCAGTCTGGACCGCTGCATTGTCATTCAATCAGCCCCATTGTGCCTTTGTCGGACCCCATTCGATATGGGACACTGCATTTAAAAAATATTCATATTTTAACAGCTAACAGATGATATCAAAATAAAAAATTACGTAATTTATGTATAATGGTGGACGTTTTGTTAGCATTACTTTGGGTATCAGTTGTTTATTATTATTAACTTCGCATCACTAGGCAACCACCGTTATTTTTATTATAAATTAATTTTATGTCAACGCTTATCAGACAGTGCAATACCTCTCATTTACATGGAACCCCAGGTCGTATACGCCACAACACCACAATGGGACATAAAGTAACGACACCATAACATTGCTATAGCATGTTACATGTTATTTAAATCCAGTCAAAGCTAAGCTAGACTTGTATAAAGAAGACTAACTTTCACTCTTTAAAATATATTCAAATCTTCTAGTGTGTGTAATGCCTTAAGCTATTGCAGTATCCAATTTACTGAGCACCGTTTGACCCCAAAACAAATCCAAATCTATAATAAATCACGGTCCGATTAGAAGATTAGTAGTAGTAGATTAGTAGACTCATTGACCTAGTGCCTAATAAATTGTATAATGTAATGTACTAGGCCTTGGACCCAACTAACATCCCAACAAGGTATTTTCATTACAATATAACCTTCCTAAGTCTCACGCCTTGAAACCCGCATTCTTCAAATAGGAGGGAGTTATGTCAATAAATATTGATTTGTTACTAGCCACTTATAAAGATATAATATTTTTTTTAGCTTAAAAAAGGTTTTATTGACCTCTAACTATATATAATGTTAATCAGAATAATTGAAAAACCTAACAGTACGTAATTTTGACAAAAAATATAAGTTTATTAAAAATGTTTGAAAAAATTCCCGTTAATTTTGATTTAACTGTTCACGCTTTTTGCGGGTAGTAATCAAAATGTATTACCATTTTGATTTGAAATTATTTATAACTGTAATGTAAAGAACATGTATATATATTTTTTTTTCACATACGGTATAGACTAATAAGAAAATATATTTAACAGTTAGTGCAGTCAAAGTTCCTTTTATAATATTAGCAAATTTTTTGCCGCTTTGTTACAACATATCTTATCTGATAACAAAAGATAATTGTGTAATTACAAACAGTTTACACAAAGGATAAGTATGCTATAGAAAAGTTTAAAATACAGCTATTTTACCACATTTTTGAAACTCACCGTAAGTAAAAGTGCAACAGGATCTGCTACTCGTATACTCGCAAGACAATATTTTCCAAAAAATAAAACACAAAAATGCAACTAAATTCTTCGGATAAGAAACAATTGAACACACTAAAAAGTTAAACAAAATAAGTACGAGATACGTAAAGTTTGTGACGTTTACAACACACTAATCAAACATAAAACGTCTGAACGTGTGCAGTGCCGACGCGAGACTGAATCTGAATTCCCAACTCGCGAGCTTTCGTATTCGCCGACACCCATCCCGCTCCCGCAACCGGTCACCTGCCGGTAAAAAAAATAAGGTTCCCGACATTTCGGCGAAATACGAACCAAACCAAACAGTACTTTAAACGTAGACAGGTACGCGGGATGTTCGTTTAAATTATTTTAAGGGTGGCTGCAGACTGAGCCAGTTTATTTTACTCTCTCACGCATTCAACTACATAGTACTTCGCACGCCGCAAGCTGTAATTTGGATACATTATCTATCATTCAACATCTTGGAAATTACACTCAAAGTTATATAGCGTATGTTTGAAACGTACTGAGTTATTGTTGAAAACGAGACGAATAAACAAATGGATTTTAGCAGCTCACCTGTAACAGATACAAACCAACCCATCCTTACAATGTACATATTGGATTCAATTTATCCGTTGTTTCCATGGTTTATCTCTGAACATCCTACGTCAATATTTATGTATACAAAGTAAAGAAACTTCTCGTCATGTTTACGGACGCCATTGTGCTGTTCAAGCAACTTCGGACTGCTGTGCTACCACTGCTTAAATGTGGTTCGTGTTGATGATTTAACAAGTTACGTAACATTTTAAGGATATTTTTATATATAAATCACCATTTTGTAAAAGGTAATAAATCAAAAAACTATTTAATTAATAGTATTTAAATATATATTTTATTTTGTCCCTCACAACTTCTAGGGAAAATTTTGGCTCGTCATGAGTGTTGGTTTTTAGATTCAGTATCCACATTGATAAAGATAAGTTTTTTTTTTAAGATATTTTGTTTTCCCCAAATACTATAACTATATAGAAATTTTCCGGATACATTAAATTATTAATTTTAACTTGTTAAATTAACCGTAAAACATGATAGCAACATATGAATAGTCAGTCGCCCATGACGGCTTATAATAATTTACTATTAAATCACAAACACAAATGACATATACATTAAAACTATAAATAGGTTAAAATGTTGCCATGTTACGAGTTATAAATTATTTAAAACATTATATATAATATGGAATAAAATTACTCCAAAATTTAAATTAAAAGTTTTCAATTTATCAACAATAAACCGTATCGACCTCCATCTTATTTTAAAAATCATAAAATATCTTAAATTTTGTTAAAACGACAAAATAAATTTGGTTCAAATTTAAAGTACATTTTCCATAGAAACTTTGTAAAAGACATCTTCATTTTCTCGTTCTAAATCCTAAAAGGATTTAAGAAAGACACAGCAAACCACTCAGCACGTCAGCGGTTTCAGCTTTGAAACTACTGGTAGTGTTTGAAACTAAGCTTAATTTTTTTTGTGCTCAAACAAAAATCCACTAAACCAATATTATTCAAGTTTCAATTCGAGTAAAATAATTTAATATTAGGAGTGTGAACCAGACCTCAATTTTAACTCGTCGTGCTCGCAAAATCTCAGTATGTATTAGCATATATCGGTTTAAAGCTAAATATTTGCGCGAAATATTTTTCCCATTGAAGTCTACAGAATTTTAGTTTTTCCGTGCTTATTTCTCAACGACTTAGATTTTTTTTTAAAACCACCATCAAACCTATGTCTATCAGTGTGCAAATTTGTAAATTTTCGGATGTACCGTTTTTGATGGATCCTTGCACAAAGGATGCAGAAAAGTCTCTCATCTCTATGAGCAAAGCCCTCTGGCTTCGCTCAATAAATGACATAATACATAATTTATATTAAATAGAACTTAACATTTATAATTTCATTACGTCTCAGGCAATGTTTAATTAACTATTTTTGCGTCCATCGTTTAATGATAATGAGACATTTACTGCAACCTCATTACAGAATACTTTATGACATAAATAAAACTGTTTAATAATGGCGGCAATAACTTTAGGAATTTGCTAAATTAGTTACTTCAATTATACGATATATCTTATTGCTTTATTTCCAATCACTTTGTTATTATATTTATTATTGCTTTGTTTCCAAACATTTTGTCATGATATGTGTTACGTAAGCATAGCCAAGGGTAATCGTTATAGTAAGAATTAACTTAGTTTCACACGACTAAATGCTGATGCCAAGCTTTGGTGTAAGCTGAAGACGACACCGCACGCCTTGCGTTCTCACCACCGATGGGAATCGAAAAGAAGACTACATTCAGTCTTTGGTCAAACGCTGACTTACAAGTACTCCTCTTTAGTGATAATTAGTTGTAACGTAGTTTTAAATATATTTTAAGAAATAAATTGATTTTTTTGCATCCTTCGCTGCCACAAAACTTAATTTATGTTAATGCTATTTCCAATCACTTTTTTATGATATGTTATTGCAGTTTCCCAGCACTTTGTTATGATATATGTTATTTCTTTGTTTCCAAACTCTTTGTTATGATACATCTGCTTACTTTGCCTCCACTCACTTTGTTATGATATTTGTTATTGCTTATTTTATCATTCACAAAACAGATTTTTATAATTTAGTTCCTGAATAGCGTTATATCGTATATTTAATCTAAATATTCTTCAAAAGGAAAAACTTCTTCAATTCATATCCACAGATTATTTATAGAACTTTGTGCATCTAAACTGGAAATGGGCTTTCAAACCATCGATTAATTATATCTTTGAAGATAAATTGTTTTATTGAAATCATTTAATCTGTAAAGGATGGATGTTATTTGTAATGTGTGAAATGTGAGACCCTACCACCACTCTTACAGCAATATTACAACAATATTAGTTTTTATACCATAAAAAATCTTTTACACTAAATTATTTTATTCAAATATTTGCGCGTAACTTTTTTTAGTAGTTGGTTGGTCTTCTCAAAACTCAACGGTTTCAAAAAGCAAAATTATTGTATTAATTGTCTGAATATCACAAAAGTTTTTTAAAGCTATGATTATTTTCATATTTTAAAACGTTTACTGCCTCTTCAATTGTATTTTGTAAAGTTCAATTTTATTTCGCCAGTGGACTAAATTGATTCACTATTTATATCATCGAATCCTAACCATTATTAAAAATACATTATTTTTTAGAAAACCTAACAAAAGAATTTTGATATTGGTATTTAGATAAAAATGTATGTATACAGTGTATTTTAGTATGAGTATATGTATATGTATAAATAGGTATTTATTTATATATGTATATTTATAATATGTTAAGTATTTTATTTAAATATCTGCCTAAATTTTTTTTGTTTTGTCTCCGTTTTACTTCTTTCTTTTTTCTACCCCTACTAACGTCCTCTCCTGCACATCTAAGGGTGGCTGGTAGAGAATGTCTTAGTAGCATTAAGCCCGCCTTTTGTACATGTTGAATATTGTGCAATAAAGAATTAATAAATAAATAAATAAATAAGAAGCAACGGTGAAAAATATTTGCAAAAATATACAACAATGCCTTTAAAAACAAAAATAATAAGAGGACATGTATATTATATATTGATTTAAATAATAAAAGTTTTAGAACGTATTGCACTTGACAGTAAGTCTAGAAAAAAAAATGGCGGTCGAGGACGGTACCCACTCGAAACTATCCTTATATTTTTATTAGTAAACTATCCAAATCCCCCATATTTTTTAGTTAGTAATATATGTTTTAAAGCTCTTTTAAATGGAGCCCTTACAAGTTAATAGACTATATAGGTAATATTTACGACAATGTTGAAACCATGAATAATAGAGTACTTGATCTGAGTAATAAATACAACCAGCATACAGAATCACGTAATGTTAGGTTATTAAGAGACGACGTAATCATTTGGTAATTACTTTAAAGTCTAGGTATTGAACCTGACTTTAAAGATATATGATATATTTAAAACGAATTATTAATTAATTATACAAACACAAAATATTTTTTTAATGCGCAGTGGTTTTGCAAATATATCCACATTGTGTACACCAAATAAATTTTAATTCAATGCACTTAATTCTATATAGCTATAGTATGTTTGGGGAATAAAAAAAATAGCTTCAAATTATAATATCAATCGATGCGGTATTTTATACTGAATCTAAAAAACCAACACATATGACGAGCCAGAATTTTCCCTAGAAGTTATGAGGGAAAAATTACAAATAAAAATATGAAAATTTGTGTTTCCGATTTTTAGATCACATGTTATATTTCAATGCGAAATTTTAGCAAATAATAATCATAAAATCAACACAAGTTTTTTTAGTGCAAGAGAGTTGCGTTTGTTTACAAAATATCTATTGTTATTAAAAAAAATTGAAACTGCTTGTTATCTAAAATGTAACACGCTGACCTGTAAGGTCAAATACGTATTTGCTCTATATTTGATGATTGTAACTGTCTGGAAACACCGACTCAAGTCGACATTTCCAAAGGTTTACTATTTTTACAATAAATAAAGAAGAAATATGTTTTGGATAAGAACAGAATTCAGATGGAATGAAGATGGATGTTTCGTGTTGTGCTATTCCATTGCACTCTCTTCCAAATAAATCCTACAAAAGCCCGACGGAGGACCACCTTCCCGGTAGTCAATAACCGGTAGCCAACCGGCACGATGGACAACCGGTAGACTCCCGGGATTTTTAATAGTTGTCGAGTGATAGTCTTTTGTGAGTGATGAGTTGTGTATCTCGCTTGATTAGCACCACCTGAGAGAGATGAGATGAGATGAGATGAGAGATGTCTTTTAAAAAAATATTTAGTAATATTGTCATTTAATAATTTTTTAGGGAAAAAATGAGGTAATTTTATTTATTTGTTCATTCTCATACTTTTTATTAGTGTCACGTTACGCCGTTTTCAGAAATTCGATCATAAAAAAGCGCTATTAACTCCAGTAAAAAAAAACAATGACGTTTTTAAAATTTTACATCTTATTTTTTTTTGCAACATTTATAACAAAAGTTGTATTTTCATTTATGATGTGATTCTACTCACGTTCATAAATAATAGTATTAAATAACATATTAATACTCTACACATAGCTGACATCATTGACTACAAAATTGCTCTTAACTATATTTATTATTTATGCCAACATTATTTACACTTGTATACATTTTATGACATTGCGGTACTTGTTCTGCTTCTTTTATGGGAGTAGTCCTTTAAACCAAAAGTCAATGTCAATGTCGTTGTCAAAATCATAGTCAAATCAAAATGTTTTTTTTTTATTTTCAATGAACACGAATAACATAACAATCTATACTGATTACACTTATAAAATATCATACTCTAGTTACACGGTTCTAAATTGTAAACAATAGACAAGAACAATAAGTAAAATAAGAATATTTACTCATTTATTTTATTCAGTTTACATTTCATTTTGATTTTGATAGAGACACAAATTAAATAAACAATAATGAATTATAATATATAAATAGTTAAATATAAACGAAATATTCTAACCCTTTTAAATCTCTCCCACAAATCTAGTATTCATTTTTGTATATCTGATATACGAAAAAAAAAAACAAAGAAATATTGTTATTACCTAAAACTGGCATTATTTCTATTTAATTACAAATATAAACTAAATATTCTGATTATAAAAAAGATAAGTAAATTCTTCTAAAATAATAAGGTTAGTTGCGATCGTTTCCAAGTCAGTAAACTTTAAAACATTTGCTAAAATTTGGATAATCTTGGCGCCATAATTGTAATAATCCTGTCAGATAACGTCTTAAAAACTTTTCCTTGTCTTGACAATATAAGTTTAGAAACAATAAGAAAGAAGTATTCTCGTTTTCAACATTTATCTTACAATTTCAATAAACATATTTTAATGCTTTCATTTCTTTATTCTTTGTTACATTATATATTTATACCTCTAAGTTTGTATTCTTCCATTAGATTCCGAAATATTTTAAAAATCAATTAGACGTTATAATATCGTTTTTTTTTGCTTTTTATTTAAGTTAGTTTTGATAATAAAGAATAAATAACTAAAAACAATTATGTTTTTATAAAAAAACTTTAGAAAATTTCATATAAAATCTGTTTCGAGAACCTTTTGCTTAATGTGCGAACAAACAAGAAATTTCAAAACTATTTCTATCGTGTATTTAACAGAATTCTTTTTCGTTATTTTATATACTGACATTACTTATTTACAATTATATGCAGATTTGTTCTAAATTATAAATACATATGTAACTAATTAGATCTATATAGGTACTTGAATGTATGTATTTACTTTTACTCAGCGAGCCAATCGTAAACTAAAAATAAGGCTCAGTTTGTGTGTAAGAAAGTCGCGACCACCCGAACATTTCAAGACCACCTGCCTTCAACATCCTGTTTGATTACTATACATGTATATGTAGAACTTA